>JBBGZY010000339.1:1948125-2597500 GCA_037952925.1 Lithobates clamitans | reverse complement strand
TCAAATGCAACCACTGTGCCCATCAAATGCAGCCACTGTGCCCATCAGATGCAGCCACTGTGCCATCAAATGCAGTCTCTGTGCCCATCAATTGCAGCCACTGTGCCATCAGTTGCAGCCACTGTGCCATCAGTTGCAGCCACTGTGCCTATCAAATGCAGCCACTTTGCCAATCAATTGCAGCCACTGTGCCCATCAAATGCAGCCACGGTGCCATCAATTGCAGATACTGTGCCCATCAAATGCAGCCACTGTTCCCATCAAATGCAGCCACTGTGCCATCAAATGCAGCCACTATGCCATCAATTGCAGCCACTGTTCCCATCAAATACAGCCACTGTGCCCATCAAATGCAGCCACTGTGCCATCAAATGCAGCCACTGTACCCATCAATTGCAGCCACTGTGCCATCAAATGCAGTCTCTGTGCCCATTAATTGCAGCCACTGTGCCATCAGTTGCAGCCACTGTGCCATCAGTTGCAGCCACTGTGCCCATCAAATGCAGCCACTGTGCCCATCAAATGCAGCCACTGTGCCCATTAATTGCAGCCACTGTGCCCATCAAATGCAGCCACTGTGCCATCAATTGCAGCCACTGTGCCCATCATATGCAGCTACTGTTCCCATCAAATGCAGCCACTGTGCCCATCAAATGCAGCCACTGTGCCCATCAATTGAAGCCACTGTGCCATAAAATGCAGCCACTGTTCCCATCAAATACAGCCACTGTGCCCATCAAATGCAGTCACTGTGCCATCAAATGCAGCCACTGTGCCCATCAATTGATTATGATTATGGCTCTCTTAGCAGAGCGCGCTGTGATTGGCCAAAGCATGCAGGTCAGGTGCATGCTTTGGCCAATCATCATACAGCAATGCACTGCGATCTCGCAGTGCAATATGGGGCGTTCCGCGGTGCTCGAATTTGCTGCAAACGCCTTATAATTTTCACTCTTCAGTGAACGGGTGAACACCCGATGTTTGAGTCGAACTTACGTTCGACCCAAACATCAAGCTCATCCCTACTATGAACTAATGATGGCATCTAGCCCTTGCCATTTGACAAACATGGCTAGAAAGCAGTGGCGGTTGGTGCTCAACATTTTTGGGGGTGCAAACAAATTGAAAAATTCAAAAAAATACTAAAAAAAGCCACTGTGCCTATCAAATGCAGCCACTGTGCCCATCAAATGCAGCCACTGTGCCATCAATTGCAGCCACTGTGCCATCAATTGCAGCCACTGTGCCATCAATTGCAGCCACTGTGCCATCAATTGCAGCCACTGTGCCATCAATTGCAGCCACTGTGCCATCAATTGCAGCCACTGTGCCATCAATTGCAGCCACTATGTCATCAATTGCAGCCACTATGTCATCAATTGCAGTCACTGTTCCCATCGAATGCAGCCGCTGTGCCCATCAAATGCAGCCACTATGCCATCAAATGCAGCCACTGTGCCCATCAGATGCAGCCACTGTGCCATCAAATGCAGGCACTGTGCCTATCAAATGCAGCCACTTTGCCAATCAATTGCAGCCACTGTGCCCATCAAATGCAGCCACTGTGCCATCAATTGCAGATACTGTGCCCATCAAATGCAGCCACTGTTCCCATCAAATGCAGCCACTGTGCCATCAAATGCAGCCACTATGCCATCAGTTGCAGCCACTGTTCCCATCAAATGCAGCCACTGTGCCATCAAATGCAGCCACTGTGCCCATCAATTGCAGCCACTGTGCCATCAAATGCAGTCTCTGTGCCCATTAATTGCAGCCACTGTGCCATTAGTTGCAGCCACTGTGCCATCAATTGAAGACACTGTGCCATAAAATGCAGCCACTGTTCCCATCAAATACAGCCACTGTGCCCATCAAATGCAGTCACTGTGCCATCAAATGCAGCCACTGTGCCCATCAATTGCAGCCACTGTGCCATCAAATGCAGTCTCTGTGCCCATCAATTGCAGCCACTGTGCCCATCAAATGCAGCCACTGTGCCCATCAAATGCAGCCACTGTGCCCATCAATTGCAGCCACTGTGCCCATCAAATGCAGCCACTGTGCCCATCAAATGCAGCCACTGTGCCCATCAAATGCAGCCACTGTGCCCATCATATGCAGCCACTGTCCCCATCAAATGCAGCCACTGTGCCATCAATTGCAGCCACTGTTCCCATCAAATACAGCCACTGTGCCCATCAAATGCAGCCACTGTGCCCATCAATTGCAGCCACTATGCCATCAAATGCAGTCTCTGTGCCCATTAATTGCAGCCACTGTGCCATCAGTTGCAGCCACTGTGCCATCAGTTGCAGCCACTGTGCCCATCAAATGCAGCCACTGTGCCCATTAATTGCAGCCACTGTGCCCATCACATGCAGCCACTGTGCCATCAATTGCAGCCACTGTGCCCATCATTTGCAGCTACTGTTCCCATCAAATGCAGCCACTGTGCCCATCAAATGCAGCCACTGTGCCCATCAATTGAAGCCACTGTGCCATAAAATGCAGCCACTGTTCCCATCAAATACAGCCACTGTGCCCATCAAATGCAGTCACTGTGCCATCAAATGCAGCCACTGTGCCCATCAATTGCAGCCACTTTGCCATCAAATGCAGTCTCTGTGCCCATCAATTGCAGCTACTGTGCCCATCAAATGCAGCCACTGTGCCCATCAATTGCAGCCACTGTGCCCATCAAATGCAGCCACTGTGCCCATCAAATGCAGCCACTGTGCCCATCAATTGCAGCCACTGTGCCCATCCAATGCAGCCACTGTGCCCATCAAATGCAGCCACTGTGCCATCAATTGCAGCCACTGTGCCCATCATATGCAGCCACTGTCCCCATCAAATGCAGCCACTGTGCCCATCAAATGCAGTCACTGTGCCCATCAATTGCAGCCACTGTACCCATCAAATGTAGCCACTGTGCCATCAATTGCAGCCACTGTGCCCATTAAATGCAGCCACTGTGCCAATCAAATGCAGTCACTGTGCCATCAATTGCAGCCACTGTGCCCTCAATTGCAGCCACTGTGCCCATCAGTTTCAGCCACTGTGTCCATCAATTGCAGTCACTGTGCCCATCAAATGCAGCCACTGTGCCATTAATTGCACCCACTGTGCCCATCAAATATAGCCACTGTGCCATCAATTGCAGCTACTGTGCCATCAAATGCAGTTACTGTGCCACAGGCGCTTGTTAAACCGGAATTGACATTGCGGCTCTGAGGTAAAGCAAAACCCATGTCTTATGGCAGTGCCAATCAAAAAAAACACATCAACAAGAATGAAGGAGTGTTGCGGTGCATTGCATTGCGCCACAATGCAGAAAAAGCCCCACAAATGAAGCGTCTTGTCTGCAATCATGTGCTTGCATTGACGTCACGCTTCCCGGCGCCCGAACACAGTGCACTGTGTCCTTTATGGGTCTTTTTTTTTGTGATTAGCTTTTGGGGGCGTTGCCCCTGTGCCACCTATGGATGGGCTGCCACTGCTAGAATGGCCTAGAGCAGCACTGTACATAAAACCAAAACCTAAAAGTGATTGACCTGTCATTGGCAATGATAGTCTTGATGGAGAAGTTACTCAACTTCATTGCACTTACAATAATATTACGTTCTTGTGTTGACCACGGTATTTGCACTGTCATGTATGCCTATATCACCCTGAACAGAATGGTATTGATTGTATCACCTAATGGAAAGCTGTTTCAATTCTTGAATTCACTGTGTCTGTTTTTTTGGTTGAACATGTTTTAGGGCCTGTACTTATTGCACCACTATAAAACCACTACTGAAAACATTACGAGGTAACTAAAGGATGTTAGTATTGACTCCCCCCCCGAAGAAACCCCCCCCCCCCCCCAAGGCACAGTTAACAGTCGCGGTGTCTGGGGGTTCTGGACAATACTCTCCACCGTGCAATCATTATTATACATTGAAACCAAGGTCATATATGCTTTTTGACTCTACTTTGTCAATGTTCACATCTAAAGCCGCGTACACACGGTCGGACTTTTCGTCTACAAAAGTCCAACGGACGCTGACGGACTAAAGCTGGCTGGTAATCCGATCGTGTGTGGGCTTCTCCGGACTTTCAACTGACTTTTTTAGCCTCAAATCCGACGTACTTTAGATTTGAAACATGCTTCAAATCTTTCCGACGGACTCGAGTCCGGTCGAAAAATCTGCTCGTCTGTATGCTAGTCCGACGGACAAAAACCCACGCTAGGGCAGCTATTAGCTACTGGCTATGAACTTCCTTATTTTAGTCCGGTGTACCTCATCACGTAAGAATTCGACGGACTTTTGTGTGATCGTGTGTAGGCAAGTCTGTTCGTTAGAAAGTCCGCCGCAAGTCTGTCGAAAGTCTGTCGGACAGGCTGTCGGACTTTTGTAGCTGAAAAGTCCGACCGTGTGTACGCGGCATAAGAAATTTTCCTTGCTATGTGTATTAAGATGTGACAGACTGTTCTTTTCTCTTATTTTCTTCTGTAATCATTATGTAAATATAAACAACAATTGCTGCTCTAAATACAAACATAATAATATAATATGTGAAATGAAAAAAAGTGAGAGTAAGTCCATAAGATTTCCATATACAGTATCTCACAAAAGTGAGTACACCCCTCACATTTTTGTAAATATTTTATTATATCTTTTTATGTGACAACACTGAAGAAATGACACTTTGCTACAATGTAAAGTAGTGAGTGTACAGCTTGTATAACAGTGTAAATTTGCCGTCCCCTCAAAATAACTCAACACACAGCCATTAATGTCTAAACCACTGGCAACAAAAATGAGTACACCCCTAAGTGAAAATGTCCAAATTGGGCCCAATTAGCCATTTTCCCTCCTTGGTGACTCGTTAGTGTTACAAGGTCTCAGGTGTTATGGGGGAGTAGGTGTGTTAAATTTGGTGTTATCACTCTCACTCTCTCATACTGGTCACTGGAAGTTCAACATGGCACCTCATGACAAAGAACTCTCTGAGGAACTGAAAAAAAGAATTGTTGCTCTAAATAAAGATGGCCTAGGTTATAAAAAGATTGCCAAGACCCCGAATCTGAGCTGCAGCACGGTGGCCAAGACCATACAGCGGTTTAACAGGACAGGTTCCACTCAGAACAGGCCTCGCCATGGTCGACCAAAGAAGTTGAGTGCACGTGTTCAGCGTCATATCCAGAGGTTGTTTTTGGGAAATAGACAAATGAGTGCTGCCAGCATTGCTGCAGAGGTTGAAGGGGTGGGGGGACAGCCTGTCAGTGCTCAGACCATATGCCGCATACTGCATTAAATTGGTCTACATGGCTGTCGTCTTAGAAGGAAGCCTCTTCTAAAAATGATGCACAAGAAAGCCCGCAAACAGTTTGCTGAATACAAGTGGACTAAGGACATTGATTAATAGAACCATGTTCTGTGGTCTGATGAGACCAAGATAAACTTATTTGGTTCAGATGGTGTCAAGCGTGTGTGGCGGCAACCAAGTGAGGAGTACAAAGACAAGTGTGTCTTGCCTACAGTCATGCATAGTGGTGGGAGTGTCATGGTCTGGGGCTGCATGAGTACTGCCGCCACTGGGGAGCTACAGTTCATTGAGGGAACCATGAAGGCCAACATGTACTGTGACATACTGAAGCAGAGCATGATTTCCTCTTTTTGGAGACTGGGCCGCAGGGCAGTATTCCAACATGATAACGACTCCAAACACACCTCCAAGACGACCACTGCCTTGCTAAAGAAGCTGAGGGTAAATGTGATGGACTGGCCAAACATGTCTCCAGACCTAAACCCTATTGAGCATCTGTGGGGCATCCTTAAATGGAAGATGGAGGAGCGCAAGGTCTCTAACATCCACCAGCTCCGTGATGTCATCATGGAGCAGTGGAAGAGGACTCCAGTGGCAACCTGTGAAGCTCTGGTGAACTTTATGCCCAAGAGGGTTAAGGCAGTGCTGGAAAATAATGGGTGCCACACAAAATATTGACACTTTGGGCCCAATTTGGACATTTTCACTTAGGGGTGTACTCACTTTTGTTGCCAGTGGTTTAGACATTAATGGCTGTGTGTTGAGTTATTTTGAGGGACAGCAAATTTACACTGTTATACAAGCTGTACACTCACTACTTTTGATTGTAGCAACGTGTCATTTCTTCAGTGTTGTCACATGAAAAGATAGAATAAAATATTTACAAAAATGTGAGGGGTGTACTCACTTTTGTGAGATACGGTAAGTCCATACAGAAATACAGTGATATATTGTTACAACCTGTCCAAATGATAGTGAGCGGCTGTACACCCAAGTGCGCCTTCCACCATATAGATACAAGATGTGCCCTTACAGGATAACTAGACTCCACATTATAGGAATCACACATCATAAAGGATCCATCCACTGGAGGTAGAGAAGGGAAGCATCACGGCTGGTTAATCACTCTTTCTCATAGCGGTTTATGTAAAAAAGGCAAAAAGTCACCACATAGCATAGAACCAGGGTGGTTTTATTGAAAAAATGCCATTAAAAGTGACCACAGGTCCAATACAATGTAACAAGTGGATAAAAAGGTTCTCACATAAAAATCTGCAGATCAGAGTAGCATGGTATCGCTGGACATAAACTCCACCCTACTAGTTTCATCATACATGATGTCATCAGGGGCATGGGGTCCATGTCCAAAACCACGCGATTTATAGGTCCATAACGGAAAGAGCACAGCTGTTTAAAACAAAATAATTTGCTCAGAATGGCTGCCACATTATGAAAAACAAATGTCCAAGCCTCATTCTGAAAACATTTGGACACGTGTTGCAACAATATATCACTTTATTTCTGTATGGACTTATTTGGAAACCTTATGGACTAACTTCTGTCACTTTATTTCATTTCACATGTTATATTAATATTTTTGTATTTAGCGTGGCAATTGTTGTTTATATGTATTTTGACACATGTTGTTCTGTTGTATAATTGCCAGCAGCTTGCTACTTCATGCTTTTTATTTTTCCACTTTCACCGGCGCAATCACAACCCCTCCCCGTTTCTTACTACAATCATTATGTAAAACCTTAATAAAAATATTGAAAGCAAAAAGGGTAGGAAAGCTCAAAAAACGAATATTGAACAAAATTAACATAAATCAATTTTCTTTATTATTATTATTATTATTATTATTATTATACAGGATTTATATAGCACCAACAGTTTACGCAGCACTTTACAACTTAACTGCTTCCCGCCCGGCCTATAGCAGAATGACGGCCGGGCGGTGGTTCAGTTATCCTGACTGGGAGTCATATGACAAGTGGCTGCCAGTGGATGGATTGGCAAAGAGGGGTAGCAGATGCCGAGTGGTTTGTAAGGTGGATAAGCCTGGCAGCAGCGTTCATGATGGACTGAAGGGGGGATAGCAATTTTGGGGTAAGCCAATGAGGAGGGAGCTGCAGTAGTTGAGGCAAGAGATGACCAGCGAGTGGATTAGAAGCTTTGTGGTGACATTGGTTAGGAAGGGGCGTATCTTGGAGATGTTGCGGAGCCTGAGGCTGCAAGCTTTGGACATCGATTGGATGTGGGACCGAAATAATAGTTCAGAGTCCAGGATTACTCCTAGGACCTTGGCATGGTGGAACGGGATGATAGTTGACCCGTTGATTTTGACAGAGAAATCAGGGGAAGTGGCACATAGGGGAGAAAATAGCATGAGTTCGGTTTTGGATAGATTGAGTTTGAGGAAGTGATGGGACATCCAGGCTGATATGTCTGTTAGTAAGTTGGTAATACCTGAGGAGACAGATGGAGTGAGTTGGGGATAGGAGATGATATTGAAAGCTAGGGATGGTCCCTATATTTGAGTCATAAGTGAGTGCCTTGCCTTTTTCCAAGCATGGCTCAGGGGCCCACACTATATAAGGCTGCTTACATGGCGGCCGTATGTAGTGTGTTGTATGGAGAACTTGAGATAGATGAGGTGGGTTAGTTAGTGGATAGAGCATGTAGTCAGTGCAGTATACAGTGCTGTGAAAAAGTATTTGCCCCCTTCCTGATTTTTTATTTTTTGCATATTTCTCACACTCTGAATGATTCAGATCAACAAATTTTAATATTACACAAAGATAACCTGAGTAAATCCAAGATGCTGTTTTTAAATTATTATTTCATTTATTAAGGGAAAAAAGCTGTTCAAACCTGCCTGGCCCTATGTGAAAAAATAATTAGATAGGTTGAGTTTGAGGAAGTGATGGGACATCCAGGCTAATATGTCTGTTAGTAAGTTGGTGATGCATACACAGGAGGCAGCAGGGCAGAGAACGGGGGGAAACATGGCAAAGTATAGGAGTCAGCAGGTCAGAGCACAGAGGGTCAGGAGGGCACACTACATGGGGAGCAGCAGGACACATTATGGGACACACCAATGCACATTACAGGGGGGTGGCAAAGCAGGGCACATTTTGGGGAACACCAGGGCACATTAGGGGGGCACAGCAGGGCACATTATATGAGGGGGCAGCAGGGCACTTTATGAGGCACAGTAGGACACATTACATGGGGAGGGCAGCAGGGTACAATATGGAGCACAGCAGGGCACATTACAGAGGGGTAATAGGGCACATTATGGGGCACACAGGGAACATTACATGGGGCATGAGGGCACATAAAAACACATTACAGGGAAGGGGCAAACAGGGCAAATTACGGGGCACAGCAGGGCATATTACATGGGGGGAAATTTGGCACATTATGGGGCATACAGCAGGGCAGATCATGGGGCACAGAGTAGGGCACATTAAGGAGAACACAGGAGGGCACATTTAAAAAAATAGCAGGGCACATGGGGGTAGGAGTGCACATTATGGGACACAGCAGGGCATATTACAGAGCACACAGCAAGGCTTATTATGGTTTACACAACAGGGAACATTATTGAGCACAGAATGGTGCATCACAGGGCACACGGAAGGGCACACAGTAGGGCACATCTCTGGACACACAGTAGGGCACATCACATGGCACACAGCAGGGTACGAGGCACATCGCAGGGCATGGGGCACCTAGTGGGACACACAGCAGGGCACATTACGGGGCACAAAGCACATCAAGGAGTACATAGCAGGGCACGGGGCACAGGGCATGGGGCACACAGTAGGGCATATCAGGGGGTACACAGCAGAGCACGGGGCACATTGCAGGCCATGGGGCACACAGTAGGGTACATCAGGACGTACACAGCAGGGCACACAGCAAATCACAGGGCATAGGGGGAAATTATGGGGCACACAGTAAGACACATCACAGGGCACACAGTAAGGCACATTACAGGGCATATCAAGGGGCACAGGGCACATTAGGTGGTACACAGCAGTGCATGGGGCACATCACAGTGCATGGGGCACATAGTAGGGCACATTATGGGGCACACAGTAGGGCACATCAGGGGGTACACAGCAGGGCACGGGGCACATCACAGGGCATAGGGCACACAGTGAGGCATATCACAGGGTACACCACAGGGCATGGGGCACACAGTAGGGCACATTAGGGAGTACATAGCAGGGCATGGAGCACATCACAGGGCATGGGGCACAATATGGGGGCACACAGAAGGGCGCAGGGCACATCATAGGTCACATCACAGGACACATGGTACATGGCACATCAGGCGGTACACAGCAGAGCATAGGGCTCACAATAGGGCACATAGCAGGGCACACAGCAGAGTACATTGCTGCTGCAGTGTCCCAGCACTGGGATCCTTCAGACTCAGCACTGTGTCTCTCAGGGCAGCCATCGGAAATTTTGGAGCCCCTTACACAGCTTTAGACCTGGGCCCCCCTGGGTCTGACCACCAACATTCCTCAGGGACGCCCAGTGGCCATCCCACCAAATCCGCCCATTGGCCAGGGGTGTACACATGTTGCAGCCGCAGCAGGAATTATACACCCTGTCACCAGGTGTAGCCTGCCAAGCATGACCCATTCAAGTGAATGGGGCCGCACTGCAAATACCGTGCAACTGTGTTAAGTGTGAAGTGTGACAGGGTGTATAATTCTTGTTGCAACACGTGTACATCCCTAGCCACTGTAGTGGGGTGTGGTAAAAAACAGGGCTCCTCTATGGGGTTTTACCACCCCCAAATTGTAAACAAGTCCTTACTGTCCTGAGCCCCATATCATAGTTGTTTTAGGGGATGCTGTGGGAGAACAGAGAGGGACGCTGTATGACAAAGACAGAGAGGGACGCCGTGGGGTGGGGACACAGGGGGATGCCGTGGGGGGAAGATACAGGGGGAAGCAGTGGGGGGGGACACAGGGGGACACTGTGGGTGGGGACACAGTGGGAGGGCGAAGGTCATCTGTGGTAGGCGGCATCTCTTTAATTGGGGGGTTAAGACGATTTGTGCTGGGAGGTGCTTTGGGAGGGGAGAGAACCTGAAATCACCCACCCCACATCCTCTCTCTCCTCTCCCATCACTCCTCTATATGTGTTGTGCACTCGTTACTTGTTCCCCTCCTCTGTATCCAGCAGTGCAATGTCCTCAGTAGCTTGGTGTGGTGTGCAGACTGTCAGTGGAGAGATGGAGGTGTCAGCTGCCACAGAGGGCCCCAGGCCCCCTACATTTGTACTGGCTGCCCCCCCTCCTAGCCTCCCTCCCCTAATGGCGGCCCCGTTGTCTCTAGACTCCTGTAAAAAAAAGCACACAGCCTCACCCGATGCCTCTCATGGCGCACTGCTCCCCGCCGGCCTCTCCTCATCTGGAGCAGCTTTTTTGTTTCATTGGGGGATTTTTTTTACGTTTTCCAAAGTTGCTTAGAATCGTGGACAGATAGCAGTTTAATACATGGTTATTTAGAGTGGGCACAATAACAGGGACCGCTGCCTAGACAGCAAGGATAACTTGAAACACATTTGTGACAGTGTTGAATTGTAAGTCTGTTAACTTGCTGCACATTTTCACTGGCAAGTTGTACACTTGCAGAGCACTTGGAGCACAAGTTCTAGTTTACACTTTTCCAATTTTTAGCAAATTTGAGTGGCAAGTCTCTAGCAAGAGCAAAATTGCAGTGGTGAGTCTACAGCATGAGCGCTGCAAGTCACAGTGACCCCTGTGGTGGGATGACTATTGCACAACATAACTTAACCAGAATTTGCAGCAGACTTGCAGAATGTTTGCAAAAAAAGTTGATCTGGAGTCATGCAATGTGGACTTGCTACAATTGTGCAGCAAACTTGTGAAGCCTGGCAAGTCTAGCATTAGCTTAGCAAGTCATTTTCAAACTTGCAGCTTAATTGCTTGCTATCTGGATAGATGGGGTTTGCCACCTGACATTGTTAATAGGATAGGAAGGAATCCAAGTGTGTTAACGTTTTTCGACCCACATTTATTGTAAAAGAGGAGTGTTGTTCAATTTTGTTCTGTTACTGACTTTATTGCTTAACTACCTCAAAACCATGTCATAGCCAAAAGACGGCTACAGAGCAGCTCTCTTGTTCTGGAAGGGTTGTGACTCATATGTGTTCTGGGGCTGAAGCTAGGCAGGCAGAATTGCCTATGATATTAGCTTTATTCTGACTCCAGGATGAAAAATTGACATATCCATGCAGCAGTGCACCTACCATTGAGTAATGTGAACCAGCTGCCACAGGCTCTAAGGTTTATGGATAAAAAGAACAGTGCAGCAGAAAGGAAATAATATTGTATTCTTATGGTGGCAGAGTGGCTAGAGCAGTACAAATATGCATGCTCATTGAATGTTCCATAGTACTGCTGGAATAATATTTTGTTTTCAAATGAGACAGTTTATTTTTTGTGGAAAATGTACACAACACTTTGAAAAAGTAGTACCAAAACCTCATCCCTATTATGCAGCACGATGGGCATGTACAGTATAATGGTGTACAGCTGATTTACTGCCCCAGGGCATGGATGGCTTGCAGTTTTTATAGCTTGAAATTCTGCAGCAGAATGTCTGGGCATCTGTCTGTGATCTGAAATTAAAAAAAGATGTTAAGCAATGCAACATAACTGTCATAACCCTGTATGCCAGGAAGCATAAGGACGCACATATAAAAAAGGCATAAAGAAAAAAAAAAAAAACAGAGATCATAAGGGCACAAAAATTGGATGCCAGAGAAAATACTAGCACAAACAATCTTTGCATGCCAAAAAGTAGATATGACATTACATTTGCATTACAGAAGAGCCTGGACTGCAGGAAACGTATTGGCACAGATGACAGGATGCCACGAAAAACTGGGAGTACAGAGAAGGGCAATGAAAAAAAAAATGAGTACCAGAGAAAAAACCCCACCTACGTAAAATCAAAGCAGTGACAAAGGCACTTCTAAGTGCAGTAATAAAACACTTTAATGACAAGAAAGGATTAAAAATACTTAGAAGATGGAAATGAAAAACAGGCATATCAATTAATTCATAACGTCCAGCAGGATGCATCCTGGGAGTAAAGACAGCTGCAGGTGGAAGTTCCAGCCGACTAGCGGTGAGAAACACTGTATCTCTGATCCAAGATGGAGGGCTGTGCTGCCAGGACCAGCATGGAATCCAGGCAACCGGAAAAAAGAGCAACTGGGCATGCTCCAAAACATGTCCCGCCCACTATGTCATCACTTCCGGGCACATCGCTGACGTCACTTCCTTCTTGAAGAAGGAGTGACTGGGCATGCTCTGATACATGCCCAGTCCACTCTGTTGTCACTTCCAGTTGCCTGGATTCCATGCTAGTCCTGACAGCACGGCTGTCCCCTTAGCCCCTACAATGGTGATCCGAACTCTCCTAACCTTATTGTTCTATTATGCCAGAAAAAGCATTCTTTCTTGGAAGAAATGTAATGCTCCAACCATCATGGCCTAGAAGACTTTAATAAACAAAGCCCTATCGCTTTCTAAGGCTTGCATATGCCAGTAGAGGGGTACTGGCAAAATTTGACAAAGTGTGGGGAGGCTGGGTGAATGATGGATCTACTGCGTCAGAGAGCTGTCTCTCTTTGAATATGCGGTTCAATTGTTTATCCATACCATAAAACTGCATATAGTGCTTCAGGTTTATAATTGGATTGAGGATATGTACGTATCAGTCAGTATTGCATGTGGGATTTATCTGTGAAGAGTTTATTGTATATCTGGATGCCATAGTTGGTTGCATATTATGAAAAGAAAATAATTATTTATGTTGAAATGTAGTTGGCTTTTCTCCTGAGATAGTCCTCTACTGTTAGTCAGGGCCATGCTTGCTACTTGTGTTGTTGTATGACTCCTTTATGGTTTAACTTTTTACTTCTTTTTTTTCTTCTTTTTGTGTTGTAACTTTAAGAGTGTCATGTTTGTACTATGTTTAAAACTTCAATAAAAACATTAAAAAAATAACATAAAAAATTCAGGTACTTTGATAATTAAGGTGGTTGTAAAGGCTGAAGGTTTTTTACCCTTATGCATTCTATGCATGAAGATAAAAAAGCTTCTGTGTTCAGTATCCCCCCCACCCCAAACCCCTCCTAATACTTACCTGAGCCCCATCACTATCCAGCGATGTGCGTGAGAGCAGCGTCTCTACCTGGTCTCTCCCTCCTCATTGGCTGAGACAGAGCAGTGGGAACCATTGGCTCCTGCTGCTGTCAATCACAGTCAGTGAGGTGGGAGCGGGGACGGACTGAATCCCACTCTTATGAACACAGAGATGAATCGGTAAAGAGCACGTATGAGTGCCCCCATAGCAAGTGGCTTGCTATGGGGGCACTCGGCAAGGGGGAGTGGACCCGAGAAAAGGGGGATCGGGACTGCTCTG
Source organism: Lithobates clamitans (assembly GCA_037952925.1). Taxonomy (NCBI): domain Eukaryota; kingdom Metazoa; phylum Chordata; class Amphibia; order Anura; family Ranidae; genus Lithobates; species Lithobates clamitans. The sequence continues at coordinate 2,583,698 of JBBGZY010000339.1, read as the reverse complement.
TGCAAAACCATTGCACAGAGCAGGTAAGTATAACAGGCCTTTAATAACTTTGGCTTCTTTGGTGGAGAGTGAGGAGAGGAGGCAATAGATATACTGAGGTGTATTCCCTATCTGATGGGGGTATTACTGCACCTTAAGGATATCTTGATAGTTGCCCTCCCTTATCTTCCGTGGTTGTTTAAAACTGTACTAATTAAACAAAAATGGGACGTTGTGTTCACATACGACAAAAATTTTAGAGCATGCACATCCATTTTTTGCAGTCCGAAAATTCTTAATCGGCTGTTGAAACTAATACTAATGATCAGAAAATCGTCAGATCGTTCATCGCACAAAATTTTACTCCCAATTTACTGACCGTGTGTACGGGCCTTTAGGCTCATGATTTTATCAGTCACAATTATATTTACATTGTATTATGTTTTGTTGTAGCCCTGATGAAGGAAGAGTTCCTTTAACCCCCCTGTCTTTTAGCACAATATCAATACATTTTTGGACTCTTATTTGAGAGTTGCGTGCTTCCACCAAAACCAAGTTTATGGATATGGTGTAGAGCAATTGTACCTACAAAGATAATAAACAAAAGTTGAAGCATTACATTATGAGCTTCGCAGCTAATAGCTGTGGCCAAAACCTGGCTGGACAAAACAGAACAATCTCTTGTAAGTCATGGCTCCTATGTGCTGCAAAATCAGCTTGAAGCCTGACATGTCAGGAGGACATATTCAGGACTGTCTGATCTACACAGACATGCAGCGAAACATAAGCCGAACAAAGTTGGAGATTGTGAAAAGGGATCAGGTGAGTTCAGTCCATGCTCAACTCATACCCAGTTTGGCAGAACTCATGTGAAATAAAATTAAATGATTGCATCTCCATCAGCTCATTCAGCTGCATCTGGGGCATTCCCTGCCCAGCAGCTTCACATACACAAAGGGGTGGCGCTTGTTACATCATTGACCTAATATAGTGACATTGCCATATCTGGTTACTATCATTTACATGATTTGAAAGAAAAAAAAATAACTGTAAGAACAGTGTGCACACTAAACCACCTCACATTAACACTTATATTCACCACACCTTCTTATCTCCATAGATAAAATAAAAGTTAGACATACAGCAGTTGGGGGGGGGGAGTGGGTACCTGTTTTTGACATGTACCTGTCCCCACTTCAATCGGACCTCACCACGGCGAGGTATGTCAGAAGTTCGGACCCCTTCTTCTTCCCCGCCACCAGGCCATTCAGAAAGCGCAGCACGCTTCGCGTAGTAGGAAATTGGCTGTGAAGCCGCAAGGCTTTACTGCCAGTTTCCCCTACAGCAACCGAGAGCCGATGGAAACATCGGCTGGGGTGCCGACATTGCTAGATTCCAGGACTGGTAAGTGTCCTAATATTAAAAGTCAACAGCTACAGTATGTGTAGCTGCTGACTTTAAATTTTTATGTGGAGGGGCTGGAGCACTGCTTTAAGCCCATACACATGGGCTGAATGTCGGGCAGTATTGGCCAGTTCAATAGAAACTGGCCAACATTCGGCCTGTTTTGGCCAGCTTCTGTCGAAGGGGCATGATCAAAAAAGGTCTGCCGATCGCCTCCCAATCAGCACTCTCAGCCAATGGCTATAAGCGCTGACCAGAGTGTTCTGGTGGGGGGGCTGCCCCCCTGTCAGAACACAATAAAACAGCAGGAACAATCATTGTACTAACAATGAATTGTTAGTACGGTGGCTCTGACCCGAGCTGTCAGTTTTTTTCATTCAACCCACTGGGTTGAATTTAAGAAAGCTAGCAGTGTGTACTAGGCTTTATCTCTAACTGATACTGACCTGTCGCTTTCCAATTTCACTCGTACTATACATTCTGTAGTACAGTATCTTCATTCCTGCAATAAAACCCTGCGCTCTCAGTGTCTAGTAAGTATGGACTCACCTTGCTTTTTAAAAGCATCCTGCTGTTGGCCAATTTTACATTGCTGTGTCATCTGCAATTTCTTAATTCTTGTAGCAAAATACCTGCCTGTACTCTTTCTTCTAATACTGCCAGTTCTCCCTAAATAAAAAAAACATGTCCTGCTACTGGCCAATTTTAAACTGTTGTACAGTGCCTTGAAAAAGTATTCATACCCCTTGAAATTTTCCAGATTTTCTCATGTTACAACCAAAAACATAAATGTATTTTATTGGGATTTAATGTGATAAACCAACACAAAGTGGCACAAAATTGTGAAGTGGAAGGAAAATGATAAATGGTTTTCAAATTTTTTTACAAATAAATATGTGAAAAGTGTGGTGTGCATTTGTATTCAGCCCCCTTTACTCTGATACTCCTAACTAAAATCTAGTGGAACCAATTGCCTTCAGCAGTCACCTAATTAGTAAACAGAGTCTACCTGTGTGTAATTTAATCTCAGTATAAATACAGCTGTTCTGTGAAGCCCTCAGTGGTTTGTTGGAGAACCTTAGTGAATAAACAGCATCATGAAGGCCAAGGAACACACCAGACAGGTCAGAGGTATCGTTGTGGAGAAATTTAAGCAAGGTTAAGTTATAAAAAAATATTCCAAACTTTGAACATCTCTTGGAGCACGGTTTAATCCATCATCTGAAAATGGAAAGAGTATGGCACAACTGCAAATCTACCAAGACATGGCTGTCCACCTAAACTGACAGGCCGGGCAAGGAGAGCATCAATCAGAGCAGCCAAGAGACCCATGGTAACTCTGAAGGGCTGGAGGGATCTACAGCTCAGATGGGACAATCTGTCCACAGGACAACTATTAGTTGTGCACTCCACAAATCTGGCCTTTTTGGAAGGGTGGCAAGAAGAAAGCCATTGTGAAAAGAAAGCCATAAGAACTTCCATTTGCAGTTTGCGAGAAGCCATGTGGAGGACAAACATGTGGAAGAAGGTGCTCTAGTCAATTGAGACCAAAATTGAACTTTTTGGCCTAAAAGCAAAACGCTATGTGTGGCGGAAACCTAACACTGCACATCACCCTGAAACATGGTGGTGGCAGCATCATGTTGTGGGAATGCTTTTATTTAGCAGGGACAGGGAAGCTGGTCAGAGTTGATGGGAAAATGGATGGAGCCAAATACAGGGCAATCTTAGAAGAAAACCTGTTTGAGTCTGCAAAAGACTTGAGACTGGGGCAGAGGTTCACATTCCAGCAGGACAACAGCCCTAAACATACAGCCAAAGCTACAATGGAAAGGTTTCAATCGAAGCATATTCATGTGTTAGACTGGCCCAGTCAAAGTCCAGACCTAAATCCAATTGAGAATCTGTGGCAAGACTTCAATATTGCTGTTCACAGACACTCCCCATCCAATCCGACAGAGCTTGAGCTATTTTGCAAAGAAGAATGGGCAAAGATGTCCCTCTCTAGATGTTCAAAGCTGGTAGAGACATCCCCAAAAAGACTGTAATTGCAGTGAAAGGAGGTTCTACAAAGTACGTAAATAAGCCCTTAGGGCTAGTTTACACTTGCTTTAAAACATGGCTTCGGACACATTTTGTTAAAGCTCTCTGAACGCCAGTCAAAGCCCCTGTCACTAAATAAAATGGTTAGCTTACAGTCCTGTTTACACCTTGCTTTTGCTTGGTGCTTCGATGAGGCTTCGGTGGGGCTTCAGTGGGACTTCAAGCAAGCTTTGCCATAGACTTCTATGGAGGCTTTGAAGATGCTTTGTAGCACCACTAAAGCTACATGGGGTATAATTTTTGAAGGGAAGCCGAAGTAAAGCAAAGCAAAAGCAGGTGTGAACAGGACTGTAAGCTAACCATTTTATTTAGTGACAGGAGCTTTGACTAGCGTTCAGAGAGTTTTAACAAAGCCTGTCTGAAGCCTTGTTTTGAAGCAAGTGTAAACTAGCCGTTAATGTGTGTTGAAGCTGTAGCAAGTGTAAATGAGCCCTAAAAGAAAAAAAAATCTATTCCATAGACAATTATGCACTGTTAAGCCTTGTACACACGGTACGATTGTTGGCAGGGGATTGTCTATTGACAGACTGTTGTCCTAAAATCTTACCGTTAGTACGCTCCTTTTGACAATTGTTGTCCAACTTTCAGCCAACAAATATTGGATGACAGGCTAGTAAATTTTCGGCGGACAACGGCTCCACGTCTGATTTTCGTATGGTCAGTACACAAATCCGTCACGCAAAAGTCGAAAGTACAAACACGCATGATCGAAACCAAGGAACGAGCCAGAAGCGGTCGGTCTTGTGAAGTAGCGTTCGTAATGGAGAATTAACATTCGCGACGTGGCAAATTATGAAATGTCGAATTGCAGCGCACATCCTCTTCTTCTTTAATGGGATAAAAATGAAGCTGCTTTGCTGGTGATAGTGATGGAGTTTTGGCGAACGTATGTTAAAAGGCATTTGTTTTCTAGTGATATCAAGAATATTATTATGCTTGTTGTTTGTTTTTTTGGGCAAGTTACCACAACACCATTATCCCAAAGTTTTTAAGATCAAAAGATACAACTATGTTGGTGTCCCTTGTTAATTTTACATTGTATTTTTGTTATGTAACTGCCTACTCCCAAACTGTCATTTGAAGTAAAGCTGAAAAATCGTAGTGAAATTCAGCGCTGACTAATAAGTGGACTTAACACAATAAATGCAAGCAGGCACTAAGGTCAATTCAAAGAAATACCTCCAAAGCATAAAACATATAAAAAGTGCTGCGCAAATAAAAGTCCTTAGGTAAAATGAATGTATGAAATTTAAGTGATAAAATCAGAGGACAAAGACCACCAGTGACAATAAAGCTGAGATCAATATCTGAATGGTGACAAATCCCTCTACCGGGTATGGATGGCCCCTCACCTCAGACATTCGACCTGAAACAGGTCACACCGCTTAAAACCATAGATGGATCAATCTGTGTGGTAGTTGGTTCCTCCTTCACTTCACAGCACACGGTACAACAGCGGATGTTACATATAAAATAAAGGGCAGAACATAGTGTACTCCTTCCCCCGTACGCGTTACGTCCTGTGGGCGGGACTTCATCGGCGTGGGGCGGGATGATCCCGCCCCACGCCGATGAAGTCCCGCCCACAGGACGTAACGCGTACGGGAGAAGGAGCGTATGACGTCACCCGCGGTCATTCACAGACACGATCACACGCCTGTCAGCCGGCACTCGGATCGGAGTGCCGGTTTCTGTAAGTGTCTGTTTTATTTGCTTTTCTGGATTATTCAATAAAGTAGCCACGGAGTACACTATGTTCTGCCCTTTATTTTATATGTAACATCCGCTGTTGTACCGTGTGCTGTGAAGTGAAGGAGGAACCAACTACCACACAGATTGATCCATCTATGGTTTTAAGCGGTGTGACCTGTTTCAGGTCGAATGTCTGAGGTGAGGGGCCATCCATACCCGGTAGAGGGATTTGTCACCATTCAGATATTGATCTCAGCTTTATTGTCACTGGTGGTCTTTGTCCTCTGATTTTATCACTTAAATTTCATACATTCATTTTACCTAAGGACTTTTATTTGCGCAGCACTTTTTATATGTTTTATTTGAAGTAAAGCACATAGCAATTTTTTTATTGTGCAGAAAAAAATAACACCAATTAAATTAGACATACTATCTGCCATCCAAATACAAAGAACTTAACCATAAAGTGCATTCCATGCATATAAAAATATAGAAAATATAACAAATAAAAACATTATTCAAAAAAAAAAAAAAAAGAAGAAAAAGAAAATAGAAATTAGTAAGTGGTGAAGGGTAGGGATGAGCTTCGTGTTCGAGTCGAACCCATGTTCGAGTCGAACATCGCCTGTTCGCCCGTTCGCCGAATTGCGAACGATATGGGCCGTTCGCGCCAAATTCGTGTGGCGCGTCATGGCCCATAATTCACTGCGGCATCGCAGTGCATTGCTGGCTGATGATTGGCCAAGCATGCACTATGAGCCGCATGCTTGGCCAATCATAGCGCCGTCTGAACAGAGAGCCGTAATTGGCCAAAGCCAAGGAGGCTTTGGCCAATTATGGCTCAGGGGACTTAGTACACGCCCCACACTATATAAGGCCGACTGCACGGCGGCCCTGTGTGGTGTGTGTTCCGGCGTTGAAAGAGATAGACAGAGAGACAGTGTCATTTGATTTGAGTTAGATAGATTAGGCAGAACAGTCAGTCAGTTAGCTGCACTTACAGTGTATTGTGCATATATATATATATATATATATATATATATATATATATATGCATCCCAGGTGTTGCATATATATATATATATATATATATACATACATATACACACACTGTATTCAGTTTAGCTAGATCCGTTCCTGTTATCTTCCTACTGACAGGCAGGCTTGTCTTGTTACAGTATTTACAGCTACCTGAAGAAAATTGCTGGTGTTCTTTTGATCTTATTAGTACCACAGTCAGGCAGCTAGACTATTTACAGTTAGTGCAGTGCGTCCTGCTCACAGTGTTCAGCTACATCCGTTCCGGTTATCTTCTTACTGACAGGCAGGCTGTTAGGTACCTGGTAGGTGAGCCTGACTGTAGGAGAAGACCTCTCATACAACGCTGGTTCAGGAGCCACTGGAGTGGGAACAGTGGTCTCCTGAGCGCAGTGGGGTAGGAGTGCCTGTTGGAGTGAAGTCTCTGATGTAGAGGTAGAGATCCCTCCTGGGATAGCAGGTCTGCAGGTGAGAGGAGACTGGAACAGAAGCAGGCTGACACACTGGATGGTGGAACTTGCAGGTGAGAGGAGACTGGAACAGCAGCAGACTGATACACTGGAAGTGAGGAAGTCACTAGGCTGAAGCTGATGGTGCAACAGCAAACAGGTAGGCAGGCACAAGCAGAGTCAAACAGTCCGGGTTGGCAGGTAACTGGCACACAGGTGATTACAGCAGGCAAAGGCAGAGTCGGTGAGCAGGCAGAGGTCGGCAACGGTAGCAGATTCAGACAGCAGAGGAGTCAGGCAGGCCGGGTCGGGATTGGAGCAGGTCGGATGGTCAAACAAGCCGGGTCAATCAGGTAACAAGCAATCAGGATTCAGGTTTCAGGCAGAGTCACAGAGCTGAGACGAAGCAGCACTGTTCCCATGAAACAGGGGAACTTTTATGTGCTGGTTGGCGCCAAACCGGCGCTAACGCTGACGCGCCCGGGCTCGTGCACGCACCCGCGCCGTGCACCCGCGCGTGCCCGAGCGCCGCGCCGACGCACGGCAACAGTGGCAGCTTGACGCCGTGTCTGAACAGGGGCGCGCCGGCTCCTAGACGCATGCAAGCGCCCTGATCTGGTGCTGGTGGATCCCTGACATTGCCCCCCCCCAAGGGGCAGCCTCCGGATGCCCAACAACCTCTTCTTCTCAGGATGAGTAGAGAAATAGGTGCGTACTAAACGCCTAGCATGCACATTACTGTCCGGTTCCCACGAGTTACTTTCTGGGCCATAACCTTTCCATTTGATTAAGAATTGGTTTTGCCCTTGCCTTCTTCTACAATCAAGGATAGCCTCAACCTCAAATTCCTCGCTGCCATTAACTACCACAGGTTCAGGAGGTCTTGTCCCTCTATCAGGAAAGGGATCAGGTATAGCAGGTTTGAGCAGAGATACATGGAAAACTGGATGAATTTTCAATGAATCAGGTAAAGTCAGTTCGTAAGACACTTCATTGATCTTCCTTCTAACTGGAAAGGGTCCCATGAATCTGGGTGCCAACTTCTTAGAAGGACATGCTAACTTGATATTAATGGTAGAAAGCCATACCTGATCGCCAATTTGTAAGTTCAGCTCCCCCCTTCTTTTCTGGTCGAAGATCTTCTTACCATCTGCCTGGGCCTTGGACACTGTTTCCTGCAATAACCGGCTGTTGTGACTGAGGAACTCCACTGTATTCTGTACTGCTGGGACCGAAGACTCTGAAAGGAAATCAGGTAAAAAGGTTAGGTGAAAGCCGTAATTGGCGAAAAAAGGGGATTGACCGGTGGCAGAATGTTTGGCATTATTGTAAGCAAATTCTGCTAAGGGTAGTAGGGATACCCAATCGTTTTGTGTGAATGATGTGAAGCATCTGATGTATTGTTCCAGGGTCTGATTAGTCCTTTCCGTCTGACCGTTTGTTTGAGGATGATAGGCCGAGGACAAGGCCAATTCAATCTTTAGGGTTTCACATAGGGATCTCCAGAAACGTGAAGTGAATTGAACCCCTCTATCAGAAACTATGTTTACAGGTACTCCGTGAAGTCTGATGATTTCCTTGATAAATATGCGAGCAGTCTCGGTGGCAGACGGGGTTCCCCATATAAGGTAGAAAATGAGCCATTTTGGTTAGACGATCCACCACAACAAAGATAACTGAGCATCCTTCGGAGCATGGAAGTTCCACAATAAAGTCCATAGAAATCATTTTCCATGGTCTGTCGGGTACAGGCAATGGTTTCAATAGGCCCCAAGCTCGTTTCCTGGATGACTTATTCTGGATGCAGATGGGACAGGAACTAACATACTTTTCACAAAAGTCCTTCAGATTGGGCCACCAGAATGTACGCTGCACTAGTTCCAGGGTCTTGCGGACTCCGAAGTGGCCTGCCAAAGGATGGTCGTGGAGAAGTGTTAAAACCTTGACCCGGACATTTTCAGGAACAAAAATTTGGCTTCCCTTCCAGAACAAGCCATCTCTACTCACTAAAGAAATTCCCGTTGGTCTGGCTGTTCCAGAGGATGCTTCTTTAATCAGGGAAAGTAAATCTGTTTGCAGCAGTAAAAAATTGTTTGCAGGTAAGATGGTGTCAGGAGTAGATAAGTCCTTGGGGTTGTCATGCATACGTGATAATGCATCCGGTTTAATATTTTTAGAGCCTGGACGGTATGTGATATGGAAGGAGAAACGTGAGAAAAACAGAGCCCAGCGGGCTTGTCGAGGCCTCAATCGTTTGGCAGATCGCAGGTACTCTAGGTTTTTATGGTCCGTATAGATTAGTACTGGATGCATAGCCCCCTCCAACAGGTACCTCCATTCTTCTAGAGCAGTTTTAATAGCAAGAAGCTCTCGGTCACCGACGTCATAATTCTTCTCCGCAGGGGAGAGTTTACGGGAGAAGAACCCTACAGGATGCATTATCTCCTTGTTACCTTTGCGCTGTGAAAGAATCGCACCTACCGCAATCTCAGAGGCATCAACCTCTAAAATAAACGGTAAGGAGGGTTCAGGGTGGCTGAGGATAGGTGCTGAAGTAAACAGTCTTTTGAGATTCTCGAAAGCGTCTTGGGCAAGTTGGTTCCAGGAGAAACGGATATTTTGTCTGGTTAACTGTGTGATAGGTGCAATTATGGCTGAGAACCCTTTGATGAACTTTCTGTAGAAGTTTGCAAACCCCACAAACCGCTGCACACCCTTCTTGTCCAAGGGGACCGGCCAGTCCAAAACAGCGGAAACCTTTTGTGGGTCCATCTTGATGCCTGTTGCAGATATGATTAACCCCAGGAATTGGATGCTATGTTGTTCAAACTCACATTTCTCTGCTTTTGCGTATAGACTGTGTAAGCGGAGGCGACCCAACACCCTGCGGACATGTTCCTGATGCAGTTCACGGGATTCAGAAAAAATCAGTATATCATCCAAGTATGCAATTACAAATACGTCTAGAAAGTCCCTGAGGACGTCGTTAATCAGGTGTTGGAAGGTTGCAGGAGCGTTGCAGAGTCCAAAGGGCATGACCAGGTATTCATAATGCCCGAATCGGGTTCGGAATGCTGTCTTCCACTCATGTCCAGCCCGGATACGGATTAAATTATAAGCCCCTCTCAGGTCAAGTTTGGTGAAAATGACGGCAGTCCTTAATTTTTGAAAAAGTTCAGGTATTAAAGGTAAAGGGTACCGGTTCTTGACCGTGATCTTGTTTAGTTCACGATAGTCGATGCACGGCCGGAGAGACTTGTCCTTTTTGGTGACGAAGAATATTCCGGCGCCAGCTGGAGAGGTAGAATGGCGTATAAAACCTTTGGCCAGGTTCTCATCTATGTATGTCTTTAACACTTCCTGTTCTTTCTCAGATAATGGAAAAATGCGTCCAAATGGTATTTCGGATCCTGGCAGTAATTCGATGGGGCAATCGTATGGACGATGAGGTGGAAGGGAGTCTGCCCCTTTTTTACTAAACACATCAAGGAATTCATGATATTGTTTGGGTATGACCTGGCAAAGTTTCTGGTCGGTGTCCAAACAAAGTAGGGTGGAAGAGGAATCCGAATCCTTCTTAAAACAATGTTCAAGACAGTAAGAGGATGAGAATTTCACTTCTCCAGATGTCCACTGAATGTAAGGGTTGTGGGCCTGCAGCCAAGGAATACCCAGGATGATGGGAAACATGGGAGAGGAGATGACATCAAGAACCAGCAGTTCCTTGTGTTGGGAGGAAGTAGAAGCAGGCAGAGGCAGGGTCTCCTGGGTTACTTGTCCCGATCTGATGCGGGATCCATCCGCTAGAAATACGGCAAGTCCCTGGGTCTTGGCTCGTAAAGGAATGTTATGTTGGCTGGTAAAGTTTGAATCAATAAAGCAACTGCATGCTCCGGAATCAATGATGGCGTTGGTTGTTATAGTCCCTTCTTGCAGCTGTAAAGACAGAGGAATGGAAATGTGGGTAGAGTTCGCAGATAGGGCAGAGAGACTGGTAAACACGACAGACGGGCACTTACTTAACTTGACAGGACAGTTCAGTACATAGTGTCCAGACCCACCGCAGTAGAGGCACAGATTGAGTTGTCGGCGTCGGGCCCGCTCTTCAGGCGATAATGCAGGTCGCATCAGGCCTAATTGCATTGGTTCCACGGAGTCAGATGAGACATTAGCTGAATTAAGACTGGGTGAGGGTGCATAGCGGGTTGCTGGAAGTGGTGCTCTGGTTGTCATCCAAATCGGGCGGGATTGAAGAGCAGATCGCTCAGATCGACGTTCCCGGATACGTCGGTCGATTTGGATAGTCAAGTTAATCAGGGCCTCGAGAGTGTTTGGTACACCCACTCGGGCAAGTTCATCTTTTAAACCCTCAGATAGGCCCAAGCGGAACTGGTGACGCAGGGCCACGTCATTCCACTGAGTGTCCGCACTCCAACGTCTAAAGTCCATGATATAGTCTTCCGCAGGTCTGCGGCCTTGCTGGAGTGTAAACAAAGCGGTTTCAGCTGTAGCAGTCTGTTGGGGATCTTCATATATCTGTGCCATGGCTTCAAAGAAGGAAGATAAGGACTGGGTCAATGCTGAGTCCCCCTCAAGTAGACGATGGGCCCAGGTCTGGGGTTCCCCTTGTAGGAGGGAGATCACGAATCCCACTTTAGTGGCCTCCAGTGAGAAAGTTCGGGGCTGTAATGCAAAGAAGAGCTTGCATGCGTTGCGAAAGGCCCGGAACTTGGCCCGGTCTCCAGAGAATCTATCAGGAGTGGGAACCTTTGGTTCAGGTGGGAGCATCACTACGGAAGGGCCAGGAACCGACTGTGCCGGGGTTGCAGCTGAGGAGGAGGCCACGGGGTTAGACCCTGCAAGGTGTTGGACTTGTCCCTCCAATCTGCTGTAATTGTCCTGGAGGGATTGTACGGCTTGGCTAAGAGCCGCAAGGTGGGTGCATATCTCCTTTAATGGAGAGGAATCTCCTGCAGGCTCAGTCATGGCTGCTTCGTACTGTTAGGTACCTGGTAGGTGAGCCTGACTGTAGGAGAAGACCTCTCATACAACGCTGGTTCAGGAGCCACTGGAGTGGGAACAGTGGTCTCCTGAGCGCAGTGGGGTAGGAGTGCCTGTTGGAGTGAAGTCTCTGATGTAGAGGTAGAGATCCCTCCTGGGATAGCAGGTCTGCAGGTGAGAGGAGACTGGAACAGAAGCAGGCTGACACACTGGATGGTGGAACTTGCAGGTGAGAGGAGACTGGAACAGCAGCAGACTGATACACTGGAAGTGAGGAAGTCACTAGGCTGAAGCTGATGGTGCAACAGCAAACAGGTAGGCAGGCACAAGCAGAGTCAAACAGTCCGGGTTGGCAGGTAACTGGCACACAGGTGATTACAGCAGGCAAAGGCAGAGTCGGTGAGCAGGCAGAGGTCGGCAACGGTAGCAGATTCAGACAGCAGAGGAGTCAGGCAGGCCGGGTCGGGATTGGAGCAGGTCGGATGGTCAAACAAGCCGGGTCAATCAGGTAACAAGCAATCAGGATTCAGGTTTCAGGCAGAGTCACAGAGCTGAGACGAAGCAGCACTGTTCCCATGAAACAGGGGAACTTTTATGTGCTGGTTGGCGCCAAACCGGCGCTAACGCGGACGCGCGCGCGCCCGTGCTCGTGCACGCACCCGCGCCGTGCACCCGCGCGTGCCCGAGCGCCGCGCCGACGCACGGCAACAGTGGCAGCTTGACGCCGTGTCTGAACAGGGGCGCGCCGGCTCCTAGACGCATGCAAGCGCCCTGATCTGGTGCTGGTGGATCCCTGACACAGGCTTGTCTTGTTACAGTATATACAGCTACCTGAAGAAAATTGCTGGTGTTCTTTTGATCCTATTAGTACCACAGTCAGGCAGCTAGACTATTTACAGTTAGTGCAGTGCGTCCTGCTCACAGTGTTCAGCTAAAACTACAAGTTACTGCTGTGCGTCCTGCTCACAGTGTTCAGCTAAACCTACAAGTTAACGTAGTGAGACCTCTGTACAGTGTTCATCTAAAGCTACAAGTTAGTGTAGTGCGTCCTGCTCACAGTGTTCAGCTAGATCCATTCCTGTTATCTTCTTACTGACAGGCAGGCTTTTCTTGTTACAGTATATACAGCTACCTGAAGAAAATTACTGGTGTTCTTTTGATCCTATTAGTACCACAGTCAGGCAGCTAGACTATTTACAGTTAGTGCAGTGCGTCCTGCTCACAGTGTTCAGCTAGATCCGTTCCTGTTATCTTCTTACTGACAGGCAGGCTTGTCTTGTTACAGTATATACAGCTACCTAAAGAAAATTACTGGTGTTCTTTTGATCCTATTAGTACCACAGTCAGGCAGCTAGACTATTTACAGTTAGTGCAGTGCATCCTGCTCACAGTGTTCAGCTAGATCCGTTCCTGTTATCTTCTTACTGACAGGCAGGCTTGTCTTGTTACCTTATATACAGCTACCTGAAGAAAATTGCTGGTGTTCTTTTGATCCTATTAGTACCACAGTCAGGCAGCTAGACTATTTACAGTTAGTGCAGTGCATCCTGCTCCTGCTGTAGCTAAAACTAAAAGTTAGTGCGGTGCGTCCACCTCACAGTGTTCAGCTAAAACTACAAGTTAGTGCGGTGTGTCCTGCTCACAGTGTTCAGCTAAACCTACAAGTTAGTGGGGTGCGTCCTGCTCACAGTGTTCAGCTAAACCTACAAGTTAGTGTGGTGCGTCCTGCTCAAAGTGTTCAGTTAAAACTACAAGTTAGTGGGATGCGTCCTGCTCACAGTGTTCAGCTAAACCTACAAGTTAGTGTGGTGCGTCCTGCTCACAGTGTTCAGCTAAACCTACAAGTTAGTGTGGTGCGTCCTGCTCACAGTGTTCAGCTAAACCTACCAGTTAGTGTAGTGAGACCTCTGCACAGTGTTCATCTACAGCTACAAGTCAGTGTAGTGCGTCCTGCTCACAGTGTTCAGCTAAAACTACAAGTTAGTGCTGTGCGTCCTGCTCACAGTGTTCTGCTAAAACTACAAGTTAGTGTGGTGCGTCCACCTCACAGTGTTCAGCTAAACCTACAAGTTATTTTTTTGCGAGCTCTGCACAGTGTTCACCTAAAGCTACCTGTAGAAGGTTGGTGGTGTTTTCCTGATCCTATCACTACCGCAGGCAGCTAAAAAAGCTACAAGTTAGTTTTTTGCAAGCTCTGCACAGTGTTCAGCTAAAGCTACCTGTAGAAGGTTGGTGGTGTTCTCATACTACAGGCAGGCAGTTGATTTTGCTAGCTGCAGTATCAGTACATATATATCTATCCCAGCTTAGTGCAGCTACAGGCCATTAGTATGTCTGGAAGGCCAAGAAGGAGAGGCAGACAGTCACAAGCCAATAAGAGTGGGCAAGCAGGCTCTGTGTCTAGTGCTGGTCGTGGAGACGGTGCATCCTCATCAGCACGTGGCCGTGGGACACGCTTGGCCTTTTTTTCGGCAGCTGGCCGTGTTGAGCCGCAACATGTGGAAGACTTGGTCGAGTGGATGACCAAGCCGTCCTCATCCTCCTCATCCTCTCTCACCCATGCCCAGGGTACTTTGTCTGGCAAAGCAGCGGCCTCTTCCCTCGGCTCAATGTCATCAGTGACTCCTTCCCTAGCCCCACCATGTCCTCCTGAGGAGTCCCTCGAACTGTTTGACCACAGTGTTGGGTACATGCTCCAGGAGGATGCCCAGCGTTTGGAAGGCTCTGATGATACTGAGCTCGATGAAGGCAGTAACATGAGCACGGACAGAGGGAGTGCCCAAGAAGGACAGCAATCTGGCAGTCATGCTCCCCCTGCTGCAGCATACTGCCAGGTTTGCTCCAGTGATGAGGAGGAAGGGGATGAGGAGGTCGCTGACTCAATGTGGGTGCCTGATAGGAGAGAGGAGGAGGAGGAGGCGGAACATCACCAACAAGGCAGGATGCCCCCCAGGGGCCAGCCTAAGGGCAGCACATTGACTGCATCACACCCCAAAGCTCCACATGTGCAGGGCGCTGCAGTCTCTGCGCGTTATTCAAAAAGTTCTTTGGTGTGGGCCTTTTTTGAGACGAGTGCATCAGATCGCACCGCTGCTATTTGCAACATATGTCTCAAGCGTATCTCACGTGGCCAAAACATCTCCCGCTTGGGTACCACATGCTTGACCAGACATATGTTGACCTGCCATGCAGTTCGTTGGCAAGCGTATCTAAAAGACCCACACCAAAGAACAAAGAGGACCTCTCCTTGCTCCTCATCAGCTGAGATCTCCAACCCCACTATACCTTCAGTCCTCTCTGAGACTGTAGAATTAGGTGTGTCACAGCCAAGTGCTTGTGGGCAATCTGCTTTTGGTACACCGACGTCAGATTGTACCAGGCAAATTTCCCTGCCCCAGCTGCTACACCGCCGAAAGAAGTTTGCTCCCAACCATCCACATGCGCAGCGGTTGAATGCTAGCTTGGCAAAATTGCTAGCACTTCAACTGCTGCCTTTTCAGTTGGTAGACTCTGCCCCCTTCCGTGAGTTTGTGGAATGTGCGGTTCCTCAGTGGCAGGTACCCAAACGCCACTTTTTCTCACGGAAGGCGATTCCAGCTCTCTATCGGCATGTGGAAGGCAATGTCCATGCCTCGCTGGACAGGGCGGTCAGTGGTAAGGTGCATATTACCGCTGACTCATGGTCCAGCAGGCATGGACAGGGACGTTACCTAAGTTTCACAGCGCATTGGGTGACTCTGCTGGCAGCTGGAAAGGATGCAGGACAAGGTGCAGTAGTGTTGGAGGTTGTTCCGCCACCACGCCTCCAAAATGCTAATGATTGTGACACACCTCTCTCCTCCACCCCCTCCTCTTCTTCTTCCTCCATGGCCTCTTCCTGTGCTTTGTCCTCGGAACCAGCGGTGCTCCGTAGCCGTTCAAGGGGCTATGCAAGTACGCAGGCCAAAAGATGCCATGCGGTGCTTGAGCTGGTGTGCTTGGGGGACAGGAGTCACACTGGGGCAGAGGTTCTGTCAGCTCTGCAGGGGCAGGTTCAGAGGTGGTTGACGCCACGCCAACTTAAGGCAGGAATGGTGGTTTGCGACAATGGCACCATCCTCCTCTCTGCCCTCCGACAGGGACAAATGACCCATGTGCCCTGTTTGGCTCACGTCCTTAACTTGATGGTGCAGTGGTTCTTGGGCAGGTACCCGGGCTTACAGGATGTCCTGACGCAGGCCAGGAAAGTCTGTGTGCATTTCCGCCAGTCATATAATGCCAGTGCTCGGCTGACGGACCTCCAAAAGGAGTTTAACCTGCCCAAGAACCGCCTAATCTGTGACATGCCCACCAGGTGGAACTCAACGTTTGCCATGCTGCAGTGGCTGCACACGCAGCAGAGGGCCATCAATGAGTACCTGTGCGACTATGGCACCAGGACAGGGTCAGGGGAGCTTGTTTTTTTTTCCCCACGCCAGTGGGCCATGATCAGGGATGCATGCACTGTCCTGTCACCATTTGAGGAGGCCACAAGGATGGTGAGCAGTGACAGTGCATGCATCAGTGACACTGTCCCCCTTGTCCACCTGTTGGAGCACACACTGCGTGGAATAATGGACAGGGCACTTGAGGCAGAACAGAGGCAAGAAGAGGAGGACTTCCTTAGCTCTCAAGGCCCCCTTTATCCAGACAGTGTTCCTGCGTGCCCTCCGATCACACAGGAAGAGGACGAGGAGGAGGAGGAAGATTGTGTCAGTATGGAGGTGGAGCCTGGCACTCAGCATCAGCAGCAGTCTTTAAGGGATCAGTCCCAAGAAACACATGGACTTGTACGTGGCTGCGGACCATGTCGTCCTTAGTGGCCCAGAGGACTCCGGACTGAATGCCTCAGCAAACCTACGCTGCATGGCCTCCCTGATCCTGCAAAGTCTGCGGAAGGATCCTCGTATTCGTGGTATCAAGGAGAAGGACCAATACTGGCTGGCAACCCTCCTTGATCCACGTTACAAGGGTAAGGTTGTGGACCTTATCTTGCCATCGCAGAGGGAGCAGAGGATGAAACATCTTCGGGAGGCCTTGCAGAAAGGTCTGTGCAACGCGTTCCCAGAGACTGGGAGGTTACAAACTCCTGTTTCTGGACAACGTGTTGCTGAGGCTTCGGTAAGTCAAAGAAGGAGCGGTGGAGAAGGTGGCCGTCTGACCGATGCGTTCAGACAATTTTTTGGTCCACAGCCCCAAGGTATGATCAGTTCCAGCAACCATCGCCAGCGTCTGTTTTACATGGTGCAGGAATACCTAGGGGCAAGATCTGACTTGGACACCTTTCCCACCGAAAATCCTCTAGGTTACTGGGTCTTGAGGATGGATCACTGGCCAGAGCTTGCACAGTATACAATTGAGCTACTGGCCTGTCCTGCATCCAGAGTTCTTTCGGAACGCACATTCAGTGCTGCTGGAGGCTTTGTAACCGATCACAGGGTGCGTCTGTCCACTGACTCGGTCGATCGACTGACCTTCATAAAAATGAATCAGTCTTGGATCACCAACAGCTACCAAGCACCTGATGCTGATGTAACCGAATAATTTTTTTGGAAATCTCAGATCCCTTCAAAGACTGCCTATACTGATGCTGAGTGACTATCCCTGAGAAATTATCCTCTTCCTCCTCAATCATCACGCTGATAGCTTGTAAGAACATTTTTGGTTCTGGGCGCCACCACCAGTGCCTAAGGCACAATTTTTCAGCAGGGCTAGTTCCTGCGCTCCAATTAGAGTATCTGTGAGGGGTTGCAGTGTTGTGGCACCAGCACCAGTGCCTAAGGCCCGATTTTTCTGCCCCTGTTTAACAGGGGCATGTAATTACAATTTTTGATGCAATACTTTGCAGCAGGGCTCATTTCAGCATTCCAACTAGAGTGTCTGTGAGGGGTTGCAGTGTTGTGGCACCAGCACCAGTGCCTAAGCCTAATTTTTCAGCCCCTGTAATTACAATTCTTGATCTAATATTTCACAGCAGGGCCCATTTCTGCACCCACCAAGAGCGAGTGAGGACTTACAATGTTGTGGCACCAGCACCACCACCAAAGGCCCAATTTTTCTGCCCCTGTTCAACAGGGGCATGTAATTACAATTCTTGATCTAATATTTCACAGCAGGGCCCATTTCTGCACCCACCAAGAGCGAGTGAGGACTTACCCTGTTGTGGCACCAGCACCACCACCAAAGGCCCAATTTTTCTGCCCCTGTTCAACAGGGGTATGTAATTACAATTCTTAATCTAATATTTCACAGCAGGGCCCTGTGAGGGCTTACAGTATTGTGGCCACAACAACACCTAAGGCCCAAATTTCTGCTGAGTATATAGGGCAGGCCCCTACTTTCAAACATCTAACTTACAAACGACTCCTACTTGCAAACGGAAGGAGACAACAGGAAGTGAGATGAAATCTACCAATAGGAAGGGAAATTCTCTCCTGTAAGAGTGGGAAAAACATTTCTCCTTTCCACTGATGCTTTCCAATCCTTGTTCCACAAAAAAACCCAAATTTTCAAAAAACATTTGTCATTGGGACAAAAAGTGAGGTGAAATCTTCTGAAGAGGAGGACAGACAGCAAAACAAATGTCACAGGGGTGATAACCCTTCCCTATGTTTTCCAAAAAGCTTAAAGATTTTTTGGCTGGAGCTAAACACGTTAAAAATGTACCCGTTCAAAATTACAAACAGATTCTACTTAACAACAAACCTACAGACCCTGTCTTGTTTGCACCGCCTGTATACTGCTGTTCATAGTATATAGGGCCTGCTGGCCCCACACCTTTCCTTATTTTAATTTGGGTGCGGGGTTCCCCTTAATATCCATACAAGACCCAAAGGGCCTGGTAATGGACTGGGGGGTACCCATGCCGTTTGTCTCACTGATTTTCATCCATATTGCCAGGACCCAACATTACATTAAACCTGCAGTTTTAAATGAGATTTTTTCCTTTAAAAATGACATTTTGTGCAGGGACTGTTCTAAACACGGGAAACACGTGCCACTTTACAGGCATACTATAGACACCCCCCAGGTACGATATTTAAAGGAATATTTCACTTTTTTTTTTTTTACTTTAAGCATCATTAAAATCACTGCTCCCGAAAAAACGACCGTTTTTAAAAGTTTTTTTTGCATTGATACATGTCCCCTGGGGTAGGACCCGGGTCCCCAAACCCTTTTTAGGACAATACCATGCAAATTAGCCTTTAAAATGAGCACTTTTGATTTCGAACGTTCAAGTCCCATAGACGTCAATGGGGTTCTAGCGTTTGTGCGAATTTTCGGTCCGTTCGCAGGTTCTGGTGCGAACCGAACCGGGGGATGTTCGGCTCATCCCTAGTGAAGGGGTTAAAATCCCAAGTCCAGCGGGGTTGTTGAAGTTTTTGTGGCTGGAATTGCCACTGACCGCCATGCTGCTATGGTGGGTAGGGTGGCTCTGGTGGGTGCAGTGGCTGTGGTGTGTGGGTTGGCTGTGGATGTGGTGGAGGTGGGGCCACAAAATCAGAAATTTGTGTGCTTTCTGAAATTTGGCCCCTCACCCCTTGTTGAGGAGCTGTGGGATGAGTTCCTTACACCTGCTGCTTTGCTCACCGGCCATCTGCCTTAATTTATTGGCCGTCACACACTCAAATGCTTCAGCCTCATCTGGATCTGTCCAGATGGTAGTAGTGGCTTGGCTGAGGAAGGCAGCTGTGGCCTCCTCCAGATTCCTGCTTTTCCTGGCCCTTTTAGCAGGAGGGCGTAGGGGAGGGATCTGGGACTCTGTCTGGCTGCTGGCTCCTCCAGACTGACACTGTCCTGTGTATGAAAATGGGACATAATTAGAATCTTTTTTAAGGTTTGGTCATCAATCACACACAATTTCGATCTACTCACTGTTGCAAATTAAATGTTCAGAAATAGAAAAGACTATCATTCTGACCTCAGCATTTTTCATTTTTGTTCAAATCATTTTTGGTCACTACTGTCTATTGATATGGAAACCACTTTGTTAAGGCAGAAATATTTTCCCAATAACTTCTAGTTACCATAATTGTATTTTTGGATACAAATATGTTCATCAATGCTATACCTGGGTCAAGCTGGGCTCCTCCACATCTTCATCTTATGAATCAGGACCTGTGTGGACCTCAGGAGCTGTGGCCTCAGCAGACGTCAAAGGGAGCGTAGACAGGGATGGCCTGGGTTCTGTATGGTCTGTCAAAAACCGCAGGCTGTGGTAATACCACAACCTAGGGACATATAGGTCATCCGCTGCTACCCAGATCTCTCAGAGTCCAGGACCTTGTTCAGCTCCTTTTTAAATCTCTGAAGGTTGGCTATCTTTTGCTTTACATAGATGGTGTCTGCCCTGGGGTACACAACTCTACCAGTTTCTCCAAAGTTGCCTTCCTCAGTATTTTATTT
The DNA here is from genome assembly GCA_037952925.1 of Lithobates clamitans. NCBI lineage: Eukaryota > Metazoa > Chordata > Amphibia > Anura > Ranidae > Lithobates > Lithobates clamitans. The sequence continues at coordinate 2,563,608 of JBBGZY010000339.1, read as the reverse complement.
GAGTAGTCTCTACTCTTCACCTTCCAGAGACAGGGCAGCTCCCGGTACAGGTCAATGAATTAGGGGAGAAATTCTGGTTAAGTGAATTTATCCGTCATGATGATATGATGCCTGCAAGACAGAACACAAGATAAACCATAATGTCTGACTTAACCCATAAGCTGGTCCCAATATAGTCCTCAATCTAAGCAGTATAGGCCATTACCCACCTATGCCCCAATTTCCAATTGGTCCTTCGCTTTCTGCTCCTTTCGTGTGTTGGCAATCTTTCCTCCTCCACTCCAAGATCGTTCCTACGGCTGTTCCATCGACCATGCGTTCTGGCTTTATACACACTGCGCATGCGTCAAACTCCACTCTGACGCTGGGGCATGACTATCTTTCGTCTGCATGCTACACACACGCAGGAACATTCGGGAGGGACAAAATGGCAGATTACAACAAGCTCTGCGGTAGCGGAGCTAACAGGAGGCACAAAGCAACCCCCATGAGCAAGGGTAAGATGGTGGAGATGGTGCACATTCTAGAGAAGCACGATTATCACTGCAAGCTGCGCAATTACGAAATGCCCAACAGCCAAAAGGACATCATTTTGGAGAAGGTCATCGCTGTTTTGCAGTGCAAATTTTCTGTGGAATGATCAAAGGACCAAATCAGAAAACGATGGTCTGATCTCAAACTCCGTGAACAAGACCAGATGGAGTACATACATCAGATCATAAAAAAAAAAAAGTAAGCAATATTTGGATCTAAACAATATGTATATGTGTAAATTAGCTGTCTGTATATGTTCTTTCTCCAAGTATCTGTAAGCTTTTCTAAAATCTTTGTATGACTTGGGATTCCAAAGATGAAGGTAAATATAAAGCATATATGACCATTCTTATTTAGTCATGTTTTTGGACATTTCTTTTTTTTTGGAACTTATTGTTTTGTCTTCTTTCAACAGGGAGGCACAAACAAAAGAGGCTCCAGCCAAGCCACCACAAGGGACAAAGGGAGGCTACCCTTGCTTGGGCCACAACAGGGGAGGCAACAAGGTCATCTTCCATCCAAAAACGTAAGTGCCGACTTCAAACACACTCATTTAGCCACTGACAGGGGTGTTTCTGGGGGGGCCAAAGGCCATGAGTTTAGGGCAGAACTTAAGGGGTAAAGAACACTTTCTGGTTGCTGCCTGGCTCATCAGTGCCCATTAATGCAGCCTTGCCAGTGTAGACATGGGTAGAGGAGAGGCCCCAGGACACCCAGTCACACAGAGTCACGTCTGCTAGGATGGTCATCACATATCCCGTATCCCATAGGAGACAAGAGGGGTGGAGGGCAACTGCAGGACTTTTCAATGTTGGCACTTGTCAAGTGTTTTCCCTCTGGAAAATGCTATCATCTTCCCTTTTTTTATGCATTTTTCACAGAAAAAAAACAGAACGCAGCATGGTGGAGTCCACTAGTCAGGAGCAAACATTGACATCAGATTGCAAGGTTGGTCAACTAATGTAGCAAAATGGATGCTAGAAACAGATGTGACTTGCGGTGGCTTAATGAATGGTATATTGTAAGAGATTTTGTGGACATGCTTGCCAAATTCTAATTTCCGGTTGCCTGGTCTGAATTTTATGGTTCCACTTGTTGGCTCCTGTTTGCCCTTACTAATTTCCATGTTTTTATGACTTTTAAATGTGAAAGTTTAGGGACAGAACTCAGTGTTTCTACACTACATTCCTTAGGTGCACAACCAGGTCCTGTTTTCTAGATTTTCCTCAGTCTATAAACTACTGTGCGAATTACTAACAGTGAACATGACAACATCACCTGTGCCAAATTCAAGAAATCTCGAAAACATGACCTGGATTTGCATCTTAAAGGAGGAGAGTTGGCAAACACTGCCCTAACTAATGTAAATTGTAATGTTTATGTGTTTTTTAGAATCTAAAACAAATTTTAAGGTGCCCCCAAATTGGACCCAACAAGTGTCTGGGGAATGCCCAGGAAAAAGCCAAAGTCTACTTACCACCAGCTTGCAGACAACCAAATTGACCTATCTAACAGTAAGCATTAAAAAAGGGGTTTAGTCCGCATGCATTTGCAAACGCATGCGTGAGCCACATCACGGCACCCTTGTATCTGTGGTCCTAACACTAAACTATGAGTGTCCGCACAGTGGAGGCACATGCATTTAATGGATAAATGAGAGCAGGTGGCTGGAGGGGAGCCCACCCCTCCTTAAAAGGTACAGGAGCACACCAAACACCCAGCAATAGCACAATGGCTGCAAAGGTGTTGGTGGACTGCTGCTGGACCAATACAAACACTCACGCGATAACAAAAGCATGCCACCACCCTCATTTATAGCTGGCTATCGCAGCAAGCAGCATTGGGAGGCTAAAAAAGGTTGTATGCACAAAGAAAAGGTTGTGGCTCTGTGGCTCACGCATGCGTTTGCAAATGCGTGCAGACTAAACCCCTTTTTTTACTGTTAGATAGGTCAATTTGGTTGTCTGCAAGCTGGTGGTAAGTAGACTTTGGCTTTTTCCTGGGCATTCCCCAGACACTTGTTGGTACCTTTTTTAGCCTCCCAATGCTGCTTGCTGCGATAGCCAGCTATAAATGAGAGTGGTGGCAAGCTTTTATCACGTGAGTGTTTGTATTGGTCCAGCAGTGCACCAACACCTTTGCAGCCATTGTGCTATTGCTGGGTGTTTGGTGTGCTCCTGTACCTTTAAGGAGGGGTGGGCTCCCCTCCAGTCCACCTGCTCTCATTTATCCATTAAATGCATGTGCCTCCACTGTGGGGACACTCATAGTTTAGTGTTAGGACCACAGATACAAGGGTGCCGTGACGTGGCTCTGTGGCTCACGCATGCGTTTGCAAATAAGTGCGGACTAAACCCCTTTTTTAACGCTTACTGTTAGATAGGTCAATTTGGTTGTCTGCAAGCTGGTGGTAAGTAGACTTTGGCTTTTTCCTGGGCATTCCCCAAACACTTGTTGGTACCTTTTTTAGCCTCCCAATGCTGCTTGCTGCGATAGCCAGCTATAAATGAGAGTGGTGGCAAGCTTTTGTTAGCCCCCAAATTGGACCTTAACATTTTTATTTCCCCCATGATCCTATGCCTAAAATGTGTGTAGTTCCATACATCTATTTTTCAAAAACCCCAAAACACACAGTGTGTCAACATGTGCTATCTCCCATCACAGGGTATCAATGGATGTGTTTTGGGGGTGCAACCCCTTTCTCATAACTAAAGTAGCTCTGAGGAAAGGGTTGCACCCCCAAAATGCGTCCATTGATACCCCGTAATGGGAGATAGCACATGTTGACACACTGTGTGTTTTGAAAAATAGATGTTTGTAACTACACACATTTTGGACATGGGTTCATAGGGGACATTTTATTGTTAGGCCTCTACATGTACGTGGCTTCAAATTATGGCTTTTAGAGGGATGAGATCACCCTATCTGTGCAAGGCAACAGTCACACAGTCTTGGGATACTAATGTCTCGTTTGGCCTTCACTTTACCAAACTTGAACTTTGTAAGCTACTGAGTTTTGGATGTGTATCTAATGGTTTAGAACATGCCTGTTTAGCCACAAAAAAGTAGAAATAATGTAAAACATACATGTTATACACCAAGATGTTGGTTTGTTTTAAAACCTTAAAAACGCCTATGTGAATGTGCTTTGAGTAAAATGTTTTTTACTAAACAATGTGTGGCTTATTATTTCATTGCTCAATACCAGTGTATTTTGTAAGTTGTTGTACTTACATTGATGTGCTCTTAAAATGTGGACAACTGCTGCAATTTTTAGGCCTCCAAAAAATTAAAGGAGTTTTAAAGGCATAATGTTTTTGAACTTCATGTATTAGATCCATTAAGAACCAAAATATTGTGTGTGTAGCAAACCCACAGCACACCATAAAAGTTAGCTGAAGAAGATAGTCACCTCATGTAGCAATTAATGTACATTTGCACTATTGGAGCAAGTGGACAAAATAAAGACCATTTAGGAACATATTAGACATAAGAATCACAGACAACAGTAGTTCAAATGAAATAGGAGTTTATGATCTCCAAAAAATATTATAAAATGATCAGCTACAATTTGCTGCCAAGACACTGCCCCTCTACCCACAAAATATTCAAGGTATTTCCGATGTAAATCCTGGGCAATTTGTGATGGTAATCCAGCATGGGCATTTTCAGTAGCCGTCGGCACGCCCACAGACAGACGAGCTGCAGCCGCTTCAGCTGGGCCTGCCACTGCAGGGTCCATGTCACTTGGCAGTGAGGCTAGGTAGCTGGTAGCATTCCTCCTTAAAAAATTATGTAGGATACAGCAGCACAGGACCACATGGTTTATCTTGTAGAGTGCCAGGTTGATTGTCAAAAACAGCCTGAAACGACTCGATAGGATGCCAAAGGCGTTTTCGACCACAAGAGAGCCTGTAATTGAAGATTCTCTGCTCTGGGGTGAGGTTCCTCATAGGAAATGGCTTCATTAGATGTTCCCCTAAAGCAAAGTCTTTATCTGCCACAAAAACAAAATTTAGGCCTGTTGGGGTGCATGTATGTTCTAAAAGCAAGTGAACCCTCGTATGATATCCTGATTAGAGTGTTCCCCAAAAACCCATTCAGATCTGGAGATCATTCCGACAAGAAATTATGACACACACAAGGCATGCAATTCAAAATGATCCAATCCTTTACTTCCCTATTTTCACTTATATAACCAACATGACATCACAACAAAAGTCCAACCCCTTCATTAACATATGCTAAATTTACAGACATACAACTAACCAAAAATAGAACATAATTTCTTCATACAGAAACTGTCAACAAGAAAGGACTTCATGCGTCATTTCAGGGAAATCATATGATTTACAAGAATTTGAAACTAACTTTTGATAGACGTCACATATACATATTATTCTAAGATGGATACATATTTTTATAGCTAAAATGGTGGACAGCAAGCTAAAATATCCTTACAAGGCCCTCAACATTCTCCTCAGCAGGTGGCAAGTTAAAGGTGCCATTCTGGAGCTGCTTGTAGAACTGTCTGCATAATCACTCCTCCGTCAAAGTTGCAGCCATTCTGCCCAACATCCAAATACAAGAATTTGTAGTTGGCAGACACTACAGCTAGCATGACTATGCTGCAAAAGCCCTTACAGTTAAGATAATAGGAGCCAGAGTTGGCTGGTTGTACAATCCGAACATGCTTGCCATCAATAGCACCACCACAGTTGGAGAAATCCCACTGCTGATGGAACTGAGCTGCAACGTCCTGCGATTGCTCTGGTTTGGAAGAAAACTGTGGATTAAAAAAAGAAAAAAGGAATTACTACTTCTGCACATAACATTGCAATTCGATTTGACACAAACATGCTTAGCCAACATAAAGATACACTTAAATGAGTATTTAAAGACAAAAGTAGAAGGTCGACTTATCTGATTCCTCCTCCCCTCTGGTGGCCCATTAGACAAATTTTAGGGGGGGTGGGGGGTAAAGGGTAGATGTTTTGGACAGGTAACCCTCTCCACTTCCATGAGAGCCGTTTGTATAAATAATCAGTGATACTTTGGCCAGCCCCTCCGTACTTACACTATTGGCAGCCCAGTGGACAGGTAAGAAGTGTCAAAATCTAAAAAGCTGGATACACAATGTTCAAATTGCAACACATTTTGACATTATGATTTAAACAATCAATATAATAGGAGACAAAAAAGAAATATATTTCAATTTGTAGATAATCGGGCAGACTCTTGCACTACTGGTTTGGGGAATTTAAAGAGAAATTTGAACACAAAAGAGGGAAAGTGTTATGGGATTTGCAAAGTCAGCAGATAGAGTATTTGGATCTGATGACTTAGCATTTTTTGGGGGAAGGGATGGTTTCAAATGAGTTTGGGCCCAAAAGCTGGCCTCTTGCACTCTGCCTGAATTTGAGGTCAACAATAACATTTGTACACATTTTAGGGGTTGTTTAGGGTAAGCCCCAAAATGTAGCTGACAAAAAACATTAAGTTATCAGGCTAGGTGTGTATGGGCCCAGGATAGCATGCTGGGGAGGTTAGTGAAGGAAGATATGCATGGAAAAGCGTACAGCATGCATGAGGACAAAGAGGACTTTTAAGGCATATTACAATATTGATAATTATGTAATAAAAAAAAATAAAATAAAATACATTAGAAAACAAATACATAGAATGTGATCCTAAAGGTAAAAAAAAACTTACCCTAATATAGTCCTTCTGCAGGACTTGAATGATGGCTGAGCAGGTCTCTGGAATAATGACTCCCAGAGCCTGGGGGGAGATCCCAGTAGTAAACTTGAGGCCCTGCAGACTTCTACCCGTCACCAAATACCGCAAGGTGGCTATGAGCCTTTGCTCTGGAGTGATGGAAAGCCTCATACATGTGTCCTGCGTCTTAATATAGGGGGTCACCAATGCTAATAGTTGGTAAAAGCAGGGGTCCGTCATCTGGAGATAACTCCGAAAATCATCCAAATTATTCTCCTTGAGCTCCCGCAGCAATGGCATATGACATAATTGGTCACGATTAAGCAACCAATTTTTGGACCAAGAACTCCTCCTCCTCCTGTTTATGGACTGGACTTGGGTCAAAGCAATAACTCCTAGCCCAATAATCACACGTTCTCTTCTCCGATTACGCAACATGGCTGGTTAACGAATGACCATTCAGAAACAAACTGAAAAGTGCAAATTAACACTCACCAAACTTCTACTAACATGAAATTAGCAGAAGGAGCCCAAAGGGTGGAGCTTGGGAAATGAACTTCCTCTTTATAGTCTCGTAGTACGTCTAATAAATCACTACATTTGTGTTGTCGACCGACAATTTGTGTGACGTTAGTATGCAAGACAAGATCCTGACACACGCCTTTTTGACAAAAATCAGACGCTCGGTTGGCCAACAATCGTACTGTGTGTACGAGGCTTTAGTGTACACCGTCACTGATACTGTCTATGAAAATCATACTGTACTGCAACAACATGTACAGTTGTAGGGCATTCCCCAAACATGTTATTTAAATGATTTGTGTATTTTCAATGTTGCCCTCAAAGCCCAGTGAAAAGACCCTCTCTCGGCTTTATAGATTTTTTTTTTTTTTTTTTGCACTGTTATATATCCCCTATGGCAGAACCTAGTTTCCTAGGCCTTTTTTTTACAGTGGTTTGCCTTTTAGATCTAAAAATAACCACTATTTAACAATAGCATTTATTCTCTGCAGATGTCAATGGGATTTGCTTCTAATTTCGGTTTTTTTGGAATTTTGAACAAGATTTGTCAAACCCTTGATAAGTTGAATCTTGGCAGATTTGACCCACACCCAAAGTGAATCAGATGTTCAACAAGATGCAAAAACAGATGGATCACAAAATCTGGTAGTAGTGAAATCTGGTAGTTAGTGAAACCAGCTCAACATTTTGATGTATAAATATTATTTGTAATTAAAGTTATTGGATATGCTATGCCTAAAAAAAAAAAAAAAAAAAAAATCATGTTTATGAAAAATGTAAACATTTACAGAACAATGTACTCACTGACCACATGGCTGTGTTATTACTTACTGTACTCCAGGTATTCCCATTGTTGTCACTTTTATTGTCATGACCCATATATTTTTACAAGCGCCTTTTCTACTATTGTAACAATTGCAATTTGTAGCCTATGTGTGCTGACTTCTCACTATCAAACCACCTCAGGTATTATCCCCATATTTTTTTTTTTTTATCTCAATAGTTTTTATTGTTTATAAGAAAAAGAGTTTACAAATAGGTAAGTATTGGAACACGTTGTAAAGGTAATCACAAAAAAAAAGTCCATCACTTCCGATACAGAGTTGACTGATTGTGTGTTTTATGGTAGAAGCAGAATACAAGTGGTAGTTGCAATACAGTGACTAATAACCATAGTTTAACTGTTAATAGAGCTTGATGATGAGATAGGATAATGACTAATGCCCCATACCATAGCTTGAAGGTCCTATCAAATATGAGTGCTTATACCTCTGCTTGTCTATATCAACCATGTCTTGTTGAATTTTTCACATGTGAGTGAGCTGTTCGCTAAGAGATATTCATAGGTGTAGTTTTGTTGGACTAAAGTGGTCACTTCTGATATGTTGGGAGAGATATCAGATTTCCATTTTTTTTAAGTATAGTGGAATTGGCTGCTAATAAAATGTGTGTAACTACTGTCCTAGTCGGGCTAGGGTATAGGTCTATGCCAATGTTGACCAGAGCTAATACTGGGTTGGGGTGGGGGGATAAAATGCCTGTTATTTTGGATAGGAGTGTGAAGACTTGCTTGCAAAAGCTAGTTATGTTGGGGCCATTCACGAAGAATGTGCAGATGTCCTACTTGGTCACAGTTACGCCAGCACTTGGAAGACTAGGATGATGAAAATTTAGCTAATCTATATGGAGTATAATACCATCTGTGTGTAATTTTTAGTGTCATCTCCCAGTGTGGGGTGCAATGCGATGCTCTATGGTTTGTTCGGAATGCTCTTGTCCATTGAAGATGGGGAAAGATGACTTAAGGTCGTTTTCCCATTTGATCATTGTGACAGTTTTTGTAAACATCGCCTTATCCTGTAGGATTGTGTAGAAGAGAGAAATACTTTTTTTCTGTTTCTTTTTGTGAAGTATAAATTGTCCAGGCTTTTTGGTTTATATGGTATTTCTGGACAGGGTGCTTGATTAGGAAGTGTGTGATACGAGTGCACGTGAAGTGGGATTCTCTAGGTATATTAAACTCGTCGATCAATGCTTCCACTGTTTTAGGTATTGAGGCCTGCATGAGGTCCTTAATGGTTTTTATTCCATATAAGTTAAGGGTTTTGTTGGAGAGCTTAGGGATCATGGCTTCTAGGATGGGCAGAGGGTGATCTATGCTTTTGGTGTCTGTGCATGTAGCTGAATGATTGTATAAATGTCTTAAAGCTAGCAGTGAGGCTTGTGAAGGGGGTGTCATTGTGGATATATCCCATGATTTCCATTAGGTCGCACTCAAGAAGGGTGGACAAGCTAGATGTGAGAGCCAGTGCGGTTTCTATCTCCGTCCATAGTTGGACATTTTCATCCCTGAACCAGAACCTTAATTGATATATATGGACTGTCCAGTAGTAGTCATGAATGTGTACTAGGCCTGCTCCACCTATTGTATTGACCTATGTTTAATCAGGCTGGCCTGCTGGCACTGTGCTTTTTTGTTTTCCCATATGAATCTACGGAGAAGGCTCAACAGGATTGCCAAATAATGGTCAGGTCTAGGGATAGATAGAGCTCAGAATAGGTATAGAATTGGGGGAGTATGTTCATTTTGAAGGCCACTAGTCTCCCTGTCCAGGAGACTTGATGTTGTGATATTTGATTCAGTTGCCCTTTTATCTTGTCAATAAAGGGGTTCAGATTGGAATGCGACTAGGGAAGACATTTTGGCTGTTATGGTAACACCTAAACATGGTATCCCCTGGGGGCTCCATTTGTAGGGGAGTTTTTTCTACAGGGTACTTTTGGTTGTCGTATTTAGACCTAGGTCCAGGATGAGGGATTTAGAGAAGTTGACTATAGTAGGAGATATTGCTGAAGAGCGAAGGAACTTGGTGGGTGTGTTGGGAGATTGTTGGATTTTTTAAGATTAGAATAACATCATCTGCGAATAAATTAATTACATGTTGACGGGATTTGAATTGGAATCCAGAGACTTGGGGGTGTGATCAAATTGCTTCAGCCAGTGGTTCAATTACCAGATTGAAGATGCTGGGGGGCTGGGGTTGCAGCCACTCGTTTTGTGTGGTCCCCTGTAACAAGGGACCAACACGTTCTGGTAAGCGGCAGTATTTTTCAATGGTGGAGGAGTTTTTTTCACATTTCACTAGCCACTTCAGTTTGAACCCTCACCATTCATCACTGTGGAGTCACCTTTCATTGGAATAAATTTGATTATGTGACGTTTACTTATACAGACTGTTTTTTATGAACTGATTTTTTATCATCATCATTTATTCACTTTCTCATTCGTTATTTAATCACGTTAAGGGTTATTTTATACACCTATTATAATTTGTAGATACCAATATGTATCAGTAATTATTGGTTTGTTTCTTCACATATTTCTTTGGTGTATATTTTTGCAAATTTCATTGCTTAGCGCGACTTTTTATTTTATGTAGTCATAGGATTCTTACCAGATTTGGGTAGGGTAACCACATAAGCATTCAGCATCTCCTTTGGAAAGGAGGGAGTGCAAGCGGCTTTGGTGAAGACCTCCCTTAGATGAGGGGAAAGAATTGTGCTAAATGTTTTGAAGTATTCGTTGAAAAAGCCATCTGGGCTTGGAGATTTTCCATTGGGTAGGGACGCTATGATTTCCTAATTTCTTTGGTGTTGAACGGGGCATTCAGCTTATGAAGTTGTGTTTCTGAGATAGTGGGGAGATTCTGTAGGAAGCTATGAATGTCCTCAGTTGTTGGTTGGGGCGTGCTGGGTTCATCCGTAGGTTGTATAAGTTCCCGTAGTAATCAGCGAATTGGCTTGCGATTTCTTGGGGTTAATAATTTTGTGGCGAGGAGAGGGGTGAATTAGGTGAGCAGTTCTAGCTTTAGATTGGGCTGTTTTTATTTTATTGGCCAGATATTTGCCTGTTCTATTTGCATTAGCTTAAGAGTTTGCCTTAAGGCGACGGAGGAGTTTATCGTATTGTTGTGCTAGTAAATTTATTAGCTCCTCTCTTAAGTTGCCAAGGGTTTTGGAGGTATTAGGTGTGGTGTTTAGTTTGCTTTGGGGTTCCAGTCTATAATTCTCAGACAGGAGGGTAGAGTTTAAATTAATATGGCTTTTTTGCCCAAGCACCTTGTTGGATCAAGATACCTCTTATGTATGCCTTATGGGCATTCCATACCATGCAGGGATCCTCAACTGATGTGGTATTGTGGTGAAAAAAATCTTTGAGATGTTGAGTAAGAATTTCAGAGCTTTTAGGCTCTTTTATAATTTTAGTGTTTCAGCGCCAGATGGGAACTGGGGGAGAGACATGCTATCCTTGATTGTTATAGAAATTGCCGCATGGTCAGACCATGTGATGTCATGTATCCTGATTGAGGTTACATTTTGTAACAACCATTTGTCTGTCACAAACATGTCAATACGGGAGTACGTGCGATGTCTGGTGGAGAAGAAAGCATAATCTTGCTCATTGGCATGTTGATACCTTATACACCTCCTCTGAGTGGAATAGTTGACGTAAAGGGGTACCCCGACCTTTAGCTAGGGTACTGGTATCCAGGAGGGGGTCTGTTAGGTTGAAGTTCCCACAGATCAGGAGATGACCATATTTGACAGCAGCTACATGTTTTAACAGCGAGCGTAAAATTGGCATGAGTTTGGTGCATACATAATCACCAGTGTGTAAGGCTTTGCATTGATTTTGCATGTAATTATGATGTAACAGCCCTCGGAGTCAAGGAAGGATTCTTTAATCTGAAAAACAAGAGTGTTACGGATGGCTAGAAGTACTCCTCTTTTAGTTTCTTGAGCACATGCTGAGAAGATGCGTGAGTAGTCTCTATGGGAGCACTTAGAAAGTTTGGAGATTTGGAAATGTGTTTCCTGAATGCTTAGTATGTCAGCTTTATGTTCAATGGCTTCTTTCCACATGGAGAAGCATTTAGCGCGGGGGGGAGGATTTAATCCCCTGGCATTTAGTGAAGGGCATGTAAAACACAGATCTGAGGGGGACATGCAAGGAAAATATAGAACATAATTTTAGCTTGCACATGATTGGATGAAAAAATCAGCAGTCCTTCTCCTCATTTCAGATCTTCCCCTCAGTTCTACAGCGACTGTACTTCCAGTGTACCTACAGTGCAAAGTGGATTCGCCTTTCGTAAATAACCCCCATAGTGTCATAGTGTCTGTTCCTTTGAAGATATTGCTTTTTCTTTTTCATTTTTTTTTTTTTACTCACAGTTATGGCTTGGTAGTGTAAAGTGGGCAGCAGTCCAAAACAGGGAAATACGGGGATAAGAAGGAACAAAAGTTAACGTGATAAACATAAGAAAAATTGTAAAAGGATTTATTGGTAGATATAAATGCAGGGAATACTGCTGTTAAAATGAGGAGAAAACAGGAAGGTAGGCATTACATCCCTATAACCGGGGGAAATATGAGGTCTTGGATTTAACTTGCAGAAGAGTTTAGGAGCCTCTTTATAGGTGTTTTTTGGGGGATCATTTGTGTGAAACCACTTGCCAGTTGAGGTGAGTTGGATGCCGAGGGAGTAGAGGGGTTCTCAGGAATTATATCCTATTGGCATAAGGTGGCTATGCCTTCCTCTAGTGTGGACACTGTGATAGTAGCTCCATTGTGGGTAATAGAGAGTATAGCAGGATGCCTCCACTTATGCAGAATGCTGTGATTTCTGAGTGATTTTGTGACAAACGCCAGATTGCAACAGCGTTAGAGGGTATGTCTGGATAGGTCTGGTAGCAGTTGGATTGCTGCATATTGGTTTGGTAGATGCTCAGCCATTCTGAACATGATAATTAGCAGCTCTTTTTTAATGGTAGAAATGTACCCTTAGTAATACATATCTGGGTACTTCTGCAGTCAGAAAGCATGGTTTAGGCACTCTGTGGATCCTGTCAATTGTGAGGCCCTGTGCTGACAGTGTGGGAGCTAGGGAAGAAAATATATCCTGGACAAATTGTTGTAGTTGTGATGTTGGTACAAACTCAAGAATACCTCTGATTTTTATATTATTTCTCCTGGGTCTGTCCTCCAGGTCAGCAATTTTGTCTTTCAGCCGTATGATTTCCTCTTTGTGTGTGTTATGGGCATCTACTAGTGTGTTGAAGGATGAAGAATAGTCACTTATGGTCTGCTTCACGTGTTCAACTCTGTCTCCTAATATTTGCACCTCAGCCTGACACTGTTTAACACTTGTTACCAGGTCTGAATTTAATGAAGCCCTGAGTGATAGCATTAATTCTTTTAGTACAGTGTCTGTTATTGGCTGGCCCATGGTCGGGAAAGCAGCAGGAGGATCCACTATATCTGGTGGTCTGCTCTCATTAGAGGCCTGGGGCCCACTCACCTCCATGTCCAGGTCGCCTTGTTCCCTGTTAGGATAGATTCTGAAGGGTTTATATTTTGCCGGACTCTTGGTAGCTGTATGCTGCTCTGGGTGTTGTGCCTTTTTGGTTGGAGCCCCGGCCTGAAGGCATATTAGAAGCGTTCCTGTGCTGGTGACTGGAGCGCCACCACCATTTTGTTGTGGCCTGCGGGAGATTTTTTTGGCACTGGGCATGCTAAACAGCCAGAGCAGGTGGTAGAGTGGACAATTAAGCATTCATCATCGTTCTCCTTCTCCCAGGTGCAGACAGGAACATTGTAATAATCAGCTGCAAATAGACCCCCTTCTTCCTTTCTTCCTCCTCTTCAACTAGTAATACCACTGTACTCCCTAAACTGGCATTGTTCCGTTACCTGAATCTGCATCTGCTGCAGCATTTCTGGCCTCAAGTGATAGAGATGGATGTCTGACTAGGGGTTTGACAGGCTTACCTATGGCACATTAATCATTGCAGTAGTAGAGCCAAGCTTATGCTTCAACCATGCTCAAAGTCTCTTAACCCCACCTTGCCACCTCCAGCTACATATTTAACCAGGCAGGTATCTTAAATGAGCTAAATAAAAAATATGCACCAAATGCTCACTTCCTGTCAAGGTGTTGCAATGACAACACTGCGGACTTTACAGCGGCTCCTGTTCCAGCTAGTGGAGTCTGCCTCTTTCTGCCAGATCTGTGTTGTACCACAGTGGAAGGTACCCAGAAGATATTTTTTCACAGTGCCACACCACTGCTAAGAGGTCCAGATACAATTTTACTCCATTAAAGGTCAGGGGGTACAATTCAAAAATTATCAAACGCATTTCAGGGGTCTAACTGCTCCCTTCATCAGGGCTAGAAAGAAAGAATATTATCATATCAATCTTATATAAATACAATATCCCCTCCACTGAGTCAGAATTAAAGAGATATATGTCCCTATTATTTGGGTTGTGGTCCCTTTAAGGGATACAATTTAAATATAATTTTGGAGCACTCAGGGATTCTCAACCATGCAGTGTGATGGGTTCCAGTTAAAAAGCTAAATAACTGACTTCCAGTTTGCCCAAAGTCAGTAAGTCCTTATATGGGAGTCGGAATTCAGAGGATCAGAGAGACTTTGGGTGGGAAAGAGCCTCCAACCCTGACTACAAGGACTGTAGCCCTTACAGGGTTAACCCACCTGCAGGAGATGCCTGAAAACGAAGAGGAAGCAGTCATCAGGTATCTGTGAGATAGAGTGGAGCAGGACACAGCTGTGTGAGAAGTGTGGACTGGCTTGTGACTGAGACACAGTTGCTGAGCTCTTGCGACATTTCTAGACCCCCGAGTAGACAGAAATGTTGGATAAAAGGGATAACTGTCACAGAACATATGTACAAAATGGCAGAGTTCTCTGATGATATATCACTGTTCCTCAAAGAGCCCCTTGTTCTCCCCCAAATCTTCTAAAATACTTTGAAATGTTTAAACATCTATCTAACCTGAAGATCAATTTTACAAAATCCCATGCACTTAATGTATCCCACCAGAAGTGGTCACCCAGTGCCAGAATAAGTTCCCTTTTCAGTGGCAACCTAGCCATATCTGACGATCTACGAAGATGGGACAGACCATCATTCTCCTGGTTTGGATGAGCGGCCATTTTAAAAATAAAAAACCTTCCGAGGGTACTGTATATTTTACAAACAATTCTGATTAGACTTCCATCAACATTCTTCCTGGCCTACAAATGAATGTGCACAAAATTTCTCTGGAAACAGAAATGCCCAAGGTTAATCTATAATCAACTAATAAGACCAAAGGCACAGGGTGGAATAGGTCTACCCAACTTTAAACATTACTATTGGCTTAGTCACCTGTCCAGAATAATAGATTGGATGGTACATGACAAACTGAAGGACTGGGTACGCATTGAATGCTCCTTTTCCTCATTACCATTGGGGTCGACACCATGGATTCTGCCCCGCCACATCCCTCCCTCTCTACAGGAACACCCTTTAATTGACCCGACACTACGTAGCTTCAGAGAAGTTTGCACAAAACTAAAACTTTCATCAAACCCGGGCCCTCTAATGCCCATTTAGTTTAATCTGGCCTTTCCCCTAGGAATGCCCACACACTTTCTGACAAATATTTGGCCACACCCTAAAATCCTAGCCCACCAGTTTTCAAGATGGGACACTTCTGGATCTTCCCAATTTGACCACAATCATAGAAAGCAATTCCTTCCCCTACTGGTCATATTTTCAAATACGCCACTTCCTACGAGTTATTGACAGCTCTTCCTCAGTCTCCAGTCGGCTCACCCCATATAAAGCACTATGCTCCCAAACCTCACCTCAACGACATGTGATCTCTGTCATACCCACGATGCTCTTCGCATCCACACCCTGTAAGTCAGGAAAAGCATGCCAGGTTTGGGAAATAGATTTACAAGTAGAACTGTCTGAAGACTATTGGGAACATATCTTAACTCTCACCCACAAAGGGTGGGTATTCCTACATATCTGGTGGACTTGCCCCTTGCGTCAAACTTTTTGTGCTCAAGTCTATGACATTACAAAAAGTGTCTCAACCCAGTCTTTAGATTTCACTCCAGCCCTACTACTCCATCACTCAATTCATAAGCACCCATACCGCAAGTCTTTAGCAATTCACTTGATAAACGCTACCAAACTCTGTATACCAACACACTGGGGATCACCTCGCACCCCTACCATATCTGAATGGCTCAAACGCATAAGCAAAATTGCAGAGATGAAGGAATTAATTAATATAGCGAAAGACACTCCTGACAAATTCTCATGTACTTGGGCCTGCCAGACCAATTTTGAGACCACTGACAGATACAAAACCTTACTAGAATTTGACCATAACAGCTCATCAAATTAAATGAGTTCACTGAACCACTAAACATAGTGCCACAACTCCCCCTCACCCATACATATGGACAACTGACCTGCCATCCCTACCCATGGGCTGGGTCTATTAGGCCCCCCATCAAAAAAGACTACTGCTCAAATTATCTTCAGCACATACCCAGTTTGATACAGAAGACTATTTAAAGTAGGCATAACCCTGTCTTTAGCGAAGATCGGAGAAGAGACTTCATTCTCCCCCCTACCTACCCTCCTCACTCCTGCCACCCCCACATTTCCTTTACCCTTACACTTTTTCCATTATCCTTTTGTCCTTTACCTTTTCCAGGATTTACCTTTATACAGACTCCAAATATCTAGAAAAACACAGTTTTCGATCCCCCCTTTACCCTTATGCCCCGTACACACGGTCGGATTTTCCGATGGAAAATGTGTGATAGGATCTGGTTGTCAGAAATTCTGACCGTGTGTGGGCTCCATCACACATTTTCCATCGGATTTTCCGACACACAAAGTTTGAGAGCAGGATATAAAATTTTCCGACAACAAAATCCGTTGTCAGAAATTCCGATCGTGTGTACACAAATCCGATGGACAAAGTGCCACGCATGCTCAGAATAAATAAAGAGATGAAAGCTATTGGCTACTGCCCCGTTTATAACCCCAACGTACGTGTTTTACGTCACCGCGTTTAGAATGATCAGATTTTCCAACAACTTTGTGTGACCGTGTGTATGCAAGACAAGTTTGAGCCAACATCCGTCGGAAAAAATCCTAGGATTTCATTGTCGGAATGTCAGAACAAAGTCCGACCGTGTGTACTGGGCATTAGTGACATCTCATAAAACCTATTGCATCAAATCTTTGCCAGATGAATGCAGAACCATCACAGAATGAAAATTACCTTTGGACTATTCAATTAATCAGCATTACTATTTCCCTTTTCTCAAGTTTTTCATTATCACAGAAATGAGGCTCAAGTATTATGTCAGTTTCAATATTATATAACCTCCTTTATCCATACTAGAACGCTTTCCATCTCATTCTGATGGCTACAACTGAAAATTGTTTGAGATGTTTACACATATAAAAAAGGTGTATATGATGTGCTAATATGTACCTTTCATTGTAGACAAATGTATCTATGGTATGTTAACCATGTAATGTTACTTTATTATAATAAAATCTTTGTTGAAGAAAAAAAAAAAAGAAATATTAAAAACCCTGTGATGGGACAAGAATGTGACAGTGGTGAGCCTAAAGCTTATTTCTATGTACCAAAAATATGGACTGTTTTGTTAACTTTCTCCATACTGAAGCAAGCTTTTTTCATTCAACGTTTGGAAAATAAAGAGTGTTGTTTTTGCCTACACAGCTGGCTGGTGATCCCAGGATCCTCCATATTACAAAGATAAAGTCTACATATCCACAGATTGGCGGTCCAGCAAGTATGGGAAGGGATGTAACTTCTTCAGCAGCCAGGAAAGATGCAGGATGGGGCACACTGCTGGAGCTGGTGGTGCCATTTCATGTTGTGCAACTTGGTGATGATGACGACAACTCAGTCACCTATACCTCAGCCTCCTCAATGGTGATTTTTCAGAGCCATCAGTCCACACAAGGCCCATGCAAATCACTGCCACTCTTGTTTTGCTGCTGGTACGCCTGGGAGGACAGTAGCTACACTAGGGACAAGATTCCCTCAGCTTTTTAGGGGCAGACTGAGAGGTGGATGACCCCATGCCATGTTGTGACGTGTGTGACAATGGCACCAACCGGTCCATCCTTCAGCAGGGAAAGTTCACACATATGCTCTGCCTGGTACACATCCTCAACTGGTTGTGCAGCAGTTCCTAGTTAGGTACTCTGGCTACTATGATTTTCTGCAGCAGGCCAGAAGAGTGTGCAGCCAATTTACTCAGTCATATCTAGCCACCGCTCAACTGGCTGAAATACAGAAGCAACATCAGTTGCCTACCAACCGCCTAAAATGTGATGTGCCCAACCTCTGTAACTTGAATTTGGCCATGTTTCTGAGGCTGCACGTTTATCAGTGGGTCATAAATAAATATTCGCGTGAATAGGAGACAAGGACTGGCCCTAGTGATCTGAACATGGGACAGGCTTCAAGGGGTACATTTAACTCCTTATAAAAACAAGAAGTTAAATGTGGGAAGGTGTGATAGTTGGGGCTTAATGGTATCAAAGTGTTTGGTTGATCTGCTACCAGAGATTTGTGGAAGATGGGCTTATTTATACTGCAGTGCCTATACAAGGACCCAAGGATTCAGACCATTAAGGCCTCCCTATTAGACCCACATTTCAAGAAGAAAATGCCTGAGCTCATCCTGCCATTATAGAGGGAACATAAATGGTGCCATCTGCAAGAGGTGCTGCAAAAGAACATCGTAAAGGCTTTCCTATAGGGTGGCATGATCACTTTTCATGGTCCATGTGTTTCAAATATTCATGAATATGAATGGAGGAGGAGAGGTGGTGGTGGCTGCCTAATCAAGGTTTTCAGGTCCTTCTTCATGCTGGCAGCAGTCACAGGCAGTACATAACCCCTATGATCAATAATTATATGGGGTCAAAGATGGATGTGGACACCCTATCATCAGGCAACCCACTCCACTACTGGGTGCCAAGGCTAGATCATTGGCCCATACTTCCCCAGTATGCAATAAGGTAGCTGGGCTGCCGTATGGTAACTGCATTTTCAGAACAGGCATTTAGTGGGTGGTTTTATGACAGAGCAAATAATCTGCTTACCCATAGACACAGTTGGCTGGCTCCCCTTTATAACAATGAGCCAGTCCTGGACCAGCAATAAGTATCAAATCCCTACAGATGATAAAAAGGATATATTTTTTATTTGAATCTGGTACCAAAAGCATTATTATACATACCATAAAGCATTACCATCTCTGACCACTGCTTCTGGTCTGCCACTGTTATCATCTCCTGTCACCATTAGCAACTTGTCAGCTTTACCATCTTCTGCCACTGCTGAAGGCCTGCCATCCATTACCATTACCCTCTGCTGGCACTGCACTGCCAGCCTTAACATCTCATGCTGCCTCTACAGTTATAGTCAAATTCTTCGGCACTGTCAGGGTGTCACAGCTAATAGTTGCTCCTCAGCTGTCAAATTCAAGACATTTTTATGCAGGTGCATTGCTGTTTAGCACCTCAAGGTATTATGCTGCACTTTTCTAAAGTAAATTGTGGAAATATGCATACATTTTTCTATCAGAAAAAAATTAAAAGTAAATTGATTTTGTTAGGATGTGGTTTAGAAAATAAGGCCCATAATACATTTTAGAAATATTAACCAGGGCTCAAAATTTCAAGTCCTGAGCTACCAGCCAGGCCTCAAGGGTTACTCGCCACCAGTTGCCCCACCCAACCCCTACCATTTCCCGCCCCTAAACACGCCCTCGAAAATTAATAAAATTACACTTAAATGTTTTATGCAGAATTAAGTTATAAAAATAAATAACAACTTTATCAGTGTCTATCAGTGCAGCCTCACCTGTGCCCAACAATGCAGCCTACCTGTATCCATCAATGCCGCTTCACCTGTGCCCAACAATTCCGCCTCACTTGTGCCCACCACAATGCCACCTACCTGTGCCCAACAATGCCCCCTCACCTGTGTCCATCAATGCAATCAGGGCCAGGAGGCAGGGCTGAATGTTACGGCGAGTGCAGGAAACATACGGCAATTGAAATGTAAGCTGTTACAGCAATGTCCTCGCTCTTTGATAATATGGCCGGTTGCTTTCCTCTTTCTTCCCCTTCGCGATCACTGGGAGAAGAGCTCTCATTCAACCCCCCATGCCAGCTGTGCTTGCCCCCCCCCCTCCCCAGCTTCCAGGCAGCCCAGGCTCGCCAGCCCTACTCGCAAAATGCGAGTAGAGGAGTGGAAATTTTGAAGGCTGTATTAACTATACACACACTATAACTCTGCACAACATTCCTTCCCTTTATAGTGTGAAAAAAATTCTCTATTGAATGTTTTTGGCCTGAACAGCTGCTTGCTTTGTGCCAAGTTTAATATGCAGCCTACTGCAACGGCTAAAATCTTGTCTATGTAGTGTGGACAATATTTCTTCTTTTTTTTGTGTCCTATATACATTTAAATGTGGATTTGTAGGATAAAAAGTTGCACACTGTGTGTCCATTTCAAAATGTGTCCTACTTAAACTGATTTAGTGCTGACTGTAAAATATTTTTTATTTCTGTCTGTTACATAATCCACTTCAATTGCTATTTCTGGATAAAAAGTGCCTTGTCACTCACCTCTCAAATGTGGCTTTTTTAAAATAAACATGTGCAGAACAAAATAAAATTGCATAGGGCCCCCCAAAAATCCATACCAAATCCTTTATCCAAGCATGAAGCCCGGCAAGTCAGGAAAGGTGAAGAGACGAGCAAGCGCCCACCCTCTCCTGAACTATACAAGGCCACATGCCCTCAACATGAGGAGGGTGGGTGCTTTGGGGTGTGTTCTGTGCCCCCCACACACCAAAGCACCTTG
Organism: Lithobates clamitans; assembly: GCA_037952925.1. Taxonomy (NCBI): domain Eukaryota; kingdom Metazoa; phylum Chordata; class Amphibia; order Anura; family Ranidae; genus Lithobates; species Lithobates clamitans. The sequence continues at coordinate 2,543,033 of JBBGZY010000339.1, read as the reverse complement.
TCCCCATATTGATGGGGACAAGGGCCTCTTCCTGACAACTCTGGGCTGTGGTTGTCGGGGTCTGCGGGTGGGGGGCTTATCGGAATCAAGAAGCCCCCTTTAACATGTGACGTCAGAAGGGGTGGTGCCACCAGGTGACGTAGCCAGGTGGCCCTGCCCTTTACCTTTATAAGAACTGTCAAAGCGTAGAGTTGGCATACGGCGGGTAACCTCCCAGAGGGTGGAACTTTTTTTTTTTTTTTTTTTTTTTTTTTCGGGACTGGCGGGCGTCGTGATTGACGATGGATTTACATCAAGGGACACTATTTTGGTTTTATTTTTTTAATAAAGGACTTGTCAAAAACTGTTTCTTGTAGTTTTTACTTTGACACTTTTTTGATGAATAAGTAAAGGTATGATGTACCTGATACCCATTCACATAGAGGGGGGCAGGATCTGGGGGATTCCAGATTCCAATAAGCCCCCCCATCCGCAGACCCCGACAACCACAGCCCAGGGTTGTCGGGCAGAGGCCCTTGTCCCCATCAACATGGGGACAAGGTGCTTTGGGGCGAGGGCTGCATACTCGGATAAGGGTCTGGTATGGATTTTGGGGGGCACCCTACGCATTTTTTTTAAACATTTTTCTATTGCCGTGCAATGCCAACATTCTTTATCTTTACATTCATCTGTCAGTGGAGAAGCCCGCTTACAGATGATGATTCATGGTTGTTAAGGACACGGGCGGCCGGCTTCCCGAGCCCGCTGCTTAACAACCAGCTATTTCTTCACACAGAATTCAAATCGGTTGATCATTTTTTGATCGATCCAAATTCTAATTGGTTACGAAAAGTTGGAATTCATTAGAAAATTATTAAACAAATTTAACCGGATTTCAATTAAATTTGTTACTATTCTTTACTATTTCATTCGGACATTTGGATACATCCAAATCTCCGCATAACCAATATGACCGAAAACGAATTGCACATGTCTAATTCAACAACTTGCCAACCAGCCGCCATCATTATACTGAGGCAGGTTGGCACATTCCCACGAATAGCCGTAGCTGTACTTTGGCCCTTTAAACAGCTCTAGCAGGTGCGCTGTTTAAAAGGGCGCTGCATAGCGGGGGGCATGAGACCCAGAACGGGGATGTGTGTCTGTAAACACACATCCCCGTTCTGTCAGGAGCGGAAAGACAGATCGTCTGTACCTACTGAGTAGGAACAGCGATATGTCTCCTCCTCTAGTCAGTGCCATCCCCATACAGTTAGAAACACACAGGAGGGAACACATTTAACCCCTTGATTGCCCCCTAGTGTTAACCCCTTCCCAACCAGTGACATTTACACAGTAATCCGTGCATTTTTATAGCACTGATCGCTGTATAAATGTCAGTGGTCCCAAAAATGTATTAAAAGTGTCCGATCTGTCTACCGCAATGTCGCAGTCCAGCTAAAAATTGCAGTTTGTCGCCATTACTCATAAAAATAAATAATAAAAATGCCATAAATCTATTCCCTATTTTGTAGACGCTATAACTTTTGCGCAAATCAATCAATATAAGCTTATTGCATTTTTTTTCCAAAAATATGTAGAAGAATATATATAATCGGCCTAAACTGATGAAGAAATTAATTTTTTTACATTTTTTGGGGGATATTTATTATAGCAAAATATAAGTATAAAATTTGGGGTTTTTTTTTCCAAAATTGTTGCTCTTTGTTTATAGCGCAAAAAATAAAAAACCGCAGAGGTGATCAAATGCCACAAAAAAAAAAAGCTCTATTTGTGGGAAAAAAAAGGACATTAATTTTTTTTGGGTACAGCGTTGTATGATTGCGCAATTGTCAGTTAAAACGACGCAGTGCCATATTGGAAAAAATGGCCTGGTCATTAAGGGAGAAATTCTTCCGGTCTTTAAGAAGTTAAAATGCATCCTACTCAAACTTATTCAATGCTGACTGTACAATATTTCTACCTTATGTCTTTGACATAATCCACTGTAATTTTTATTTCTAGATAAAAATTCCCAATATCTTCCTCTATAAATGCATGCTCTTAAAGATCTTCATGATGTGCAGCATGCCTCTGTAATATTTCTGTGTTGTGTTTTTGACATAATGCATTGTAATTTATGATTCTGGATCAAAATAACTCATATCTCCTCTTCAAATGTGGCCTACTAAAAAAGGTGTCAGACGTCTGTGATAGTGAGCCCCTATAAATTACCAACTCGGGGTTCCCCAGGGTGTGTAGTCTAAGCCCCAGCCTGCTTCTTCACCAGGATCCCTGATGGTGGGTATTAACTTGCAGCAAGCTGGAACCAGGTCACAGCCCCTAGGTACTCTAAGCTGAGGATCAGCAGACAGTAGACAAAGCTGGGGTCAGTACACGAGAAATCAGGCACAGAATACACTTAATAGTAAGGAAACAGGAGTTCAGAGAACCGTGAAGTTGCTCAAATAATTCGAGCTGCATGTGTGTATATATATATATATATATATATATATATATATATATATATATATATATATATATATATATATATATATATATATATATACATACACACACACATACACACACACACACACACACATATACATATACACATACACACACACACTAGGAGGTGGGCCAGGAAGTGATGAGAGGAAGAAAATATAAATCTACAGAATAACAGGTGACACCCATAGGTGAGAGCAGAAGCCAATGACACATGTGAAAGGAATCAGAGGACTAGGATAAGCACTTCAGCAAGGAAGTAAGAATTACACAGGCAGGAAAACTTCAGACTAAGTCCTGACAAAAAGTTTACATGACATGTAGTGTGTCTCTGTAATATGTCTGCTTTGTGCCTCTGACATAATTAACTGTAAATGTTATTTCTAGATAAAAAATGTCTCATCTCTCCCTTCTCAAATGTGGCCTTCTAAAAATGCTACATGATGTGCAAAATGTTTCTGTAATATCAATGCCTTATGTCTCTGACATGTACTTTTAAGGAAATTTTTATTCCTGGATAAAACAATTGTCTTGCACGTCACTTTTCAAATGTAGCCGACTAAAAAGACATTCATGATGTGCAGCATGTCTCTGTAATATGCCTGCCCTGTGTCTCTAAAATAATCAAATAGAATGTTTACTTCTGAATTCAAAAGACAGAAAATCCCCCTAATGGGGCTTTAATGCAGCCAGTAGTGTGTAAAAAACAAAATACAAAAAAGGTGTAGTGATGGCCATTTTTAATCAGTTAATACAATAGGTACTGACAGCAAGGGTTTAGGACATGGACTTGAATCCAAAGATGAAAAATAGGGAACAATAACAGAGGGCAGTGTACAATGCAAATACAAATACATCACAGGCAACAGTAATACAATAGCACAAAGATGTTGGTTGTGTGAGATCCTGACGCGTTTCGACCCCAATGGGTCTTCTTCAGAGGATAGGTATGTATAAAAACTGTAAAAATGTAGACATATGTCAAGCAATTTCAAGCCAAAACAAAAAGAAAGAGTATGTAGACAATTCCATATGGTGTATCTTTACCAGTCACGATGTACTCGATGGTTACAAGTGGCCATAATGGGAAAAAGTATCCCTCTCGGTGTATCCCCAATATCCTAACGGGTGGGCCAGTCACAAGGGGAGCGAGTGCCACCCACACGTCTTGCAAGGAATCACACACCATATATCCCCAAAGGGGTGGAAGGAGAGAGAGAATGGGGTACACACTGCACCTGCGATAAAGTTACAATATATATTTATTAAGTGGCGGGTTCCAAAATAGGATATGTACAGCAAAAAAGTCAAGAGGAAGAAATAACTGTTTGCTATTGCAATTGCGGGGGTTCAGGCTGGGTAACGGGCGTGATGGGATGACGATTCCATGCAAGAGGGAAGACAACAGGGATAACAGGTGTGAGGGAAAAGAGTGAGGGAAAATGAGTGAGGGAAAAGAAAGGAAGGAAAAGATAAGTGATGAACAGGGATGGGATAGAGGGGAAAGGAAAGAAGGGGAGGAGCGACGGGGAAGGTATGGTAAGGTAAGGAAAACACATATATAATGCATGGGTCGGCTCCCAAATCACGTCCGTATGTGTGGGAACCTGAGAACACAGAAAGAAAATGTGGCAGCCAGTGAGTGTGGGAGAGGCCCATCGAAGGGCCAGAAGAAGTAAAAAGTGAAAAAGACCGTGAATGATCGTGAACCAAACAAAGAAAGGAAAGAAAAGAAAAGAAAAGAAAAAGCCCCCAAACAGGTTGTGAGTATGTGAGTGATATGTGAAAAAAACGAGTGAAAGAAGGTGGCATAGAAAGTGAACTAGATGAGGTTACCAATAAGATGATAAAAAATAATCCATGATAGCACGGAATGGGTGGATCAGAATTTAAAGACAAGATGAAAAAAAGGAAAGAAGTTATCACATCAGTGGTGTGAACCGAGCGTGGTGAACGCAGTGAGAAAGTGTATAGATTGGTAAAGAATATGTACTTACCACCAAATGGGATAATAGGGCAGCACAGAAGCGTCCGGTGGAAACAAATAGTCCAACTGGACCTTCCCTAATGCCAACCTCATTTGTAGAGGAACTAATTGGCCAAAGTATCCCGCAGGTGCAGGTGTCCCTCCCCCTCCAACCATTCCCCCATGAGGGAGGAGCGACGCAATAGCGGCGCCCTTGGTGTGACTCCCTCGGCGTTCCGGAAGAGGAATTCTCCCGGATCCACCGTCACCCCCGCCGCAACTGCGTAGGCGTCGTGACGTCACGCGCACGCCCGTGGTATCGCGCGTGCGCGGGAGGCCAGGACGTCCGGAGGGGATCCGGAACGCCGCTGGCAGGGATAGAAATAGCGTCCACCTAGTGGGCGCTTGGAGAGACGCAGGACCCTTTGCGCCTCCCCACCCTGCCAGGAAGGCATGTGTGTCACATCTCCACCCCCCAAGAGACCTGGCCTCCCGGGCCACTGAATGGTGGTTAGGGCACAGAGAGGGGGGGAAAAGAGGGAAGGTCAAAAAAGTAGTTAAAGGGCCATAAATGGATTGTTCTATCGTGTGTTGGCAATGACATACCTATAGTTAACACTGCCCCTCATAATCATGGAAATAGTTGAATGCAATGGGTAAAATTAAGCCATCAAGACTATACAAGACAAAACAATTTCCAAAAGAGAAAACGGTGAACTGGTTGATGTGTCAAAACAGCATCCCTGCAACAGCGAAATGATTTATTCGTGATGTGGAATCCCATGGGTTGTATCCTAGGTTGCTGGGAAATGTAAAATTATATTTACTGTAATTGGTTATCCAGCTGGATAAGTTGGATAACAGGGGTTATTAGATAATGTGTCTATCCCATTGGGGAAACATTTCAACCAGCATATACAATCCCATGGGGAAAAGGTTACCAAAAATAAAGTAACAAACATCTATCGTAAAAATGGGTCTCAGGGTATTGATGCTAAGGCAGGTCCTCACAGGAGGAGGTAATACCTGCCAGAAGAGACCCTCACAGGGACGTTGGGCACAGACAACAGTTCACAGTTTGTGTCTGGACTCGAGTGTCAAAGCGGCGGGGGAGGGGTGTTTAACCACCCAAAATTTGGCAATAAGAAAAAGGACACTCTTGAGTACGGACAGGGAGGCTGCACACCCCGAATATAGAATTCAAAAGACAGAAAATCCCCCTAATGGGGCTTTAATGCAGCCAGTAGTGTGTAAAAAACAAAATACAAAAAAGGTGTAGTGATGGCCATTTTTAATCAGTTAATACAATAGGTACTGACAGCAAGGGTTTAGGACATGGACTTGAATCCAAAGATGAAAAATAGGGAACAATAACAGAGGGCAGTGTACAATGCAAATACAAATACATCACAGGCAACAGTAATACAATAGCACAAAGATGTTGGTTGTGTGAGATCCTGACGCGTTTCGACCCCAATGGGTCTTCTTCAGAGGATAGGTATGTATAAAAACTGTAAAAATGTAGACATATGTCAAGCAATTTCAAGCCAAAACAAAAAGAAAGAGTATGTAGACAATTCCATATGGTGTATCTTTACCAGTCACGATGTACTCGATGGTTACAAGTGGCCATAATGGGAAAAAGTATCCCTCTCGGTGTATCCCCAATATCCTAACGGGTGGGCCAGTCACAAGGGGAGCGAGTGCCACCCACACGTCTTGCAAGGAATCACACACCATATATCCCCAAAGGGGTGGAAGGAGAGAGAGAATGGGGTACACACTGCACCTGCGATAAAGTTACAATATATATTTATTAAGTGGCGGGTTCCAAAATAGGATATGTACAGCAAAAAAGTCAAGAGGAAGAAATAACTGTTTGCTATTGCAATTGCGGGGGTTCAGGCTGGGTAACGGGCGTGATGGGATGACGATTCCATGCAAGAGGGAAGACAACAGGGATAACAGGTGTGAGGGAAAAGAGTGAGGGAAAATGAGTGAGGGAAAAGAAAGGAAGGAAAAGATAAGTGATGAACAGGGATGGGATAGAGGGGAAAGGAAAGAAGGGGAGGAGCGACGGGGAAGGTATGGTAAGGTAAGGAAAACACATATATAATGCATGGGTCGGCTCCCAAATCACGTCCGTATGTGTGGGAACCTGAGAACACAGAAAGAAAATGTGGCAGCCAGTGAGTGTGGGAGAGGCCCATCGAAGGGCCAGAAGAAGTAAAAAGTGAAAAAGACCGTGAATGATCGTGAACCAAACAAAGAAAGGAAAGAAAAGAAAAGAAAAGAAAAAGCCCCCAAACAGGTTGTGAGTATGTGAGTGATATGTGAAAAAAACGAGTGAAAGAAGGTGGCATAGAAAGTGAACTAGATGAGGTTACCAATAAGATGATAAAAAATAATCCATGATAGCACGGAATGGGTGGATCAGAATTTAAAGACAAGATGAAAAAAAGGAAAGAAGTTATCACATCAGTGGTGTGAACCGAGCGTGGTGAACGCAGTGAGAAAGTGTATAGATTGGTAAAGAATATGTACTTACCACCAAATGGGATAATAGGGCAGCACAGAAGCGTCCGGTGGAAACAAATAGTCCAACTGGACCTTCCCTAATGCCAACCTCATTTGTAGAGGAACTAATTGGCCAAAGTATCCCGCAGGTGCAGGTGTCCCTCCCCCTCCAACCATTCCCCCATGAGGGAGGAGCGACGCAATAGCGGCGCCCTTGGTGTGACTCCCTCGGCGTTCCGGAAGAGGAATTCTCCCGGATCCACCGTCACCCCCGCCGCAACTGCGTAGGCGTCGTGACGTCACGCGCACGCCCGTGGTATCGCGCGTGCGCGGGAGGCCAGGACGTCCGGAGGGGATCCGGAACGCCGCTGGCAGGGATAGAAATAGCGTCCACCTAGTGGGCGCTTGGAGAGACGCAGGACCCTTTGCGCCTCCCCACCCTGCCAGGAAGGCATGTGTGTCACATCTCCACCCCCCAAGAGACCTGGCCTCCCGGGCCACTGAATGGTGGTTAGGGCACAGAGAGGGGGGGAAAAGAGGGAAGGTCAAAAAAGTAGTTAAAGGGCCATAAATGGATTGTTCTATCGTGTGTTGGCAATGACATACCTATAGTTAACACTGCCCCTCATAATCATGGAAATAGTTGAATGCAATGGGTAAAATTAAGCCATCAAGACTATACAAGACAAAACAATTTCCAAAAGAGAAAACGGTGAACTGGTTGATGTGTCAAAACAGCATCCCTGCAACAGCGAAATGATTTATTCGTGATGTGGAATCCCATGGGTTGTATCCTAGGTTGCTGGGAAATGTAAAATTATATTTACTGTAATTGGTTATCCAGCTGGATAAGTTGGATAACAGGGGTTATTAGATAATGTGTCTATCCCATTGGGGAAACATTTCAACCAGCATATACAATCCCATGGGGAAAAGGTTACCAAAAATAAAGTAACAAACATCTATCGTAAAAATGGGTCTCAGGGTATTGATGCTAAGGCAGGTCCTCACAGGAGGAGGTAATACCTGCCAGAAGAGACCCTCACAGGGACGTTGGGCACAGACAACAGTTCACAGTTTGTGTCTGGACTCGAGTGTCAAAGCGGCGGGGGAGGGGTGTTTAACCACCCAAAATTTGGCAATAAGAAAAAGGACACTCTTGAGTACGGACAGGGAGGCTGCACACCCCGAATATAGAATTCAAAAGACAGAAAATCCCCCTAATGGGGCTTTAATGCAGCCAGTAGTGTGTAAAAAACAAAATACAAAAAAGGTGTAGTGATGGCCATTTTTAATCAGTTAATACAATAGGTACTGACAGCAAGGGTTTAGGACATGGACTTGAATCCAAAGATGAAAAATAGGGAACAATAACAGAGGGCAGTGTACAATGCAAATACAAATACATCACAGGCAACAGTAATACAATAGCACAAAGATGTTGGTTGTGTGAGATCCTGACGCGTTTCGACCCCAATGGGTCTTCTTCAGAGGATAGGTATGTATAAAAACTGTAAAAATGTAGACATATGTCAAGCAATTTCAAGCCAAAACAAAAAGAAAGAGTATGTAGACAATTCCATATGGTGTATCTTTACCAGTCACGATGTACTCGATGGTTACAAGTGGCCATAATGGGAAAAAGTATCCCTCTCGGTGTATCCCCAATATCCTAACGGGTGGGCCAGTCACAAGGGGAGCGAGTGCCACCCACACGTCTTGCAAGGAATCACACACCATATATCCCCAAAGGGGTGGAAGGAGAGAGAGAATGGGGTACACACTGCACCTGCGATAAAGTTACAATATATATTTATTAAGTGGCGGGTTCCAAAATAGGATATGTACAGCAAAAAAGTCAAGAGGAAGAAATAACTGTTTGCTATTGCAATTGCGGGGGTTCAGGCTGGGTAACGGGCGTGATGGGATGACGATTCCATGCAAGAGGGAAGACAACAGGGATAACAGGTGTGAGGGAAAAGAGTGAGGGAAAATGAGTGAGGGAAAAGAAAGGAAGGAAAAGATAAGTGATGAACAGGGATGGGATAGAGGGGAAAGGAAAGAAGGGGAGGAGCGACGGGGAAGGTATGGTAAGGTAAGGAAAACACATATATAATGCATGGGTCGGCTCCCAAATCACGTCCGTATGTGTGGGAACCTGAGAACACAGAAAGAAAATGTGGCAGCCAGTGAGTGTGGGAGAGGCCCATCGAAGGGCCAGAAGAAGTAAAAAGTGAAAAAGACCGTGAATGATCGTGAACCAAACAAAGAAAGGAAAGAAAAGAAAAGAAAAGAAAAAGCCCCCAAACAGGTTGTGAGTATGTGAGTGATATGTGAAAAAAACGAGTGAAAGAAGGTGGCATAGAAAGTGAACTAGATGAGGTTACCAATAAGATGATAAAAAATAATCCATGATAGCACGGAATGGGTGGATCAGAATTTAAAGACAAGATGAAAAAAAGGAAAGAAGTTATCACATCAGTGGTGTGAACCGAGCGTGGTGAACGCAGTGAGAAAGTGTATAGATTGGTAAAGAATATGTACTTACCACCAAATGGGATAATAGGGCAGCACAGAAGCGTCCGGTGGAAACAAATAGTCCAACTGGACCTTCCCTAATGCCAACCTCATTTGTAGAGGAACTAATTGGCCAAAGTATCCCGCAGGTGCAGGTGTCCCTCCCCCTCCAACCATTCCCCCATGAGGGAGGAGCGACGCAATAGCGGCGCCCTTGGTGTGACTCCCTCGGCGTTCCGGAAGAGGAATTCTCCCGGATCCACCGTCACCCCCGCCGCAACTGCGTAGGCGTCGTGACGTCACGCGCACGCCCGTGGTATCGCGCGTGCGCGGGAGGCCAGGACGTCCGGAGGGGATCCGGAACGCCGCTGGCAGGGATAGAAATAGCGTCCACCTAGTGGGCGCTTGGAGAGACGCAGGACCCTTTGCGCCTCCCCACCCTGCCAGGAAGGCATGTGTGTCACATCTCCACCCCCCAAGAGACCTGGCCTCCCGGGCCACTGAATGGTGGTTAGGGCACAGAGAGGGGGGGAAAAGAGGGAAGGTCAAAAAAGTAGTTAAAGGGCCATAAATGGATTGTTCTATCGTGTGTTGGCAATGACATACCTATAGTTAACACTGCCCCTCATAGGGGATATATGGTGTGTGATTCCTTGCAAGACGTGTGGGTGGCACTCGCTCCCCTTGTGACTGGCCCACCCGTTAGGATATTGGGGATACACCGAGAGGGATACTTTTTCCCATTATGGCCACTTGTAACCATCGAGTACATCGTGACTGGTAAAGATACACCATATGGAATTGTCTACATACTCTTTCTTTTTGTTTTGGCTTGAAATTGCTTGACATATGTCTACATTTTTACAGTTTTTATACATACCTATCCTCTGAAGAAGACCCATTGGGGTCGAAACGCGTCAGGATCTCACACAACCAACATCTTTGTGCTATTGTATTACTGTTGCCTGTGATGTATTTGTATTTGCATTGTACACTGCCCTCTGTTATTGTTCCCTATTTTTCATCTTTGGATTCAAGTCCATGTCCTAAACCCTTGCTGTCAGTACCTATTGTATTAACTGATTAAAAATGGCCATCACTACACCTTTTTTGTATTTTGTTTTTTACACACTACTGGCTGCATTAAAGCCCCATTAGGGGGATTTTCTGTCTTTTGAATTCTATATTCGGGGTGTGCAGCCTCCCTGTCCGTACTCAAGAGTGTCCTTTTTCTTATTGCCAAATTTTGGGTGGTTAAACACCCCTCCCCCGCCGCTTTGACACTCGAGTCCAGACACAAACTGTGAACTGTTGTCTGTGCCCAACGTCCCTGTGAGGGTCTCTTCTGGCAGGTATTACCTCCTCCTGTGAGGACCTGCCTTAGCATCAATACCCTGAGACCCATTTTTACGATAGATGTTTGTTACTTTATTTTTGGTAACCTTTTCCCCATGGGATTGTATATGCTGGTTGAAATGTTTCCCCAATGGGATAGACACATTATCTAATAACCCCTGTTATCCAACTTATCCAGCTGGATAACCAATTACAGTAAATATAATTTTACATTTCCCAGCAACCTAGGATACAACCCATGGGATTCCACATCACGAATAAATCATTTCGCTGTTGCAGGGATGCTGTTTTGACACATCAACCAGTTCACCGTTTTCTCTTTTGGAAATTGTTTTGTCTTGTATAGTCTTGATGGCTTAATTTTACCCATTGCATTCAACTATTTCCATGATTATGAGGGGCAGTGTTAACTATAGGTATGTCATTGCCAACACACGATAGAACAATCCATTTATGGCCCTTTAACTACTTTTTTGACCTTCCCTCTTTTCCCCCCCTCTCTGTGCCCTAACCACCATTCAGTGGCCCGGGAGGCCAGGTCTCTTGGGGGGTGGAGATGTGACACACATGCCTTCCTGGCAGGGTGGGGAGGCGCAAAGGGTCCTGCGTCTCTCCAAGCGCCCACTAGGTGGACGCTATTTCTATCCCTGCCAGCGGCGTTCCGGATCCCCTCCGGACGTCCTGGCCTCCCGCGCACGCGCGATACCACGGGCGTGCGCGTGACGTCACGACGCCTACGCAGTTGCGGCGGGGGTGACGGTGGATCCGGGAGAATTCCTCTTCCGGAACGCCGAGGGAGTCACACCAAGGGCGCCGCTATTGCGTCGCTCCTCCCTCATGGGGGAATGGTTGGAGGGGGAGGGACACCTGCACCTGCGGGATACTTTGGCCAATTAGTTCCTCTACAAATGAGGTTGGCATTAGGGAAGGTCCAGTTGGACTATTTGTTTCCACCGGACGCTTCTGTGCTGCCCTATTATCCCATTTGGTGGTAAGTACATATTCTTTACCAATCTATACACTTTCTCACTGCGTTCACCACGCTCGGTTCACACCACTGATGTGATAACTTCTTTCCTTTTTTTCATCTTGTCTTTAAATTCTGATCCACCCATTCCGTGCTATCATGGATTATTTTTTATCATCTTATTGGTAACCTCATCTAGTTCACTTTCTATGCCACCTTCTTTCACTCGTTTTTTTCACATATCACTCACATACTCACAACCTGTTTGGGGGCTTTTTCTTTTCTTTTCTTTTCTTTCCTTTCTTTGTTTGGTTCACGATCATTCACGGTCTTTTTCACTTTTTACTTCTTCTGGCCCTTCGATGGGCCTCTCCCACACTCACTGGCTGCCACATTTTCTTTCTGTGTTCTCAGGTTCCCACACATACGGACGTGATTTGGGAGCCGACCCATGCATTATATATGTGTTTTCCTTACCTTACCATACCTTCCCCGTCGCTCCTCCCCTTCTTTCCTTTCCCCTCTATCCCATCCCTGTTCATCACTTATCTTTTCCTTCCTTTCTTTTCCCTCACTCATTTTCCCTCACTCTTTTCCCTCACACCTGTTATCCCTGTTGTCTTCCCTCTTGCATGGAATCGTCATCCCATCACGCCCGTTACCCAGCCTGAACCCCCGCAATTGCAATAGCAAACAGTTATTTCTTCCTCTTGACTTTTTTGCTGTACATATCCTATTTTGGAACCCGCCACTTAATAAATATATATTGTAACTTTATCGCAGGTGCAGTGTGTACCCCATTCTCTCTCTCCTTCCACCCCTTTGGGGATATATGGTGTGTGATTCCTTGCAAGACGTGTGGGTGGCACTCGCTCCCCTTGTGACTGGCCCACCCGTTAGGATATTGGGGATACACCGAGAGGGATACTTTTTCCCATTATGGCCACTTGTAACCATCGAGTACATCGTGACTGGTAAAGATACACCATATGGAATTGTCTACATACTCTTTCTTTTTGTTTTGGCTTGAAATTGCTTGACATATGTCTACATTTTTACAGTTTTTATACATACCTATCCTCTGAAGAAGACCCATTGGGGTCGAAACGCGTCAGGATCTCACACAACCAACATCTTTGTGCTATTGTATTACTGTTGCCTGTGATGTATTTGTATTTGCATTGTACACTGCCCTCTGTTATTGTTCCCTATTTTTCATCTTTGGATTCAAGTCCATGTCCTAAACCCTTGCTGTCAGTACCTATTGTATTAACTGATTAAAAATGGCCATCACTACACCTTTTTTGTATTTTGTTTTTTACACACTACTGGCTGCATTAAAGCCCCATTAGGGGGATTTTCTGTCTTTTGAATTCTATATTCGGGGTGTGCAGCCTCCCTGTCCGTACTCAAGAGTGTCCTTTTTCTTATTGCCAAATTTTGGGTGGTTAAACACCCCTCCCCCGCCGCTTTGACACTCGAGTCCAGACACAAACTGTGAACTGTTGTCTGTGCCCAACGTCCCTGTGAGGGTCTCTTCTGGCAGGTATTACCTCCTCCTGTGAGGACCTGCCTTAGCATCAATACCCTGAGACCCATTTTTACGATAGATGTTTGTTACTTTATTTTTGGTAACCTTTTCCCCATGGGATTGTATATGCTGGTTGAAATGTTTCCCCAATGGGATAGACACATTATCTAATAACCCCTGTTATCCAACTTATCCAGCTGGATAACCAATTACAGTAAATATAATTTTACATTTCCCAGCAACCTAGGATACAACCCATGGGATTCCACATCACGAATAAATCATTTCGCTGTTGCAGGGATGCTGTTTTGACACATCAACCAGTTCACCGTTTTCTCTTTTGGAAATTGTTTTGTCTTGTATAGTCTTGATGGCTTAATTTTACCCATTGCATTCAACTATTTCCATGATTATGAGGGGCAGTGTTAACTATAGGTATGTCATTGCCAACACACGATAGAACAATCCATTTATGGCCCTTTAACTACTTTTTTGACCTTCCCTCTTTTCCCCCCCTCTCTGTGCCCTAACCACCATTCAGTGGCCCGGGAGGCCAGGTCTCTTGGGGGGTGGAGATGTGACACACATGCCTTCCTGGCAGGGTGGGGAGGCGCAAAGGGTCCTGCGTCTCTCCAAGCGCCCACTAGGTGGACGCTATTTCTATCCCTGCCAGCGGCGTTCCGGATCCCCTCCGGACGTCCTGGCCTCCCGCGCACGCGCGATACCACGGGCGTGCGCGTGACGTCACGACGCCTACGCAGTTGCGGCGGGGGTGACGGTGGATCCGGGAGAATTCCTCTTCCGGAACGCCGAGGGAGTCACACCAAGGGCGCCGCTATTGCGTCGCTCCTCCCTCATGGGGGAATGGTTGGAGGGGGAGGGACACCTGCACCTGCGGGATACTTTGGCCAATTAGTTCCTCTACAAATGAGGTTGGCATTAGGGAAGGTCCAGTTGGACTATTTGTTTCCACCGGACGCTTCTGTGCTGCCCTATTATCCCATTTGGTGGTAAGTACATATTCTTTACCAATCTATACACTTTCTCACTGCGTTCACCACGCTCGGTTCACACCACTGATGTGATAACTTCTTTCCTTTTTTTCATCTTGTCTTTAAATTCTGATCCACCCATTCCGTGCTATCATGGATTATTTTTTATCATCTTATTGGTAACCTCATCTAGTTCACTTTCTATGCCACCTTCTTTCACTCGTTTTTTTCACATATCACTCACATACTCACAACCTGTTTGGGGGCTTTTTCTTTTCTTTTCTTTTCTTTCCTTTCTTTGTTTGGTTCACGATCATTCACGGTCTTTTTCACTTTTTACTTCTTCTGGCCCTTCGATGGGCCTCTCCCACACTCACTGGCTGCCACATTTTCTTTCTGTGTTCTCAGGTTCCCACACATACGGACGTGATTTGGGAGCCGACCCATGCATTATATATGTGTTTTCCTTACCTTACCATACCTTCCCCGTCGCTCCTCCCCTTCTTTCCTTTCCCCTCTATCCCATCCCTGTTCATCACTTATCTTTTCCTTCCTTTCTTTTCCCTCACTCATTTTCCCTCACTCTTTTCCCTCACACCTGTTATCCCTGTTGTCTTCCCTCTTGCATGGAATCGTCATCCCATCACGCCCGTTACCCAGCCTGAACCCCCGCAATTGCAATAGCAAACAGTTATTTCTTCCTCTTGACTTTTTTGCTGTACATATCCTATTTTGGAACCCGCCACTTAATAAATATATATTGTAACTTTATCGCAGGTGCAGTGTGTACCCCATTCTCTCTCTCCTTCCACCCCTTTGGGGATATATGGTGTGTGATTCCTTGCAAGACGTGTGGGTGGCACTCGCTCCCCTTGTGACTGGCCCACCCGTTAGGATATTGGGGATACACCGAGAGGGATACTTTTTCCCATTATGGCCACTTGTAACCATCGAGTACATCGTGACTGGTAAAGATACACCATATGGAATTGTCTACATACTCTTTCTTTTTGTTTTGGCTTGAAATTGCTTGACATATGTCTACATTTTTACAGTTTTTATACATACCTATCCTCTGAAGAAGACCCATTGGGGTCGAAACGCGTCAGGATCTCACACAACCAACATCTTTGTGCTATTGTATTACTGTTGCCTGTGATGTATTTGTATTTGCATTGTACACTGCCCTCTGTTATTGTTCCCTATTTTTCATCTTTGGATTCAAGTCCATGTCCTAAACCCTTGCTGTCAGTACCTATTGTATTAACTGATTAAAAATGGCCATCACTACACCTTTTTTGTATTTTGTTTTTTACACACTACTGGCTGCATTAAAGCCCCATTAGGGGGATTTTCTGTCTTTTGAATTCTATATTCGGGGTGTGCAGCCTCCCTGTCCGTACTCAAGAGTGTCCTTTTTCTTATTCTCAGAATGTTTACTTCTGGATAACAAAATAATTCTTCATCTTTTACTCTTCAAATACAGCTCACTAAAAAGATCTTCTTGATGTGCAGCGTGTCTTAATTTGTTGATAAAAAATACCTTGTCCAACCCTTTTAAAATGTAGCCTACTAAAAAGGGCCATATGACGTGCAGCACACCTCTAATATGTTTAGGTCATGTCTCTGAAATAATCTAATTTGAATTTTATTTCTGGATCAAAAATGCCTTAAATTTCCCCTTTTCAAATGTGGCCTACTGAATAGGTTTGTGCAGCATGTCTGAATATTTCTGTTAGTGTCTCAGACAGAATCAAATCAAAATTTTATTTCTGAATCAAAAAATGCCTTTCTTCAAATGCAGCCTACTAAAATTGCTTACATGATGAGTGCTGTGTCTCTGTAATATTTCTGTTGTGATTCTGACACAATCTACTCTAATTTTTATACCTGGATAAATAAAAACTAACAAATTCAGCCCCAGAAGGATTTACCCTCTTAATGAGCAGGCCATTTTTTGTGATACGGCACTGCGTCGCTTTACCTGACAATTGTGTGGTTATGCGACATTGTACCCAAACAAAATTGATGTCCTTTTTTTCCCACAAATAGAGCTTTCTTTTGGTGGTATTTAATCACCTCTGCGGGTTTTATTTTTTGCGCTATAAACAAAGAGTGACAAATTTGGAAAAAAAAAAAAAAAAGTTTATTTTCTGCTATAAAACATTTCCAAAAAAAAAATGTAAAAAAAAACAAATTTAGTCATCAGTTTAGCCCATTATGTATTCTGCTACATATTTTTGGTAAAAAAATCTCACTAAGCATATATTGATTGGTTTGCACAAAAGAAAATATAGGTGATAGATTTATGGCATTTTTATTTATTTTAATTTTTTTTACTAGTAATGGCGGCGATCAGTGATTTTTAGTGGGACTGCGACATTGTGGCGGACAGATCGGACACCTGACATTTTTGATTACTACAGTAATCAGTGCTAAAAATATGCAGTGACATTGAACTAATGACACTGGCAGGGAAGGGGTTAACATCAGGGGCGATCAAGGGGTTAACTGTGTTCCCTCACTGTGTGTTCTAACTGTATGGGGGAAGGGCTCAAGATCCTTTAGTGGTATAGGTTAAAAGCAATGACTCCACAATGCTTGTGAAACTCGTGGAGTCATTGCTTTTTACCTATACCACTGAAGGATGTTTTCGCTTGATTTTATTGGAATTTTTGTAAGTGTACACCCCCCTTTTTTTTTTTAATAAATACCTGTCATTCAGAGTTGCACTATGTGCAGTTTTTGCTTTTTTATATACCATCATGGATCACCTTAACATCTGATGTGGTCCTTCCACACATCCTGGAGCATGTTTTCTGAAGTTGGAACCTCTCCTTCAACATTGGATGGGGCTTATTCTCTAAACATCAGCCTTGCTGTGTCAGATTCCATTGAGGTAATTCCTCACTACTGCCTATTTGACTCTTATGCTGTATAGTATACGAGTCAGCCATCTCTGGTAAGCGTGTCAACCTTATCATTTGTTGTTTGCACTGTAATATCAAGTTCCATCCTTTTGAACAGTATTAGGAGTCTCCTCTATGTTTATAGGATCAACTGTTTAAAAAAAGGACTACCACATAACATTTACTCACGAACTTTGAATAATTCTCACCATTATTCATTCACTCACATTCTATGATTTTTTCAGTATTTTTATTCACCTATACACAATTTTGTGAGATCATTTATCCACCATTGTATACACCTTGGGTCATCCAGGTGTTCATACATCTGTTCTATTTTCAATTTCTTTTATTTGTTTCACTATTTTGAACGCTACACTAATTATTGTTTTTGTAATTGTGCACTATGTGTCTAGTGGAGTGTTGGCAGCTTGCTAGTCTCTAAGCACAGTTTTTTCTATTTTTTCTTATATTGTCATTGTCAAATGTTGGCCTACTAAAAGGCTTCAAATCCAATACTCTTGTTGTAAGAACATTACATAATCTACATTCCATGTTTGCCTTTGGATAAGGATGCTCCTCTTCCAAGACATATCATGCTAACCTCTTCCTTATAAATTAAGAGTCACTGATAAAGCAGTTGAAATCTATATCAAGCAGTCTTGCAATCAAGCCAAATGGTGCCAGAGTCTTAGCTTCATAAATCTATTTAATTTATTTCTTTCCAAGTTCCCTGTACACCCCTCACATTTTTGTAAATAAATATTTTATTATACCTTTTTATGTGACAACACTGAAAAAATTACACTTTGTAACAATGTAAAGTAGTGAGTGCATCTTGTATAACGGTGTAAATTTGCTGTCCCCTCAAAATAACTTAACACACAGCCATTAATGTCTAAACCGATGGCAACAAAAGTGATTACACCCCTAAGTAAAAAAGTCCAAATTGGGCCCAATTAGCCATTTTACCTCCCCGGTGTCATGTGACTCGTTAGTGTTACAAGGTCTCAGGTTTGAATGGGGAGCAGGTGTGTTAAATTTGGTGTTATCAGTCTCACTCTCTCATACTGGTCACGGGAAGTTTATCATGGAACCTCATGGCAAAGAACTCTGAGGATCTGAAAAAAAGAATTGTTGCTCTACATAAAGATGACCTAGGCCAGTGATGGAGAACCTTGGCACTCCAGATGTTTTGGAACTACATTTCCCATGATGCTCATGCACTCTGTAGTGTAGCTGAGCATCGTGGGAAATGTAGTTCTAAAACATCTGGGGTGCCAAGGTTCACCATGACTGGCCTAGGCTACAGGAAGATTGCCAAGACCCTGAACCTGATCTGTAGCACGGTGTCCAAGACCATTCAGAGGTTTAACAGGACAGGTTCCACTCAGAACAGGCCTCACCATGTTCGACCAAAGAAGATGAGTGCACGTGTTCAGCATCATATCCATAGGATGTCTTTGGGAAATAGACATATGAGTAATGCCAGCACTGCTGCAGAGGTTGAAGAGAAGGGGGGAGGTCAGCCTGTCAGTGGTCAGACCTTACACCGCACACTGCATCAAATTGGTCTGCATGGCTGTCATCCCAGAAGGAAGCCTCTTATAAAGATGATGCACAAGAAAGCCCGCAAATAGTTTGCTGAAGACAAGCAGACTAAGGACGTGGATTACTGGAACCATATCCTATGGTCTGATGGGACCAAGATAAACTTATTTGGTTCAGATGGTGTCAAGTGTGTGTGGCGGCAACCATGTGAGGAGTACAAAGACAAGTGTGTCTTGCTTACAGTCAAGCATGGTGCTGAGAGTGTCATGGTCTAGAGCTGCATGATTGCTGCCGGCACTGGGGAGCTACAGTTCATTGAGGGAACCATGAATGCCAACATGTACTGTGACATACTGAAGCAAAGCATGACCCCCCTCTTCGCAGACTGGGCCGCAGGGAAGTATTCCAACAGGATAATGACCCCAAACACACCTCCAAGATGACCACTGTCTTGCTAAAGAAGCTGAGGGTAAAAGGTGATGGACTGGCCAAGCATGTCTCCAGACAAAACCCTATTGAGTATCGGTGGGGCATCCTCAAACAGAAGGTGGAGGAGTGCAAGGTCTCTAACATCCACCAGCTCTGTGATGTTGTCATGGAGGAGTGGAAATTAAAAAATTTTATTTATTCAGTGTTGTCACATGAAAAGATATAATAAAATATTTACAAAAATCTGAGGAGTGTACTCACCCTAGGGAGCCGCAAGTAACCTGGGATCCCTCATGTGACGGGAGAGCCCATGGAACTCAGAATCCCTTGGAAAGTAGGGGATGCCCTTGTTTCAGCTCCCCATACACCTCTTATGTCTAAGTCACCCTGTGCTATCCTGGCACAGGGTGAGTGAGAAAATATATCTTGGACTACTTAAAATGGGACAGTAATATTTGTCCACAATATCTCCCAGGATGTATGTAGAGATTATTCTTGGTTTGATTGATTCTGAACTCA
This sequence comes from Lithobates clamitans, assembly GCA_037952925.1. Taxonomy (NCBI): domain Eukaryota; kingdom Metazoa; phylum Chordata; class Amphibia; order Anura; family Ranidae; genus Lithobates; species Lithobates clamitans. The sequence continues at coordinate 2,523,289 of JBBGZY010000339.1, read as the reverse complement.
ACATGTTAGTTAATTGAGAGAGCTGATCACATTGTCCTCTATACAATGTAGGAGACGGGCCGACTCCTATTGGAGCTTCTGCTATTGTGAGAAAATGTCCTGTGGTTGTACTTATAATAATTAACTCTGTTACTGTGTGAAGCTCAGTGACCAGAGACTCAGTAAGTCTGGGCAAAAGGTCATGTCTCAGTCACCTAGGCTGTATGAAGGATTAGTTAATTAGCTCATGTTTATTTGTTACAGGTGTATTGTTAGAGTAATATGAGCAGGTGGAGGGAACCTCCTCTAACGTTGTATAAAGTCTTGTATTTTTGTTCTAATAAAAATATAGTCCATGTTAGCATCTAAGCAAGTCTCGCCTTGTTTTGTGCTTATGAGCTGTTGGAATATCTGATATCTGAATCCAGACTGGGAGGAAGTGGTATACTGACAGAAGCACTCAAGCGGAGTGTGGGACGTTCCGTGACACCCCACCCTGCACAGCCAGCCATACCAAATCTTATTATTTATTGAGGTTAATAACTTGAATAGGAATGGGATGCCCATTTGACAACAACAACTTCAGGGACAACTCTTCCTATATACAATCTCTATATACAACCTCTCTTCTTCCACCAGCACACACTTGCAGAACCTAGCTGGAACACTGTGAATACCCGACATACCCCTCAGATGAAAGCAATGGCCCATTACAGGCAGGAGCCCAAGGCCCCTAGGTGTGTAGCAGAATTTCAGGGTCCAGCTTGTAACACGCCTCTGGCTACTGATCCCAGCACCACCTTTTCAGGCACTACCAACCCACCTGGCTGCACAGTCCTCCAGACTGACACTCACCAGCCCACCTGGCCGACTCTCAGAACATCCCATACTTCCAGGAAGGGCTTCCTCTATGTGTTTTGGTAGGAATCTTCCAGCACCCGAGCCCCAGGCCTGAGGTCACCACCCCCCCAGACTAGAGGGCACCCTCAAGGGCCACATACAGCCTCCTCAGCACTACATCTCCATCTTTCATCCGACTGCCCCTCCTGGCATGACACATGCCTATTTATGAGGTGGCCTGCCCCCTGCCAGCCCTCAACTGTGGATTGGCTGAGGCTCTCATGAATATGCCAAGCAGCTTCTCCTAACCTCCACCCACTATGTCTAGAAAATTCTCCAATGTCCCAGAAAACAGGGGAAGGCACCAGAGAAGCTGCAAGGATGAGTCACTCAGCCCAGAGTCACTAAACCTTGACCCAGATTCATAGCGCAGGCTTAGCCCTGAGCTAAACTAAAGTTTTTGCCTACGCTAACAGCAAACCTATCTACATCAAGCACACTAGAGGGTACTACATATAGCATATTGGTGTGTAGCATGTCTATGTATTATTTCTGCCTCGTGTCTGTGACATACTGCAATCCAATGCCATTTTTATTTCAGAATAAAAAGGTCTCATCTCCCCTTCTTTTAATGCAGCCTACTAAAAGGATGATATGATGTACAATGCGTCTCTATAATATTTCTACTTTGTGCCTCTGAACTAGGGATGAGCTTCGTGTTCGAGTCGAACCCATGTTCGACTCTAACATAGTCTGTTCACACGTTCGCCGAATTGCGAACGATATGGGCCGTTCGCGCCAAATTCGTGTGGCGCGTCACGGCCCATAATTCACTGCGGCATCGCAGTGCATTGCTGGCTGATGATTGGCCAAGCATGCACTATGATCCGCATGCTTGGCCAATCACAGCGCCGTCAGTAGAGAGAGCTGTAATTTGCCAAAGCCAGGATGGCTTTGGCCAATTATGGCTCAGGGGATTTAGAACACGCCCCACACTATATAAGGCCGCCTGCACGGCGGCCCTGTGTAGTGTGTGTTCCGGCGTTGATAGAGAGATAAATAGACAGAGACAGTGTCATTTCATTTGAGTTAGCTAGATTAGGCAGGACAATCAGTGAGTTAGCTGCACTTACAGTGTATTGTGTATATATATGCATCCCAGGTGTTGCATAATATATATATATATATATATATATATATATATATATATATATATATATATATATATATATATATATATATATATATATATATATATATATATACACACACACACATATATATATACACAAACTGTATTCAGTTTAGCTAGATCCGTTCCTGTTATCTTCTTACCGACAGGCAGGCTTGTCTTGTTACAGTATTTACAGCTACCTGAAGAAAAGTGCTGGTGTTCTTTTGATCCTATTAGTACCACAGTCAGGCAGCTAGACTATTTACAGTTAGTGAAGTGCGTCCTGCTCACAGTGTTCAGCTAAAACTACAAGTTAGTGCGGTGCGTCCTGCTCACAGTGTTCAGCTAAAACTACAAGTTAGTGGGGTGCATCCTGCTCAGTGTTCAGCTAAAACTACAAGTTAGTGTAGTGAGACCTCTGCACAGTGATCAGCTAAAACTAGAAGTTAGTGCGGTGTGTCCTCCTCACAGTGTTCAGCGAAACCTACAAGTTATTTTTTTGCAAGCTCTGCACAGTGTTCAGCTAAAGCTACCTGTAGAAGGTTGGTGGTGTTCTCATACTACAGGCAGGCAGTTGATTTTGCTAGCTGCAGTATCATATATATATTATATATAATATATTCCAGCTTAGTGCAGCTACAGGCCATTAGTATGTCTGGAAGGCCAAGAAGGAGAGGCAGACAGTCACAAGCCAATAAGAGAGGGCAAGCAGGCTCTGTGTCTACTGCTGGTCATGGAGACGGTGCATCCTCATCAGCACGTGGCCGTGGGACACGCTTGGCCTTTTTTTCGGCAGCTGGGCGTGTTGAGCCGCAACATGTGGAAGACCTGGCCGAGTGGATGACCAAGCCGTCCTCATCCTCCTCATCCTTTCTCACCCATCCCCAGGGTACTTTGTCTGGCAAAGCAGCGGCTTCTTCTCTCGGCTCAATGTCATCAGTGACTCCTTCCCTAGCCCCACCATGTCCTCCTGAGGAGTCCCTCGAACTGTTTGACCACAGGTACATGCACCAGGAGGATGCCCAGCGTTTGAAAGGCTCTGATGATGATACTGAGCTCGATGAAGGCAGTAACATGAGCACGGACAGAGGGGGTGCCCAAGAAGGACAGCAATCTGGCAGTCATGCTCCCCCTGCTGCAGCATACTGCCAGGTTTGCTCCAGTGATGAGGAGGGAGGGGATGATGAGGTCACTGACTCAACGTGGGTGCCTGATAGGAGAGAGGAGGAGGAGGCGGCACATCACCAACGAGGCAGGATGCCCTCCAGGGGCCAGCCTAAGGGCAGCACATTGACTGCATCACACCCCAAAGCTCCACATGTGCAGGGCGCTGCAGTCTCTGCGCTTTATTCAAAAAGTTTTTTGGTGTGGGCCTTTTTTGAGACGAGTGCATCAGATCGCACCGCTGCTAATTTGCAACATATGTCTCAAGCGTATCTCGCGTGGCCAAAACATCTCCCGCTTGGGTACCACATGCTTGACCAGACATGTTGACCTGCCATGCAGTTCGTTGGCAAGCGTATCTAAAAGACCCACACCAAAGAACAAAGAGGATCTCTCCTTGCTCCTCATCAGCTGAGATCTCCAACCCCACTATACCTTTAGTCCTCTCTGAGACCTGCACTGAGAGGAATGAAGGTGTAGAATTAGGTGTGTCACAGCCAAGTACTTGTGGGCAATCTGCTTTTGGTACACCGACGTCAGATTGTACCAGGCAAATTTCCCTGCCCCAGCTGCTGCACCGCCGAAAGAAGTTTGCTCCCAGCCATCCACATGCCCAGCGGTTGAATGCTAGCTTGGCAAAATTGCTAGCACTTCAACTGCTGCCTTTTCAGTTGGTAGACTCTGCCCCCTTCCGTGAGTTTGTGGAATGTGCGGTTCCTCAGTGGCAGGTACCCAAACGCCACTTTTTCTCACGGAAGGCGATTCCGGCTCTCTACCGGCATGTGGAAGGCAATGTCCATGCCTCACTGGACAGGGCGGTCAGCGGTAAGGTGCATATTACCGCTGACTCATGGTCCAGCAGGCATGGACAGGGACGTTACCCAAGTTTCAAGGCACATTGGGTGACTCTGCTGGCAAGGATTCAGGACAAGGTGCAGTAGTGTTGGAGGTTGTTCCGCCACCACGCCTCCAAAATGCTAATGATTGTGACACACCTCTCTCCTCCACCCCCTCCTCTTCTTCGGGAGGCCTTGCAGAAAGGTCTGTGCAACGCGTTCCCAGAGACTGGGAGGTTACAAACTCCTGTTTCTGGACAACATGTTGCTGAGGCTTCGGTCAGTGAAAGAAGGATCGGTGGAGAAGGTGGTAGTCTGACCGATGCGTTCAGACAATTTTTTGGTCCGCAGCCCCAAGGTATGATCGGTTCCAGCAACCATCGCCAGCGTCTGTTTTACATGGTGCAGGAATACCTAGGGCAAGATCTGACTTGGACACCTTTCCCACCGAAAATCCTCCGTGTTACTGGGTCTTGAGAATGGATCACTGGCCAGAGCTTGCACAGTATGCAATTGAGCTACTGGCCTGTCCTACATCCAGCGTTCTTTCGGAACGCACATTCAGTGCTGCTGGAGGCTTTGTACTTATCACAGGGTGCGTCTGTCCACCGACTCGGTCGATCGACTGACCTTCATAAAAATGAATCAGTCTTGAAAACCACCAGCTACCAAGCGCCTGAAGCTGATGAAACCGAATAATTTTTTTGAAATCTCAGATCCCTTCAAAGACTGCCTATGCTGATGCTGAGTGACTATCCTGAGTAATTATCCTCTTCCTCCTCAATGATCATGCCGATAGCTTGTAAGAACATTTTTGGTTCTGGGCGCCACCACCAGTGCCTAAGGCCCAATTTTTCAGCCCCCGTTTAACAATTTTTGATGCAATACTTTGCAGCAGGGCTCGTTCCTGCATTCCAACTAGAGTGTCTGTGAGGGGTTGCAGTGTTGTGGCACCAGCACCAGTGCCTAAGGCCTAATTTTTCAGCCCCTGTTCAACAGAGGCATGTAATTACAATTCTTGATCTAATATTTCACAGCAGGGTCCATTTCTGCACCCACCAAGAGCGAGTGAGGACTTAGTGTTGTGGCACCAGCACCACCAAAGGCCCAATTTTTCTGCCCTTGTTCAAGAGGGGCATGTAATTACAATTCTTGATCTAATATTTCAGAGCAGGGCCCTGTGAGGGCTTACAACAACACCTAAGGCCCAAATTTCTGCTGAGTATATAGGGCAGGCCCCTACTTTCAAACATCTAACTTACAAACGACTCCTACTTGCAAACGGAGACAACAGGAAGTGAGATGAAATCTACCCCTAGGAAGGGAAATTCTCTCCTGTAAGAGTTAATATGGGAAAAACATTTCTCCTTTCCACTGATGCTTTCCAATCCTTGTTCCACAAAAAAAAACAAAATTTTCAAAAAACATTTGTCATTGGGACAAAAAGTGAGGTAAAATCTTCTGAAGAGGAGGACAGACAGCAAAACAAATGTCACAGGGGTTTTAACCCTTCCCTAGGTTTTCCAAAAAGCTTAAAAAAGATTTTTTGGCTGGAGCTAAACACGTTAAAAATGTACCCGTTCAAAATTACAAACAGATTCTACTTAACAACAAACCTACAGTCCCTGTCTTGTTTGCACCGCCTGTATACTGCTGTTCAGAGTATATAGGGCCTGGTGGCCCCACAGCTTTCCTTATTTTAATTTGGGTGCGGGGTTCCCCTTAATATGCATACAAGACCCAAAAGGCCTGGTAATGGACTGGGGGGTACCCATGCCTTTTGTCTCACTGATTTTCATCCATATTGCCAGGACCCAACATTACATTAAACCCGCAAGCAGTTTTAAATGAGATTTTTTCCTCTAAAAATTACATTTTGTGCAGGGACTGTTCTAAACACGGGAAACACGTGCCATTTTACAGGCATACTAAAGACACCCCCCAGGTACGATATTTAAAAAGAAAGCTTTTTTTTTTTTTTTTTTTTTTTTTTTACTTTAAGCATCATTAAAAATCACTGCTCCCGAAAAAACGGCCGTTTTTAAAAGTTTTTTTTGCATTGATACATGTCCCCAAACCCTTTTTAGGACAATACCATGCAAATTAGCCTTTAAAATGAGCACTTTTGATTTCGAACGTTCGAGTCCCATAGACGTCAAAGAGGTTCTAACGTTCGTGCAAATTTTCAGTCTGTTCGCAGGTTCTGGTGCGAACCGAACCGGGGGATGTTCGGCTCATCCCTACTCTGAACTAATCCACTTTATTATTTTTTCTGGATCAAAAGGGCTTCATATTCCCCTCTTAAAATGCTGCCTAAAAAGGCTTATATCTTGTGAAGTATACCTCTACTTCCTCATCTCTTCTTCATAAGAAGCAGCCCATTAAAAAGGCTTACATGATGTGCAGCATGTGTCTGTAATATGTTTGTGTTGTGTCTTTGACATAATCAACTTTTTTTTATTTCTAGATTGAAAATGCAGTGCCTTGAAAAAATATTCATACCCCTTGATATTTGCACATCTAGAGTGAAATTTTTGCCCATTCTTCTTTTGCAGAATAGCTCAAGCTTTGTCAGATTGGATGAAGAGCATCTATGAACAGCAATTTTCAAGTCTTGCCACAGATTCTCATTTGGATTTAGGTCTGGGCTTTGACTGGGCCATTTTAATACATGAATATGCTTTGATCTAAACCAGGGGTAGGCAACTTTTCAGAGGCTGAGATCCACCTAGACAACATGGAGCAAATCAAAGTGCTCCCCCACTCCCACTAGTGTCTTCCACCTCCCTTTAACATCATTCATCGTCCCCTCACAATAGTGTCCTCTGCCCCCCCCCCCACACTCAGTAGTTTCCCCCCCACAGTAGGAACATATGCCCGCCATACTATAGTGTCATCTGCCTCCACGTAGCAGTGTCCTGCCCCCCTTCACATCATCCCCCCTACTATAGTGTCTTCTGCCCCCTTCACCCTGCAGTAGGGTCCTCTGCCCCTCCTACTATTGCAGTGTCCTGTGCCCCCCCCAAAGCAGTGTCCTCTGCCCTCTTCACACACCCCCATTGTAGTGTCCTTTGCCCCCCCAGAACTGTCCTTTGTCCCCTTCACACCCTCCCCACACTTTATTATCCTCTGCATCCCCACCAATGCAGTGTCTTCTGTCCCCTTCACCCACCTCCACTTTTGTGTCTCCCCCCCCCCCAAGCAATGTCCTCTGTCCCCTTCACACCCTCCCCTCGTAGTATTCTCTGCGCCCCCCCAATGCAGTGCCCTGTGTCATCTTCAACCTCCCCCACTGTAGTGTCCTCTGCACCCCCAATGCAGTGTCCCCTGTCCCCTTCACCCCCTCCCTATTGTAGTGTCCTCTGCTGCCCCATGCAATGTCCTCTGTCCCCCCCACTGTAGTGTCCTCTGCCCCCCATGCATTGTCCTTAGTTCCCCTCCCTGTAGTGACCTCTGCCCCCCAAAGCAATGTCCTCCGACCTCTTCACACCCTCCCCCCACTGTAGTGTCTTCTGTGCCCCCCATACAGTGTCCTCTGTCCCCTTCAGCCTCCCAATGTAGTATCCTCTGTGCCCCTCCATGCAGTGTCCTCTCCCCCCCACTGTAGTGTCCACTGTCCCCTTCACCCCCTCCCCACTGTAGTGTCCTCTGCCCCCCCATGCGATGTACTCTGTCCCCCCCACTGAAGTGTCCTCTGCCCCCGAAGCAATGTCCTCTTTCCCCCTCACACCCTCCTTCCACTGTAGTGTCCTCTGTCCCATTCACCCCCCAATGTAGTGTCCGCTATACCCCTCATGCAGTGTCCTCTGTCCCCTTCCCCCCCTACTGTAGTGTCCTCTGTGCACCCCCATGCAGTGTCCTCTGTCCCCTTCACCCCCCCCAATGTAGTGTCCTCTGTGCCCCCCCATGCAGTGTCCTCTGTCCCCTTCAGCCCCCCACTGTAGTGTCCTCTTCCCCCCTATGCAATGTCCCCTGTCCCCTACAACCCCCCCTCCCCCACTGTAGTGTCCTCTGTCCCCTTCACACCTGTGTGTAGGTAACACTCTCCTACCTTACACCGGTGTATAGCAGAGATTGGGAGAAATCACAGTATTGGATAGTGGGCGGGATCTGACAGTTAACTTTTTACATGAACAAGCTGGTGATTGGTTGCTAGGACTGCCCGGCAACCAACCACCTGCTGGTTAACGGAAAGCATTAATTCCAGCAGCTTCTGCCCCGGCCCTCTATCCAGTACTGGGACTTCTCCGGATCTCTGCATTGCAGTGAAGAGGAGAGAGGCGGTGGCAGCTGGGGGAAGCTTTCTCTGGGGCTGTGTTCCCGATTGACCCGTCAGCTACCCACAGTCGACAGGTTGATCGCGATCAACGGCTTGCAGACCCCTGATCTAAACCATTCCATTGTAGCTCTGGCTCTATATTTAGGGTCGTTGTCCTGCTGGAAGGTGAACCTCCGCCCCAGTCTCTAGTCTTTTGCAGACTAACAGATTTTCTTCTAAGATTATTTGACTCCATCCATCTTCCCATCAATTGACCATTAACCAGCTTCCCTTTCCTTGCTGAGGAAAAGCATCCCCACCACATGATGCTGCCACCACCATGTTTCACAGTGGGGATGGTGTGTTCAGGGTGATGTGCAGTGTTAGTTTTCTGCCACACATAGCGTTTTGCTTTTAGGCCAAAAAGTAAAAATTTAATCTCATCTGACCAGAGCACCTTCTTCCACAGGTTTGCTGTGTCCCCCACATTGCTTCTTGCAAACTGCAAATGGGACTTTGTATGGCTTTCTTTCAAGAATGGTTTTCATCTTACCACTCTTCCATAAAGGCCAGATTTGTGGAGTGCACAACTAATAGTCATGTGGACAGATTCTCCCACCTGAGCTGTGGATCTCTGCAGCTCCGCTAGAGTTACTATAGGCCTCTTGGCTGCTTCTCTGATTAAAGCGGAGTTCCGCACACTTTTGAGAGGTGGTCTTAAAGGCAAGACCATCTATCCACCCCTCGTTTTTGGATATTGAATTTTTTTTTGTCCATTAGTACCTTTTTTTTTTAAAGTACATGTGTACTTCCGATTCAGCCAGGCTGCGGCCCAGGACCTCACGTCCTCTTCTTTGGCAAGCACCCCCATTGTCTTCTGGGACCTGTGTGTGTCCCAGAAGACAAGCTGCCCATTCACAAAGCAGTGCGCAGTCGGAAACCAGCAGTGAAGCCACCAGGCTCCACGGCCTGTTTCCGTTAGTTGGAACGGTGGCGCCTGCACCTGATCCTATGGACAGATCGGCCTCGGGAGGGGGGGGGGGGGCAACATCACGGGCTCCCTGGACAGGTAAGTATCCTTATTAAAAAAGTCAGCCATTTCGTAGCTGCTGATTTTTGAATAAAAAAATAAAAATTAGGTGGATGGCCATGTCTTGGTAGGATTGCAGTTGTGCCCTACTCTTTCCATTTTCAGATGATGGATTAAACAGTGTCCCTTAGTTACATAGCTACATAGTAGGTGAGGTTGAAAAAAAAAAAAAACAAGTCCAATCTATGTGTGTGATTATATGTCAGTATTACATTGTATATCCCTGTATGTTGTGGTTGTTCAGGTGCTTATTCAATAGTTTTTTGAAACTATCGATGCTCCCTGCTGATACCACCGCCTGTGGAAGGGAATTCCACATCCTTGCCACTTTTATGCCCTGTACACACGGTCGGACATTGATCAGACATTCCGACAACAAAATCCATGTATTTTTTCCGACGGATGTTGGCTCAAACTTGTCTTGCATACACAAGGTCACACAAAGTTGTCAGAAAATTTCCAACAAGGTCCTATCACACATTTTCCATCAGAAAATCCGACCGTGTGTACAGGGCATTACAGTAAAGAACTGTCTACGTAGACGTAACCTCTTTTTTTCTAATTTTAATGAGTGGCCTCGTGTCTTGTTAAACTCCCTTCCGCAAGAAAGTTTTATCCCTATTGTGGGGTCACCAGTACGGTATTTGTAAATTGAAATCATATGCCCTCGCAAGCGTCTCTGCTCCAGAGAAAATACGTTGAGTGCTTGCAACCTTTCCTCATAACTAATATCCTCCTGGCCCTTTATTAGCTTTGTTGCCCTCCTTTGTACTCGCTCCATTTCCAGTACATCCTTCCTGAGGACTGGTGCTCAGAACCGAACAGCATACTCTAGGTCCGGCCGGACGAGAGTATTGTAGAACGGGAGAATTATCGTTTTATCTCTGGAGTTAATCCCCTTTTTAATGCATGCCAATATTCTGTTTGCCTTGTTAGCAGCAGCTTGGCATTGAATGTAATTGCTGAGCCTATCATCTACTAGGACCCCCAGGTCCTTTTCCATCCTAGAGATGTTCAAAGCTTAGGTTACTAACCTAACACTGCTTTAAGCTTCCTGACAACTTTATCCCTGACCTGTCTGGTGTGTTCCTTGGCCTTCATGATGCTGTTTGTTAACTAAGGTTCAAAAAACCTCTGAGGGCTTCACAGAACAGCTGTATTTATACTGAGATTAAATTACACACAGGTGGACTCTATTTATTATTAGGTGACTTCTGAAGGCAATTGGTTCCACTAGATTTTAGTTAAGGGTATCAGAGTCAAGGGGGCTGAATACAAATGCACACCACACTTTTCAGATATTTGTAAAAAAAAAAAAAAATTAAAAACCATTTATCGTTTTACTTCCACTTCACAATTATGTGCCACTTTGTGTTGGTCTATCACATACAATCCCAATAAAATACATATACGTTTTTGGTTGTAGCATGACAAAATGTGGAAAAATTTATTATTATTAGGTATGAAAACTTTTTCAAGGCACTGTACAACATCAAAGGCTCTGCCCATGTGTGTTTCGTTTCTCATCATATGACTTCCTCAAGGGTGAAAACAAGTCACATGCCTAGTGACAAAATGCGTAGGGGGAGGAGCCTATGACATTGTCACGCATACTTGGAAATGGGGTGCTTTGAGGCTACAAGTTGCCAATCTGAAGGTCTAAGAGGGAAATGCTCTTTTAAAGTGTCTTAACACTGTGGTGCACCAGGGTTTATTATGCACTAATAAAAGTGGGTGTATTTTATACTTTTTTTTTTTTATAAATGAAGTGATTTTAAATGGAAAACACACTGATGATTCTATTTTTTTTTTTTTTTAGCTATATAATGGAGGGATTTTAATTGGGAGGAGACTGATTATTGTAACAGACCAAAGGGACCATATAGGAAGGAGATACAGATACAATTCAAAAGGTATCAAGGAGGTGTATGATCCCTCAAAGGGGAAGGCGCAGTGTGACTTATTATCCCATATGGGTTCATGCTTTCAGGTAACAGCAAAGGGGATTGCTGTTGGAGCACATGGAATTCACAATAATGTGATCATTCCCTATCACCTCGGAGTGTGCATTGGGAACTGTTACACATTATGAACACTGAAGTGGGACTGTTACACACTGTGGATATTTTTCTATTTATGAATTACAGAGTGATATATTTTTGTGCATATCAGAGTTGCATACAAATCTCCAGCAGGCAGGTTTTTTTTTTTTTTTTTTTTTTTTTTTTACACAAAATGTTTTTGTTTGTTTTGGGGACTGGTACGCATTGTGAATACTTTTATACACTGTGGATATTTTGATGTTTATGATTAGGAGGGTTATTTTTTTTTAATTGTGTGCAAATTGAGGGTGCATTGTAAAAAAAAAAAAAAAAAAAAAAAAAAATCCAGCTTGCAGGTTTTATATTTACCGTATTTATCGGCATATAACACGCACATTCATTTTAAGAGGAAAGTTTCAGGAAAAAACTTAAATTTTATATAAGGAACTTTGAAGCAAAATAAGGGTCATCGCCCATCTGCAGCCTCACCATTGCCATCAATGCAGCCTGATTAATGCCCACCTGCAGCCTCACAAGTGCCATCAATGCAGCCTTATTAGTCCACATCAATACAGCCTCACCATTGCCATCAATGCAGCAGCCTCACCATTGCTATCAATGCAGCAGCCTCGCCATTGTCATCTATTGACTTCCTATTACAGAGGCCGCCAAGTAAACAGGAGATTCTCACTGTATGTAATCTGACGGCACTCGCCCCCCCCCCCCCCCCCCCAGCTGAATTTCAGGCAGCTGAAATTGAAGTATTGGCGTATAACACGCACATGCTATTTGCACCCGATTTTCATGGTGAAAAAGTGAGTGTTATATGCCAATAAATACAACATCGGTGCCCGACCTCACCAATGCGCTTCTGAAAGAATGGTCAAACAATTCCATAGACACACTCTTAAACCTTGTGGCAGGCATCCCAATACTTTTGGCAATATTGTGTATAACAAGTGGCTAACTACACATAGGGTATCTTTGCCTAATATTTCTGGCTTGTGGTTCTGACACAATCCAAAGTCCAAATAAAAGCATGAAAAGCATGACAAGATGTGCAGGGTGTCTGTAATATTTCTGTGTGTCTTGTGTCTATGACATAGCACACTTTAATTCTTTTCTGGATAAAAAAATACCATGGGGTCGATTTACTAAAACTGAAGGGTACAAAATCTGGTGCAGCTGTTCATGGTAGCCAATCAGCATCTAACATCAGCTTGTTTAAAGCTTTGACGAAAAAAACTGGAAGCCGATTGGTTTCTATGCAGCGCTGCACCAGATTTTGAACTCTCAAGTTTTAGTAGTCGAGCCCCTTGTCTCTCTATTGTCAAATATGGCCTAAAAAAAGCCTTAGATGATGTGCAGGGTTTTTCTATAATATTTTTGCTTTGTGTCTGACATAAACCTCTGTCATTTTTGTCTTTGTATAGAGAATGCCTTGTCTCTCCCTCCTAAGATGCAGTTTTCTAAAAATGCTTACATGATGTGCAGCATATCTGTAATATTTTGACTTTGTGTCTCATACATAATTCACTTTAGTTTTTATTATGAATAAAACGTGCTTCATAGCTCCGTCTTCAAAAGTGATATATTAAAAAAGTTTACATGATAAAAAAAAAAAAAATAAATACAGTTTATTATGCATATTTGTTTAAACCTTCCTTGTCTCACCCTCCAATATTGTTGCACAATTAAACTGCTTACATGCCCTCCAGCTACTGTGCTCTATGTCTGACTATTGTCTCTGAAATATGGCACTGTAATTTCTATTTCTTCAAACAAAATTCCTTGTCTATGCAATTTGTTTTTTCTATGTATTTTGTGCACTATGTTGAATTTTTTTATTACCAGTGTAGACTTTACAGCATAGGTTGATCACATGCTGTGAAACATGTTTTGTCACTGTTTGGGAATTAATATAAACTAGAGGGATTTAGCTGTATATCATTTTGAAGCGTAAACCTGCAGGTAAAATTTAGATCTGTTCTGTCTACCACTTCAAATGCTCAATTGTGTTCTATTTTTACTACATAAAAAGCATCACAGCACAAAACTAGGAAAAAGTTTTTTTTACAGTTTCTGCTGCTGCTTTATTTAAGCCAAGAAATATTATACAGTTCAATAAAAATTATTGCACACACAAATTAAGTTGTGCTGTTCTGTAAATCTGCCTATAGTTTAAAAGCATCTCTGAAGCATGTAAATTGAAGAACTGCTGTTTTTCCCATGTCACTCTCGAAGTTGCATAAAAGTCGCATAAAATGAAGGACCCTTCCCTCACCGCGTGGCATTTACTAAAAAATGTTTTGCATTGGTACATATCCCTTCTGTCAGTGCCCAGCCCTCCATGTCCTTTGTTTGCTGATTCCTTGACTATTATGGCGCGTTCACACGAGCGAACTTTCCGGCATACTTGGTCCAGCGGACAATCCGACCGTGTGTAGGCTCCGGCGGACTTTGATTTAAAACAGGTTTTAAATCTTTCAGTCGGACTCAGTTTCTGACGGAAAGTCCGCTCGTCTGTGTGCTGGTCCGACGGAAAGCCCGCTCATCTGTATGCTGGTCCAACGGACCAGATACGACGCAAGGGCAGGGTATTGCATCTCGCGCTCTCTGCAGTAGGAAAAACAAATTTTCCTATTGCGGCGAGTGCGGGGCATACCAGGCCCTTAGGTCTGGTATGGATTTTAAAGGGAACCCCGTACGCCGAAAAAACGGTGTGGGGTCCCCCCAAGAATCCATACCAAACCTCGATCTGAGCACGCAGCCCGGCCGGTCAGGAAAGGGGGTGGGGACGAGAAAGCGATGAGGAAGACCCCCCCAGAGCGGTTTAATAAATTATTTTAAAAACCTGTGTAGTGTGTTTTATTATTGACACTTTTTCCCTAGGTAAATGGGTAGGGGTACCATGTACCCCATACTCATTCACATAGGGTGGGGGGCCAGGATCTGGGGGCCCTCTTATTATAGGGGGCTCCCGGATTCCGATAAGCCTCCCGCCCGCAGACCCCGACAACCAATGGCCAGGGTTGTCGGGAAGAGGCCCTTGTCCTCATCAACATGGGGACAAGGTGCTTTGGGGTGGGGGGCCCCGCCCTCCCCCAAAGCACCCACCCACCATGTTGAGGGCATGCAGCCTGGCACGGTTTAGGAGGGGGGCCGCTCGCTCGTCCCCACCCCCTTTCCTGTCCGGCCGGGCTGCGTGCTCGGATCGGGGTCTGGTATGGATTTTAGGGGGGACCCCACGCCATTTTTTCAGCGTAGGGGCTTCCCTTTATAATCCATACCAGGCCTAAGGGCCTGGTATGACACACGACGGGGCTCGCAAGGTGTCAATCTCGCCGATAAAAGTGGCAAGATTGACTTCCTTTTCTAGTCCTGTCGTACCAGAGTCACGTTCAAAATGAACGGACTTGTAGGTGTGTGGGCAAGTCCGTTCATTCTGAAAGTCCACCGTAACTCCAGCGAAAGTCCGTCGGAAAGACGGGTGGACCTAGCCCGCCGGAAAGTCCAGTCGTGTGTGGGCAATTCCGTCCGTTTTTAAGTCCAGCGCACCTGGCGGACAAAGTCCGTCGGAAAGTCTGCCGGACCAAGTATGCCAGAAAGTCTGATCGTGTGTACGCGGCATTAGCTTCAAAAATGGACAGAACTCATTTTCAGGATTAGCCTTCCTTCGACTTTGTTGGGGCTCACAATAAAGTTCATAATTAGCTTATTTTACAATGAGCTCACTGAGCCTTCTCATGAATTGAATCTAAGCACATGTGCTCATCATTATGAACATTCATGAAGACATTTTAATACTAGATTTCCCTAAAAATAAATAAATTAGCTCGAGACTAGGTGGATCAGACTTCAGCTACAATAAAAAAAAAGATTCCTTTTAGGTGGAATTATTATATGTTGATAGTTTACAGACAAAGTAGGGACCTATGGTCATAAGTCAGTAAAATTTGGACCTTGTTGTAATAATCAGCCACACAGTGGAACACGATATAAGGTGGCCCACAGACTTGCAATACCTGCTGTAGTACAGTTTGTCATTTTAATACCTCAGGTGTGCAAAGATAAAATGTTTTGCCTGCGGGAATGAAAAGTTGGCAGAAATCTTAAACCAACCCTCCTCTAGAACATTTCCTCTAGCCCCCACTAATTTTACCTTTTTTATGTGGAATCTTCCAGAAGAATTTAAATTATAAAAGCAGATTTTACATCTATTGTAGAATGTCTTGTATAGCTGGGGGCATTTTATCAGTTGCAATTAACTTTGATTTATAAGGAACTGACATTTTCTACAACATTTCGGAGGCATGATATATAGCAATAAAACATGTTTGGGAATTGCATGAATTGTGTACAGTAAACTTCTTTTAACCACTTGAGCCCCGGACCATTATGCTGCCTAAGGACCAGAGGTCTTTTTCCAATTTGGCACTGCGTCGCTTTAACTGCTAATTGCGCGGTCATGCAATGCTGTACCCAAACGAAATTTGCGTCCTTTTCTTCCCACAAATAGAGCTTTCTTTTGATGGTATTTGATCACCTCTGCGGTTTTTATTTTTTGCGCTATAAACGGAAAAAGACCGAAAATTTTGAAAAAAAATGATATTTTCTACTTTTTGTTATAAAAAAAATCCAATAAACTAAATTTTAGTCATACATTTAGGCCAAAATGTATTCGGCCACATGTCTTTGGTAAAAAAAATGTCAATAAGCGTATATTTATTGGTTTGCGCAAAAGTTATAGCGTCTACAAACTAGGGTACATTTTCTGGAATTTACACAGCTTTTAGTTTATGACTGCCTATGTCATTTCTTGAGGTGCTAAAATGGCAGGGCAGTACAAAACCCCCCCAAATGACCCCATTTTGGAAAGTAGACACCCCAAGGAAATTGCTGAGAGGCATGTTGAACCCATTGAATATTTATTTTTTTTGTCCCAAGTGATTGAAAAATGACAAAAAAAAAAAAAAAAAAAAAAATTTACAAAAAGTCGTCACTAAATGATATATTGCTCACACAGGCCATGGGCCTATGTGGAATTGCACCCGAAAATACATTCTGCTGCTTCTCCTGAGTATGGGGATACCACATGTGTGGGACTTTTTGGGAGCCTAGCCGCGTACGGGGCCCCGAAAACCAATCACCGCCTTCAGGATTTCTAAGGGTGTAAATTTTTGCTTTCACTCTTCACTGCCTATCACAGTTTCGGAGGCCATGGAATGCCAAGATGGCACAAAACCCCCCAAAATGACCCCATTTTGGAAAGTAGACACCCCAAGCTATTTGCTGAGAGGCATATTGAGTCCATGGAATATTTTATATTTTGACACAAGTTGCGGGAAAGTGACACTTTTTTTTTTTTTTTTTTTTTTTTTTCATAAAGTTGTCACTAAATGATATATTGCTCACACAGGCCATGGGCATATGTGGAATTGCACCCCAAAATACATTTAGCTGCTTCTCCTGAGTATGGGGATACCACATGTGTGGGACTTTTTGGGAGCCTAGCCGCGTACTGGACCCCGAAAACCAATCACTGCCTTCAGGATTTCTAAGGGTAAAAATTTTTGATTTCACTCTTTACTGCCTATCACAGTTTCAGAGGCCATGGAATGCCCAGGTGGCACAAAACCCCCCCAAATGACCCCATTTTGGAAAGTAGACACCCCAAGCTATTTGCTGAGAGGCATGGTGAGTATTTTGCAGCTCTCATTTGTTTTTGAAAATGAAGAAAGACAAGAAAAAACATTTTTTTTTTTTCTTTTTTCAATTTTCAAAACTTTGTGACAAAAAGTGAGGTCTGCAAAATACTCACTATACCTCTCAGCAAATAGCTTGGGGTGTCTACTTTCCAAAATGGGGTCATTTGGGGGGGTTTTGTGCCACCTGGGCATTCCATGGCCTCCGAAACTGTGATAGGCAGTGAAGAGTGAAATCAAAAATTCACGCCCTTAGAAAGCCTGAAGGCGGTGCTTGGTTTTCGGGGTCCCGTACGCGGCTAGGCTCCCAAAAAGTCTCACACATGTGGTATCCCCGTACTCAGGAGAAGCAGCAGAATGTATTTTGGGGTGTAATTTCACATATTTCCATGGCATGTTTGAGCAATATATCATTTAGTGACAACTTTGTGCAAAAAAAAAAAAAAAAAAAAAAAATTTGTCTCTTTCCCGCAACTTGTGTCGCAATATAAAATATTCCATGGACTCGACATGCCTCTCAGCAAATAGCTTGGGGTGTCTACTTTCCAAAATGGGGTCATTTGGGGGGGTTTTGAACTGTCCTGGCATTTTATGCACAACATTTAGAAGCTTATGTCACACATCACCCACTCTTCTAACCACTTGAAGACAAAGCCCTTTCTGACACTTATTGTTTACATGAAAAAGTTTTTTTTTTTTGCAAAAAAATTACTTTGAACCCCCAAACATTATATATTTTTTTAAAGCAAATGCCCTACAGATTAAAATGGTGGGTGTTTCATTTTTTTTTTTCACACAGTAATTGCGCAGCGATTTTTCAAACGCATTTTTTGGGGAAAAAACACACTTTTTTTAATTTTAATGCACTAAAACACACTATATTGCCCAAATGTTTGATGAAATAAAAAAGATGATCTTAGGCCGAGTACATGGATACCAAACATGACATGCTTTAAAATTGCGCACAAACGTGCAGTGGCAACAAAATAAATACATGTTTAAAAGCCTTCAAAAGCCTTTACAGGTTACCACTTTAGATTTACAGAGGAGGTCTACTGGAAAAATTACTGCACTCGATCTGGCCTTCGCGGTGATACCTCACATGCATGGTGCAATTGCTGTTTACGTTTGACGACAGACCGCCGCTTGCGTTTGCCTTAGCGCGAGAGCAGGGGGCGACAGGGGTGTTTTTTTTTTTTGTTTTTTTTTTCTTTATTATTTTTTTGCTTTTTTAATCTTACTTTTAAACTGTTCCTTTCATATTTTTTTTTTTAATCATTTTTATTGTTATCTCGGGGAATGTAAATATCCCCTATGATAGCAATAGGTAGTGACAGGTACTCTTTTTTGAAAAAATTGTGGTCTATTAGACCCTAGATCTCTCCTCTGCCCTCAAAGCATCTGACCACACCAAGATCGGTGTGATAAAATGCTTCCCTTAATTTCCCAATGGCGCTATTTACATCCGGCGAAATCTAAGTCATGAAATACTCGTAGCTTCCGGTTTCTTAGGCCATAGAGATGTTTGGAGCCACTCTGGTCTCTGATCAGCTCTATGGTCAGCTGGCTGAATCACCGGCTGCATTCTCAGGTTCCCTGTTGAGACAGGAGAGCCAGAGAAAAACACGGAAGACGGTGGGGGGGGGGCATTCCCTCCCACGGCTTGTAAAAGCAGTCTAGAGGCTAATTAGCCGCTAGGATTGCTTTTACATGAAAGCCGACCGCTGGCTGAAAAGAATGATACCAAGATGATACCTAAACCTGCAGGCATCATTCTGGTATAACCACTCAAAGTCGTGAATGGCGTACCTGAAGACAAAAAAATGGTTAACAATGGTTAACAATAAAGCACAGTAAAGTGTAAATAATTACACACCTGAAAAACAAACATGATAAAACATAATAACAATAACAATAACAATCAATAACAATAACAATAACAATAACAATAAAACATTGCAGAATAGAATACAGTAAAAAAGAGCAGAACAATAGAGAGAGAGAAAAGAGAGAGAGAGAACAATAAAACAACAACTATTTTTTTTTATTTCATATTTTTTTTTTTTGTTTACACTTTTTTTGTAACTAACTTTTATAACGGTAACCGGTTCCAGGTTCGGGTCTCTCAAAATGCGATGGCATCTTGGGAGACCCTGTGAAAGTGCGCCTAGTCTGTGCAATGCTGTACCCTACGCTAATACTCAACTAGTGCATGGTAGCGTTCAAAACATTCACCAATGCAAAGACCAGGATTGTCAGGACAGGAGGGACAATAATAGCGGGTGTCACGCCTATATCCGCACTTGCTGCAGACACGACATCTTTTTTGGGGGGTTCGTTGGGTAGGGGTACTTGGAAAGACATAAAAATGCCTCTCATGCAGCCGACTGCATTTGGTTGGGGATGTGAATGGGGGAAGTACGGGCGCTGCAGAAGCGGTGGGTTCCCAATTAGGATTGGCGAATGCAGCAGGAAGGGCACTATGGGCACGACGGGCCTGTGTTTGTCTTTTTGGTGGCAGCGGGACACTACTTGTGCTTGCCACCTCACCAGCTTCAACTGCACTTATGGGACTCGCCACGTCACCAAGTGTTACTGCAGTGCTGGTTTGACTACGACCGGGGTGTACTAGGCCGCTGGCGCTTGCCAGTTCACCAAAACGCTACCAAAAAACTGTTAGCGATCGCAGGGATCAGGCCTGACTCTGCGAACGCTGCAGTTATGCGTTTAGTGTTTTGTAAGTGACAGTGATCGATCGATACCGCACTTGGGTGGGCTGGGCCGGGCCGGGCGGAGGGGCAAAACGCAGGTGCTAGCAGGTATCTGGGCTGATCCCGCTAACACTGCGTTTTTGGGAACCCTAAACTGCTGGTGACGCTAGTATAGATATGATCGGATCAGATATTGATGCGATCAGATACTATACCACTAAGGGAGGTGTACGGTGTGTGCGTGGGTGTTAGCGGTACTGGCGCTAATCTGACGCTGCCTGGGGCTGGTGCTTGCCAGTTCACCAAAATACTACCAAAAAAACTGTTAGCGATCGCAGGGATCAGGCCTGACTCTGCGAACGCTGCAGTTATGCGTTTAGTGTTTTGTAAGTGTCAGTAATCGATCGATACTGCACTTGGGTGGGCTGGGCTGGGCCCGGGCGGAGGGGCAAAACGCAGGTGCTAGCAGGTATCTGGGCTGATTCCGCTAACACTGCGTTTTTGGGAACCCTAAACTGCTGGGGACGCTAGTATAGATCTGATCGGATCAGATATTGATCCGTTCAGATACTATACCACTAAGAGAGGCGTATGCTGCGTGCGTGGGTGTTAGCGGTACTGGCGCTAACCTGACGCCTGGGGCTGGTGCTTGCCAGTTCACCAAAATGCTACCAAAAAAACTGTTAGCGATCGCAGGGATCAGGCCTGACTCTGCGAACGCTGCAGTTATGCGTTTAGTGTTTTGTAAGTGACAGTGATCGATCGATACTGCACTTGGGTGGGCTGGGCCGGGCCGGGCGGAGGGGCAAAACGCAGGTGCTAGCGGGTATCTGGGCTGATCCCGCTAACACTGCGTTTTTGGGAACCCTAAACTGCTGGGGACGCTAGTATAGATCTGATCGGATCAGATATTGATGCGATCAGATACTATACCACTAAGGGAGGCATATGCTGCGTGCGTGGGTGTTCGCGGTACTGGCGCTAATCTGACGCTGCCTGGGGCGACGCATATCACCGCCGGGCGATCGGGGGGCTAAACCTTTATTCGGTAATAAACGGCGGGTGCCCTGACACTATAAAAAAATAAACTAACCAGCGTCAACCGTAACGGTTATACGGTGATCAGTGGTGAAAGGGTTAACTAGGGGGCAATCAAGGGGTTAAAACATTTATTAGGTAGTATATGGGGGTCCCTGACGCTATAAAACGCTGACGGCGAACCTAAATATTTACCTCACTAACTAGCGTCACCAGCGACACTAATACAGCGATCAGAAAAATGATCGCTTAGCGACACTGGTGACAGGGGGTGATCAAGGGGTTAAAACTTTATTAGGGGGGGTTAGGGGGGTACCCTAGACCTAAAGGGGGGTAATACTAACTGTCCCAACACTAACTGTCACAAACTGACACTATGCAGTAATCAGAAAAAACAAAAAAACAAAAAAACAAAAAACTGCTGGTGTCAGTTTGTGACAGGGGGGGGGGGGTGATTGGGGGGGGATCGGGGGGCGATCGGGGGGGGGGGGGAACGGGGTGATTTGTGTGCCTGGCATGTTCTACTGTGTGTGTAGTGTTTGGTGCACTCACATACTTGTCGTCTCTCCTCGGGCCGGAACGGAAAATACCGACCCGAGGGGAGATGACATCACTTCCTTTGCTGCTGTTTAGCATACAGCAGCAAAGGAATGATTCGATTGGCCGGCGGCGATCGCGAGGGGGGGGCCACGAACGGATGGTCTCCCCCTCATCACCGATCGCCGCTGGACAAACGACGACCGCCTCGGGCACCGGGGGGGGGTCCGATCGGACCCCCCACCCGCGGAAGGCAAATCACGTACCCTGTACGTGATTTTGCCTGTCCGTGCCACTTTGCCGACGTACATCGGCGTGAGGCGGTCGTCAAGTGGTTAAAAACAACAAAGTTATTACATAGATAATGGTGGTCCATTGGTCATACAATACCTTATCAATCATCAATTTTATCATTAAACGAACTATAAATAAGATCAACATGCAGTTTGAAGGCACTCCTGGTTCAGAAAAAGAGTCCTTCAGGATGCCTATCATTGTACCATATAAAAATTGATAGATAACTCTGCTTTCAGTGTTGCTTCACTAGAGATGAAAGGGTTAACTTTAACAGTTTTGGACAGATATGGAGAGATATAGAGAAAATATATATATATATATATATACACACACACACACACACACACACACAAAATGGGGATTGTTCAGCTCAAGTGGATAGATGCAGTGAGTCCACATCAGAGAGGCATTTATAGTTAAGGGCCTGGTAGCCCACGTTTATTAAAGGGAAAAACAAAAGTCTATCCAGGAATCCCACGCAGGGGTCCAAGCTTCAATTAAATACACAAAATCCAAATGAAAATGCTAGCCCACCTGGCTACTCTTCAGCAGTACTGCTGCTCTAGGTACAGGCCCCTCAAATGAGCTGCTTGGATGCACACAGCTTTGGGCTCCTAGGACGCACACAGCTTTGAAGCCCTTCAACGCACACAGCTTCTGGCTCCTTGGATGCTCACAGCTTTGAAGCCCTTCAACGCACACAGCTCTAAGCCCTTCAATGCACACAGCATCTATTCTCACACAGAGACACTTACTAGCAGCCACTGCTCCAACTTCACCTTCCTTCACTCTCACCTTCTGCTCTCACCAGCCCCTCGTTATATGGGCTGTGTGCACCTGGGCAAACACCCTGCTGGCTGTCCACAAGACCCGGACACAGGGTTGGAGATCCCATCTCATCCAAGACTCGAAAGAATTTCCAAATTACAGAGCCCCATAGGGAACTAGCAAAACCTGGAGAAAACTGCCAGAGCAGTTTTCTCTGTTTCAAACGTATGCTCTGTAGCTCTGCACTCAGCCGATATGCAGACTCTGTGTCCACTTTAACCCCATTTTCATAGGGACAGAGAATTGCTCTGCCACATACCCCCCCTCTTGTTTCGATCCGGAGGGAGAAACACCTGCACCCACCATAGCAGTTGGGACACCTCTGTGCTGGCCATCAGCCACGTAGGCCCAACCCTTTTTTCGGGTGTGCTTCCAGGTACGTCCCACCTTGGATCTTGACAGGGTCCTATAATTCTGTATACTCTGCCTTCCCTCTCTTCTTTTGGGGTTCTTGAGCATACTCTCCTCTCTTGGGGGAACTCTGCCTTCCCTGATCCTACCCTTCAGCTTACAGAAGTCAGTTTTATCTTTCACCACAGGACTTTCAGGTTCAAAAACCTCTCGTTACCCACGGCAACCACATCACTTTTAACAGCACCAAACATTAGCAGATAATACATTTCAATGACACCCTGTTGAACACAATCAGTGCCATCTATCTCAGTACTGGTTAGAACCAGACCTGAGGGACAAAACACAGGCAAGCGATAACACCCCACGGGTCCATAGCACAGCTTCACCTCACCTGTTGTCCAACACTCCATGGGTAACTGATCTAACAAATGACACTGATCCAAGCACAAACTACTTCTTTCTGATGTACACATTACATTGTTGCAGCAACCAACATTAGCACTTTCCTTTACAGTGTCTCTGGGTACTTTAAGTTGTACCTCTTTCTGAGTGATAGAAAGCATCTCTGCTAGTGCTGTGTCTATTTTGGGCCCTTCCTTCTCATGAGGTTTAGCGGGTGAGACAGTATCCACGCCCTCTATTGACCACTGCTCAGCCACACCTTGGACCACACCAGCAGAGATGTTTATAGTCACTACACCAGCCGGAGAGACCTTTGATGTCTCCAACAGTTGTCCTGGGCGCCTTCCATACCACTCAGTAACTGGGAGCACCCTCTCAGAGAACCTCAAGACTATTTGCCACACTGTTAATAAGCATTGGTCCCACCAATACCATTCTTGATCAAGGCTTCCCAGCACAGTCTGTACCACCTGGCTCCACCCATTGGTACTACGCAGCACCACCTGGTCAGACTGCGGTGGAGACACCCAAGTGTACAATGAGTGCATTTTTACCAACGCCAGCATTTCAAGTAAGGTCTCTGTCATTTCTAAACACCAGACCTTTCTAGGGATTTTTCCCCTGTCCAAGACATGGAGGGGCTCACCCACTGCAGCTTGTGAGGTTGAGCCCTCCAACTCCTTGGAGGTACCCCTCATCACAGCCTGTTTCTCCCCTGGGGTGCTGTCAGCCACATGTCTCCTCTTCCCCTCCAACTCAACAATGAGCCTCTGCAGGTCATTACAAGTCACATTGTCACCTTGACACTTGAGTTGTTGGGCTGTGGACAACACATCTGCCATGCCAGCGCCCTGAACCATTCCTTCAGACTGGAGGGCATTAACCTTCGCAGGGACAAACGTGTCATGGAGCACCAGCCAATCTGCGATCCCTCCATTGGGCATAGCAGGTGTTATGTCCACCACAATATTTAGTTTTGCAATTGCATTCTCATACCAACTATCCCAGTCTATTGCGGTTCCATCACCTACTCTAGAAGGCCCCACAGGAACCTGGGATTCACTAGCCAAAACATCACCTGTGTCATTTTTATACATATCCCCTTGGGTTGACAGATCATCTGACAAGGCAGGCTGTAATACATGCTTTTGCCCTACCTGCTCTGGGGGCGCTACTGACACACACAGCTCTGCACTTTCAGCTTTTGCAGGCTGAATTAAGCCCTTGACAACTGGGTTACACTTAGGGTTGTGGGGCTGCGCCCGCACACTCTCACTGTGTGACTTAGTCTTCCTTTGTTTCACCAGAGCAGCACCACAGCCATCCTGGAAAACCTCTGGCTCCAACACATGGAGACCCCATGAGACTTCCATGGACAATCCTGCGCTTCTAGTTGTCATGGGAGATATCCTACTACCATCATTGGTAGCGAACACATTTCCAACATTTTCAGACATGACATTAAAGGGAACACATTTTTCAATGTCATTATCACCAATACCATCACATTTGCCAACAGTAACACATTTGTCAGCATAACCATCAGAATTTTCATTACGTATAGACATAACTGCTACTTTTGTGGATTGTCTATTACCAACCACAGCCTGTGAGCCTCTCCTCACATCACCCTCTATCTTTAAAGGGGAACTCTTTCCTCCTTGGGCAGCTCCATAGCTGACCTGGGAAACTCTCTGCTCCGTCACTGCGAGCTCCTCTGAAGTTTCCCTGGGCAACTCTGCAGCACCTGTCACTAGGGAACATGGCACATGAATAGTTTTGGTCACCCCTAGTTTAACCTCTCCAGCACTCTGCTGGATTATAGCAGGCACAGGCATAGTCCCCATGTCCATTTGAGTCTTTAACCTTGCTGCCAGCTGGGCTTCACCATGTGCCTCCCCACTGCTCCGGGTAGCACACTGCAGCAAGTCTATGTCCATTTGCACTGTGGATCTCCCCGCTGCACACACTCCTATGTCACTAGGTTCAGTCCCATAAACTGAAACAGTCTTACCATTTTCAGTGGCTGGCATCATACCTTTCACTTGAGTGCGCTGTCTCTCAGCTGCATCCATACCAGCTACTTCCCCTGTGTGGCCACAGGACGACACTGCAGTCTTTCCAGACTCATCAGCATTTTTTTCAGAACCTTGGGCAAGTAAAAATTCCATGCCCCACTTGACCACATTCCAAGCACGGTACTGGAAGCTGAACTTTACTTTCTTGGAATCTCCTTGATGACTGGCTCTCTGTTGCCACGGGATTCCACTGGTCATGACCATCAGCAGACAGACTCCTTGAATCCCCGACATCCCTGTTGGCCTGGACGTTGCTTCCACAAAGGACCATATTCCTCCTTTCCACATGCTGTTGTCCACCTGGCTTCCTGTTGCCAGGGGCAACCTCTTTCACTTCCCTTTTAACTGGGGATGACATGATTAACGTACCCCAGGTCACAGAGATTTCACACTTGGACAAATTCTCTGGCGTGGCTGGGGCATGTGGTGAAATACCCTCTAGCCATAGAACACTTTCCCTTGCTGCAGCAAGGATTGCTTCCTTTTTCTGTTTTGACCGCCCCATCCTTACTGTCTTACACACAGCAACTTGCAACACACTTCACAGCAGAGAGAAAAAAAAAAAAAAAAATGTGATTCTCCTTTCACAGGTACACAACCTGCATGCAACACAGTCCATCAAACTTCTGTGCAATGCTGTTCGCCTGGCTGCCACACACAGCTAGCAGTAGTTCATGATGCGACACACCATGGAGCAAGGACCCAGATTCCACCGTCTACATGCCCGCATTCAAGCACCACTTGTGACATTGGGGATTGTTCAGCTCAAGTGGATAGATGCGTTTTGGTGCAGCGAGTCCACATCAGAGAGGCATTTATAGTTAAGGGCCTGGTAGCCCACGTTTATTAAAGGGAAAAGCAAAAGTCTATCCAGGAATCCCACGCAGGGGTCCAAGCTTCAATTAAATACACAAAATCCAAATGAAAATGCTAGCCCACCTGGCTACTCTTCAGCAGTACTGCTGCTCTAGGTACAGGCCCCTCAAATGAGCTGCTTGGATGCACACAGCTTTGGGCTCCTGGGACGCACACAGCTTTGAAGCCCTTCAACACACACAGCTTCTGGCTCCTTGGATGCACACAGCATCTATTCTCACACCGAGACACTTACTAGCAGCCACTGCTCCAACTTCACCTTCCTTCACTCTCACCTTCTGCTCACACCAGCCCCTCGTTATATGGGCTGTGTGCACTTGGGCACACACCCTGCTGGCTGTCCACAAGACCCGGACTCAGGGTTGGAGATCCCATCCCACCCAAGACTCTAAAGAATCTCCAAGTTACAGAGCCCCATAGGGAACTAGCAAAACCTGGAGAAAATTGCCAGAGCAGTTTTCTCTGTTTCAAACTTAAGCTCTGTAGCTCTGCACTCAGCTGATATGCAGACTGTGTCCACTTTAACCTCATTTTCATAGGGACAGAGTCTTGCTCTGCCACAATATATGTATATATATATATATATATATATATATATATATATATATATATATATATATATATATATGTAGCACTACCACCTGCAGGTGTCGCTTAGGGTTCCCCACTGCAGCCCAGCCAGTCACTTAGCATTTCCTTCATTCATTCACTCAGACAAAGAAATCAGTCCTTGGCTTATATTTTTGTTGTTTTTTAGGGAATGATAACTTGGAAGGGGTAGGGAATTATGGGATGCCCAACTTGAAAAATGTCAAGAACATTGTCAAAGGCAAAACACTGTCTTCAAGAAAGCACTGCTACAGCTGACACTCTGTCCCCTTGTCTTGTCCCTGCACCGTGCTGATCCACTCACTGTCTCTGCTTGCTGCCTTATGCTGCCTCTCTGGCATGAATCCCAAGGGCTACCGACAGCCTCTCCTCTCCTGCTTCTCCATCTTCCACCTGACTCCCCTGCTTACATGGCCCATGTCTACTTAAATACTTTTTTGGCTCCCTACCAGGCCCCCAACCTGGGGATTGGCAAAATATTTGTGGCAGCTCCTCCTCACCTCCACCCACTAGATCTAGAACATTCTCCAATGTCCCAGAAACAAGGGGAGGCACCAGAGGGCTGCCAGGATGAGTCATCCAGCCCTGGTCTCTAGTAGGGATGAGCGCCGAACAGCGAACAATTTGGGGTGTTTGCGGCAAATTCAAAAGCCACAGAACACCCTTTAAAAGTCTATGGGAGAAATCAAAAGTGCTAATTTTAAAGGCTTATATGCATGGTATTGTCCTAAAAAGTGTTTGGGGACCTGGGTCCTGCCCAAGGGGACAAGGATCAATGCAAAAAAAGTTTTAAAAACGGCCGTTTTTTCGGGAGCAGTGATTTTAATAATGCTTAAAGTGAAACAATGAAAGTGTAATATTCCTTTAAATTTCGTACCTGGGGGGTGTCTATAGTATGCCTGTAAAGGGGCGCATGTTTCCTGTGTTTAGAACAGTCTGACATTACAAAGGAAAAAAAGTCATTTAAAACTACTCGTGGCTATTAATGAATTGCCGCTCCGTCAATACACATAAAAGTTCATTGATAAAAACGGCATGGGAATTCCCCACAGGGGAATCCCGAACCAAAATTTAAAAAAAAATGACATGGGGGGTCCCCCTAAATTTCATACCAGGCCCTTCAGGTCTGGTATAGATATTAAGGGGAACCTCGGCCAAAATGTAAAAAAAAAATGACGTGGGGGTCCCCCTAAATTCCATACCAGGCCCTTCAGGTCTGGAGGTTGGTAGCACTCTGCCCTGTTGCCAGTACTTCTGCTGTGGACTCCGCATCCTCCTCTCCAGCTAACCGTTGGGGCAGGAGGCTGGCTTCCTCCACTCCCAAACTGTGTAACTGCCATTGGGGAGGTGAGCCGGCTGCTTCCTTTTCCATTCCCTCATCTGGATGTTGGGACGATATGTCTGTGGTACTGCCTCCCAGGTGCACGGATCTTTGCTGGCGAGGAAAGACCACTTCCTCCACCCTGGCCAACTGTTGGGAAAGCACAACGAACACCTCCTCTCCCTTTTCCCCCTGTATCCTGATCTGCTGCTAGGAAGTGACCACCTCCTTCTCACCCTGAGCCTCCGGAACCGCCGCAGGTGGAGGGCAGAGATCTTGGACCCTCTGTCCAGTTGCCAGCGCTTCAGCTGGAGAAGTTCCTTGTAACTTCCCCAGCGCTTCAGCTGGGGAAGTTCCTTGTAACTTCACAGATACTTCTGTTGGTGCTGGGCAGAGCACAGTGAAGTTTGGCCCTAATAACAGCTCTTCTTCTGCTGGAGGCTCACCAGGTTGTTCTTCCTCAACAGAAAAGTCTATCAAATCCCCTGTCTCTGCAACTGGTGTCTGGGGAAAAAAAGGTTCACCATCTCCTCTCCGTGGAACCCAGAAGATGCTATCAGTGCTGGGCAGAGCACAGTGAAGTTTGGCCCTAATAACAGCTCTTCTTCTGCTGGAGGCTCACCAGGTTGTTCTTCCTCAGCAGAAAAGTCTATCAAATCCCCTGTCTCTGCAACTGGTGTCTGGGGATAAAGGTTCACCATCTCCTCTCTGTGGAACCCAAAAGATGCTGTCAGTGCTGGGCAGAGATTAGCAGAGCTCTGCCCTGTTGTCAGCACTTCAGATTTTTCACTGCCGATTCTCTGGCATGCTGCTGGACAGGCACATTCCTCCATCCAAGATCATCCAATGCAGAAACAAGTTCATCAAGGTCAGTCAGCACTTGCTGCATCCGCCATAAGACCTCCGCCTCCATAGCTGCAGGGGCAGGTTGGCAAAGCACACTGTTACTCTGCCACATTGTCAACTCTTCAGCCAGGATTTCAGAGTTTCAACTGGTATTTCCTGATAGTCCCAGGCAAAGGGAACACCACCCTGCTGCTGAGCAGTGTCTAACAGCTGTCTGTAGGCGATCTCCAGCTCGCATTCCTGAATGGCCAGAAACTCCAAATGTTCCTGTGCCCAGTGCACTTCTGAGACATTCAGTCTTTGCTCTCTGTGCTCCATTATTTCCTCCAAACGCCACTCCCGATCACTCCCAATGTCAGGGTCCCTGGACAGCCTCCAGTATAACAATACCAGGCCATCGTAGTCAAACTCTTCTGTGGGGCTGTCATCCGCTGTCCACGGGCATACTTAGGCTACATACCACTGGAGGGCTCTGTAGCTCTCGTCCAACTGCATTTCTGTCCGGATCTGTCTGCTTAACTCGGCTGTCCACTCCTGGTTTGGCTGTTCCCCCAATAACAGCATTTGCACTTCATACTGCGACCAGTACCTTACATGGATGGAGGGGAGAACTTTTCCCTGGTTTCGCTGCTCACGGGCTAGCGCTTCCTTCCAGAGTTTGCAGCGGATAGAATCAAACCATCCTAGCAGGACCTGCTCGGATACTGGTCCCCTGTGCTGTATCTGCATCCAGGGCCAGATTTCCCACAAGGCCACCGAGGCCAGGCCACGGGGCAGCAGTGGTACAGGGGCGGCGCTGCTCCTGCAACCAATTCTCGGCCGCCCCCCACATTAACATAGCAGCATGCAGTGCACCCGGGCGCCAGAGAGGTGGGGGCGCTGAAGCGCTAGAGTGCTCCTCTCCTTCCTCCTCCTCTCTGTGTCTAGACTGAGGCGGCTCCCTCCGCAGGTCACCGCCGCCGTTGCTGTTTTTTTCGAGGCTCAAGTCTGTCCCCCCTCCCTCCCCCTGTCAGAGAAGGAGAGCAGCCGCCGGAGATCGGAGCGGCTGGTCTCTGTGCGTGGGGGGGGGTGTTCTCCTCTGTCTCTCACTCCCGCCCAAGCCTGTGCCCATCTCCATCTGTTCTGTTGTACACTTATGGAGGGGGGTTGTCCTGGGGGGTCTGTACTAATGGAGGGGAGGTTGTCCTGGGGGGGTTGTCCTGGGGGGTCTGTACTAATGGAGGAGGGGTTTGTCCTGAGGGGGGTCTGTACTAATGGAGGGGAGGTTGTCCTGGGATGTCTGTATTAGTTAAGGGGGGGGTTTGTACTAATTAAGGGGAGGTTTTGTCCTGGGGGGTCTGTACTAATGAAGGGAGGGGTGGTTTGTCCTGGGGGGGTCTGTGCTAATGGAGGGGGTGGGGGTTGACCTGGGGGGGTTTTTACTAATGGAGAGGGGGTTGTCCTGGGGGGGTTTGTACTAATGGAGGGGGTTTGTCCTGGGGGGTCTGTACTAATGAAGGGTGGGGTGGTTTGTCCTGGTGGGGGTCTGTACTAATGGAGGGGGGGTTTTCCTGGAGGGTTTGTACTAATGGAGGGGGGTTGTCCTGGGGGGGTTTGTACTAATAGAGGGGCGTTTGTCCTGGGGGGTCTGTACTAATGAAGGGAGGGGGGTTTGTCCTGGGGGGTCTGTACTAATGAAGGGAGGGGGGTTTGTCCTGGGGGGGTCTGTACTAATGAAGGGAGGTGGGTTTGTCCTGGGGGGGGTCTGTACTAATGAAGGGAGGGGGGTTTGTCCTGGGGGGGTCTGTACTAATAAAGGCAGGGGGGTTTGTCCTAGGTGGGGTCTGTACTAAGGGAGGGGGTTTGTCCTGGGGGGTCTGTACTAATGAAGGGAGGGGGGTTTGTCCTGGTGGGGGTCTGTACTAATGGAGGGGGGTTTGTCCTGGGGGGAGGTTCTGTATTAATGGAGGGGGGTGGTTTGTCCTGGGGGGGTCTACACACAGGAAAGTACACCCAGGGCTTCAGAGGGAGAGGGCAGTGCTGAGGGAACACCATTAGAGAGAGACCTTGCTGCCCTGCGCCACCAGAGGGAAGGCCACACAGCCTGGTGCCATCCCTGGCGGAGAAAGGAATGGAGTAATTGCAGGAATACAGATCTGGGTGCTACCCAACAGAGTCGCCACGGGCAATTCAGAGTGAGCTGACTCCTGATCAGGGGAACCATTGCTGTATCGCTGGGTCAGGTGAGAGGGCCGATCGGCCATTATCTACTAATGTCCATAGGAACTGCAGTCTCTGACCATCTCCTGTATCATATCTGCCGTCTCTGACCGTCTCCTGTATCATGTCTGAAATCTCTGACCATATCCTGTACTATGATTGCAGTCTCTGACCATTTCTTGTATCATGTCTGCAGTCTTTGACCGTATTATGTCTGGGGGCTCTTTCTGGTGGTGTGTGGGGGGGCAGCATTGAAGGGCCTGGCCTTGGGGCGGCAAAGGGAGTAAATCCGGGCCTGTCTGCATCTCTCGCAACCTCCTTCTGAATTCCTCTTCCGTGGTGGCTGGTATCTATACCTCTCCACTACTGCTATCTGGACCTTGGATCCAGGTGATGGTTTGGATGTGTTCACGGCAAGGAAGCACGATCCCACTGGTCCCTCCCAGCTCTCAAGTAAGTCTTTCAGTGTGGCTCTCCTGCAGGCTGATTTGGAGTGTCCCAGTAACTGGAGAGCAAATCCCACGGCTGCCAACCAATGTAACGAGCCCCTGCTCGCTCGGTTCCACTCTCCCGACACTCCTCTGCTGCTATAGAATCAGATTGCAGATCGCAACGTCTGATGGTTCAGTCATCCCATGCTCCGGGATTGGAACTACAGCTATGTGCCATTCGAATCCAGTTGTGATAGCTCAGAACAAACACCAGGCAGGCTGTATGTAAGTTCAAACAGGGATCTCTTTTATTGAAAGGAATACAGGCTCTTTTATACAGTAAAAGAGGAGGTGCATACCTCCTGCTCATATTATTGTGAACATACACCTGTGACCAGAAACCTAATTAACATGGGCTAATCAACTAATCCCTTTAGACAGCCTAGATGACTCAGACATGACCTTTAGGCCAGACTGGCCGTCTTGTAGCTCAGAAAACCCAATCAACATTATCACAGCACTCTTCTTCACACAATAGCAGAGTTAATTAACACAAACAACAATGGGGATCTATTGACTATTAGATCCCATACTAGACTTATTTACAATACACATTCTAGCAGGTAACAGACAGACAGGTGGCTGGAATTGACATCAGCATCTCCTAACAGTATTTGTCCCAGCATTATGAATCAGCCACTATTTCTAATATGGCAAATCCAGGGTCCCCAGAGTTTGTGTGTCCTGGGGGACCAGGACCCGAATCCACAATAATACCACCTCAAGGGTCCCCAGGCATACAGCTTACAAAGAGCACCGTTCCCTCAAATGCCAGGGCCCACAATCGATCGGCAAGAGGCTAGCATTCAGTCCCCTCCAAAAGTCTCTCTCCTGGCTAGGTCTGTCACATGGGCGTTTTTAAAACTTTTTTTTGCATTGATCCATGTCCCCTGGGTAGGGATGAGCTTCGTGTTCGAGTCGAACCCATGTTCGACTCGAACATCGGCTGTTCGCCCGTTCGCCGAATTGCGAACGATATGGGCCGTTCGCGCCAAATTCGTGTGGCGCGTCACGGCCCATAATTCACTGCGCCATCGCAGTGCATTGCTGGCTGATGATTGGCCGAGCATGCACTATGACCCGCATGCTTGGCCAATCACAGCGCCGTCAGTAGAGAGAGCTGTAATTGGCCAAAGCCAGGGTGGCTTTGGCCAATTATGGCTCAGGGGATTTAGTACACGCCCCACACTATATAAGGCCGCCTGCACGGCGGCCCTGTGTAGTGTGTGTTCCGGTGTGCTAAGAGATAGAGAGAGAGAGAGACAGTGTCATTTGATTTGAGTTAGATAGATTAGGCAGAACAGTCAGTCAGTTAGCTGCACTTACAGTGTATTGTGTATATATATATATGCATCCCAGGTGTTGCATATATATATATACATTGTATTCAGTTTAGCTAGATCCGTTCCTGTTATCTTCTATCTAGACTATTTACATTTAGTGCAGTGCGTCCTGCTCACAGTGTTCAGCTATATCCGTTCCTGTTATTTACATTTAGTGCAGTGCGTCCTGCTCACAGTGTTCAGCTAGATCCGTTCCTGCTATTTACATTTAGTGCAGTGCGTCCTGCTCACAGTGTTCATCTAGATCCGTTCCTGTTATCTTCTAGACTATTTACATTTAGTGCAGTGCGTCCTGCTCACAGTGTTCAGCTAGATCCGTTCCTGCTATTTACATTTAGTGCAGTGCGTCCTGCTCACAGTGTTCAGCTAGATCCGTTCCTGCTATTTACATTTAGTGCAGTGCGTCCTGCTCACAGTGTTCAGCTAGATCCGTTCCTGCTATCTACATTTAGTGCAGTGCGTCCTGCTCACAGTGTTCAGCTAGATCCGTTCCTGCTATTTACATTTAGTGCAGTGCGTCCTGCTCACAGTGTTCAGCTAGATCCGTTCCTGTTATCTTCTAGACTATTTACATTTAGTGCAGTGCGTCCTGCTCACAGTGTTCAGCTAGATCCGTTCCTGCTATTTACATTTAGTGCAGTGCGTCCTGCTCACAGTGTTCAGCTAGATCCGTTCCTGCCATTTACATTTAGTGCAGTGCGTCCTGCTCACAGTGTTCAGCTAGATCCGTTCCTGCTATTTACATTTAGTGCAGTGCGTCCTGCTCACAGTGTTCAGCTAGATCCGTTCCTGCTTTTTACATTTAGTGCAGTGCGTCCTGCTCACAGTGTTCAGCTAGATCCGTTCCTGTTATCTTCTAGACTATTTACATTTAGTGCAGTGCGTCCTGCTCACAGTGTTCAGCTAGATCCGTTCCTGCTATTTACATTTAGTGCAGTGCGTCCTGCTCACAGTGTTCAGCTAGATCCGTTCCTGCCATTTACATTTAGTGCAGTGCGTCCTGCTCACAGTGTTCAGCTAGATCCGTTCCTGCAATTTACATTTAGTGCAGTGCGTCCTGCTCACAGTGTTCAGCTAGATCCGTTCCTGCCATTTACATTTAGTGCAGTGCGTCCTGCTCACAGTGTTCAGCTAGATCCGTTCCTGCTATTTACATTTAGTGCAGTGCGTCCTGCTCACAGTGTTCAGCTAGATCCGTTCCTGTTATCTTCTAGACTATTTACATTTAGTGCAGTGCGTCCTGCTCACAGTGTTCAGCTAGATCCGTTCCTGCTATTTACATTTAGTGCAGTGCGTCCTGCTCACAGTGTTCAGCTAGATCCGTTCCTGCCATTTACATTTAGTGCAGTGCGTCCTGCTCACAGTGTTCAGCTAGATCCGTTCCTGCTATTTACATTTAGTGCAGTGCGTCCTGCTCACAGTGTTCAGCTAGATCCGTTCCTGTTATCTTCCTACTGACAGGCAGGCTTGTCTGGTTACAGTATATAAAGCTACCTGAAGAAAATTACAGGTGTTCTATTTGATCCTATTAGTACCACGGTCAGGCAGCTAGACTATTTACATTTAGTACAGTGCGTCCTGCTCACAGTGTTCAGCTAGATCCGTTCCTGTTATCTTCCTACTGACAGGCAGGCTTGTCTGGTTACAGTATATAAAGCTACCTGAAGAAAATTACAGGTGTTCTATCCCAGTTTAGTGCAGCTACAGGCCATTAGTATGTCTGGAAGGCCAAGAAGGAGAGGCAGACAGTCACAAGCCAATAAGAGAGGGCAAGCAGGCTCTGTGTCTAGTGCTGGTCGTGGAGACGGTGCATCCTCATCAGCACGTGGCCATGGGACACGCTTGGCCTTTTTTTCGGCAGCTGGCCGTGTTGAGCCGCAACATGCGGAAGACTTGGTCGAGTGGATGACCAAGCCGTCCTCATCCTCCTCATCCTCTCTCACCCATGCCCAGGGTGCTTTGTCTGGCAAAGCAGCGGCCTCTTCCCTCAGCTCAATGTCATCAGTGACTCCTTCCCTAGCTCCACCATGTCCTCATGAGGATTCCCTCGAACTGTTTGACCACAGTGTTGGGTACATGCTCCAGGAGGATGCCCAGCGTTTGGAAGGCTCTGATGATGATACTGAGCTCGATGAAGGCAGTAACATGAGCACGGACAGAGGGGGTGCCCAAGAAGGACAGCAATCTGGCAGTCATGCTCCCCCTGCTGCAGCATACTGCCAGGTTTGCTCCAGTGATGAGGAGGGAGGGGATGATGAGGTCACTGACTCAACGTGGGTGCCTGATAGGAGAGAGGAGGAGGAGGAGGAGGAGGAGGAGGCGGCACATCACCAACGAGGCAGGATGCCCTCCAGGGGCCAGCCTAAGGGCAGCACATTGACTGCATCACACCCCAAAGCTCCACATGTGCAGGGCGCTGCAGTCTCTGCGCGTTATTCAAAAAGTTCTTTGGTGTGGGCCTTTTTTGAGACGAGTGCATCAGATCGCACCGCTGCTATTTGCAACATATGTCTCAAGCGTATCTCGCGTGGCCAAAACATCTCCCGCTTGGGTACCACATGCTTGACCAGACATATGTTGACCTGCCATGCAGTTCGTTGGCAAGCGTATCTAAAAGACCCACACCAAAGAACAAAGAGGATCTCTCCTTGCTCCTCATCAGCTGAGATTTCCAACCCCACTAGACCTTCAGTCCTCTCTGAGACCTGCAGTGAGAGGAATGAAGGTGTAGAATTAGGTGTGTCACAGCCAAGTACTTGTGGGCAATCTGCTTTTGGTACACCGACGTCAGATTGTACCAGGCAAATTTCCCTGCCCCAGCTGCTGCACCGCCGAAAGAAGTTTGCTCCCAACCATCCACATGCCCAGCGGTTGAATGCTAGCTTGGCAAAATTGCTAGCACTTCAACTGCTGCCTTTTCAGTTGGTAGACTCTGCCCCCTTCCGTGAGTTTGTGGAATGTGCGGTTCCTCAGTGGCAGGTACCCAAACGCCACTTTTTCTCACGGAAGGCGATTCCGGCTCTCTACCGGCATGTGGAAGGCAATGTCCATGCCTCGCTGGACAGGGCGGTCAGCGGTAAGGTGCATATTACCGCTGACTCATGGTCCAGCAGGCATGGACAGGGACGTTACCTAAGTTTCACGGCGCATTGGGTGACTCTGCTGGCAGCTGGGAAGGATGCAGGACAAGGTACAGTAGTGTTGGAGGTTGTTCCGCCACCACGCCTCCAAAATGCTGATTGTGACACACCTCTCTCCTCCACCCCCTCCTCTTCTTCTTCCTCCATGGCCTCTTCCTCGGAACCAGCGGTGCTCCGTAGGCGTTCAAGGGGCTACGCAAGTACGCAGGCCAAAAGATGCCATGCGGTGCTTGAGCTGGTGTGCTTGGGGGACAGGAGCCACACTGGGGCAGAGGTTCTGTCAGCTCTGCAGGGGCAGGTTCAGAGGTGGTTGACGCCACGCCAACTTAAGGCAGGAATGGTGGTTTGCGACAATAGCACCAACCTCCTCTCTGCCCTCCGACAGTGACAAATGACCCATGTGCCCTGTTTGGCTCACGTCCTTAACTTGGTGGTGCAGCGGTTCTTGGGCAGGTACCCGGGCTTACAGGATGTTCTGAGGCAGGCCAGGAAAGTCTGTGTGCATTTCCGCCGGTCATATAATGCCAGTGCTCGGCTGACGGACCTCCAAAAGGAGTTTAACCTGCCCAAGAACCGCCTAATCTGTGACATGCCCACCAGGTGGGACTCAACGTTGGCCATGCTGCAGCGGCTGCACACGCAGCAGAGGGCCATCAATGAGTACCTGTGCGACTATGGCACCAGGACAGGGTCAGGGGAGCTTGTTTTTTTTTCCCCACGCCAGTGGGCCATGATCAGGGATGCATGCACTGTCCTGTCACCATTCGAGGAGGCCACGAGGATGGTGAGCACTGACAGTGCATGCATCAGTGACACTGTCCCCCTTGTCCACCTGTTGGAGCACACGCTGCGTGGAATAATGGACAGGGCACTTGAGGCAGAACAGAGGCAGGAAGAGGAGGAATTCCTTAGCTCTCAAGGCCCCCTTTATCCAGACAGTGTTCCTGCGTGCCCGCCGATCACACAGGAAGAGGACGAGGAGGAGGAGGAGGAAGATTGTGTCAGTATGGAGGTGGAGCCTGGCACTCAGCATCAGCAGCAGTCTTTAAGGGATCAGTCCCAAGGAACACATGAACTTGTACGTGGCTGGGAGGAGGTGGCTGCGGACGTTGTTGTCCTTAGTGACCCAGAGGACTCCGGACCGAATGCCTCAGCAAACCTACGCTGCATGGCCTCCCTGATCCTGCAAAGCCTGCGGAAGGATCCTCGTATTCGTGGTATCAAGGAGAAGGACCAATACTGGCTGGCAACCCTCCTTGATCCACGTTACAAGGGTAAGGTTGCGGACCTTATCTTGCCATCGCAGAGGGAGCAGAGGATGAAACATCTTCGGGAGGCCTTGCAGAAAGGTCTGTGCAACGCGTTCCCAGAGACTGGGAGGTTACAAACTCCTGTTTCTGGACAACGTGTTGCTGAGGCTTCGGTCAGTCAAAGAAGGAGCGGTGGAGAAGGTGGCCGTCTGACCGATGCGTTCAGACAATTTTTTGGTCCGCAGCCCCAAGGTATGATCGGTTCCAGCAACCATCGCCAGCGTCTGTTTTACATGGTGCAGGAATACCTAGGGGCAAGATCAGACTTGGACACCTTTCCCACCGAAAATCCTCTGGGTTACTGGGTCTTGAGGATGGATCACTGGCCAGAGCTTGCACAGTATGCAATTGAGCTACTGGCCTGTCCTGCATCCAGCGTTCTTTCGGAACGCACATTCAGTGCTGCTGGAGGCGTGGTAACCGATCACAGGGTGCGTCTGTCCACCGACTCGGTCGATCGGCTGACCTTCATAAAAATGAATCAGTCTTGGATCACCACCAGCTACCAAGCACCTGATGCTGATGTAACCGAATAATTTTATTTGAAATCTCAGATCCCTTCAAAGACTGCCTATGCTGATGCTGAGTAACTATCCCTGAGTAATTATCCTCTTCCTCCTCAATCATCACGCTGATAGCTTGTAAGAACATTTTTGGTTCTGGGCGCCACCACCAGTGCCTAAGGCACAATTTTTCAGCCCCTGTTTAACAGGGGCGTGTAATTACAATTTTTGATGTAATACTTTGCAGCAGGGCTCGTTCCTGCATTCCAACTAGAGTGTCTGTGAGGGGTTGCAGTGTTGTGGCACCAGCACCAGTGCCTAAGGCCCAATTTTTCTGCCCCTGTCTAACAGGGGCATGTAATTACAATTCTTGATCTAATATTTCACAGCAGGGCCCTGTGAGGGCTTACAGTGTTGTGGCCACAGCAACACCTAAGGCCCAAATTTCTGCTGAGTATATAGGGCAGGACCCTACTTTCAAACATCTAACTTACAAACGACTCCTACTTGCAAACGGAAGGAGACAACAGGAAGTGAGATGAAATCTACCCCTAGGAAGGGAAATTCTCTCCTGTAAGAGTTAATATGGGAAAACAATTTCTCCTTTCCACTGATGCTTTCCAATCCTTGTTCCACAAAAAAACCCAAATTTTCAAAAAACATTTTTCATTGGGACAAAAAAGTGAGGTGAAATCTTCTGAAGAGGAGGAAAGACGGCAAAACAAATGTCACAGGGGTGATAACCCTTCCCTATGTTTTCCAAAAAGCTTAAAAAAGATTTTTTGGCTGGAGCTAAACACGTTAAAAATGTACCCGTTCAAAATTACAAACAGATTCTACTTAACAACAAACCTACAGTCCCTGTCTTGTTTGCACCGCCTGTATACTGCTGTTCAGAGTATATAGGGCCTGGTGGCCCCACACCTTTCCTTATTTTAATTTGGGTGCGGGGTTCCCCTTAATATCCATACAAGACCCAAAGGGCCTGGTAATGGACTGGGGGGTACCCATGCCGTTTGTCTCACTGATTTTCATCCATATTGCCATGACCCGACATGACATTAAACCCGCAATGAGATTTTTTCCTTTAAAAATGACATTTGGTGCAGGGACTGTTCTAAACATGGGAAACACACGTCACTTTACAGGCATACTATAGACATCCCCCAGGTACGATATTTAAAGGAATATTTCACTTTTTTTTTTTTACTTTAAGCATCATTAAAATCACTGCTCCCGAAAAAACGGCCGTTTTTAAAAGTTTTTTTTGCATTGATACATGTCCCCTGGGTAGGACCCGGGTCCCCAAACCCTTTTTAGGACAATACCATGCAAATTAGCCTTTAAAATGAGCACTTTTGATTTCGAACGTTCGAGTCCCATAGACGTCAATGGGGTTCTAACGTTCGTGCGAACTTTCGGTCCGTTCGCGGGTTCTGGTGCGAACCGAACCGGGGGGTGTTCGGCTCATCCCTACCCCTGGGTTAGGACCCGGGTCCCCAAACACTTTTTATGACAATAACTTGCATATAAGCCTTTAAAATTAGCACTTTTGATTATTCATGTTCGTGCCCATAGACTTTAACGGTGTTCGCATGTTCGAACAAATTTTTTCCCTTTTTCCCCTGTGGGGAATTCCCATGCTGTTTTTATCAATAAACTTTTATGTGTATTGTCGGACCGGCAATACAATAGCCGTGAGTAGTTTTAAATTACTTTTTTTCCTTTGAAATGTCATTTTGCTGTCAGACTATTCTAAACACGGGAAACATGCGCCCCTTTACAGGCATACTATAGACACCCCCCAGCTACGAAATTTAAAGGGATATTACACTTTTATTGTTTGACTTTAAGCATTATTAAAATCACTGCTCCTGAAAAAACGGCCGTTTTTAAAACTTTTTTTTGCATTGATCCATGTCCCCTGGGGCAGGACCCGGGTCCCCAAACACTTTTTATGACAATAACTTGCATATAAGCCTTTAAAATTAGCACTTTTGATTATTCATGTTCGTGTCCCATAGACTTTAACGGTGTTCGCATGTTCGAACAAATTTTTTGCCTGTTCGCAAGTTCTGGTGCGAACCGAACAGGGGGGTGTTCGGCTCATCCCTAGTCGCTAGTAGGGATGAGCCGAACATCCCCCTGTTCGGTTTGCACCAGAACATGCGAACAGGAAAAAAGTTCGTGGAAACACGCGAACACCGTTAAAGGAGGAAGAGGATAATTACTCAGGGATAGGGATGAGCTTCGTGTTCGAGTCGAACCCATGTTCGACTCGAACATCGGCTGTTCGGTCGTTCGCCGAATTGCGAACGATATGGGCCGTTCGCGCCAAATTGGTGTGGCGCGTCACGGCCCATAATTCACTGCGGCATCGCAGTGCATTGCTTGCTGATGATTGGCCAAGCATGCACTATGACCCGCATGCTTGGCCAATCACAGCGCCGCCTGAACAGAGAGCCGTAATTGGCCAAAGCCAAGGAGGCTTTGGCCAATTATGTCTCAGAGGATTTAGTACACGCCCCACACTATATAAGGCCGCCTGCATGGCGGCCCTGTGTAGTGTGTGTTCCGGCGTTGAAAGAGATAGACAGAGAGACAGTGTCATTTGATTTGAGTTAGATAGATTAGGCAGAACAGTCAGTCAGTTAGCTGCACTTACAGTGTATTGTGTATATATATGCATCCCAGGTGTTGCATATATATATATATACACTGTATTCAGTTTAGCTAGATCCGTTCCTGTTATCTTCTAGACTATTTACATTTAGTGCAGTGCGTCCTGCTCACAGTGTTCAGCTAGATCCGTTCCTGTTATCTTCTAGACTATTTACATTTAGTGCAGTGCGTCCTGCTCACAGTGTTCAGCTAGATCCGTTCCTGTTAAATTCTAGACTATTTACATTTAGTGCAGTGCGTCCTGCTCACAGTGTTCAGCTAGATCCGTTCCTGTTATCTTCTAGACTATTTACATTTAGTGCAGTGCATCCTGCTCACAGTGTTCAGCTAGAACCGTTCCTGTTATCTTCTAGACTATTTACATTTAGTGCAGTGCGTCCTGCTCACAGTGTTCAGCTAGATCCGTTCCTGTTATCTTCCTACTGACAGGCAGGCTTGTCTTGTTACAGTATTAACAGCTACCTAAAGAAAATTACTGGTGTTCTTTTGATCCTATTAGTACCACGGTCAGGCAGCTAGACTATTTACATTTAGTAAAGTGCGTCCTGCTCACAGTGTTCAGCTAGATGCGTTCCTGTTATCTTCCTACTGACAGGCAGGCTTGTCTTGTTACAGTATTTACAGCTACCTAAAGAAAATTACTGGTGTTCTTTTGATCCTATTAGTACCACGGTCAGGCAGCTAGACTATTTACATTTAGTACAGTGCGTCCTGCTCACAGTGTTCAGCTAGATCCGTTCCTGTTATCTTCCTACTGACAGGCAGGCTTGTCTTGTTACAGTATATAAAGCTACCTGAAGAAAATTACTGGTGTTCTTTTGATCCTATTAGTACCACGGTCAGGCAGCTAGACTATTTACATTTAGTGCAGTGCGTCCTGCTCACAGTGTTCAGCTAGATCTGTTCCTGTTATCTTCCTACTGACAGGCAGGCTTGTCTTGTTACAGTATTTACAGCTACCTGAAGAAAATTACTGGTGTTCTTTTGATCCTATTATGGAAAAAAATCTTGCGAGCCACAATTATCCAGTGCCTTAATGGAAATTCAACCAAACAGCTACCCGGCTGCAGGCACAGATCACGTATTCATGACCGTGCGATAAATGATATATGAAAAAATGCGCCGCGCCTAGGGGTGTAACTGAATAACTGTAAATCTAAGTACAAATCATAGATAATAAAGCGTGCAAATCAAATAGAGCCTAAAGCTCTGATCACTTACTAAGATCACCTGCTGTGTGAATCCTAAAGCTCTGATCACTTACTAAGATCACCTGCTGTGTGAATCCTATGACCAAACACACTAAAAAATATCTAGTGCAATAAATCACAAAGTGCAATGTGCATAGAAAAACGTAATAAGATAAATATACAATCCACAGTGATTAAAATATAATCATTCCTAATAAGGTGTATATGCTAAAAAATGTTACACATATGTAGATCCACTGTGATTAAAATGAAAAAGAAAAAAATTTAAATAAAACAATATATATATTCGTAAAACACAAACAGAGTAAATCAATCACATGCGTGGGCGAATTGAAACTATAATCGCCCTAATAAAGGTGTTCAAATCACATCCGTGAAAAAATCTTCCAATCCAGTAACATAAAGTGACCAAGTTCAAATAAAAGTCAGTGTAATGGTGATGGTTCAAAGAAAAAGTTCCGGTTTTGAATCAAACGTGCCCAAAGAAAAACATGCTGTGAAGTGCCTTGGTGACCCCCAATGTGATTGCGCTCACCTTAGAGCGTGTGACACAGGTTTTAATTGTGTCAATACACGCTTTTGGAGCCACCCCTAGGCTCAGTATTAGGTACAGCTGATTCCCA
Source organism: Lithobates clamitans (assembly GCA_037952925.1). Taxonomy (NCBI): domain Eukaryota; kingdom Metazoa; phylum Chordata; class Amphibia; order Anura; family Ranidae; genus Lithobates; species Lithobates clamitans. Next base: position 2,480,802 of record JBBGZY010000339.1, on the reverse strand, counting down.
CACTAGATTCTTTATGGCTCCACTCACATCAGACCATATAAAAGAAAAAGGCTAATATAGTGTAATACCGTAGGATACTTTTATTAAAATCACATCCAATCCCCACATGGGGTACTCACATTTATAAGGTGCTCATGTGCACCAAACATAACATAGGAAAAAACGGCTGTGCGGCGTGCTGCGGGGTGTGAGAGCTCCACAACCCAGCTCTGTGCTGATCGCTCCGTCCTGGCCCCTCCCCTACGCGTCTTCTACACAGGGAGTCACGTGTCTTCATCAGGGGGATATGATTGGACGGACGCTCTACAGTTTAAATACCCTAACGGCGGCCATTTTGCGTAAGACCGCGGACATTAATATGCTGGGCTCCACTCCTCCTAGTGAATTTAAAGCCATTAACAGCGGCCATTTTGCGTGGGACCGCAGACATATATACAATGGGCTCCGCTTTGAATACTCACAGCACAAAAATAATGCATCTATACGAACTCCAAATATAACTATATCCTGTAATAAAAATATCCTGTAATAAAAATACCCAGGACGGAGCTAGGAAGGGATTGGAAACTCACACCGCTCAGCATACCCTCAAACTAAGTAAATACTAGTAAACATGGAAATGACTGTAATGATGATTAATAAATAATATGCAGGCATAGTGCAGACATGGTGATTAAATGTATAAATGTATAACCTACCCTTTAGATAAACTCCATAAGAATATATACTGGGAAACAACTACCCGTATCATCATAATAAAAACAATAAAAAAATCTTTAATAAAATAAAATTGGGTTTTAGGGCAAACAAAAAAAAAAAAAAAATTTGGGTTTTATGGCAAGCTGATAAACGCCCTTTAATCGCATGATCTGCGAGTTGAATGTCATAATCGCATGGTATATGAATATAGATCAACATTAAAAACTAATTTTAAAACCTAGGTCAGGTTTATACATGCCCCACAATCGCACAACATGCGACTAAATAATATTTAATCGCATGGTGTGAAATATAATATAAAACATCAATAATAAATTAAAAACAAACGAAAAGGAGCCGATTTGATTAAGTCTAAGGTCAAGTTCGTGTGTGACCATCGATCGCACAACTTACAACTAGGTGTGTAAAATCGCATGGTGTGTAAATACAGTAAAAAATATCAAAAATTACTTAGAAAACATGCAAGATCAAATTCCTTGTTCAACCCACCAGGCGACAAGGAGCCAAGTTGGTATATCCACCATGACTCGCGTTTGCTAATGTCCCTGGTATAGTTAGAGCCTCTCCAATTACGTTTTGGGGCCTCCAATCCCCAAAAACTCATACCCTGCGTGCTCTGATTATGCGCATTCTTAAAATGTACGTATAAAAAATGGCTATCAGATCCATTCCGTATGTTCCTAACGTGCTCCTCCACAGACAGACACAGACACTCTAGTTGGAATGCAGGAACGAGCCCTGCTGCAAAGTATTACATCAAAAATTGTAATTACACGCCCCTGTTAAACAGGGGCTGAAAAATTGTGCCTTAGGCACTGGTGGTGGCGCCCAGAACCAAAAATGTTCTTACAAGCTATCAGCGTGATGATTGAGGAGGAAGAGGATAATTACTCAGGGATAGTCACTCAGCATCAGCATAGGCAGTCTTTGAAGGGATCTGAGATTTCAAATAAAATTATTCGGTTACATCAGCATCAGGTGCTTGGTAGCTGGTGGTGATCCAAGACTGATTCATTTTTATGAAGGTCAGTCGATCGACCGAGTCGGTGGACAGACGCACCCTGTGATCGGTTACCACGCCTCCAGCAGCACTGAATGTGCGTTCCGAAAGAACACTGGATGCAGGACAGGCCAGTAGCTCAATTGCATACTGTGCAAGCTCTGGCCAGTGATCCATCCTCAAGACCCAGTAACCCAGAGGATTTTCGGTGGGAAAGGTGTCCAAGTCTGATCTTGCCCCTAGGTATTCCTGCACCATGTAAAACAGACGCTGGCGATGGTTGCTGGAACCGATCATACCTTGGGGCTGCGGACCAAAAAATTGTCTGAATGCATAGGTCAGACGGCCACCTTCTCCACCGCTCCTTCTTTGACTGACCGAAGCCTCAGCAACACGTTGTCCAGAAACAGGAGTTTGTAACCTCCCAGTCTCTGGGAACGCGTTGCACAGACCTTTCTGCAAGGCCTCCCGAAGATGTTTCATCCTCTGCTCCCTCTGCGATGGCAAGATAAGGTCCGCAACCTTACCCTTGTAACGTAGATCAAGGAGGGTTGCCAGCCAGTATTGGTCCTTCTCCTTGATACCACGAATACGAGGATCCTTCCGCAGGCTTTGCAGGATCAGGGAGGCCATGCAGCGTAGGTTTGCTGAGGCATTCGGTCCGGAGTCCTCTGGGTCACTAAGGACGACATGGTCCGCAGCCACCTCCTCCCAGCCACGTACAAGTCCATGTGTTTCTTGGGACTGATCCCTTAAAGACTGCTGCTGAAGCTGAGTGCCAGGCTCCACCTCCATACTGACACAATCTTCCTCCTCCTCCTCCTCGTCCTCTTCCTGTGTGATCGGCGGGCACGCACTAACACTGTCTGGATAAAGGGGGCCTTGAGAGCTAAGGAAGTCCTCCTCTTCCTGCCTCTGTTCTGCTTCAAGTGCCCTGTCCATTGTTCCACGCAGCGTGTGCTCCAACAGGTGGACAAGAGGGACAGTGTCACTGATGCATGCACTGTCACTGCTCACCATCCTCGTGGCCTCCTCAAATGGTGACAAGACAGTGCATGCATCCCTGATCATGGCCCACTGGCGTGGGGAAAAAAAACAAGCTCCCCTGACCCTGTCCTGGTGCCATAGTCGCACAGGTACTCATTGATGGCCCTCTGCTGCGTGTGCAGCCGCTGCAGCATGGCCAACGTTGAGTTCCACCTGGTGGGCATGTCACAGATTAGGCGGTTCTTGGGCAGGTTAAACTCCTTTTGGAGGTCCGTCAGCCGAGCACTGGCATTATATGACCAGCGGAAATGCACACAGACTTTCCTGGCCTGCCTCAGGACATCCTGTAAGCCCGGGTACCTGCCCAAGAACCGCTGCACCATCAAGTTAAGGACGTGAGCCAAACAGGGCACATGGGTCATTTGTCCCTGTCGGAGGGCAGAGAGGAGGTTGGTGCCATTGTCGCAAACCACCATTCCTGCCTTAAGTTAGCGTGGCGTCAACCACCTCTGAACCTGCCCCTGCATAGCTGACAGAACCTCTGCCCCAGTGTGGCTCCTGTCCCCCAAGCACACCAGCTCAAGCACCGCATGGCATCTTTTGGCCTGCGTACTTGCGTAGCCCCTTGAACGGCTACGGAGCACTGCTGGTTCCGAGGACAAAGCACAGGAAGAGGCCATGGAGGAAGAAGAGGAGGGGGTGGAGGAGAGAGGTGTGTCACAATCATTAGCATTTTGGAGGCGTGGTGGCGGAACAACCTCCAACACTACTGCACCTTGTCCTGCATCCTTCCCAGCTGCCAGCAGAGTCACCCAATGCTCCGTGAAACTTAGGTAACGTCCCTGTCCATGCCTGCTGGACCATGAGTCAGCGGTAATATGCACCTTACCGCTGACCGCCCTGTCCAGCGAGGCATGGACATTGCCTTCCACATGCCGATAGAGAATCGCCTTCCGTGAGAAAAAGTGGCGTTTGGGTACCTGCCACTGAGGAACCGCACATTCCACAAACTCACGGAAGGGGGCAGAGTCTACCAACTGAAAAGGCAGCAGTTGAAGTGCTAGCAATTTTGCCAAGCTAGCATTCAACCGCTGGGCATGTGGATGGCTGGGAGCAAACTTCTTTCGGCGGTGCAGCAGCTGGGGCAGGGAAATTTGCCTGGTACAATCTGACGTCGGTGTACCAAAAGCAGATTGCCCACAAGTACTTGGCTGTGACACACCTAATTCTACACCTTCATTCCTCTCAGTGCAGGTCTCAGAGAGGACTGAAGGTCTAGTGGGGTTGGAAATCTCAGCTGATGAGGAGCAAGGAGAGGTCCTCTATGTTCTTTGGTGTGGGTCTTTTAGATACGCTTGCCAACGAACTGCATGGCAGGTCAACATATGTCTGGTCAAGCATGTGGTACCCAAGCGGGAGATGTTTTGGCCACGCGAGATACGCTTGAGACATATGTTGCAAATAGCAGCGGTGCGATCTGATGCACTCATCTCAAAAAAGGCCCACACCAAAGAACTTTTTGAATAATGTGCAGAGACTGCAGCGCCCTGCACATGTGGAGCTTTGGGGTGTGATGCAGTCAATGTGCTGCCCTTAGGCTGGCCCCTGGAGGGCATCCTGCCTCGTTGGTGATGTGCCGCCTCCTCCTCCTCCTCTCTCCTATCAGGCACCCACGTTGAGTCAGTGACCTCATCATCCCCTCCCTCCTTATCACTGGAGCAAACCTGGCAGTATGCTGCAGCAGGGGGAGCATGACTGCCAGATTGCTGTCCTTCTTGGGCACCCCCTCTGTCCGTGCTCATGTTACTGCCTTCATCGAGCTCAGTATCATCATCAGAGCCTTCCAAACGCTGGGCATCCTCCTGGAGCATGTACCCAACACTGTGGTCAAACAGTTCGAGGGACTCCTCAGAAGGACATGGTGGGGCTAGGGAAGGAGTCACTGATGACATTGAGCCGAGGGAAGAGGCCGCTGCTTTGCCAGGCAAAGTACCCTGGGCATGGGTGAGAGAGGATGAGGAGGATGAGGACGGCTTGGTCATCCACTCGACCGAGTCTTCCGCATGTTGCGGCTCAACACGGCCAGCTGCCGAAAAAAGGGCCAAGCGTGTCCCACGGCCACGTGCTGATGAGGATGCACCGTCTCCACGACCAGCACTAGACACAGAGCCTGCTTGCCCTCTCTTTTTGGCTTGTGACTGTCTGCCTCTCCTTGTTGGCCTTCCAGACATACTAATGGCCTGTAGCTGCACTAAGCTGGGATATATATATATATATATATGTACTGATACTGCAGCTAGCAAAATCAACTGCCTGCCTGTAGTATGAGAACACCACCAACCTTCTACAGGTAGCTTTAGCTGAACACTGTGCAGAGTTCGCAAAAAACTAATTTGTAGCTTTTTTAGCTGCCTTCGGTAGTGATAGGATCACGAAAACACCACCACCCTTCTACAGGTAGCTTTAGGTGAACACTGTGCAGAGCTCACAAAAAATAACTTGTAGGTTTAGCTGAACACTGTGAGGTGGACGCACCACACTAACTTGTAGTTTTAGCTGAACACCGTGAGCAGGACGCACAGCACTAACTTATAGTTTTAGCTAAACACTGTGAGCAGGACGCACTGCACTAACTTGTAGCTTGAGATGAACACTGTGCAGAGGTCTCACTACATCAACTTGTAGTTTTAGCTGAACACTGTGAGCAGGACGCACTGCACTAACTTGTAGCTTTAGATGAACACTGTGCGGAGGTCTCACTACACCAACTTGTAGTTTTAGCTGAACACTGTGAGCAGGACGCACAGCACTAACTTGTAGTTTTAGCTGAACACTGTGAGCAGGACGCACAGCACTAACTTATAGTTTTAGCTAAACACTGTGAGCAGGACGCACTGCACTAACTTGTAGCTTGAGATGAACACTGTGCAGAGGTCTCACTACACCAACTTGTAGTTTTAGCTGAACGCTGTGAGCAGGACGCACAGCACTAACTTGTAGTTTTAGATGAACACTGTGAGCAGGTCGCACTGCACCAACTTGTAGGTTTAGCTGAACACTGTGAGCAGGACGCACAGCACTAACTTGTAGTTTTAGCTGAACACTGTGAGCAGGACGCACAGCACTAACTTATAGTTTTAGCTAAACACTGTGAGCAGGACGCACTGCACTAACTTGTAGCTTGAGATGAACACTGTGCAGAGGTCTCACTACACCAACTTGTATTTTTAGCTGAACACTGTGAGCAGGACGCACAGCACTAACTTGTAGTTTTAGCTGAACACTGTGAGCAGGACGCACTGCACTAACTTGTAGCTTTAGATGAACACTGTGCAGAGGTCTCACTACACCAACTTGTAGTTTTAGCTGAACACTGTGAGCAGGACGCACAGCACTAACTTATAGTTTTAGCTAAACACTGTGAGCAGGACGCACTGCACTAACTTGTAGCTTGAGATGAACACTGTGCAGAGGTCTCACTACACCAACTTGTAGTTTTAGCTGAACACTGTGAGCAGGACGCACTGCACCAACTTGCAGGTTTAGCTGAACACTGTGAGCAGGACGCACAGCACTAACTTGTATTTTTAGCTGAACACTGTGAGCAGGACGCACAGCACTAACTTATAGTTTTAGCTGAACACTGTGAGCAGGACGCACTGCACTAACTTGTAGCTTTAGATCAACACTGTGCAGAGGTCTCACTACACCAACTTGTAGGTTTAGCTGAACACTGTGAGCAGGACGCACAGCCCTAACTTGTAGTTTTAGCTGAACACTGTGAGCAGGACGCACAGCACTAACTTATAGTTTTAGCTAAACACTGTGAGCAGGACGCACTGCACTAACTTGTAGCTTGAGATGAACACTGTGCAGAGGTCTCACTACACCAACTTGTAGTTTTAGCTGAACACTGTGAGCAGGATGCACTGCACTAACTGTAAATAGTCTAGCTGCCTGACTGTGGTACTAATAGGATCAAAAAAACACCAGCAATTTTCTTCAGGTAGCTGTAAATACTGTAACAAGACAAGCCTGCCTGTCAGTAGGAAGATAACAGGAACGGATCTAGCTAAACTGAATACAGTGTATATATATATATATATATATATATATATATATATATGCAACACCTGGGATGCATATATATATATACACAATACACTGTAAGTGCAGCTAAACTGACTGACTGTTCTGCCTAATCTATCTAACTCAAATCAAATGTCACTGTCTGTCTCTCTCTCTCTCTCTCTCAATGAACGCCGGAACACACACTACACAGGGCCGCCGTGTAGGCGGCCTTATATAGTGTGGGGCGTGTACTAAATCCCCTGAGCCATAATTGGCCAAAGCCTCCTTGGCTTTGGCCAATTACGGCTCTCTGTTCAGACGGCGCTGTGATTGGCCAAGCATGCGGGTCATAGTGCATGCTTGGCCAATCATCAGCCAGCAATGCACTGCAATGCCGCAGTGAATTATGGGCCGTGACGCGCCACACGAATTTGGCGCGAACGGCCCATATCGTTCGCAATTCGGCGAACGGACGAACAGACAATGTTCGAGTCGAACATGGGTTCGACTCGAACACGAAGCTCATCCCTAGCAGGGAGATCCCTTCCTGCTGATCTGGACGGTGTCATCACCTTGTGTAACCAGATCGATATTCGCTTTCAGGAGAAGGCCCTGGAAAAAAGATGCCAGCACTCCCCGTTCCTTAGGCAGCATGAGCTCCCAGTCCCTTCTCTTCGATCCGAGGAGCACCCCCTGCCCGCTGAGGAACCTATGCAGCTGGGCTGGACCAAGTTGTCTCCTGAAGAACGCGCTAGGCGCAGAACTCTGGGCCTGTGCCTCTATTGTGGGGCCAAAGGTCATTTTCGTGACACTTATTCTCTTCGTCCGGAAAAATGATCGGGGCTAATACATCTGGAAGGTGGAGTATTAGACCCTGAAGTATCACCTTCACCTTCTCGTCTTCTTCTTTCTGTGTTCCTTCATGTCGGCGCTTCCTCTCGTTCGGTCTCGGCACATCTGGATTCCGGAGCCGCTGGCAATTTCATGGACTGGGGAACTGCGTCTTTCATGAGACTTACCCTTTTGCCCCTTGCAACGCCATTGGTGGTCTTGGCGATTGATGGCACTGTTCTCCCAGGGGGCCCTATCCGTTTCCAGACCCTCCCTGTTAAGATGTCAGTAGGGACACTCCACCAGGAGTGTATATCCTTCCTTGTCTTACCTAAGGCTTCGTCTCCTATCATATTAGGTCTTCCTTGGTTACGGCTCCATTATCCACATGTTGACTGGACTGCTGGACAGATCTTGACTTGGGGTTCCTCCTGTTCCTCCTCCTGCCTTCTCAAGGTTACCCCAAAAGAGAATCCTCCTGTTGCCACCATCCCAGTATCTTCTGCTCTTCCCGCTGTATATAGCGATTTCTGGAATGTCTCCTGCAATAGTCTGGCTGAGGCACTCTCTGGGTCGTGTGACACTCTGGATGAGGAGCCTACCTGTGAACCTGAGCCGATCAGTCACTCCAGTTTGCATGGCCATTTCCCTTTGCCTGTCCCTGGACCCCCTTGGACACACACCCAGGCTGACTCATCCACCAGTTCCACAGTCGCTACGCCCTGCGATGCAATTCTGGTGGTCGCTGCACCTGGCAATGCTGTTCAGTCAGCCTCTGCACCAGTCCAGCCTATGCCCAGTGAGCTTCCTGCTTTTTGTTCAGGACCTTCTGTAACCTGGCCTCACCCTACTGCTACTACGTCCGTTCAAACCTGTTTAAGAGGCTCAATCCATCCTTTGGATAGACTGCCTCATTCGGCCAGGTGGGGTTATCAATCTTTTGTTCAGGGCTCTCTGCATTCTGTTTGTGTTTCAGCTATCCAGCTTAACTCTTTTGCCACGTCACCTTTTAACCAACCTGACCTCAGGTATTCACTGACCTCTACCCATTCTGATGGTCCTGTGTTGGATGTCCAGCACATCTTTAAGGGTCTGGGGGACCCTGCTCAGACTTCTGATGGTCTTCTCGTGCCCTTACCCATTTCTAAAAAGCCTTTAGTCCTCAATAAGTCCTTTCGTCTTCTCCTTACCTCAGTTCCGGTCTCTGAGGATCATCTAAAGTACGAGGTTAGTCAAGTTTTGGATTCCCGGCTCCGTAAAGGCATTCTTCAGTATATCGTACATTGGAAAGGGTTTGGTCCTGAGGAGAGGTCTTGGATCACTGCATCTGAGGTCTTTGCTCCCCGTCTATTGAGGAGGTTGCATCTGAAGTTTCCCTTTAAGCCTGGTCACAGGCGGGGGAGGGGGAGGTCTAATAAGAGGGGGGTACTGTCATGGTTATGCAATAGAGTTTGTCGATCAGCTCACCTGTCTCCATGTGTTCATCTCTAGAGACCAGCTGATCCTCACCTGACTGCTTTTGTAACCTCTCCTCTAAGCATGGCTCCACCCCAGGCCCTATCAGGGAACCCTATATTAACCTGTGCACTGCAAGCCAGCAGTGCTGATCAACCATTGTGTGTTAGCCTCCGTGTGTATTTGCTGTGTTTCCTACGTCTGATTCCTGTTACCGACTTTGGCCTGTTCTTAACTATTCCTGTCTGCTCGTGACCATGACCTTTGGTGTGTCCCCGACCATCCCTGTTTGCCTGTGACCCTGAACCTTGGCGTGTACTCTGTTGTCCTTGTCTGCTTGCGGCCCCGACCTTGGCTTGTCCCTTACTTCCTTGTTGTTCCAGCCTGCTGCCTTCTTCCTCTTCTCCTGTAGTCTACCGTGAGCGTGAGCTGTGAGACCCTGGGGGCCGCGACCTATAGAGCCAGACTGCAGCGTAGTCCATCCTTACCATTAAAGGCTCTGGTGAACACCTGCTGGCTCTTAGACTCCGCGCCCTGGGGAATCTATGCTCTATCTCCCAGTGAGATCTGTGTCAGTGATCCAGTGGACCCGCTTCTTGAACCTCCTAGGGTTCAATCCGCAGCAGTCAGTCCTAGGGTCCACTACCTAGCGGTGCACTTCTGACTCCTACAGAGTGCATCTGTCACCTAGCCTCAAGGTGTCCTGACACAGTCTGACAGCAAAATGACATTTCCAAGAAAAAAAGTCATTTAAAACTACTCGCGGCTATTGAATTGCCGGTCTGACAATACACATAAAAGTTCATTGATAAAAAGGGCATGGGAATTCCCCACAGGGGAACCCCAAACCAAAATTTAAAAAAAAAATGATGTGGGGGTCCCCCTAAATTCCATACCAGGCCCTTCAGGTCTGGTATGGATATTAAGGGGAACCCCGGCCAAAATTTAAAAAAAAAGGACGTGGGGGTCCCCCTAAATTCCATACCACACCCTTCAGGTCTGGTATGGATTTTAAGGGGAACCCCACGCCAAAATAAAAAAAGGAAAAGCGGCGTGGGGTCCCCCCAAAAATTCATACCAGACCCTTATCCGAGCACGCAACCTGGCAGGCCGCAGGAAAAGAGGGGGGGACGAGAGAGCGCCCCCCCTCCTGAACCATACCAGGCCACATGCCCTCAACATTGGGAGGGTGCTTTGGGATAGCCCCCCAAAACACCTTGTCCCCATGTTGATGAGGACAAGGGCCTCACCCCCACAACCCTGGCCGGTGGTTGTGGGGGTCTGCGGGCGGGGGGCTTATCGGAATCTGGAAGCCCCCTTTAACAAGGGGACCCCCAGATCCCGGCCCCCCCTGTGTGAAATGATAAGGGGCCTACCATTTCACTAAAAAACTGTCAAAAATGTTAAAAATGACAAGAGACAGTTTTTGACAATTCCTTTATTTAAATGCCTCTTCTTTCTTCTATCTTCCTTCATCTTCTTCTTCTTCTTCTGGCTCTTCTGGTTCTTCCTCCGGTGTTCTCATCCAGCATCTCCTCCGCGACGTCTTCTATCTTCTCCTCCTCGGGCCGCTCCACACCCATGGCATGGGGGGAAGCTCCCGCTCTTCTCTTCATCTTCTTCTCTTCTTCATCTTCTTCTATTCTTCATCTTCTTCTCTTCCGCCCCGCCCCCCGTTATTTAACAACCCTCAGAAGAGGAGACGCGTCACACAGCGGGAGTCTCCCACCATGCCAGCATGGATGCGGAGCGGCCCAGAGCGGCCCGGAGAAGAAGATGAAGAAGAGAAGAAGCTGAAGAAGAGAAAAAGATGAAGAAGAGAAGAAGATGAAGAGAAGAGCAAGAGCCTCCCCCCATGCCATGGGTGCGGAGCGGCCCGAGGAGAAGAAGATAGAAGACGCCGCGGAGGAGATGCTGGACGAGAACACCGGAGGAAGAACCGGAAGAGCCAGAAGAAGAAGAAGAAGATGAAGGAAGATAGAAGAAAGAAGAAAGAAGAAGCATTTAAATAAAGGAATTGTCAAAAACTCTCTTGTCATTTTTAACATTTTTGACAGTTTTTAGTGAAATGGTAGTGGTACTTTTGTACCCCCTTACCATTTCACACAGGGGGGAGCCGGGATCTGGTGGTCCCCTTGTTAAAGGGGGCTTCCAGATTCCAATAAGCCCCTCGCCCGCAGACCCCCACAACCACCAGCCAGGGTTGTGGGGATGAGGTCCTTGTCCTCATCAACATGGGGACAAGGTGTTTTGGGGGGCTACCCCAAAAGACCCTCCCAATGTTGAGGGCATGTGGCCTGGTACGGTTCAGGAGGGGGGGATGCTCTTTCGTCCCCCCTCTTTTCCTGCGGCCTGCCAGGTTGCGTGCTCGGATAAGGGTCTGGTATGGATTTTTGGGGTGACCCCACGCCGTTTTTTTTTTTTTTTTTTGGCCGGGGTTCCCCTTAATATCCATACCAGACCTGAAGGGCCTGGTATGGAATTTAGGGGGACCCCCAGGTCATTTTTTTTTAAATTTTGGTTCGGGGTTCCCCTGTGGGGAATTCCCATGCCGTTTTTATCAGTGAACTTTTATGTGTATTGTCGGACCGGCAATGCAATAGCCGCGAGTAGTTTTAAATGACATTTTTTCCTTTGAAATGTCATTTTGCTGTCAGACTGTTCTAAACACGGGAAACATGCGCCCCTTTACAGGCATACTATAGACACCCCCCAGCTACGAAATTTAAAGGGATATTACACTTTTATTGTTTGACTTTAAGCATTATTAAAATCACTGCTCCTGAAAAAACGGCCGTTTTTAAAACTTTTTTTTGCATTGATCCATGTCCCCTGGGGCAGGACCCAGGTCCCCAAACACTTTTTATGACAATAACTTGCATATAAGCCTTTAAAATTAGCACTTTTGATTTCTCCTATAGACTTTTAAAGGGTGTTTCGCGGCATTCGAATTTGCCACGAACACCCCAGATTGTTCGCTGTTCGGCGAACTTGCGAACAGCCGATGTTCGAGTCGAACATGAGTTCGACCCGAACTCGAAGCTTATCCCTAGTCTCTAGTAACCCTAAACCAGATTTAGTGACTCAGGGTTTATCCCTGGACAGAAAATATATATATACTTGACAAATGATTTTCAATAAGCTTTGGACCAAACTAGATTTCAGTCTGAAATTCGCCTGTTAAGCTTTTGGCAAACTAAATGGGGGGTTCTGGATTTGTTGTGCTGACACCTGCTCAGTGTATGGAATGCAATCTTGTGTTATTTAAACATTTATATTACAGCACTCCCCATATTTTAATCTCTCTCTATATTTATCTAATTAAAATGGGCGTTTCCCTCCCCCCCCATCCCCCAGCGAATCAAACCTTCTACTATAGCATAAAGTGATCAATTTAGTAGCAGTATTAGTACCGCTCAGGCTGGTAGTTAGGGAGCCATCAGTGATGCATGCCTGTCTAGCCCATTAAACTATCCCTGGCCACTTGTTTACATTCAGTTGTCTGCCAGGAATCTGTCATTTTCTGAGGAGTAGTGACAGGAGAAAATTGTCTTGGTGGTCAGTGTGTTTTTCTTTCAGTTGGTTAACCGGCATCAGTCATCACGATCCAAGAGGATTTGCATTGCAGGACAACAATTGATTTTCAGTAATAAAATACACTAAATTTAATTTTATAGAACACATGCAATATATTACTCAACTTTTGGTAAAAGATAAAAGATGAGGTTGTGCTGAGTAAATAGATACACAACATGTTAAGCTTTCAAATTTTGTGTGCCTTTGAACCAGCAGCAAACTTCAGTATCCTACATTTTAGGTGATGCTTTAAAAGCACCTTCAGGTCACCGGTTTGGATTTAACTGTAAATAATGGCCCTAGATTTATTGCTTATACTCTGGCATGTATGGCAATATATAACATGTGTATAACATGGGCGGAGGTGAGGAGGTGCTATTCCGAACAAACATGAGCATGTACTGAAAAGGAGAAAGCAGAATGAAAATATGCATTTGCTGGAGAAAAGACCTGGCATAGTTGCCAATACTTTACATGGCCATGCTCATTTGCACAGAAATGCGTGCAAGGCTGCACTCTGCACTGAGTTTGCTGGATGATGTTCAGCTACCAGTATGCCTTGCTGTCAACGAACAGGCTTGCCTCTGGACTACCATGCTGCCTAATCCCTGGTTTTGACCCCAGCTTACTCTAAGTACTCTGCTTCTCTTGTTCTACTGTCGATGACCCTGCCTTGCTCTTGACTATTTTTCTGCTTGCTCCACTGGATCCCTGTGAATGACCTTGGCTCTGTTCTTGACCACACACCTGCCTACTCCCTGGCTTGCCTTCCTGTGTATGACTTCAGCTATCATCCTGGCTACACTTCCTCAGTCCAGTCCTGCCAGCCTGATCTTGGTTCTTCATTGGGTGTCACCTTGCCTGTGGTTGCTGCCTTGGTCCCACTACATCTCCAGGGGCGACGGAGGTCCTGCTATCTGTCCTGCCAGACCAGCTGACAGCTATCCAGTTCAGTTGTGCTGCAAGCAGCTTCCAGCAGATCTACCTAAATGGCACCCATGCTTCTTTGAGCCTAGCACTCCCTGTTCTTATCTTCAGGGGTGCTTGGCACTTAGCCACAAGTGAAGCCCTTTTGTCAAATCTGTCTAAGACCAGGTACGTGACAGTATTATCCAGCCATCATGTCAGAGGCCGAAAGAAGTGCTTCCCCACTAGAGGCTCTGTGCTAACAAATAGCAGCACTCACTCAAGTCATGAAGAACCTGCAGGACGGCTATTTTTCAGTTAGCAGGCAAACTTCAAACTTTCTCTGCCCCCCTTTCGCCATCCGATAAAAGTCCACAAAGTGCTTCCGCAGCGACACCATCAACCTCCACAGATCATGCACCGGGAACTTCTACAGTCCTGTTGCTGCTAGACATGTGCACTACCGAAAAATCTGTTTAGTTTAGTTCTCATTTAATTCAGGGTTTTTTTTCTGTTTATCGGAACATTCGTTGTGATCTGCAATTGTTACTTCGGATCATTCATAGCTTCAAATGCATTCGTATTCATTCTGTTCCATTCATTTAGATGCAGCATTTGTTACTTTGGATAATTCGTAACTTTGGATGCATTCGTATGCGTTCCGTTCCATTCGTTTAGATGCGGCACTCGTTACTTATTAAAAAGTAATTCTAATAAAAATGTAAATCTAATCTATCCCAAATTAGCTGCTATAGCGCAGAGACCTGAATAGAAGAATTACTGACTTTTATTTTACCTATAATTTAATAGTTTATAATAATACATAATAATAATAATAACAAAAACTTTAATAATACTAAATAATTTAACCACTTCAGCCACAGAAGAATTTACCCACTTCCTGCCCAGGCCATTTTTTGCGATACGGCACTGCGTTGCTTTAACTGACAATTGCGCGGTCATGCGATGCTGTACCCAAACACAATTTATGTCCTTTTTTCTGACAAATAGATCTTTCTTTTGGTGGTATTTGATCCCCTCTGCGGTTTTTATTTTTTGTGCTATAAACAAAAAAAGCCCGACAATTTTCAAAAAAAACACAATATTTTTTACTTTTTTCTATAATAAATATCCCCAAATTAAAAAACAAAAAAACAAAACAAATTTCTTCCTCAGTTTAGGCTGATATATATTCTTCTACATATTTTTGGTAAAAAATTGGTTTGCGCAAAAGTTATAGCTTCTACAAAATAGGGGATAGATTTATGGCATTTTTAAATTTTTTTTACTAGTAATGGCGGCGATGTGCAATTTTTATCGGGACTGTGAAATTTCGGTGGACAGATCTTTTCTTACCATCCCACCTGGATGTTACCCAAAGTCCCGTCACTGACTGTTACTACTCCACCTACACCATCTGCATCTTCATCTGAGGGGAATCCTATGTCAGTTAGCCTCCTCTACCAAGCCCTAATTCCGGGGGAGAAGGTGAGATGATGCAGGCCAACCTCTGCCTCTATTGTAGGGAAGCTGGCTATTTCCTCTGCAACTGCCCCATTAGGCCAAGTAAATCTACCTCACAATATCCTGTTTATTTCCTATTATCTGAAACTGCATCCACTCATATTACTTTACTCCTCTCATCATGTTGCAGGTGGATGGAAGGGAAATCAAACTCCAAGCCATCGTTGACTCTGGGGCATGCAACTGCCCTCGTGCATTCCTCGTGCAAAAGAGCAGAAGGTCCCCCTCATTTTAAGGAAACAAAGACTCAATGTACAAAAGTGGGGGAAGATGGTAGTTGCGCTGTGATGAAGTGGGGGGGGAGCTACAAAGATGACTAAAGTGGCAAAGTGAACTAAAAAAGCAGAAACGGGCCAATGCATGAATGGATCCTACATGCTAAAAGAACATGGTGAGGATGCAGTGCAGTGCAACGTAGCTGATCAACATGACTATAATGTTACGGGCAGAGAAAGCCTAATATATAAAGGTAATTGTGAAACAGTGACTGTTTGAATATAGCAAAGCAAAAATGCATATACTAACACAAAAAGGATGAATAATGACACAATGCAAAAAAAAATATATAATGCAAGAAAAATATATGTGGGCTAATGCCCCATAAGCAAAAACGTGCCAAATCCTGGTGAACTACAAGTGACAAATCCCTAGGGCAAACATGAATATTAGTTCTATCATCCAGTCCAAAAAACAAAAACTCGTGATGAGAAACACAAAACAATTCCAATCGTGAAGGGAAGGGGGATCTTCAGTGAGGACACCTCCGTGTTTGCAAGCCACTTACCTTACAGCTGTAAGATGTACAGCCTGTTTTGCAAATGACCCGCAGGTGTAGACATTCCATGTATAAGGTAGTGGCAATGATGAACACGCCAAAGCGAAATATAAAAAATAAAAAGTATACAGCATGTACACAGTGGAGGGGGGGCAAGACACACACGGGGGGAGATTGCACTCACTTTCATGAAGTGAGTGTGGGCATCAATCCACGAGCGCCAAGCTCGTATGCCTCCAGGAGCATCACCAATCTGGAATCTGTCCCCGTGCCTGGAAACTGGAATATGTCCCCGTGCCTCTCTCCTCAGTGTTTGTCAGGTAGAGTAGTGATGTACAGTGTGAGGGGGAAAGAGACGCACATAGCGTGATCCCATATAAAAGGTATATTTATTTAATAAAACAAGTCCAATCAACTTACATTTAAAACAATGCTGCAGTGTGTAGACTCAATGTACACTTGGAAAATGGTACTACCCCAAAGTCAGGGCCCATCACACAAGAAACCCTTTCCATTCTGGCTACAAAAGTCTCACGCCATCTTGAGTTTCCTTGTTTTGATGTGTTGAGGTCATCTATGTTCCCGATCATCCTAGGAATTCCTTGGCCGCAAGCCCACAATCCACAAATTACTGGGTAATGGGAGAAATAACTTCTCAGTCACCTTATTGCCATCAACACTGCCTGGTACCAGGCCCCACAACTCCTCCCCTATGCCTGTCAGTCCAGACAGTATCCAGTGCTAGGCGGAACGTTCCTCCTGTGTACCATGATTTCTTGGACGTTTTTAATAAAAAGGGGGCCCAATCTAGTTTTTTCCTGGTGCTGAGATTCCTTTTGGCCAAATCTTCTCCTTATCTGAATTAGAGCTGGAAGCTCTTCGGCTATACATTGATGAGAGTATGGAAAAAAGATTTAGTTATCTTTTTTCATCTCCTGCCGGGACTGGGATCTTCTTCATCGAAAAGAAAGATCACTAGCGCAGACTGTGCATTGACTATCCGGAACTTAACAAAATTACCATCAAGAACCGCTATCCACTTCTGTTCACCCCAGAACTTTTCCAGAGTTTCTGCACAGCCCGAGTCTTCACCAAGAAGGATTTATTTGGTGCCAACAACTTGGTCCATATCCGGGAAGGTGACGAGTGGAAAACTGCCTTCCAAATGCGTTTTGGGCACTTTGAATACCTCTGTAATGCTCCTGCCACCTTCCAACATTTTGTAAATTATATAATTACGGAATATTTGGATCTTTTTTCTGATCATGTATCTGGATTATATCTTAATCTATTCAGCCTTGTTAGAATTGCACCAAGTCCACGTGAAAAAGTGTTACCCACACCAAGACTGCATGGTCTATACGCAAAAACAAGAAAAATGCGAGTTCGAAAAGTAATCCATCCAATTTCTGGGACTTATCAGAATTGCTATGGACCCCCAGAAGGCCTCCGCTATTCTTGGATGCCCTTCACCAACGAAATTCAAAGATTTGTGGGCTTTGCCAACTTTTACCGCAGATTCATTCAAGGGTTCTCTGCCATCATCCCCCCAGTCACTCAGCTTACCCGAAAATACACACGTTTTCACTGGAATCAGGAAGCCCAGTTGGCCTTTGATCAAATCTTTCTTCACCACAGCTCCTGTTCTACAGAATCCAGACCCTACCTTGCCTTTATGTTGTTGAAGATGCATCTGAAGTTGCAACAGGAGCTATATTGTCAAAACACCAGGGTCCAAAAGCTTTCCTCCATCCTGTGGCTTTCTTTTCTCGAAAACGGAGCCAAGGTGAGAAAATCTATGTGGCGATTGAGAACTGTTAGCAAATAAATCCGCAGTTGAAGAATGGTGGTATCTGTTGGAAGGTTTAGGTCATCCAGTCATGGTCTGTACTGACCACAAGAACCTGGAGTAGCTCACGTATGCAAAATGCCTGAAGCCCCGGCAAGGCAGGGGGGCCTTGTTTTTCTCCAGATTTAATTTGCATATAACCAGGATCCAAGAATGGAAAGGCAGATGCCTTATCCATTATGTTCCCAGAGACTACCAAATTTGTGTCTCCAAGTACAAATTTGTCATCTCAAAATTTTTTGTTAATTCAGCCTGACCTGATGATGTCCATTGAACAAGCTTCTCAGTGAACCAGCAGTTGGTTCACTGAGAAAAGAAGAAGTATAAGTATGGTGGTATGATGGCAAGGTCTTCATGTCCCCCGAAGTCCACAAGTGACACAAATAGAGGTCCAAAAGTCTCCTATGTGATACAACTATGTTGTAATAAGCTCTCTTTAACAAGACATCAGTGGTTTATTAGACCCTTGATCTCTCACTTGCCCTGTATTGAAGCTAAAAGAGTTCAGATTGCACTTTAATATGGTCAAAGGGTGCATGGAAAGTTACAGTCAAACCCAGAAGCGATATAAGGCATGTTGCTACTGGATTCTAACTAGGTAGGGGAGATTAGTGAATGGGCATTTAATGGTCTCCATCCCCCCATACCTGGTGGCACCCACCATGGGGTTCCTGGGCACATGGGTGGAAGAGTGGAGCTAGAGAAACATAGCATGGGCGTGCAGAGGGAGACAAATGTACCAGGGGTGTGTGGAAGCGATTGGGTAGCTGAACAGCTACCACTTTTACCTGACAGCCGACAGTATTCTTGTGAGATTTACATGCATTTCTGGCTGCTGTAGAAGCCAGGAATATGTATTACTTCCTCACAACACTGCAGACATATGACATCCAACGATGATAGCATAAGGGTTAAATGTTTTCCCAACAATTTCACAGCCACAATGATGGGAGACAGTTACAGTAATGTAAGATTATGCAGAAAATCTGCTTGGACCCAGAAGGCTGCGCAAGATTCTTAAGACCATTTACCTTACAGTAAGTCCCATATCCACAAGATCTGAACCACTGTAAAGCTCAAGCAAAGAGATGGGTACCACTTTAATACAAACACACGGCAACTACCCCAATCTATAACTGGCCTTAACAGCAAGGAGCACATGGAAGGGTGACACGTGTCAAACAACAACAAAAAAATTCCCAGCTCAACTTACCAGACAGCCTGCAACAAACTAAACTGTCCTGTCTAACAGTTCACATTAAAAACAGTATTATCTGCAGTCCTAACTCTATAAATTTGGAGAGCCTCTATAGTAGGAGTAAATATATAATAATAGCAGGGCAGGTATGCCTGAAGGGAGTCCACTCCTCCTCAAAGGCACAGGGGCGCACTGAACATCCAGCAAATAGCACAGCGAAGGTGTCCAATGACCCCCCTCACCAACTAATCAATTGTACAAACAAACGACAACTGCCCCAACCTATAACTGGTCTTAACAGCAAGGAGCACATGGAAGGGTGACACATGTCAAACAACAACAAAGAAAAATTCCCAACTCAACTTAACAGCCAGCCTGCAAACAACCGAATTGTCCTGTCTATCAGTTCACAATAACAGGGGTTTAGTTTGCATACATTTACAAATACATGTGTAAGCGGCAGTGGCAGCGGCTGCGGCTGCGGCTGTGACAAGGCACCCCAGTATTGACTGCAATCCTAATTCTATACATTTTGAGAGCCTCCATAGTAGGAGCACATTCATAATAATGGATAGATTGAGAGCAGGTATGTCTGGAGGGAGCCCAGTCCTCCTTAAAGGCACAGGGGCACACTAGACAGCTAGTAAATAGCACAATGGCAGAAAACTTACCTGAAACCCTTGTTGCTAGGCAGTCTTCCTAATCTGCCTCTTCCTACTCCGCGGCGCTTCCTCCTCTTCGGTGAGCAGCCCCGTTGCCTTCTAGGAACTGTGTGTGTCCCAGGAAGCAACAGGGCCATTCACAAAGCACCGCGCGACTCGTGCATGCGCAGTAGGAAACGGGCAGTGAAGCTGCAAGGCTCCACTGCCTGTTTCCCTTCCTTAAGATGGAGGTGCCGGCGGCCGATCCGATGGACGGATCGGCCTCGGGGGGCCGACATCGCGGGCTCGCTGGACAGGTAAGTGTCCTTATTAAAAGTCAGCAGCTACAGTGTTTGTAGCTGCTGACTTTAAAAAAAAAT
Source organism: Lithobates clamitans (assembly GCA_037952925.1). Taxonomy (NCBI): domain Eukaryota; kingdom Metazoa; phylum Chordata; class Amphibia; order Anura; family Ranidae; genus Lithobates; species Lithobates clamitans. The sequence goes on along the minus strand of JBBGZY010000339.1, from coordinate 2,460,889 downwards.
ATATATAGCAGCCGGAACCCCCCTTTAACCGGTTCCGGACCAGCTGCAGCAGTTTCACTGTGGCAGGTTGGCTCCCCTTCACAAAACTACGTTACTGTACGTGGTCTCGCGGGGTCCGGATAGCAGGCGCGCGCCCGCTGCACAGTGGGGGTGCCGATGCTTGATGACCGTTGACCACGACTGATTGTGACCAGGAGACACAGAACAGGGACGAGTATGTGTAAACACACACTTCCCTGTTCTGACAAGTGTGAAAGATCGTGTGTTCCTATTAGCTAGGAACCACGATCTGTCACTTCCTGTAGTTAGTCCCTCCCCCTTCAGTTAGAATCACCTCCCAGGGAACACAGTTAACCCCTTCACTGCCCCCTAGTGTTAATCCCTTCACTGCCAGTGACATTTTTACAGTAACCAATGCATTTTTAATCGCACTGATCGCTGTATTAATACCAATGGTTTCAAAAATGTGTCAAAATTGTCCGATGTGTCTGCCATAATGTCGCAGTCATGATAAAAATCACAGATCGCCGACATTATACTAAAAAAAAAAAAAATAATAAAAATGCTATAGATCTATCCCCTATTTTGTAGACGCTATAACTTTTGCGCAAACCAATCAATATAGGCTTATTGCGATTTTTTTTATCAATAATATGTAGAAGAATACATATCGGCCTAAACTGAGGAAAAAGTAGTAGTTTTTTTATATATTTGTGGGGGATATTTATTATAGCAAAAAGTAAAAAATAATGCGTTTTTTTTTTCAAAATTATTGCTCTTTTTTTGTTTGTAGCGCAAAAAATAAAAACCGCAGAGGTGATCAAATACCACCAAAAGAAAGCTCTATTTGGGAAAAAAAGGACATCAATTTTGTTTGGGTACAAATGTCGCATGACCGCGCAATTGGCCATTAAAGCGACGCAGTGCTGAATCGCAAAAAGTGCTTTGGTCAGGAAGGGGGTAAATTCTTCCGGGGCTGAAGTGGTTAAATAGTTTGAGGCCTGCTACTAGAGAAACTGAAAATTCAGTACAAACTAATTAAAGAACAGATAATAAATGTTGACAAAGTGCCATATCCGGAGGACTGATTAAAGAAATTGTTGAGGTAGTGTACACATAGATTCAGAGCCAGCTATTTCTTGTACCATCCATTCAAGGAAACTACCAAACATCTCAAAACAGTAGTGAGATATAGAGCTGCCAATTGGGAGGCACATGTCAACATAAACGAATAATTGAAAGCTATATGTTTGGATAAGGAGAAGGTGAAAAGCCAATTCCATATCTGCCTTGCCATAGGGGTGCCCATTTCTGCTGTTCTGACTAGTGTAAAAACTTTGTCAAAAGATGCATATTGCTGTCATGATTTCTACTTCTCTATTCAATCATTAACCCCGGGGTGGCAAAGATCACGAATAAACAATTTTTTCCAAAATATTTCTCTTTTTTAGATAATAACTGTGAACAACCTTGGCAGCCCGATGAATGGAAGAGATGAGCCACAAGGTGATATAAAAATTACCACCATCGACCTGTGAAAATACTTCTTTCTTAACTGTCACCAAACAAGCATGTAAGCAGTGAAGTCTGAGAAAGTCTGGACTACTTATTTGCATTTTATTACTTACCGATAACTCAGAAAAACTCAGAAAGTAGTCAAAGTAGGGAAGCCAATGACAGCCAAGTGTAGTATGTATAGGGTTCACATATTAGCATTCACATATTATTAAGATTTGTTATTCATTATTTTTTCTTTTCATTTCCCTATTTTAGTTCATAGTTTTCATCGCATCAGATACAGTGGTTACCTTAGTTTCAACTTCAAGAGGATCTCTGCTTAAAAACTATAGTTATGTTTTATTTGGACACAAGTAGATCATAGCATTGCGATCAGACATTTGCAGCTGTACTCTTTGATTACTTATTGAATAGGACTAGGAATTCTAGTGGAAATACCTACAGTAATTTATGGAGACCCAGAAAAATATAAGAAACCAGTATGTAATTCATCTTGCCCACAATCACACACGACTTAATGTGGTGATCTTTATAGGGAATGCTATGGTTGCATTTAAAATACTGAATCATAAAAAAAACCCAAAGTGGTATTTAAAGGAATATGTTTTATTAAACTGTTTGTTTTTTTTTATATATATATGTTGTTAGACAAACCTGTGCTTATTCAATACAGAGAAAAAAAAAATGTTTCACCTACTATAACCCTCACCCCCCAACTAATAAAATTCCTCTTCCGGCTCAATGTTCAAGATTCTTTAGGAGAACAAGAAAATACTCTCCAAAACACAGGACTATTATGGGTACATTGGACAAATAACCTAAAATAGAAATAGCAGCACAAGGGTCAGCAAAGAACATTATACAAAAATATGTATATTGTGGACTTATTATCTTTGTATCGGACGTCTCATTCTTCAATTTTTGTATAAGGTTCTTTGCTAACCCTTGTGCTGTTATTGTATACATGCAATTGAGCCCTCTTTTCTTTTAGACTATTTTATTCTGTTATTCAATATAATTTATACTTTTTTATACATTTGTGCCTTAGAGGTAATTTGTGTGATGTGCCTATAATAGTGCTGTGTTTTGGAGGGTATTCTCTTGTTCTATGCAATTTGGGATGATGGCACTCTCACAGCTCCCCACCATTTACTTCCTAAATTTCTTCTTCAGGAAGTAAAACCAGGTGGTTGGGCTGCAGTTTTACCACCCCATGACCGCCCATCTGAGTACTGACATTTCGCCGCTCACAACTGTACACATGTCATGGCCACGATGCTGTGCTTTGCAGTCAGAGCAAAAACGAAACAGCATGTCCCATTCGGCTACTACTGCAAATCTATGGGGCACAGTAGTATTGGATTTACGCCTGTCTAATGCCCCTGAAAAGCAGTCTGAACACTGACGGCTCTTTAGAGTGCATCACGCATGTAAATGAGCCCTAAATGTCATAAAACTCGCATCAGCCTACATACTTGACAAGGGCAGTTACATTTTAAAATGACAGATCCGTACTTGCACAAAGTACTGTAAGCACACCTTATTTATACCACAGGTTTAAATAAAATTAGGCTTCAGCAGTTAAAGAGCATCTGGGAACATCGTATTGTGCAAGCAATATAACTCAACTCTTTGTATCACAATAAGAAATGCAGAAATTGATTTATTGACCCAACGTTTCTGCATGAGCACCTATCTTCATCAGACCAGCATGCGCCCACTGCAGATCAATAAATCCATGGCTTGAATTCATTACTACTTGTGTCTGTTTCTAAATGTACATCATGCATGCTTTGTGCTTCATAGACAAAGAGATTGGGGTTTTCTCTTTTCTTGTCTCACCCAATTTCCTTTATAGCTGATGATGTATGTTGTATAAAACAGCTAGACATAAATATGTAGATATTTGGCAGATGTAGGCTTCTTTTGGAGCTCTCTCTATAAGAAGAGTAATGCTCCCTGTGTTGTTTCTTCCAGTAAATCTATTTGTGTCTGCCATGGGCAAAAAAATCAGGCTAAGCTCCATGGGGAGATAAAACAATGCACAAAGTCAAATCTTCCTGAGAATACAAACTATTTTATTTTCACTGTTTTCCATAGATTTTAATCTGCTGCTTAGGAATGGGCTGCCTAATGCAATGCGCCTTAACACAAAAAAAAAACATGCTTGGCAGTGTACTGCATCATGGTGTGAATAGGCTCTACTGTTACTAGGCATATGAAAGACCCACCTTTAGATCATTTCTAATTTATTGTACTTGTAGCGGTACCCCCGAAAGGGCAGCTAGCTGATTATTAAAGTATAGTGTAACAAGAGCACGGTTACTACACACTCCTTGATAGCTGCAGCACATATAATGATGCTGACTGGAGTCCTCCCTCACTAGTGCAGAGGCTGCCAGCACACGCAAAGCACAGTTCAGGCACACTGACACAAAGAGCAGTCTGGAGGATATCTTTTTGTGATTTATTTAATAAATAACTTGGAGGGGGTGCAGGGTAGCATGGGATACTCCAGAACAATAACAGGAAGACACACTTCTCTATGTTACAAACTTAAAGAGCAGATCTTCTCCTAAGTTGCTGCTTCAATCCTCCCGTTACATATCAGAGGAGGCTAGAGGTATGAACCCCTCAAAAGAGGAACTAGTTGGCCTGAGTTCAGAGGAAGGTTCACCCATGAGAGACTAGGGAAGGCCAGGGGTATGAACCCTTCAGAAGAGGAACTACTTGGCCCAAGTTCAGAGTACAGTCTTTTCAGGAGAGACAAGGGGAGGTCAGAGCCATGATCCCTTCAGAAGGGTAACTATTTGACCCAGCTATCCCAATAGTACACAGTCACCAGGATCTTTGTACAAGAGTAGTACTCATGAGGTCAAGGGAACAGCTGTGCTCATTCAGCTTCTTACAGATGCTTGATAGTGAGGTGGACTGGATTCTTTAGTGAAGTCTCGGGATGTCAGAGAAATCTTCAGGTGTAGGCCCCCTGGCTCTACCACAGCCAGGACCTCGATGAACAACTGCTTGAATCAGAAGAATGGCTTAGGAGGGGGCATCCGCCCCCAACCCTGAGAGGTGGAAACTGTTAAACAGGAAGGCACTGCTGTTCTGAATCTCAGACTATTTATGTGCCCTCAGCCATCTTCTTGACCCACCTCCCAGGGACTGGATGCAACACCATAAATATTCATGCTGCCTAAGACTTGCTCCACTCCCTATGTTCTAAAAAAAATACTGGAAGGCAGTGGTGAGCAATTAAACCTGCAGCCTGTGAAATCCAGAACAGCCAAAAGGAATCACCAACTGCTCCTCTGACAACAGAGGAGCCAAAAAGACTAAATATACCTACAAATCATAGCAACCCAACTAGAAGGGTGCTACATAAAATTTTCTAAAATAAAGCAGTACTCCACACAAAAAAATATATAAAATTGGACAGTCCAATAAAAGATAGCATAATAAAACCAGCTTTTGCTAAAATACAGTTTACACCTTCAACAAAGAGATTTCTCCAGCAATTATTTTTTTACTGCCAATAGTTGTCCTAATTCTGATGACCAGCATTATTTAACCTACTTCTTTGAGCACAGGTCATCCAGGACCTACCCCACCCTGGGACTGGACAGTGAAACAATGATGAGCTCATCTTTTTGGCACGTTTCTTCTATCATCAACCTGCATGTCAGCACATTAACTTATTAACTCATACATTTTCCAGCATTTTCCCCACACCAAAGGTGGCACACATACCGCATACAGCCTACCTTACAAGTGAATGGCTGTACATGGCCATATTCTCATAAACGCTGCTTCTTCTTTGCAATGGCATTTACCCATGCATGTGCATCCTGTTAACTCTTTCACTAAAAAAAAAAATTCACAAAAAAATAATTTTAACATGTTTAAAATTACATTTATGGTAGCTTTAGGGAAAAATACTTTACATACATTCCTTCTTTTTTTTTTTGTGAAAGGGAACACAAATCCAGGACACACTTAGTGAGCCTTCTCTGCTTTAATGACTGCTCTAAATTTGAACTTGGAGAAAAAAGAAGTTCTTTAGTGATGCCTCAGCTGCCGTTGATTGCTCTGAGCAATTTTGAAGCTATTCAAGAGAAAGAATAGCTAGCATCATTGTAGAAAGGGCAGCAGGGGTGGTAAGAGTGATACAGGATTACGAGAGACACCACCTGAGATAATAGCAGAAAGGAGCATGCTACCTATGACAGTGACAATAAAGACTCAGGCAACAGGGGAGAAAATCTCAATACCCAGAAATGGGTTGACTTGCAAATGAGATGTGGATTATTTTAAGAGTAACTGTTTAAGTCTGTGGGAGGCAACATTTCCATTGAACTCAGTGCTTGCTGACCAGTGCAGATTAACCTCTTTTGCTGGAAGAAGAATCCTATCACTGGAAAGTGATGCAGCATTCCTGCTCCGCCTGTAAATCATTTTTTTAAATTAATTGGTCAGTTTCATGTTGAGTGAAGTAAGCTGGATTTTTCAAGATCTGTGCCAACTTTATATTGCTTTATTGTGGTTTTGTATAGCATTTCAAAATACAAATATATATATATATATATATATATATATATATATATATATATATATATATATATATAAGAAATTCTGCAATTGTACATTGTGAGCGTCATTTATTGTTCAAAATATAACAGCTTTATATAATACAGTTCTAGTATTACATAATGAAATTACATTTTGAGCAAATAACAAAGCTCATTTTGCTGTAACACCAGTATTTATTTTGTTTATCTTGGTTACAGGGATTTCCTGGGTTGCTAAGCACATATTGCCACTTAGGGGTAGTTGATACATGGTTAGCTCTCTGAAGATTGATAGTGAGGAGGCATTATGTTGCCTCTTTAACAGCTCTTTTAACTCCTAAAAGCCTGCACCACATGCAGTTAAAGGGCATTTGGAGCATGACTAAATTCGGCGGTGGTTTACATCTGGGGACACTCTTTATTTTTAATTTATAATAAAGGAATTGTCAAAAACTTTCTCTGTGTTTTTTTTACTTTTTGACACCTTTTTGGTGAATGGGTAGGGATACTATGTACCCCATACTCATTCACATGGGGGGTCAGGATCTGGGGGCCCCCTTGTTAGAGGGGGCTCCCAGATTTCAACAAGCCCCCTGCCCACAGACCCCCACAATCACAGCCCAGGGTTGTGGGGAAGAGACCCTTGTCCGCATCAACATGGGAACAAAGTGCTTTGGGGGCATGTCCCCCCCCCCCACTTTTCTGTCCTGCCAGGCTGCATGCTTGGATAAGGGTCTGGTATGGATTCTGGGGGGGACCCCACACCATTTTATTTTATTTTTTTTGCTGGGGAGTTCACATTAAATTCCATACCAGACCCTAAGGGTCTGGGATGGATGGGGGGACCCGTACGTCACCTTTTTTTGCTATTTTTACCGGCAAATGTTTTTTTATTCAGCTGTCAGCTGGGAAGCCCATTGACAACTGATGACTCATCTGTTGTGAGGGATGCCGCGGCCGGCTTCCCGACCCGGCTCCTTAACCACTTCAGCTCCAGAGTAGATGTCCCTTTTTTCCCACAAATAGAGCTTTCTTTTTGTGGTATTTGATCATCTCTGCGGTTTTAATTTTGTGTGCTATAAACAAAAAAAGTCTGACAATTTTGAAACAAAAAACAATATTTTTTTACTTTCTTCTATAAAACACACCAAATAAAAATGTTTTAAAATAGAGTTTCTTCATCAGTTTAGGCCAATATGTATTCTGCTAGATATTCCTGGTAAAGTTATAGCATCTACAAACTATGGGATATTTTTATGGAATTTTTTTTTTTTTTTACTAGTAATGATGGTGGTCAGCGACTTATAGCGGGACTGCGACATTGCTGGGGACAAATCAGACACTAATGACACTTTTTGGGGACCAGTGACACCAATATAGTGATCAGTGCTAAAAAGTATGTACTGTCACTGTACTTATTGCAGGGAAGGAGTTAATATCAGGGGCGATCAAAGGGTTAAATGTGTCCCTAAGATGTGCTTTCTAACTGTGTGGTGGGGTGCTTTAACTGTGGAAAGACAGAGATACGTGTTCCTGCTTAGCAGAAACACAGGATCTCTGTCTCTACTACTAGCAGAACGGCAATCTGCCTTGTTTACATAGACAGACCGCTGTTCTGCCTCTCTCGTGAATGATCGCCAGGTCCGGGTAGACATCAGGGCCACCGGACCCACCGGACCCACTGATTGGATCCCACTGTGTCCAATCATTTTGGGTTGAGTTGGGCGCATGCATGTCAAAAACCTGGAAGAGTCAATCATGTACAGGTACGTGATTTCGCCTGTAGGAGCCGCCCCTCCCCACACAATATATGTATGTGGGGCGGTCGGCAATCAGTTAACAACCAGTTTTTACTGTGCCCTGATTGGGCAAAGCTTTTCCCAATCAGACCGCAGAATGTGCAGCGCACAGTACATTGCAGAGCATTCGGCGGGGTGAACATCTTGCAAATTTGGGTGTTCCCCAAATGGGGCAAACAGCCAATGTTATGCCCGAACTCATGCTTGGGCTGAACCATTTGCCCAGCACTACTCACAAGTAGAGATGACTTCCTCCAAACTCATCTGTATCCGAACATCAAAATTGCACTTTGTTTACTCCTAGCAGCTTCAGGCCGAGTCATTTACCACCCCACTGCACAAGTAAACAATGAACACATGCCCATATTTTGTCAATGTCATTGGCTGAATATGGACATGTGTCCATAAAAGGGTACTGACATCACCAGCATTCCAACCCTTTCTTTACATGTGCTGCAGGGGAGAGAATTACCGGCCCACAGCTGATTGGAGTTAAAAAAAAGTGCAATTTTGATGGCAGTGATCATGTAACACAATGGTTATATCTATTTCCCTGTCTGATTCTGCCATTTTGCTGCCAGGTTTGTGTGCAGAGAGGAAAGTAGAAAATATTCTTATACTGCAGCTCTGCAGGAGCCCTGCTGTGTTTAATGATAGTCATGTGCTGGGGACTCTGTGGTTGGCAGGTGACTGTCATTATACACTACAAGACCGTCACATAACAGCTGCAGTTTATTGATCATAGCCTATCCTACTCATGTTTGCACACTTGGTTGTCCTGAGGAATATAGCTGTTCTTTGTGGTTTGCCTCTGAAAACACAGATTGGTGCTCCAAGCTAATCAGATGTGTATTGAATCGAACTCTGGGTTGTCTACAAGCAAATGAACTTTACTAATGTTTTGTATAACACAGGCATGAAGAAATAAGTACTTTATTTTTATTGAACTAGATTGTTCATTCACAGTCACAACATATTAAAGGTTGCAGTAGCTGAAGGACCGTGGGATCGTCTTGGGGGTTTATTTCTAATGATTGGAACAATGATTGTTTTTGCTTAAAACTGAACTGCAGGCTTATATAAAAACACAAATTAGTGCAGCACTATATTCATTAATACATCATTAAATGTGTTTTTTAATGCAAGCAGTGTAAGTCCCTGAAATTGACTTGGTACCAAGTAATCCACTCACTGTACATTGGTCAGTGGTATGGTCATTTTTTTGGGGGGGGGGCAGCAAACAGTACCACCCCACCCCCCGGTCGGTCAGTTGGTTGGGTCTGGTGCACTTACCCCATGGTATGGTGGGCAGCGCTTCTCCCTGCTTCATCGGTGGCTTCCCTTTCTCGGCGGTGGCTTTCCCTTCTCCTGCTCTCCATGGGCATCGTGGCTGCTTCCGTTTCCTCCCTCCTCCTCGGCAGCCAATTGGGACTTTTTTTGGCCAATTGGAAAATGGGTCTCAGACCTGCTTTTGATTGGCCAGATTGAGGATCAGTGTTTCAATAGCGAATATTTATTCGCTGTTGTAACACCTGGGTGGGCTCCTGGCACAATGCTCTGCGCCATGAACCCACCATATTTTGAAGCCTATTAGAGCCTCTGGCTCTAATCAGATGCTTCAAAAAAACACCCCCGCCGCTCTAATTCACACACCTGGCGTTCTGAGAGGGGCCAGACGCATGAATAGGGGGTGGTGGTGTCCTGTCAAAATAGCGGCTGTGGATAGAGCATGGGGGTGGCGGCTGTGGATAGCTGTGGCGGCGCTCCAGCATCCCTAATGGATAGGCTGCCACTGACAATGGTGCTCAGTCTGAGAGGAAGGGGAGAGAGCAAAGTGACAGAGAGATGAACTAATTGGTCTGCTGCTTCTCCTTTCACTGTCCAGTCACAGGCTGAGGGATGGATAAGACCTGTAAGTTTGCCTTACAGTTGGACTCCTGGAATTCAGCCACTTTCTCTTTTCTTATTCTTTTTATTGAATAGCACAAATTCTTTTTACATTATATAACATGTTCCAATTGATTCAAATGAGGTGGTAGGGACAGAGTAGGGGTTTGCTGGAATAGGTATTGAAGTTAGTGAAGTTAAAAGTGCAATAGTGGAAAAAGGGAATACAAAAGAGCAGGAAACTAGAAAAGAAGAGAAGAGAGAGAAAAAAGGAGGGTGGGTTATAAGGGGCAGAGGAGGGTAATATAGGGAGTCTGACCGGATGCCTCCATTTCATAGGATGCATAGTGCTTCAAGGCGAGAGTAAAGAATGGACAAGGCAGAGATTATAGTTACTCTAACTACGGGGTCCATATTTTCAAGAATTTCAATTCAGTATTCTTTAATATAGAGGTAAGTTTTTCATGAATTATGGTACAAATAATCTGCTGTTTTGCCTCCATGATGTTCAGGGAAGGCTGTCTCCAGGCTTTAGATATACACTTGTAGCACCCTTTACCTAGTGTAGGTTCTAGAGTGAGATTTTTGTATAAACAGGTAAATTTAGGCAGGGCTAGACCTGTTTGTTTTGATCTGTGGGGCTAGGAGTGGCTTAGAGTAGGCTGGTGACTCACAGCTAGTTTCATCTTTCGGTTACCTCCCTCTGCTTCTAGAGGCTTCTAGAAGGAAGGTGGGGAAGAAAGGTGGAGCAGTTTGGGGTGTTCTAAGGAGCCCAACCTGGATTGGCAGGGGGCAGGCCTCCTTAAATACCTAGGGTCAGCCGAGCTGGGAGGGGTTGTTTGGGTGGAAGAACTGGAGATGGAGTATTAGGCTGTATGGGCCTTGGAAGAAGCTCCCCAGTCTGGGGGGGGTGACCATGGGCCAAGGACTCGGAGCTTTACAGGAGCCCCATACAACCCAAGGGGTGTCCTGAACAGAAGCAGGACAGGATAGCAGGGAATACTGCTGGGCAAGTCTCCAGGAGGAATCCATCAGGTGTCGGGATAGCTGGGAGAGGCATGCCGGAGTGGACTTAGGGGCGGCACAGTGGTGTAGTGGGTAGCACTCTCGCCTAGCAGTAAAAACGGTCGCTGGTTGGCTGGTTTGTATCCCAACCACAACCCTACCTGCCTGGAGTTTGCATGTTCTCCCTGTGCCTGCATGGTTCTCCTCCGGGTACTCCGGTTTCCTCCCACACTCCAAAGATATGCTGGTAGGTTAATTGGCTTCTGTCCAAAATTGGCCCTAGTATATGAATGTGAGTTGGGGACCTTGGATTGTGGGATCCTTGAGGGTAGGGACCGATAGTGTGCAATGTATGTGTGGAGTGCGGAGGGGGAGGAGGAGTATCTAAATTGTCCGAAACCATGCAAGACTCTTTTTCCTGGGGGTCCCATGAATTTCTTAACCCCATCCAAGTTCTAATCCCTCAATAAAAATACAAAAACAAAGCTGAAGGACTTGTTCATTGTCTTGCAATGTCTGGAAGTGAATGCTGGGCTGGGCAGGGTGACAGGTGGGCCACAATCAATCAGCAGCCCTACGGGGGTACCACTACACACTGTATTGTCAAAAGTATTGACATCCCAATCTTAGTCCGCAGGGTTCAATATTGCGCTGGCTCACCCCTTTGCAGCTATAAAAGATTCAACTCTTCTGGAAAGGCTGTCCACAAGGTTTAGGAGTGTGTCTATGGGAATGTTTGACCATTCTTTCAGAAGCGCATTTGTAAGGTCAGGCACTGATGTTGGACGAGAAGGCCTGGCTTTCAGTCTCCGCTCTAATTCATCCCAAAGAAGTTGTATCGGGTTCAGGTCAGGAGTCTTAGATTAGCTAGCTATCACTTCTACCGCCAACAAAAGGCTGCTGTTAAAGGATTTTTTCTCAAGAATCTTCCCTCCTGTATCTGCTTCGTGTTTTGGAGTATCCTGCATCCCCCTCCCTCCTAATTGAAGCACTACAACACATTTACGAAAAGACAAGTCAGGGCGGCACAGTGGTGCAGTGGTTAGCACTCTCACCTAGCAGTAAAAAAGGGTCGCTGGTTCGAATCCCAACCACGACACTACCTGCCTGGAGTTTGCATGTTCTCCCTGTGCCTGCGTGGGTTTCCTCCGGGTACTCCGGTTTCCTCCCACACTCCAAAGACATGCTGGTAGATTAATTGGCTTCTGTCCAAAATTGGCCCTAGTATATGAATGGGGACCTTGGATTGAGGGTAGGGATTGATGTGAGTGTGCGATGTTCAGGGTTAGGGACAAGGGTCAGGGTTGTAGACCCACACTCACTCAGGTTGAACTGGATGGACTGGTGTCTTTATTCAACCTTACTAACTATGTAACATTCCCTGCACTGAGACTGTGTTTGTCAGTGTGCTTGGAACTGGTGCCTGGGCTTGGCAGTCTCTGAACAGGTAAGGAAAACCTAGGTGATCCTCAGTGGTCCCCGGGGGTGAGAGCTACATATATTTCGCTGTTTGACTGGAGTTCAGCATTTACTTCTCTCTACCAGATTTTGCTGCAGAATCTCATCTCTTTTTCTCCCGTTTATAAGTTTTACATCTGAAGCAAGGTTTAATGAAATGTTGAAAATTAAAATAGCCAGAACACAAGCAAACATGAAAAAAAAACTGAAAGACAGAAAGCCTACTTTAAAGATTGGACTCCTAGGAGTTCACTGTATGAAGAGAATCACCTGGTTACATTTGGGGTGTACAGTATATGTACATATACAGTATATATAGTATTGAACTCTATCTCTAATGCCGCGTACACACGGTCGGACTTTTCGGCTACAAAAGTCCGACAGCCTGTCCGACAGACTTTCGATGGACTTTTGGCGGACTTTTGGCGGACTTGCGGCAGACTTTCTAACGAACGGACTTGCCTACATATGATCACACAAAAGTCCGATGGATTCGCACGTGATGACGTACACCGGACTAAAATAAGGAAGTTGATAGCCAGTAGCCAATAGCCGCCCTAGCGTGGGTTTTTGTCCGTCGGACTAGCATACAGACGAGCGGATTTCTGGGTCCGGCGTAGTTACGATGTAAAGATTTGAAGCATGTTTCAAATCTAAAGTCCGTCAGATTTGCGGCTGAAAAAGTCCGCTGAAAGTCTGGGGAAGCCCACACACGATCGGATTGTCAGCCAGCTTTGGTCCGTCGGCGTCCGTCGGACTTTTGTAGACGAAAAGTCCGACCGTGTGTACGCGGCATTAGGTTGGGTTCACACCTAATATGAGTGCGGCTCACAGCAGGAGTCCGGGGCATCCTTGTTCTCCGTTTCAGGGACTAATCAGGCCCGAATTGATGCCTGAATTTGGATCTGAAATGGAGCCAAAGACGCACAGGACCCTTGTGCAATACGCTCCGTGGCCGCTCCGGAGATGTGTGAACCGACTCCATAGAAAGTCGGTCACAATCTCCTGTCATGCGTATTGGACGCAGGGAAGCCCAAATCCAATTTGCATCAGTGTGAACCCAGCCTAAAATTGATTTTGGCAAATTATTTCCACGGTTATCGAAATTATGTAAAGCGAGAGGAACATTTCTCAAAAGCAACTTTATAAATAGACAAAACTTGATACTTTCCCATGAAAAGTATCAATTTGTTATTTACATAAATTTGTTTAATTAAATTTGTTTAATTCATTTTCGGAATTTGTTTTGTTTATTCATATTCAAATCGATTCAAATTATCAAATACTAATTTGAATCGATTCGAAAAGTTTTCGAATCAATTTCGAATAGTTTTCAACTTCGAATAGTTTTCTAATTCGAAAAGTTTTCGAATTTTAATCCTTTTCCAATTTCCAAAGAGAATAAAGTAGAATGGGAAATAAAGGAGTATAATAGAAAAAATAGAATAGAGAAGAAAATAATATAACAGAAAATAAAAGAATAGAATATAATAGCATAAAACAGAACAAAATGAATTTCCGAAAGATGAAAATTTATTTGAATTTCCATTCAGAATGAAACGAACCGCACATGTCTAAAAAATGTAAAAATATCAATTTCAGTCTTATAAATAGTCCCCTATCCAGTCAGATTTCTGAAGTCTGGGTCTGAATATAAAAATATTTTTTTCTGATTTGTTGCTTTGAGCAGTGTTCCTGTAGTATAGTTTTCCTAGATCAGCCCCTAAGAGCCCATTTACACTATTATGCCCTGCACTGCAATGCACGTTTTTATGCATTATGGTGCATTACTATGCACTGTTTTATGCAGCACATTCAAAATGAATGGGCTGCAATGCACTTCAACACAAATATCGATTGCTGCATTTTTTGCAGTGCAGTACACATGTTTTGTATTGCATTGCAACACAGGTGCACTCTTAAGGTGCCTTGTGGTGTAATTTAAAATGAATAGCACCACAACACACAAATGCACATATGATGTGTCACAATGACCTGGTGTGAACATGCTCTAAGGCTGGAATCATACTCTTGAGGTATGTTAATGCATGTGACTTAACAAAAAAAAGGGCTGCCAAAAATACCAAAAAAAGGTGCATGACATTTTATTTTTTAATGCAGCACACAACAACACACGGTGGTACTGCAGATGCCGAGATAATTTGCATTAGGATGCCTTTAGGAATGAATGCCACCACAGTGCACCATCATGCGTTTTCATGTGCTTACACGTGTGTTGCTAAAGCGTGGCATTGTAAACCCAGCCTGAAGAGCTCATGTACCTGTGGTGTAATATTATAACTGCCAACACATTCAAAGGGTCAAACTATTTCCAGGTGGATATAGGCATATTCACAATTTGCCCATCTTGTTTTGGCCATTTGAGAAGGTTATAAACTTATCCCTGGTAGTGTTGGTTCCCGTTCAACGAACACCCAAATTTGCGGGCGCTCGGCGGGATGTTTGCCAACCGAGCACCCCACAATGCACTGTGGACTGGCTTACTAAACAATCCTCAGAAAATGGAAGAGGTTCCCCAGGGTTTTTTTTTAGCAGCGCAAACTTAATGAGAAAAATAATTAATTTAAAATATTTTATTCAGGCAACAAATGAATTCAATTATACAGTAGATTTAAAATATAAATTGTGGTTGGCGACACAAACAACAACATGAGCCATCACCAATGGCAGACAATGCACCAATAAAAACATGATATGTCAATTACATTGTGACGTAACTATCCACGTGAATACCCTAATACATTTCGACCCATTTCATTTCTGGTCTTCTTCAGGGGGATTTTTAATTCTAGGAAATATATCAGAAAATTCTAAATTTTAGACAACATTGTGAACATTTTGCAGTGTACAAAACATTGTTGGGCATTCCATACTGTTCAAAAGTACATTTCCATGTGTGTGGTGGTATATTTACCATTACGAAGATGGAAAGGTGAGAATGTATCGCACAACCAGGATTGCTAAAAACAGCTGCATTCAATGGTCCCCAAAATATCTGCATGTCCCCTCCGCACCCTCCAGGAGAGTCCACAGTCCACAGGGCTTGCAAAGAGCCACACTTTTGGACCTTGAGAGGAAGGTAATAGGGTGAGGCACCCACAATATGATATTGAGGAATCTCAATAAATAATCAGCAAGTATTTTGTAAGTACTTTATACTCAATCAGGTGTTGGAATTATAGGGACTGATATTACTCATTTATTTAATTTTTTAGTATGTTAAATTGTTGGGTTCGTTTTTAGATTCATTTGTATTATCATACATGTAATGAAATAAAAAGTGATGATATTGCCCGATTAGTATGAAAGTGACTGTGCAATATAATGAGGTAGTGTATATAAAGATAAATGGATAATAAAAACTAATGTGGTAATGGCATTGAAATGATATGTGAAAAGCCAAAAAATGCTAGTGAGTACAAGAGTGTGTGCAAAACGCATAGTGGTGAACGTTAATTGTCTTTACTTATTAGAGGAATTCCATGTTAAGTGAACAGAAATGAGATATAAAGTGCCAGACAAAAGAGGGTGTATGGCACTAATAACAAGTGTTTAATCTGTTAAGAGTGAGACCATGTCTATATTGAGTTGAAATATGTTAATTAATTTGTAAAGAGCCTGAATAATGAGCAATATAGATAAATTAGTTAGTCAGTGTTGTACAAATATCAGCCGGTCTGATAAATCCAAAAGTTGCACTTACTAAATGCTACAATCCTTCCTATGTGTGTAAACAGCATTCCAGAGGTCACCTCAGGAGGATCCTCTGGAAGCTGTAGGTTTAAATAGTATTTGATTTATATATCCATTGATGGCAGGTGTTGCCCCCTCCCCAAACTCCCCCCCATTACCATAGTCCCTGCCGCCATGAGAGCGGCAGTCTCGTGGCCCCCTCGGCGTTCGAGAAGGCAAAGCCCCGGAATCCGCTGTTGCCCCCGACATAATTACGTGATGTCATGACGTCACGCGCATGCGCAGCTTAGCCTGCGCATGCTCAGCTTAGCCCGCGCATGCGCGCAACGCCTCTGATCATCCGGTGGCAATCAAGGGACACCGCCGGCATGAAGGATGGCCAAAAGGAAGAGGTCCAACTGTGGGAACATGAAGTGGGGAGACCTGCAAAAGGTTTTGCATCTCCCCACCATCCTGGGAAGCCAAATGGAAAAGGGGGGACACTCAACCAGGGCCGCAGAGAGAGAGACATAGCGTTACAATGGGATGTTCACCATGAAGCAAGCATATATAGAAACAGAATGTACAAAAATGAATAAATATTCTTGTTGACCTCATTATTCAGGCTCTTTACAAATTAATTAACATATTTTAACTCATTATAGACATGGTCTCACGCTTAACACTTTAAATACTTGTTATTAGTGCCATACATCCTCTTTTGTCTGGCACTTTATATCTCATTTCTGTTCATTTAACACAGAATTCCTCTAATTAGTAAAGACAATTAACATTCACCACTATGCAGTTTGCACACACTGTTGTACTCACTAGCATTTTTTGACTTTTCACATATCATTTCAATGCCATTACCACATTAGTTTTTATTATCCATTTATCTTTATATACACTACCTCATTACATTGCATAGTCACTTTCATACTCATCGGGCAAGATCATCACTTTTTATTTCATTACATGTAGTAATACAAATTAATCTAAAAATGAACCCAACAAATCAACATACTAAAAAATTAAATAAACAAGTAATATCAGTCGCTATAATTCCAACACCTGATTGAGTATCGACCAGTTTAAGGTCACTCAGTAGTACTGAATAATTACAAAATACTGGCTGATTATTTATTGAGATTCCTTAATACCATATTGCAGGTGCCTCGCCCTATTACCTTCCTCTCAAGGTCCAAAAGCATGGCTCTTTGCAAGCCCTGTGGACTGTGGACTCTCCTGGAGGATGTGGAGGGGACATGCAGACATTTTGGGGACCATTGAATGCAGCTGTACGATACATTCTCACCTTTCCATCTTCGTAATGGTAAATATGCCATTACACACATGGAAATGTACTTTTGAACACTATGGAATGTCGAACAATGTTTTGTATACTGCAAGATGTTAACAATGTTATCTAAAATTTGAATTTTCTGATATATTTCCTAGAATTAAAAATCCCCCTGAAGAAGACCAGAAATGAAACGGGTCGATGCATTGGGGTATTCATGTGGTTACTTACGTCCCAATGTAATTGGCATACCATGTTTTTATTGGTGCATTGTTTGCCATTGGTGATGGCTCATGTTGTTGTTTGTGTCGCCAATCACAATTTATATTTTAAATCTACTGTATAATTGAATTCATTTGTTGCCTGAATAAAAGATTTTTCATGAATTATTTTTCTCATAAAGTTTTTGCTGCTAAAAAAACCCCTGGGGAACCTCTTCCATTTTCTGTACATTTTTAGGGTGTTCAGCCTGGTCGACTCTCATATATGTCTCATTCCATTTTTTTCTAAACCATCCTCATCCTCCTCATTCTCTATCACCCAAGCTGAGACTATAGTACGCAGTCTCTTTAAATGGTGGACTTACATTTAATCTCCTTCTCAGACAGGCTTTTTTTCTGGAGTCCTAATACTTTCCTCTGTGGTTTCACCAAATGTCTCTCTTTATATACCCTCCTGACAGTTGAGCCTCATTGAGTTTAAGATATCCATCATTATACAGGTAAGGGAAACCCGGGTTGGCCTTCAAGCCTCTGCATATTTGAGATATGTGTTAATTTGCTTGAATTTGTTATGCACTAGTGACATTATGTTTTACAATGGTTTTTGATTTGTCTAATTATCTAATAAATTATTCTTAATTTGTATTGATTATATATGCAGTACCTGTTAAAAGTCTCTTAAAGAAGCCATCGTATTGGCGAAACATGTAGAGCTGGAGTTAGTGCATCTTTTCACAATCATATGGACACTGTATGATAATATTTATGCTGATTTTAAACAAAAATTCCAATACAATTTTGATTTTTTTTTATATATCTGTGTTATGTTTTGGCACCTTTAACCGCTTCAGCGCTGGAAGATTTTACCCCCTTCCTGACCAGAGCATTTTTTGCGATTCGGCACTGCATCGCTTTAACTGACAATTGCGCAGTCATGCGACGTTGCACCCAAACAAAATTGACGTCCTTTTTTTCTTTTGGCGGTATTTGATCACCTCTAAGGTTTTTATTTTTTGCACTATAAGCAAAAAAAGAGCGACAATTTTGAAAAAAACGCAATATTTTTTACTTTTTGCTATAATAAATATAGCATAAATTATAGCGTCTATGAAATAGGGGATAGTTTTATGGCATTTTTATTATTTTTTTTTTTTTACTAGTAATGGTGGCGATCTGTGACTTTTATTGGGACTGCGACATTATGGCAGACACGTCGGACAATTTTGACACATTTTTGGGACCATTGGCATTTATACACCGATCAGTGCTATAAAAAGGCACTTATTACTGTAAAAATTTCACTGGTAGGGAAGGGGTTAAAATTGGGGGTGATCAAGGGGTTTATTGTGTTCCCTAGTGTTTGGTCTAACTGAAGGGGGGAGCGGACTGTGTAGGGGAGATGACAGATCGCTGTTCATACTCTGTATGAACACATCGTTTCTGGTTCTCTGAGGGGAGAACAGACAGATTGTCTGTTCTGAACAGACGATCTGTCTGTTCTCACCTCAGAGAACCGGAAACTGTGTGTTTACACACACAGATCCCGGTTCTTGGTGTGCCCCGAGTGATTGCGGGAACCCGGCGGTGATCACGACCGCTGGGCACTCACATCGGCTTTGTGGGTGAGCAGGGGGTGCGTGCGCCCCTAGTGGACAAAATTGGAAGGGACATAACATGACTGTGATTCACGCAGCCGAGCCATGTTGCCGCAGTACTACTGCGGCGGCTGGTTGGAAAGCGGTTAAAATCCCATATTTTTCTCTCTCATCAATATTTTCATTTTTATTTTTTTCACTTTAAGAATCATTAAAATCACTGCTCCTTTAAAAAAACAATATTTTTTTAAAGTTTTCTTTGCATTCTTTGTCCCCCAGGGCAACTGAAACTGAGGTGATGAGAATGCACGTGAACCCTAACTCTCCATATGCAAGATGTCCCTACCCAGCTCTTCCCTATACAGGGACTCCTAAAGATGCAGGAAAAGAGATATATATATATATATATAGTTGAAGCACGTGTGAAAAAATTGTGTAGATTAACCGCTTCAGCCCTGGAAGATTTTACCCCCTTCCTGACCAGAGCACTTTTTGCGATTCAGCACTGTGTTGATATAACTGACAATTGCGCGGTCGTGCGACGCTGCACCCAAACAAAATTGATGTCCTTTTTTCCCACAAATAGAGCTTTCTTTTGGTGGTATTTGATCACCTCTGCGTTTTTTTTTTGTTGCGCTATAAACAAAAAAAGAGCAACAATTTTGAAAAAAACGCATTATTTTTTAATTTTTGTCATAATAAATATCCCCCAAAAATATATTAAAAAAAACTATTTTTCTCCTCAGTTTGGACCGATATGTATTCTTCTACATATTTTTGGTAAAAAAATCGCAATTAGCATATATTGCGATTAAAGTTACTTAAAGTAACTTTGCGCAAAAGTTATAGCGTCTACAAAATAGGGGATAGTTTTATGGCATTTTTATTATTATTTTTTTTTTACTAGTAATGGCGTAAATCTGCGCTTTTTATCGGGACTGCGAGATTATGGCGGACACATCGGACAATTTTGACACATTTTTGGGACCATTAGCATTATTACAGCAATCAATGCTATAGAAAATGGTCGACTAGTGGTTAAGAATGCTTTCAGAAATAGAATTGTTTATGGTTTATTTTTCTCAATTAACAAAATGGAAAGTAAATGCACAGAAGAGAAATCCAGACCAAATCAATATTTAGTGTGACCACCCTTTGCTTACATATTTTATTATATCTTTTCATGTGACAACACTGAAGGAATGACACTTTGCTACAATGTAAAGTAGTGAGTGCACAGCTTGTATAATAGTGTAAATTTGCTGTCCCCTCAAAATAACTCAACACACAGCCGTTTATGTTTAAACCGCTGGCAACATAAGTAAGTACACCCCTAAGTGAAAATGTCCAAATTGGGCCCAAAGTGTCAATATTTTGTGTGGCCACCATTATTTTCCAGCACTGCTTTAACCCTTTTGGGCATGGAGTTCACCAGAACTTCTCAGGTTGCCAATGGACTTTCACTCCTCCAAGATGACATCATGGAGCTGGTGGATGTTAGAGACCTTGCGCTCCTCCACCTTCCGTTTAAGGATGCCCCACAGATGCTTAATAGGATTTAGGTCTGGAGACATGCTAGGGCAGTCCATCACCTTTACCCTCAGCTTCTTTAGCAAGGCAGTGGTCATCCTGAAGGTGTGTTTGGGGTCGTTATCTTGTTGGAATACTGGCCTGTGGCCCAGACTCCAAAGGGAGGGGATCATTCATCGTTCCCTCAATGAACTGTAACTCCCCAGTGCTGGCAGCACTCATGCAGCCCCAGACCATGACACTCCCACCACCACGCTTGACTGCAGGCAAGACACCCTTTGCACTCCTCACCTGGTTGCCATGCTGCAGCTTAGTTTCAGGGTCTTGGCAATCTTCTTAAAGCCTTTGCCATCTTTATGTAGAGCAATAATTATTTTTTTCAGATCGTCAGAGAGTTCTTTGCCATGAGGTGCCATGTTGAACTTCCAGAGACCAGTATGAGAGAGTGAGAGCGATAACACCAAATTTACCACGCTTGCTCCCTATTCACACCTGAGACCTAGTAACACTAACGAGTGACATGACACCGAGGAGGGAAAATGGCTAATTGGGCAGAATTTGGACATTTTCACTCACTCACTTTTGTTGCCAGCGGTTTGGACATTAATCGCTGTGTGTTGAGTTATTTTGAGGGGACAGCAAATTTACACTGTTTTACAAGCTGTACACTCACTACTTTACATTCTAGTAAAGTGTCATTTCTTCAGTTTTGTCACGTGAAAAGATATAATAAAATATTTACAAAAATATGAGGGGTGTACTCACTTTTGTGAGATACTGTATATACACTATATTACCAAAAGTATTGTGACCCCTGCCTTTCCATGCACATGAAGTTTAATGGCATCCCAGTCTTAGTCCGTAGGGTTTAATATTAAGTCGGCCAAACCTTTGCAGCTATAACAGCTTTACCTCTTCTGGGAAGGCTGTCCACAAGGTTTAGGATTGTGTATATGGGAATGTTTGACCATATTTCGATTTGGTCAAGAAAGCCTGGCTCACAGTCTCCACTCTAATTCATCCCAAAGGTGTTCTATCTGGTTGAAGTCCGGACTCTGTGCAGACGAGTCAAGTTCCTTCGCCCCAAACTCGCTCATCCATGTCTTTATGGACCTTGTTTGTGCACTGGTGCGCAGTCATGTTGGAACAGGAAGGGGCCATCCCCCAAACTGTTCCCACAAAGTTGGGAGCACGAAATTGTCCAAAATGTCTTGGTATGCTGATGCCTTAAGAGTTTGATTCACTGGAACTAAGGGACCAAGCTTAACCTCTGAAAAACAACCCCACACCATGATCTCCCCTCCACCAAATGATTTGGATCAGTGCACAAAGCAAGATCCATAAAGCATTGATGAGCAAGTTTGGGATGGAGGAACTTGACTGGCTTGCACAGTGTCCTGACCTCAACCCGATAGAATACCTTTAGGATGAATTAGAGTGGAGACTGCGAGCCAGGCCTTTTTGTCCAACATCAGTACCTGATCTTTCAAATGCGTTTCCTGAAGAATGGTCAAACATTCCCACAGACACACTCCTAAACCTTGTGGACAGTAGGGATGAGCTTTGAGTTTGAGACGAACGTAAGTTCGACTCGAACATCGGCCGTTTGACCATTCGTCGAATTACTAGCATTATGGGCCGTTTGCGCCAAATTCGAGTGGCGTGTCACGGCCCATAATTCACTACGGCATCGCAGTGCATTTCTGGCTGATGATTGGCCAAGCATGCACTATGACCCGCGTGCTTTGGCCAATCACAGCGCGGTAAGAATGGAGAGCCATAATTGGCCAAAGGCAGGGTGGCTTTGGCCAAATATGCCTATGGGGATTTAGTACATGCCCCACACTATATAAGGCTGCCTGGAAGTCGGCCTTGTGTAGTGTGTTCCGGCGTGCTGAGAGATAGAGAAAGAGAGAGACAGTGTCATTTCATTTGAGTCAGTGTAGGCGAGTGCAGGCGAGTCAGTTAGCTGCAGTCAGTGTATTTAGTATATATATGCATCCCAGGTGTTGTATATACTGTATATATATATATATATATATATATACACTGTATTCAGTTTAGCTAGATCCGTTCCTGTTATTCTCTTCCTAATATACTTACAGGCAGGCAGCTGCAGTATTTTCAGTCAGTGTACTGTATCCTGTGCACAGTGTGCAACTAAAGCTAACTGCAGACAATTGCTGGTGTTCTCTTCCTAATAATACTGCAGGCAGGCAGCTGCAGTATTTTCAGTCAGTGTACTGTATCCTGTGCCCAGTGTGCAACTAAAGCTAACTGCAGACAATTGTTGGTGTTCTCTTCCTAATAATACCTCAGGCAGGCAGCTGCAGTATTTTCAGTCAGTGTACTGTATCCCGTGCACAGTGTGCAACTAAAGCGAACTGCAGACAATTGCTGGTGTTCTCTTCCTAATAATACCTCAGGCAGGCAGCTGCAGTATTTTCAGTCAGTGTACTGTATCCTGTACACAGTGTGCAACTAAAGCTAACTGCAGACAATTGCTGGTGTTCTCTTCCTAATAATACCACAGGCAGGCAGTTGATTCAGCTAGCTGCAGTATATTAGTGTACTGTATACTGGGCACAGTGTGCAGCTAAAGCTCACTGCAGACAATTCCTGTTGTTTTCTTCCTAATAATACTACAGGCAGGCAGGCGATTCAGCTAGCTGCAGTATGATCAGTATATATATATACATCCCAGCTTTGTGCAGCTACATCACACTGCAGGCCATTCCTTGTGTACTTATTCCAATACATCAAAGACAGTATGTCTGGAAGGCCAACAAGGAGAGGCAGACAGTCACAGGCCAATAAAAGAGGGCAAGCAGGCTCTGTGTCTAGAGGCAACAGTGCTGGTCGTGGAGACGGTCCATTCCTATCAGCACGTGGCCGTGGGGCATGCTTGTCCTTTTTCTCGGCAGCTGGCCGTGTTGAGCCACAACATGCCAAAGAGTTGGTAGAGTGGATGACCAAGCCATCCTCATCCTCCTCATCCTCTGTCACCCAGGCTATCTTGGCTGCCAATGCAGGTGCCAAAGTGACCTATTCCTTGGACTCAAGGTCATCATCAGTTAATCCTTCCCTAGCCCCACCGGAGGAGTCCCCCGAACTGTTCGACCACAGTGTCGGGTACATGCTGCAGGAGGATGCGCACCGTTTTGAAGGCTCCAATGATGGTACCCAGCTTGAGGAAGGCAGTAAGGTGAGCCCAGAGAGAGGGGTTGCCCAAGAAGGACAACAAACTGGCAGTCATGTTCCCCCCAGCTGCAACATACTGCCAGGTTTGCTCCAGTGACAAGGAGGGAGGGGGTGATGAGCTCACTGACTCTACGTGGGTGCCTGATAGGAGAGAGGAGGAGGAGGCGGAGGAGGAGGAGGCACATCTCCAATGAGGCAGGATGCCCTCCAGGGGCCAGCTTAAGGGCAGTCAACAGACTGCATCACACCGCAGATCTCCGCAAGTGCAGGGCGCTGGTGACTTTGCGCGTTATTCCAAAAGTTCTTTGGTATGGGCCTTGTTTGAGACGTGTGCAGCAGATCGCACCATTGCTTTTTGCAACATATGTCTGAAGCGTATCAAGCGTGGACTAGACAGCAAGCGCTTGGGCACCACATGCTTAATCAGACACATGTCGAGCTCCTATGCAGCACGTTGGAAACATTGCCTAAAAGACCCACACCAAAGAGCAAGGCAGACCTCTCCTTGCTCCTCCTCATCAGCTGGGATCTCCAACCCCATTATACCTTCAGTCCTCTCAGAAACCTGCACTGAGAGGAATGAAGGTGTAAAATTAGGTGTGCCACTGCCAAGTACTTGCTGGCAATCTGCTATCGGTACACCAACGTCCGATTCTAGCAGGCAGATTTCCGTACCCCAGTTGCTCCACCAGCGAAAGAAGTTTGCTTCCAGCCATCCACATGCCCAGCGGTTAAATGCTAGCTTGGCTAAATTGCTAGCACTTCAACTGCTGCCTTTTCAGTTGGTAGACTCTGTCCCCTTCCGTGAGTTTGTGGAATGTGCGGTACCTCAGTGACAGGTTCCTAAACGCCACTTTTTTTCACGGAAGGCGATTCCGGCTCTCTACCAGCAATGTCCATGCCTCGCTAGACAGGGCGGTCACCGGTAAGGTGCATATAACCGCTGAATCATGGTCCAGTATGCATGGACAGGGACGTTACCTATCTTTCATCATGCTCTGGGTGACTGCTGGCAGCTGGGAAGGATGTAGGAGAGGGTGCAGTAGTGTTAGAGGTTGTTCCGCCACCCACGCCTCCAAAATTCTACTAGTGGTGATTCTGCCACACCTCTCTCCTCCACCCCCTCCTCTTCTTCTTCCTCCATGGCCTCTTCCTGTGCTGATTTGTCCTCAGAACCAGCGGTGCTTCGTAGATGTTCAAGGGGCTACGCAGGTACGCAGGCAAAAAGATGCCATGCAGTTCTTTAGCTGGTGTGCTTGGGGGACAGGAGCCACACTGGGGCAGAGATTCTGTCAGCTCTGCAGGGGCAGGCTCAGAGGTGGTTGACGCCACACCAGCTTAAGCCAGGAATAGTGGTTTAAGATAATGGCACCAACCTCCTCTCCGCCCTTCGACATGGACAACTGACCCATGTGCCCTTTTTGGCTTACGTCCTTAACTTGGTGGTGCAGCGCTTCTTGGGCAGGTACCCAGGCTTACAGGATGTCCTGAGGCAGACCAGGAAAGTCTGTGTGCATTTCCGCCGGTCATATAATGCCAGTGCTCGGCTGGCTGACCTCCAAAGGGAATTTAACCTGCCCAAGAACCACCTAATCTGTGACAGACCCACCAGGTGGAACTCAACGTTGGCCATGCTGCAGCGGCTGCACACGCAGCAGAGGGCCATCAATGAGTACCTGTGTGACTATGGCACCAGGGCAGGGCAGGGAAGCTTCGTTTTTTTCCCCACGCCAGTGGGTCATGATCAGGGATGCATGCACTGTCCTGTCACCATTTGAGGAGGCCACGAGGATGGTGAGCAGTGACAGTGCCCCTCTTGTCCACCTGTTGGAGCACACGCTGCGTGGAATAATGGACAGGGCACTTGAGGCAGAACAGAGGCAGGAAGAGGAGGAATTCTTTACCTCTCAAGGCCCCCTTTATCCAGACAGTGTTCCTGTGTGCCCGCCGATCACACAGGAAGAGGACAAGGAGGAGAAGGAGGAGGAGGATTGTGTCAGCATGGAGGTGGAGCCTAGCACTCAGCATCAGCAGCAGTCTTCAAGGGATCATTTACAGTCTGAAGAAACCCATGGACTTGTACGTGGCGGGGAGGAGGTTGCTGCGGATCATGTCATCCTTAGTGACCCAGAGGACACCGGACCAAATGCCTCAGCAAACCTACGCTGCATGGCCTCCCTGATCCTGTAAAGCCTGTAGAAGGATTCTCGTATTCATGGTATCAAGGAGAGGGGTCATTACTGGCTGGCAACTTTCCTTGATCCACGTTACAAGGGTAAGGTTGCAGACCTTATCTTGCCTTTGCAGAGGGAGCAGAGGATGAAATATCTTCGGGAGGCCTTGCAGAAAGGTTTGTGCATCGCGTTTCCAGAGCCTGGGAGGTTACAATTTCCTGGTCCTCCTGGACAACGTGTTGCTGAGGCTTCGGTCAGTCACAGAAGGAGCGGTGGAGAAGGTGGCCATCTAAACCGATGTGTTCAGACAATTTTTTAGTCCGCAGCCCCAAGGCATGATCGGTTGCAGCAATCATCGCCAGCATCTGATTCACATGGTGCAGGAATACCTAGGGGCAAGATCAGACTTGGACACCTTTCCCACCGAAAATCCTCTGTGTTACTGGGTCTTGAGGTTGAATAACTGGCCAGAGCTTGCACAGTATGCAATTGAGTTACTGGCCTGTCCTGCATCCAGCGTTCTTTCGGAACGCACATTCAGTGCTGCTGGAGGCTTTGCAACCGATCACAGGGTGCGCCTGTCCACTGAATCAGTCGATCGGCTGACCTTCATAAAAATGAATCAGTCTTGGATCACCAGCTACCAAGCACCTGATGCTGATGTAACCGAATATTTTTTTTTTTTTAATGTGAGATCCCTTCAAGACTGCCTATGCTGATGCTGAGTGACTATCCTGTTATGCTGAGTGACTATCCTCTTCCTCCTCAATGTTTATGCTGATAGCTTGTAAGAACATTTTTGGTTCTGGGCACCGCCACCAGTGGCTAAGGCCCAATTTTTCAGCCCCTGTTTAACAGGGTTGTGTAATTACAATTTTTGATGCAATACTTTGCAGCAGGGCTAATTCCTGCGCTCCAACTAGAGTATCTGTGAGGGGTTGCAGTGTTGTGGCACCAGCACCAGTGCTTTGGGCCCAATTTTTCAGCCCCTGTTTAACAGGGGCATGTAATTACAATTCTTGATCTAATATTTCACAGCAGGGCCCGTTCCTGCGCCCACCGAAAGTAACTGTGAGGCCTTACAGTGTTGTGGCAACATCACCACACCGTCCACCACCAAAGGCCCAATTTTTCTGACCCTGTTCAACAGGGGCATGTAATTACTATTCTTGATCTAATATTTCACAACAGGGCCTGTTCCTGCACCCACCAAGAGTAACTGTGAGGGCTTACAGTGTTGTGGCAACACCAACACCTAAGGCCCAAATTTCTATATAGGGCAGGCCCCTACTTTCAAACATCCAACTTACAAATGACTCCTACTTGCAAACAGAAGGAGACAACAGGAAGTGAGAGGAAATCTACCCCTAGGAAGGGAAATTCTCTCCTGTAATGCCATGTACACACGGTCGGATTTTCCGATGGAAAATGTCCAATCGGAGCGTGTTGTCAGAAATTCCGACCGTGTGTGGGCTCCATCGGACATTTTCCATCGGATTTTCCGACACACAAAGTTGGACAGCAGGAGATAAAATTTTCCGACAACAAAATCCGATCCCGTCAATTCCGACCGTGTGTGGCCTGTTCCGACGCACAAAGTGCCACGCATGCTCAGAAGAAATTCCGAGACGGGACAGCTCATTCTGGTAAACTTAGCGTTCGCAATGGATACAGCACTTTCGTCACGCTGCAATGTTAAAAATGGTTTAATACAGCGTACTCTCTTCTTCTTTATAATGTGACAAGAATTAAGTAGTTTTGCTGCTCATATTCACACACACTTCTCACAAACTTTTATTTGTGTTTTTTTAGTGGGATTCCCTAAATATATTGTTATTAGTTGTCACATCTGACAGTTTTATATTATTTTATTTTTTTGGGGGGATTTTCAGCCTTTTTTTTTTTAATGTTTGGATTTTTTTCAAGGCTGATCTTTGTTCAATGTTAATTTTATTTTTACTCCAGAATATTTTTGTGTGTGTTTTGTGTGTCAAGTTACCCCAACACCATTGATATCTTGTATTATTTAATCTCCAGGAGATTGTTTGGTGTTGGTGTCCCTTGTTCATTTCACATTGCATATTTGAAATGTACCTGAATCCTCACAAACAAACTGTCCTTTTTGAAGTAAAACACATAGGAGAGTATAATTCAAAACAAAAATTCCTTTATTAAGGGATCAGAACCAAACAAAGAGGAAGGCAACACTGGATCAACAAGAGAAATTAGCGAAGCCTGGGACCCCCACGGCAGACATCAATTCTTCAACATCAAAATTGGTGGCCTGAGGAGTCCATATGTAAGGGAGGGCAGTCTGGTCCAGAATTCGCAGAGATCTGGATAGCAGCAGATGACATCTGTGTCCCCAGGCTGTGGTACCACAAGAGGCTGCATCTTTTGGCCAACCAGACTGAACCCAGGGCAATCACTGTCTGGTCTTCCTTCCACGCTTCCTTCCGGGCTGTGGCTGTGCAGTTGGAGATGTGGCAGGAGGAGGAGTAGGACCTGGAGGAGGAGAAGGACTGGGAGGACCTGGAGGAGGACTGGGGGGACCTGGAGGAGGACTGGGGGGACCTGGAGGAGGACTGGGGGGACCTGGAGGAGAGGGAGGAGGAGGAGGAGGACCTGCAGGAGGAGGAGGAGGACCATCACAAAGGTGTGTCTGAGGTGTCATTTGGCCCCTCA
Organism: Lithobates clamitans; assembly: GCA_037952925.1. Lineage (NCBI taxonomy): Eukaryota > Metazoa > Chordata > Amphibia > Anura > Ranidae > Lithobates > Lithobates clamitans. The sequence goes on along the minus strand of JBBGZY010000339.1, from coordinate 2,432,252 downwards.
TACCTTTCTCAAGAGCCTCCAATATGAGGGCCTCACACATGACTTGTTGGCCCTCCTCCATCCTCTGCATTTTATATGCAATGAAGGCAGCAATGTTCTCCTCCATGGTGTGGGGTGCTCCCAGGACCTCTGTAGCCCTCCAAAAGAATCCTATAGCAGCCTCCTCTAGGGCACTCCTCCTACTGCCACTTTCTCTTTTCAGGGGGGGTGGAGGGACCTGCAGATCAGCCAGCTGGCTCGGCCCTGCCACCTCCTGGCTGAGACTGCCCTTTGTATGAAAAAGGGACATGGTTTTAGTTGTTGCTTCATCAATCACAATCCTAAATTAGTACTCCCAACTAACATCTAGTTAACATCATTGATTGGACAAGCAGAAATATTTAGAGGAATGCTATACCTGGCTCAATCTGGGCTCCTCCACATGTGGCCTGGAAGGCCCAGGTTGGGCGTCAGAAGCCTCAGCCGGTGGGGAAGGAAGCGCGGAAGGAAGACTGGAGAGGGATGGCCTGGGTTCAGTCTGGCCTGCCAGAAAGTGCAGCCTGTCGTAGTACAACATCCTGGGGACATAGATGTCATCTGCTGCTCCGGATCTCTGTGAATCCAGGACCTTCTTGCGCTCCCTCAGATATGTGCTCCTCAGGCAACCAATTAATATCTATAAATAGGTAATGTCTGCCGTGGTGATCACCTGCTTCACAATTTCACACAATTGCACCAGTGCTGCCTTCCTCTTTGCTCGGTTTTTGAAATGGGGGTGGTTAATCTCCCACAGACAGGGCAGCTCCCTTAGCATCTTTAGGAATACTGACATGAAGTCATTATCTTTGAGTAGCATATCCATGTTCACTGCAAGACACAACACAAGACAAAGCCTAATGTCAGACAAAACTCTCCTAATCTTGTTACAATATAGGCCTCAATCTAGAAGCAGTATAGGCACAAGTTTGTCTCTTACCTTCGTTCTTACGATCGGCGCGTCCAATGCTCCTTCCTCCGCTCACAGATCGTACGTAATACGCACGCGTGTTACGCTTTATACACACTGCGCATGCGTGTAACTCCGCCCGCCCCTGACGTTCTTTCTAGTCTATTCCCTGACCCTTTTCGTTCGGCACAGTGGGTGAAGAGCATGATGGCGGAGTTAGAGCAGGTGTGTGCTAATTATAGCAACGAGGAGGAGGAAAGCCCGGATCCGGACACGTCCCGATGCAGAAGGAGACGTTTTAAGGCCACAAATATGTCCTTTGGGGAGATGTTGGAGATGGTCGACATCATGAGGAAGTCCGACTATGACGGGAAGTATGGGCCTTACCCCAACCCCAACATCAGAAAGGCAAAGATCATGGCGAAAGTGATCAAAAGCCTTCACAGGAATTTCGGGGTCCGAAGATCGAAAGATCAGCTCAGGAAGTGGTGGTCGGACCTGAAGTTGAGAGAGCCAGAGCAGTACCGAAAGATCCGGAGAGTGCTGCAAAAAAGTAAGTAGTTGTGCTGTGTTCCTATTCTTTCTGTCTTTATTACGTTCATGCTGCTCCATGTGCTTTTATTAATTGTAACGTTTAAAAGGGCAACTTGAATGTTCATGGGCCCATTATTCGTTCGTATCAAACATTTTTCTTTCGGCCTCTAGAACACCATTGTTTAGGCCATATGCATTTTCCCACATTTTTTTTGGGCCTACTTGGATGCCAAATATTTGTTTGTGTAGATGGGTTTGTTACTAGAATGAAATGCCAACTAGATTGTGTGTAAGGAGAGGACACTGAGCAACTGTTTTCACATCTGGACACTGGAGCACTAGTGTGGGACACCAGAACAACATTTTTATTAGGGGGGCACACAGGTGCTCCAGTGTATACTATAGGGGGGTCTCCATCTGTGAAGCTTGTACTAAACAGGTAAAGTATTGCAGCTTGACAAAGGGCAATAAAAAAATACATCTTGGAACTCTGCTAAAATAGACAATTGTATCCCACTTCCAAGCAATGTTTCCTATTTCTAGTTCTGCCATCAAATATCTGTGTGCTAATTATACCATTTTTGTTTTACATAGGGGAGAAAAGACTCGGAGGAAACCCCTCATCCGAGGAGACCAGAGACCCCCCACCTCTGGAAGAAGGTGAAATACCCCAAACCCAAGCTGAGCAGGAGGAAGAAGAAGATGTGGTGGAGATTGGCACCACAACAGGTGAGTGTCTGCGACCACAGACTCAGGTAAAAGAGATGGATGGTGGCAGATTTTTGAGACCTGTTTTTTTTTTCTTTATCTCTTTTTAGGTGATCGTGATGTGAGGGATAGAGATTGCTTTACTTCAGAAAGTGCCCAGATCCTGATCGGGGAGATCATGGGGTGTAATGCCGAACTGCAAAACATCCAGCAAAAAATCCATGATGTTATTAAAAAAAATAATAACATCATTGATGTTTTGGGGTGAATTTAAAACCCCACAAAATCACTTTTTGGATTGTGGTCCAATCTTTTAATTTTTTTTTAAATGTTTTGAAAAGCCAAATTTGGAGGATGCACACAGTGTGCCAACATGTGCTATCTGCCATCACGGGAGATCAATGGACGCGTTTTGGGGGTGCAACCCCTTCCTCAATTATAAAGTCGCGTTGAGGAAGGGCTTGCTCCCCCAAAACATGTCCCTTGATCCCCCCTGATGGCAGATAGCACATGTTGACATTCGTAAATTGGTGTGCATCTTCCAAATTTGGCTTTTCCTGGGGTGATTTCCCCCCATCTGAATGCTATATCAAACCCAGTTCCTAAATACTGATGTCTGATATAGCCTTCAGGTTTTACCTAATGTGAACTTTGTAAGTTCAAGTTTTTTGTCTTTCTTGTTGGTTTTAACCAGGCCTGTTTTATCTGAAATGGACATTTCTATTTTTGATAATGCTACTGCAAAAATTGTTATACAACAAACATGTTGGTTTGTTTTAAAAACCTTTGGTAAATGCACATGTGATTGTGCAGGTATAAAAAAGTGGCTTACTCAAGAATGTGTGGATTATTGTCTCAACACTACAACACTTTTGGGGTGATGTAATAGCTCTTTTATGCAAAAATGGGGGTTATTTCCTAAGGGCAAATCCTCTTTGCACTACAAGTGCAGTTTCAGTGCAGTTGCAAGTGCACTTGTAGTGAAATGTGTTTTTGCATTTAGGAAATACCAGCCAACAGTGCTTTGTATAAGGTTACCCAATCACGACATTTCCTGCACTCAAAACATTTATGTCAGGGTCAGCTAAAACAAACACAAGCAGTAAATGTCCACAAAGAATTTCTTTTTTTTTTTTTATTATAAAAAGGCTTCACATATTGTCTGGCATATTGATAGCCCCCCTACCCACAAAGAACTCCAGGTAGCATAACCGGACATCACGGGCACTCAGGGAGGGCAAGCCAGGATGGCCACTTTCAAGCGCCGTCAGTGTGGTTTGATGTAGGATTCCGGCCTCAGGCCCAACTGAGCCAGCATAGTTGGCCGAATGTTTCCGTAAAAAGTTATGGAGAACACAGCACGCAAGTATTATATGGTTCAGTTTATACTGCGCCATATGGATAGGTGTCAGAAATAGGCGGAACCGGCTGGCCAGGATTCCAAATGTGTTCTCCACCACTCTTTGGGCTCTGGCCAGCCAGTAATTAAAAACCGTCTGTTCCGGGGTGAGGGTCCTCATTGGGAATGGCCGCATCAGGTGGTCCCCCAGCGCAAATGCTTCATCAGCAACGAACACAAATGGGAGTCCTTCCACATTGTCCTCTGGAGCTGGCAAGTCCAAGCTGCCATTCTGGAGACGCCTGTAGAACTCCGTCTGGGCGATGACTCCACCATCGGACATCCGGCCATTCTTCCCCACGTCCACATACAAGAAGTCGTAATTAGCCGACACCACCGCCAACATCACTATACTATTAAACCCCTTGTAATTATAATAGTACGACCCCGAGTTGGGTGGTGGGACGATGTGGACGTGTTTCCCATCTATTGCCCCTCCGCAGTTAGGAAAGTCCCACCGCTCGGCAAAGTGGAAGACCACAGTCTGCCGTTCCTGTGGCGTGGAAGGAAACTGTTGAGGAAAAAACAATAAACATTACTATTTTTACTCTGAAACATGGCAAGCAGATTAGACACAAACATTATGGGGCAACCTCCAGATAGCATTTATTAAGGGGAATTTAACAAGGCCAAAGTATAAGGTACACCTATCGTATTCCCCCCCCCCTCTCATGGGCCATTTCTAACATTATGGGGTGTGTGGAAATCTTGGACAGGTAACCCTCTTCACTTCATTGAGAGATGAATGCCTAAATAATGGATATTACTTGGAACAGCCCCTCCTTAGTTACACTATTGGCAGACCACTGGACAGGTAAGAAGTGTCATAATACAAAGATATAAATACACACTGTACACATTTGAGGACATTTGGACATTCTGCTATTACCTATCAAGATAATAATAGGATACAAAAACTTTAAACAGTACCATTGTAAAGTTTTCAGGCAGGCCCTTGCACTACATGCTTTGGGGAATTCACCCATAAATCTGAGCACAAAAGAGATGGGTATAGTGTGTATGGGTTTGGCAAAGTCAGCAGATAGATGATTGAGGATAGATAGAGAATTGGGATCAGCTGACTTAGCAGTTGGGGGAGGGAGGGTTACTAAAAATGATTTGGGGACACCACAAAAAAAGCCTCTGGCACTCTGCCCAAATTTAAAGCTAAAATAACATTCCAAACATTTTAGGGGGTGTTTGGGGTAAAGCACTACTATGGAGCTGATAAAATACATTGTTAAGTGACTACATGAGGTGAATATAGGGCAGGAGACACCATGCTGGGGAGGTTATTGAAGGGCAAATATGTATAAAGGACCTAAAATAATAATTACATAAAAATCCAGCATGCATGAGAACAAAGGGGACATTCACAGCATATTACAATTATGGTAATTAGGGAATGAGGAAAGAAATACAATATATTATCAAACATTCAATATAATAAAATGTGATATAAAAGGATAAAAATCTTACCTTCATATACTCCTTCTGCAGGACCTGGATGATGGCAGAACAGGTCTCTGGGATAATAATCCCCAGAGCCTGGGGGGAGATGCCTGTCGAGAACTTCAAGTCCTGCAGGCTTCTCCCTGTGGCCAAATACCGCAGGGTAGCGACCAACCTCTGCTCCGGAGTGATGGCTTGCCTCATGCAGGTATCCGGCCTGCTGATATAGGGGGTCAGCGAAGCCAACAAGCGGTGAAACACGGGGTCCGTCATCCTGAGAAAGTTCCTGAAATCATCAGGATTATTCTCACGGATCTCACGGAGCAAAGGCATATGAGAGAACTGGTCACACTAAAGCAACCAATTCTTGGTCCATGAACTCCTCCCCACCCTGTTCATGGACTGGACTTGTGTCAAGGTCAGGACCCCAACACCAAGCCCCTGCACAGCACGAACTCTACGAGGAGTACGCATACGAAACATGGCTAGAAAACGGTCGGCTGTTCAGAACGAAGTAACAGAACGCACTGAAGAACAGCAAGGCCTGTGAAGAGCGACCTGAAAAACAGTAACGAACGAACAAGAATACAATGACTACCTAAAGTCACATGGAACTTGCTGCACGCACTGAAGAGCAGATACAAACCCACAAGCACAAACTGAATGGCAGAAAACGATCTGAAAGCCACGAGTCTGAAAAAGCGCGAATCGTCTCTCACCAAACTTTTACTAACACGAGATTAGCAAAAGGAGCCCAAAGGGTGCCGCGCTTGGTTCTGAACCGGCCTTTTCTAGTCTCGTCGTACGTGGTGTACGTGACCGCGTGGTTGGCGATCGGAAATTCCGACAACTTTGTGCGACCGTGCGTAGGCAAAACAAGTTTGAGCCAACATCCGTCGGAAAAAATCCTAGGATTTTGTTGTCGGGATGTCCGAACAAAGTCCGACCGTGAGTACGCCCTATAAGAGTTCCTTGTTTCACTAAAAACCCCAAATTTTCTAAATCCAATTGTCATTGGGACAGCAAAACAAATGTTACAGGGGTGATAATCCTTCCCTATGTTTTTCAAATAGCTTAAAAATAGATTTTTTTGGCTGGAGCTACACGTAAAAAATGTACCAGTTGAAAATTACAAACAGATTCAACTTAAGACCAAACCTACAGTCCCTGTCTTGTTTGCACCGCCTGTATACTGCTGTTCAGAGTATATAGGGCCTGGGGGCCCCACGCCTTTCCTTTTTTTTATTTGTGTGCGGGGTTCCCCTTAATATCCATACAAAACCCAAAGGGGCTGGTAATGAGCTGGGAGGGGTTCTCAATGATTTTCATCCATATTGCCGGGACCAAACATGACATTAAAGCCGCAAGCAGTTTTAAATTACTTTTTTTCCTTTAGAAATGTTATTTTGAGCAGGGACTGTTCTAAACACAGGAAACACGCGTCACTTTACAGGCATACTATAGACACCCCCAGGCACGACATTTAAAGGAATATTTCCCTTTTATTTTTTCACTTTACGCATCATTAAAATCACTGCTCCCGAAAAAACGGCCGTTTTTAAAACTTTTTTTTGCATTGATACATGTACCCTGGGGCAGGACCCGGGTCCCCAAACCCTATTAAGGACAATAACTTGCATATTAGCCTTTAAAATTCGCACTTTTGATTTCTCACGTTTGAGTCCCATAGTCTTTAACGGGGTTCGAAAGTTCGCGCAAACTTTTGGTTCGTTCGAATGTTCTGATGCGAACCGAACTGGGGGGATGTGTTTGGCTCATCCCTAGTGGACAGCCTTCCCAGAAGAGTTGAAGCTGTTATAGCTGCAAAGGGTTGGCCAACTCAATATTGTACCCTACGGACTAAGACTGGGATGCCATTAAAGTTCATGTATGTGTAAAGGAAAGCATCCCAATACTTGTGTTAATATGGTGTATATATATATATACACACACAGGCACACATTTTGTAAGATTTTAGTGATTGCTTTTCTTATACTTCAATAAACAATCAATATTAGACATTTCTTATGTACCATATTAAACATAGGGATCCATTAACCACAGCATGCTGTGTCTGCACACGATAATGTCACTCACACTGTGACATTATACGTAACTCAAGCTTTCTCATTGTGGCACTGTCCATTTGTGAACATGTTCATGCACTTAAGAACCGTTCTATTTCAGTATCAGATCTTTCCAGTGATCAATTTATCTTTATGTGTGTCATAGTGGTATGTATAGTTGTCCCAACACATGCTTACTAGAGCTTATCTCATCCCCACTCAGTAAATGCTGCAGCTTATTTTTCTGTGGCTAGGAAGATGTTCTTTGTGAAAAGCAGGCTGATAAAAGCAGGAAACATACAGGTGAAAATACCTGTTGTTGGCTAAATTAAGGGATTAGAGCAAGAGAACTTTGGTCTCTTTGGCATAAAAGATGCATTAACCTAAACTCTTACAAATCCATTATCTTAAAGTAGTCAATAAAAGTACAACTGCAGCTCCAAATTTTTCTGCTTCTAATTTGGTGACATAATATATTTAGGGAAATACAATTTAACCATTTTAGGTCATAATATACAAGGCCATCCACAACATCGCCCCCAGCTACATCAGCAACCTCATCTGCAGATATCACCCTAATCGTCCCCTCCGCTCCTCCCAGGACCTCCTGCTCTTTAGCTCCCCTCTTACCTCCTCTCATGCTTGCCTTCAGGACTTCTCCAGAGCCTCTCCCATTCTCTGGAACTCCTTGCCCCGGTATATCCGATCAGCCCTTAACCTGTCCACCTTTAGGAGATCCCTGAAAACTCACTTATTCAGGGAAGCCTATCCGACACCCACCTAACAACTGTCCCCGAGCCACCCCCATAAAATCATTCCCCGCATCTATTACCTTTTGTACCACCACCCCCTCCCTTTAGAATGTAAGCTCTATGAGCAGGGCCCTCGTGTCCCTTCTGTATTGAACTGTACTGTAAATGTGCTGTCCCCCCTCTACTTAAAACACTGCGTAAACTGTTGGCGCTATATAAATCGCATATAATAATAATAACATTAAAATCTGTTTTTCTATATTGTACAACAGTTGATAACAGCCTGTGTTCATGGACACAGGATAACATGATGGGGAGTTTTTTGACTGTAGAAAAAAACGTCTGAAGCCAAAAACAGCAGCTGTAAAAACATCTAAGAACGTCCAGTGTGCATGAGGCCTAAAGAGGAACTAAGCTGTATATGACCACCACTAGCTGAAAATGCTATTTAATTAATTTTTAAATTCACAGCAATAGCACCCATCCATCCATGTCTCCAGGCTTTATTTTGTTAAGCAATCCTTTTAAAAAAACATCCCCCTAGCACTTTTAGTCACAGCCATCTTTAGTAAGGGTAGATGATTCATGTAGAATTTACTTCCTGAAATTCATTTGCCCTTAGCACAGCAATGTAGGAAGGAAGACGAGCTCTGCTGTGAATTTAATATACATTATTTGTATTTACTTATGATAGCAGCATAAGGATTAAAAATAGGTAAAGTGTCATTAAACTCAGACTATCAAAAACGCTCATGACTGCTAAGAAGCGTAGGCTCATTTATGACCAACTAATAGACAAATACCTTGCAAGCCCCCCCCCCCCCCCAAAAAAAAGACACGGAAGCTGATTAAGTTGGAAATAGGGCAAGGCCACAGCTTTATTGAACTTTTCCAACGTACAACTTTCCAAAAGTACCAAACAGCAACGCCAGTCACAGTATACCGTGAGCACCCATAAAACATAAACTTACATAGTCTATGAGGCCTGTCTTTACCATCAGTGTCAGACAGGCATTAGACTGACCCCAGAATTTACCAAACAACAATAACACAGAAATAGGTGCGTGAGGTCATCTCAGAAGTGCCCCTGGAAAAAGGGAGAGAAGTTTTGACTATCTCGGTACTTCAAGGACGTAGACAAGGATATGTATAATTTTATATAAAAGAAATGTAATAATGTATAGAATATAAAAGCATTGTGGAAAAAAAACACATTGACAAAATAGTTAGATACAGTTGATAGTTACAGCCTTGTATGCTGCTTTGAACAGTTATACAAGAGATGAAAGTGACCCCCAGTATTGAAGTGGGTGTCAAAAATGATGCGTCTTGGCGATTGTCCTTTACTAGTTTCGCAGAAATTGCTGCTTCTTCAGAAGGAGCCAGTTGTAAGCATCTATTGAAATAAATCATAATCATAGTTTCATGTTTAGACCATTATTTATGACATTGATAAATATTTCAAAACAGGAAAGTTATTTTCTTTAATATCATATAAAATTTATGTGAATTCTGAGAAAGATACATAGGCACTGCTTCCAGCATTCATGTATGTTATATAACAGAGTGTGCAAACCACAAAGCATTCATTTTGATTGAAATATAACTGATTGATCCTGCCTTTAGCTGTCTCTCCCTTCTTCTCTGGGTCCCCACTGCAGGCTGATATTCTGTATACCAACCAGGGGCGGATCCAGAGTCAAGTCTCGGGAGGGGCACTGCCAGAAAATACTTTTTTTTTGCGGGCAATTTATCGGGGAAATGGCTGGTGTTGGCGCTTCAATCAACATGGCACCATGGTTATTATGGTGTCAGGATGATTGAAGCGCATTATTTCCATTCTTACATTGTAATATACAATGAAATAGTTCAACTCACCATAACGCAGAATCAGTGGGAGTCACTTTCCACGTCACCTGCCACCAAATGCGGATTGTCACTTGCCACATGCTGCAAATTGTCACGTCACCTGCTACACGTTGTCACTTGCGGATTGTCACTTGCCACCAAATGCGGATTGTCACTTGCCACGTCACCTGTCACCAGATGTGGATTGTCACTTGCCACGTCACCTGCCACACGTTGTGAATTGTCACTTGCCACACGTTGTGAATTGTCACTTGCCACGTCACTTGCCACACGTTGTGAATTGTCACTTGCCACACGTTGTGAATTGTCACTTGCCACGTCACCTGCCACACGTTGTGAGTTGTTACTTGCCACGTCACCTGCCACACGTTGCGAATTGTCACTTGCCAAGTCGCCTGTCACCAGATGCAGATTGTCACCTGCCGTGTCACTTTCCTGCTAAGGTGGTCTCTTGCTATGTCCCAGAGTCAGGCAGCAGAGAGATGATGTAATCTCTCTGCTACCCACAGCTGCCTTCACAGTGAGGGCGGAACTCCAGGGATGCAGGGCAAGCGCAGGGTGGTGAGAGATGTCATCTCTCTGCTCCCCTGCCCGCCGGCTCCCTGATTGGCCAGCAGTCCGCTCAGTCACACACGGAGCTGCCCAGCTACCCCCTCTCCCTCACCTGCCCACTCACCGACTTAGCCGTCCGCACTGTCACTCGTGGTGCTGCCCACACTGTCACCTGGGGAGCCGCCCGCACTGTCATCCTCGGAGCCGCCCGCACTGTTATCCTCGGAGCCGCCTGCACTGTCATCCTCAGAGCCGTCCGCACTGTCACTCTCGGAGCCGCCCGCACTGTCACCCTCATTTTCGGAGGTGGCAATTTCCCCGTTGCCCCCCCTGGATCCGCCCCTGATACCAACTGGTGTCATCTATTGAGCATGCTCAGATTTCAGTTTCTTTCTAAGCTCTTAATTTTCTGTTTTTTTCTTATCTATGTAGCCCATGTGACTATATATGGGCATGTACACAGTGGTAAATGACATCCTCTCCCTCCTTTCCCCTCCATATCCTCCTATTGTCCTATTGCTAAACACTGTGGGGGGGGGGGATATAGTATGCTGATTGATTGCATTCACTATGAGACTCACAAAAATGCTTAGTTTTAAAATAAGTCAGTAGGGATGAGCTTCGAGTTTGTGTCGAACCCATGTTCGACTCGAACATTGCCTGTTCGGTTGTTCGTCGAATTGTGAACGTTATGGACCGTTCGCGCCAAATTCGAGTGGCACATCACAGCCCATAATTCACTGCGGCATCGCAGTGCATTGCTGGCTGATGATTGGCCAAGCATGCACTATGACCCACATGCTTGGCCAATCACAGCGCCGTTTGTACAGAGAGCTGTAATTAGCCAAAGCCAGGGTGGCTTTGGCCAATTGTGGCTCAGGGGGTTTAGTACATGCCCCACACTATATAAGGCCGCCAGCGTGGCAGCCTTTTGTAGTGTGTTGCGGCGGCAGAGAGAGATAGACAGAGAGACAGTGTCATTTGATTTAAGTTAGATAGAGTAGGCAGGCGAGTCAGTTAGCTGCACTTACAGTGTATTGTGTATATATATGCATCCTAGGTGTTTTGTGTATATATATATATATATATATATATATATATATACACACTGTATTCAGTTGACAGGCAGGCAGGTGTTTTTACAGTATTTACAGTTAGTGTACTGTGTCCTTTGCACAGTGTGCACCTAAAGCTACCTGAAGACAATTGCTGGTGTTCTTCTGATCCTATTAATACCACAGGCAGGCAGCTGCAGTATTTACAGTTAGTGTACTGTGTCCTCTGCACAGTGTGCACCTAAAGCTACCTGAAGACAATTGCTGGTGTTCTTCTGATCCTAATAATACCACAGGCAGGCAGCTGCAGTATTTACAGTTAGTGTACTCTGTCCTCTGCACAGTGTGCACCTAAAGCTGTCTGAAGACAATTGCTGGTGTTCTTCTGATCCTATTAATACCACAGGCAGGCAGCTGCAGTATTTACAGTTAGTGTACTGTGTCCTTTGCACAGTGTGCACCTAAAGCTACCTGAAGACGGAAGGTACATGCGCGGTAGCTCCCAAGATGGCCGCTGGCATCTAGAGCTCCAATCCTCCACAGCATAACACCGTCCACCAGAGTGAACGGAGCACTCCCCCAAACCTAGTACCAGGATAATTGAATAGGGGAAGCCCCCGGGAACCCGCTGATGTCCGGGTCTCAAACGAGGAGAAACCTCTCACGCCAAATGAACTCCGCTGAGGAGTCAGTCACCTATGCTAAGTTGGCGGCTGCTCCACCAGGCCCACACTTAGCTGAGGCAAAGGAAGACTCTATTGCGGGTCAGAATTTGATTCCTCCGCCATCCCCAGGTACTGTGCAATTTTTTTCTTGTTTTTGTTACATGACAACAGGTTTGAACTTGGCTGAGTGACTTCTACCCTGGGTTCAGGAGAAGGGAGGGAGGTTTACCCCTTTTTGCACCCTATGGAGCTCCACAAGACTTTTGGGTAGCCTGACATGGGTATTTTTCCCATGTCAGCTTTCACCCCCTAGAGGGGGATTCTTGTTCACACACTAGGTATACTATATTATCCCTGTATTAGTTATTGAGCATATGTTCGTTCATCGTGTTCCTTGGAACATAGCTTAGCACATATTATTGGTAGAGCACAGGAAAACGTTCCAGCACCCAGGGAACTAACTCTTGTGATGGCCTACGGATGCTGGCTCTCCACCTGAACTGGGTCGCGGGGCCACCCGGGTCCCCCTGCTGTCTGGGTATGGGGACTGGGGGGGTCGTGGGACCTGGAGAGGGTTCCCGGTTTTACTTCTAAAATACTGTTATCGATGCTTATTGAGTGCTCTGTTACAGGTCTATTATCCCTTTCATGACTAAGCCTATTTTTGACATTTGGTGTTTATAAGTTAAAATCCATATTTTTTGCTAGAAAATTACTTAGAACCCCTAAAAATTATATACATTTTTTTAACAGAGAATCTAGACAATAAAATGGCGATTGTTGCAATATTTTAGGTCACCGGTATTTATGCAGCGGTGTTTTAAACGCAACTTTTTGGGAAAAGGGACACTTTCATGAATTTAAAAAAAATTAAACAGTAAAGTTAGACCAATTTTTTTGTATAATGTGAAAAATGATGTTATGCCAAGTAAATAAATACTAAACATGTCACGTTTTATAATTGCACGCAGTCGTGGGATGGCGATAAACTACGGTACTTAAAAATCTCCATAGGCGACGCTTTAAATTTTTTTTTAGGGTTACCAGGTTAGAGTTACAGAAGAGGTCTAGTGCTAGAATTTATGCTCTCGCTCTGACGATCGCGGCGATACCTCACATGTGTGATTTGAACACTGTTTACATATGCAGGCGCGACTTCCGTATGCGTTTTCTTTGCTGTGCGAGCTCGCGGGGACGGGGGCGCTTTAAAAAAAAAAAATCTTATTTATTTTATTTATTTTTATATTAATAAATTGTGTTTTTAAAAAAAAAAAAAAATTGATTACTTTTATTGCTGTCACAAGGAATGTAAACATCCCTTGTGACAGTAATAGGTGCTGACAGGTACTCTTTATGGAGGGTTCGGGGGTCTAAAAGACATATATAAATACTCTCCAAAACCGGATAAAAACACTAGTGAATTGGGCAATTACCGTCAGATATCGCTTATTAACAACGACATCAAAATAATGACCAAGATTCTCGCGAATAGAGTGGCGAGTTTTATATCAACCTATATACATAAAGACCAGGTGGGCTTCATCCCTGGGACACAGGGACCGGATCAAATTCGCAGAACTATTGACGTCATTTCTCTTCTACGATCACAGTGGGATGGGGGACCCCCTCAAAATGGCTTCCTGCTTTCTATAGATCTACACAAGGCCTTCGGGGGTAAAGTGCAGCGATCAGGAGCATAAATGTGCGCTATACGCAGACGATCTCCTCCTCTATATGACCTCCCCTCTCACCTCTACCCCTATGCTATATAAGATTTTGAGGATCTTCAGTGAGGTTTCAGGCCTGAGAGTCAATATGGCTAAATCGACAGCATTAAATGTCACACTCCCCTAGGACCTGGTCCAACAAATAGCCAACAACTTTGACTTCTCACACAGCCACAGCTATTCCTTATTTAGGGATCAATCTAACGCCAGAGTTTAATAACATTTTTAGAGCTAATTAACCTCCCATGCTACACAAATGCAGGGGTGATTTGCAGAGGTGGGCAAGGTGTGGTCTATCCTGGCTGGGCAGAATTCACGCTGTAAAGATGACACTTCTCCCCCGTCTTTTATATTTATTCGGCTCCCTCCCGATTCCGATAAAAAAAAAAAATTCCTCAGTAAATTTCAATTGGAGATTGCTTGCTTTGTTTGGGGAAACAAAGGGTATAGGTGTCCTTCCAAAATTCTTTTTCACCTAAAATCTCAAGGTGGGCTAGGTCTACCTAATCTGTGGGATTATTTCCGGGCAGCGCAGCTCGCTCAAATTTCAGTCACTTACTCTAGGGGCCCAAAGCCTAAATGGCTCTCGATGGAAAGGCAAGCAACTCCTTTGAACACTATAGACTTTCTTCTCGGGTGCAACTCCAAACTTAGATGAGCTATCCTGGCCCCTACCCTCTCCCATTCGGTGGCCCTTTGCTCAAAGCTCTACTCACAGCACATCCTGACATCACAAATTAAGTCATTAGCCCATCTATTCCATAACGCTGACTTCCCACCAGGGATGAGCATTAAAGCATTCCAATGGTGGATGGATAAAGGTCTTTACCGGATCGGTCACTTTCTTTCCCCGGGGGGGTCCTCTTACCCTATCACATTGTAAGAAAAAATTGGATATGACAGACTCGGAATTATTTAGATTCTCCCAAATCTCCCATTTCCTACACACACTTTGGTCTATCAAAAAAGAACCCCCCCGCAATAACCCCCTACGAACAGTGATGTTATAATACGGAAGCTCAGAGGGGGGGGGTCTCCCTGATCTATACAGCTTTGATGGCGGACTTGGAAAAGCCGACCTATGCGCGGGCCTGGAAGGCTGAGACAGGCTGCTCTTAGAGCGCTCAGGACTGGTTCTGCGCATCCAAGCGGGCACACAAAGGTATTCTCAACATCTCCCTTATCGAAGCTAGTCATAAAGTATTGACTAGATGGTACTATGTCCCCGCAAGACTGGCGATAATCTTTCCGGGATCATCTCCATTATGCTATAGAGGATGTGGGAGGAGGTGAAAAATGCAGCGCTAAGTAAATATTCAACAAAAATCAAAGGTAAATCAAGTCCATGGGTCTTTAAACTTGATGGTGCATAATGTGATAAGTGTAACATAAAGTCTAAAACAGGAAAATAATGGAGTGTCCAATTGTGTCAGAACACAGAAGGGACATGTGTAGATGGTAGATATCCAAAAGAGGCTGGCTGAGGTGGTATAGATCCGTGAATGGAACCAACATCAATAGTGCTCAACATCAATGGATGGCAAAAGATGGGTACTCTTACCGAATCTGGTGGACTCCCCTGTCAGCGACATGGAGTCAATAAGGCGGTGGGCCCAACCGGGCTGGCAGAGGGATATCCAGGATGGTGGAGCTGGCAAGGTGGACTTCATCCGAACCTCAAGGGGTCATCAACCGAACCTCCAAGGATCATCAAGGCAGGTCGTTGAAATAGGAATATCAAAAGAAAAACTTTGGAGGCATGATGTGCCACAAATGGCCCAACAAGGGCGATCACTCACATCCAGATAATATGTAGGAGAAAATAAAACTTCCACATGGTGCAGGTAAAAAACGGGGGGATTTTTATTTCTAAAAATCCAAACAAATAAAATAGTGATCACTGCAGCATGGAGAGGGGCGTTTTATTTTCTCTTACATATTATCTGGATGTGAGTGATCGCCCTTTGTGGCACATCGTGTCTCCAAAGTATTCGTTTGGAATTCCTATTTCGAAGAGCTGCCTTGATGATCCTTGGAGGTTCGGTTGATGACCCCTTGAGGTTCGGTTGAAGTCCACCTTGCCAGCTCCACCATCCTGGATATCCCTCTGCCAGCCCGGTTGTGCTCACTGCCTTATTGACTCCATGTCGCTGACAGGGGAGTTCACCAGATTCGGTAAGAGTACCCATCTTTTCCCATCCATTGATGTTGAGCACTATTGATGTTGGTTCCATTCATGGATCTATACCACCTCAGCCAGCCTCTTTTGGATATCTACCATCTAACATATGCCCCTTCTGTGTTCTGACACAATCGGACACTCCATTATTTTACTGTTTTAGACTTCATGTTACACTTATCACATTATGCACCATCAAGTTTAAAAACCCATGGACTTGATTTACTTTTGATTTTTGTTGAATATTTGCATTTTTCACTTCCTATTACACTGTTTTTGTCATAACGTATGTAGCCGCTGTTTTTGTTTGTTTTTTACTAGTGAGCGCAGTGTTTTTGCACATTTCCATTATAGAGGATGTGAGCTGGAGGGTACGATGATCCATACATGATGGACCTGCCCACGCATTTGATCCCTCTGGCAGAAAGTATTTCGTATCATCAGCTCAGTCACTAAGGTATTGGTGACACCCGACCCCAACATTGCACTACTGAATAGGTGTATCCCGGCTCTAGATAAATATTCGCAAACACTGGTCTACTTCGTATTATTGGGAGCCAAAATTTCTATTGCCAGAGCTTGGAAACAACCCACAGTCTCCTTCAGGGGGTTCAAGAGAAAAGTCTCTTGGATCATGGCACAGGAACAAATAGTTGCAAAACTCAATGACCAAGTTGTAAAGTTCTCCGAAACCTGGGAACCTTGGGCAATGTACTGTAATCTTTCTATTCTTCCAGGGGTTCCACAGGGACCAATGCAAACACTTACTCCATGTTGACTCTATCCCCTTCCTACTCCTCACCCCTTTTTTTCACATGTTTTGCCTTTCCTCTACTTGGGACACTCTGACCCTGCTCATCTTTTTAGTTATGCCATTCCATCTGTTTTCTCTGTTGCGGAAATGGCAATAAGTTATGGACGGGTTATCATTGTTTAGGCCACCTGAAATCTCCACAAGAACAATTTAACTTCCTCCAAGCTCACCCTTGTGGGCATAGATACCTGAAAGCTCATTAGAGGGATGATAGTACCTCTTAGGAAGAGGTTAGCTGTGGGCCCCCCGGGGGCGATAGGTGCTTCCACAGTGTGATCCCAGAGAGGTGGAGCGCGCGGAGCCCATGGGGATGTCCAGTAGCTTTCTCCCAGTTGCTATTCATACTTCCCCCTGTAAGTGATTGGACCCGGTGCAGCTAGCTGGGTAGCCTGGGTTTCCGGAGCCACTAGTTGAAGGGTCACTCCTTCGTATCAGATCTCGTTACTGGAACCCCACTCTAAAACACCCTGATGATACCGTCCTGTTCACCCAAAGTGTACCAGTGGTTCCTGTCAGTTGGGCTACAGACTTTATGCCTCTCTCATTTAATCTATCTGTTGAAGATGTTCTAGACTTTGTCGCTATGGTTATTCATACACACTGTTCTGCTCATCTATTATTGTTTTGTATGAAAAATTTTCTAATAAAAGCATTTAAACCGAAAGCTACCTGAAGACAATTGCTGGTGTTCTTCTGATCCTATTAATACCACAGGCAGGCAGCTGCAGTATTTACAGTTAGTGTACTGTGTCCTTTGCACAGTGTGCACCTAAAGCTACCTGAAGACAATTGCTGGTGTTCTCATACTAATAATACTACAGACAGGCAGTTGATTCTGCTAGCTGCAGTATAATCGGTATATATATATATATATACATCCCAGCTTTGTGCAGCTACATCTAATTGCAGGCCATTAGTATGTCTGGAAGGCCAACAAGGAGAGGCAGACAGTCACAAGCCAATAAAAAAGGGCAAGCAGGCTCTGTGTCTAGAGGCAACAGTGCTGGTCGTGGACACGGTGCATCCTCATCAGCACGTGGCCGTGGGACAAACTTGTCCTTTTTTTCGGCAGTTGACTGTAATGAGCCGGAACATGCAACATGCCGAAGACTTGGTAGAGTGGATGACCAAGCCGTCCTCATCCTCTCTCACCCAGGCTCAGGGTACTTTTTCTGGCAAAGCAGCTGCCAGCGCGGCCTCTTCCCTCGGCTCAATGGCATCAGTGACTCCTTCCCTAGCCCCACCATGTCCTCCTGAGGAGTCCCCGAACTGTTTGACCACAGTGTTGGGCATGATTGTCCTTTTTCTCGGCAGCTGGCCGTGTTGAGCCACAACATGCCAAAGAGTTGGTAGAGTGGATGACCAAGCCGTCCTCATCCTCCTCATCCTCTGTAAGCCAGGCTAAATTGGCTGCCAATGCAGGTGCCAAAGTGGCCTATTCCTTGGACTTGAGGTCATCATCAGTTACTCCTTCCCTAGCCCCACCAGAGGAGTCCCCTGAACTGTTCGACCACATGCTGCAGGAGGATGCACAGCGTTTTGAAGGCTCCGATGATGGTACCCAGCTAGAGGAAGGCAGTATCGTGAGCCCAGAGAGAGGGGGTGCCCAAGAAGGACAGCACTCTGGCAGTCATGTTCCCCCAGCTGCAGCATACTGCCAGGTTTTCTCCAGTGATGAGGAGGGAGGGGATGATGAGGAAGTCACTGACTCCACGTGGGTGCCTGATAGGAGAGAGGAGGAGGAGAAGGCACATCTCCAACGAGGCAGGATGCCCTCCAGGGGCCAGCTTAAGGGCAGCACACCGACTGCATCACACCGCAGAGCTCTGCATGTGCAGGGCGCTGCTGTCTCTGCATGTTATTCCAAAAGTCCTTTGGTGTGGGCCTTTTTTGAGACGAGTGCATCAGATCGCACCGCTGCTATTTGCAACATATGTCTCAAGCGTATCTCGCGTGGCCAAAACATCTCCCGCTTGGGCACCACATGCTTGACCAGATATATGTCGACCTGCCATTCAGTTCGTTGGCAAGCGTACTTAAAAGACCCACACCAAAGAACAAAATGGACCTCTCCTTGCCCCTCATCAGCTGGGATCACCAACCCCTCTATACCCTCTCTGAAACCTGCACTAAGAGGAATGAAGGTATAGAATTAGGTGTGTCACAGCCAAGTACTTGCGGGCAATCTGCTAACGGTACACCAACGTCAGATTGTACTAGGCAAATTTCCCTGCCCCAGCTGCTGCACCACCGAAAGAAGTTCGCTCCCAGCCATCCATATGCCCAGAGGTTGAATGCTAGCTTGGCTAAATTACTAGCACTTCAACTGCTGCCTTTTCAGTTGGTAGACTCTGCCCCCTTCTGGGAGTTTGTGGAATGTGTGGTTCCTCAGTGGCAGGTTTCTAAAGGCCACTTTTTCTCAAGGAAGGCGATTCCGGCTCTCTACCGGCATGTGGAAGGCAATGTCTTGGCCTCGCTGGACAGGGCGGTCAGCGGTAAGGTGCATATTACCGCTGACTCATGGTCCAGCAGGCATGGACAGGGATGTTACTTTTCTTTCACAGCGCATTGGGTGACTCTGCTGGCAGCTTGGAAGGATGCAGGACAAGGTGCAGTATGTTGGATGTTGTTCCACCACCACACCTTCAAAATGTTACTACTGGTGATTCTGCCACACCTCTGTCCTCCACCCCCTCCTCTTCTTCTTCCTCCATGGCCTCTTCCTGTGCTTTGTCCTCGGAACCAGCGGTGCTCCGTAGGCTTCAAGGGGCTACGCAAGTACGTAGGCAATAAGATGCCATACGGTGCTTTACCTGGTGTGCTTGGGGGACAGGAGCCACACTGGGGCAGAGATTCTGTCAGCTCTGCAGGGGCAGGCTCAGAGGTGGTTGACGCCACGCCAGCTTAAGCCAGGAATGGTGGTTTGCAACAATGGCACCAGCCTCCTCTCTGCCCTTTGACAGGGACAACTGATCCATGTGCCCTGTTTGGCTCAGGTCCTTAACTTGGTGGTGCAGCGGTTCTTGGGCAGGTACCCGGGCTCACAGGATGTCCTGAGGCAGGCCAGGAAAGTCTGTGTGCATTTCCGCCAGTCATATAATGCCAGTGCTCGGCTGGCTGACCTCCAAACGGAATTTAACCTGCCCAAGAACCACCTAATCTGTGACATGCCCACCAAGTGGAACTCAACGTTGCATGCAGCAGAGGGCCATCAATGAGTACCTGTGTACCCTGTGATCAGGGATGCATGCACTGTCCTGTCACCATTTGAGGAGGCCACGAGGATGGTGAGCAGTGACAGTGCATGCATCAGTGACACTGTCCCTCTTGTCCACCTGTTGGAGCACACGCTGCATGGAATAATGGACAGGGCACTTGAGGCAGAACAGAGGCAGGAAGAGGACGACTTCCTTACCTCTCAAGGCCCCCTTTATCCAGACAGTGTTCCTGCGTGCCCGCCGATCACACAGGAAGAGGATGAGGAGGAGGATTGTGTCAGCATGGAGGTGAAGCCTAGCACTCAGCATCAGCAGCGGTCTTCAAGGGTTCATTTACAGTTTGAAGAAACCCATGGACTTGTACGTGGCTGGGAGGAGGTGGCTGCGGATCATGTCCTCCTTAGTGACCCAGAGGACTCCGGACCGAATGCCTCACCAAACCTACGCTGCATGGCCTCCCTGATCCTGCAAAGCCTGCGGAAGTATCCTCGTATTCATGGTATCAAGGAGGGGGATCATTACTGGCTGGCAACCCTCCTTGATCCACATTACAAGGGTAAGGTTGCGGACCTTATCTTGCCATCGCAGAGGGAGCAGAGGATGAAACATCTTTGGGAGGTCTTGCAGAAAGGTTTGTGCAACGCGTTTTCAGAGCCTGGGAGGTTACAATTTCCTGGTCCTCCTGGACAGTGTGTTGCTAAAGTTTCGGTCGGTCACAGAAGGAGTGGTGGAGAAGGTGGCCGTCTGACCGATGCGTTCAAACAATTTTTTAGTCCGCAGCCCCAAGGTATGATCGGTTCCAGCAACCATCGCCAGCGTCTGATTCACATGGTGCAGGAATACCTAGAGGCAAGATCAGACTTGGACACCTTTCCAAATGAAAATCCTCAGGGTTACTGTGTCTTGAGGATGGATCACTGGCCAGAGCTTGCACAGTATGCAATTGAGCTACTGGCCTGTCCTGCATCCAACGTTCTTTCGGAACACACATCCAGTGCTGCTGGAGGCTTTATAACCGATCACAGGGTGTGCCTGTCCACCGACTCGGTCGATCGACTGACCTTCATAAAAATGAATCAGTCTTGGATCACCACCAGCTACCAAGCACCTGATGCTGATGTAACCAAATATTTTTTTTTGAAATGTCAGATCCCTTCAAGACTGCCTATGCTGATGCTGAGTGACTATCTGTCAGGAAAGGGTCCATCCGCTGGTAAGATATATCATTTGGCATGCAGTACTGGGGTCCACCAGCAGGTGTCTCCTGGCAGTGTTGAACTGTCAGGAGAATATTTCCCTGCTGGTGTCATTTCATCTTTTGGCCGCAGTACTGATGTCCACCAGCGGATGGATCCTGGCAGTATGGAGCAGACAACACACACTGCGCTCAGCTGTGACATGAGGTCAATTACCAGCCTTATAAATACCCGGCAAGCCCTCATAGGCTTGCCTTGGTATCTCTCTCCCTGCACTCTAACCTTGCTGCCCGTTACTTTGACCTTGAGCCTGCATCTGCCTTGTCCTGACCTGATCTGATCCCATCCCTATCCTGAGCCTATCCCCTCTGTTCCTGGTTACCTTGGATCCCTGCCCTGTATCCCATCCATCCACCCTCTTCCTGTCCTGCTGGTTTGATCTCCCTGTGTATGACCTTGGCCTGGCTTTGTTTACGATTACGGTATATCCATTTCCTTGTATATATTGTTGTTTGTAGTGGGTTTGTTGTGTTGGTTTTGCACTGTTTATATTTCTTTTACTTGTCACTTATTTATTAAACACCATTATTTCACTTATATGTGTTTTGGGTTTCCTCTGTGCAGTCCACACAGTCTGGTCAATTAGATTCTCTGACAGTATACCAAGGCCATCCCTGACCAGACGTGGCTGCATTGAGGAAACCATCCTGGTTTATCGGGTCTGCTAATATGGATTTCGATGAAATCCTTTATTATTCTCTGCTAGCACAAGAGGATGGTGAATATTGTCGCCAGATTTTAAAAGGGT
The DNA here is from genome assembly GCA_037952925.1 of Lithobates clamitans. Classification (NCBI taxonomy): domain Eukaryota; kingdom Metazoa; phylum Chordata; class Amphibia; order Anura; family Ranidae; genus Lithobates; species Lithobates clamitans. Next base: position 2,410,333 of record JBBGZY010000339.1, on the reverse strand, counting down.
GGACTAGTGACAGGCTGATGGAAACTATCCAATCAGCTCATTCCCTAGTGGATCAGGGGTATATGTCTTTTGAAGATGTTCAGCCCCTGATCCAGTTATGTGCAAAACCAGCCCTGTCATGCATTCCCGAGGGAAGTGATGATTTTTCACCCCCCTTCAATTATGGCCAAGTTGAATCCCTGGTTTGGTTGTTAGAGGATGATCCAGCCTATTTTATGGAACATTATTCCAACTGTTCACAGCAAGTGTTGTCTAATTGCATCCAGTCAGTGCAATCCTTGATTAGTCAGGCTGTGTGTGAATCAGCGTTTGTTCAACCTGTGCTGCAGGTATGGTCAGATCTCCTGTCTTTTGCTAAGCCACAATACTCCAGCCCTGCCATTAATCCTCTGTCTCCCCAAAAATGTATCTCCCCGTCGCCTATGGCAACCTCAGTTACAGCCCAGTTTATCAAACCCCCTACCAAATACTACTACCCAGTCTCCAAGTGTAGCACCTATCCCGCCTTCAATCCACCTGTCTCTTCTCCTCCACCTGTAACAGTCCCACAAAACCCCTCTCTAGCTACAGTTCCTTGGTCTTCCTTCGATCCAGCTACTTTCTTTTCTTTCAGCCCTGCACCTACATACAAGACTGCACGGGCTAAACCAAAAAAGAAACAAAAATTCTTTCCTACCCACACGATCCTGCCAGTAACCCAACTTGCTTCCACACCAACTAACCCACCTGATTCTGTCAAACCAGTGCCTGCTACCGAGCCTAATGCGCCAGTGTCTTCTACGCAACCTGTTGTGCCAATGCCTGTGCCCGCTGTCCAGTTTGATGTCCCTGCCTTCCAGTCTGGTGTGCCTACCTTCCAGTCTGATGCACCCGCTCTCCAGTCTAATGCACCTGCAATCCAGTCCGATATGCCTGCCTTCCAGCCGGATGTCTTGAAGCTTGCCTTCCAGCCTGAAGTCCCGGTGCCCGCTTTTCAGTCTGTGCCCGCTCCCCAGTCTGATGTCTTCACGCCTGCCTCCCAGCCTGATGCCCCGAAGCTTTCTTTTCAGCCTGATGTCTTGGTCCCTGCCTTCCAGCTTGATGTCCCTGCCTTCCAACTTGATGTCCCTGCCTTCCAGTCTGGTGTGCCCACCTTCCAGTCTGATGTGCCCACCTTCCAGTCTGACGCACCCGCTCTCCAGTCTAATGCACCTGCTATCCAGTCTGATATGCCTGCCTTCCAGTCGGAAGTCTTGAAGCTTGCCTTCCAGCCCGAAATCCCAGTGTCCATGTTCCAGTCTGATGCCCCAGCGACTATTGACCAGTCTGATGTACCTGCTGTTCTGCCCGATGTGCCAGCGCCTGTGTCTGCTGCCCAGTCTAAAGTTCCAGCACCCGCTGCCTGGTCTGATGTCTCGGTGCCGGCTTTCCAGTCCGCTTTCCAGCCTGATGTGCCAGTGTTTACGACTCAGCCAGTTGTGCCAATGCCTGTGTCCGCTGCCCAGTTTGAGTTCCCAGTGCCTGCTGCTCAGCCCGAAATCCCAGTGTCCATGTTCCAGTCTGACGCTCCAGCGACTACTGACCAGTCCGATGTACCTGTTCCGCCTGTTGTGCCAGTACCTGTTGTTCTGCCTGATGTGCCCACTGTTCAGCCTGATGAGCCTGCTTTCCGGTTTGATGTGTCCATCCTCCAGCCTGATATCCTGGTACCTGTCTTCCAGCCTGATGTCGTGATGTTGGTATCCCAGCCTGAGGTTTCGGTGCCCGTGTCTCCGCCTGAAGTTTTGGTGCCCATGTTTCAGCCTGGAGTTTCGGTGCCCGTGTCTCAGCTTGCTGAATCGGTGCCCGTTACCCAGTCTGTTGAATCGGTGCCCGTTACCCGGTCCGCTGAACTGGTGCCCGTTACCCAGTCTGCTAAACCGAAGTCCGTCACTTGGCCTGTCAAGCCAGTATCCGTTATCCGGCTTGCCGAACCAGTGCCCGGTGTCCAGCTCGCTGGGTCGGGGCCTGTTACCCAGCCCACTGGGCCGGGGTCCGTTACCCAGCTTGCTGAGCCGGTGCCTGTAATCCGGCCTGCCCTTACGGTGCTCGCTGTTCGGCCCAATGTTCCAGAGCCTGCTGTCCATCTCGATGACCCGGAGCCTGCTGCCCAGCTCGATGACCCGGAGCCTGCTGCCCAGCTCGATGACCCGGAGCCTGCTGCCCAGCTCGATGACCCGGAGCCTGCTGCCCAGCTCGATGACCCGGAGCCTGCTGCCCAGCTCGATGACCCGGAGCCTGCTGCCCAGCTCGATGACCCGGAGCCTACTGCCCAGCTCGATGACCCGGAGCCTGCTGCCCAGCTCGATGACCCGGAGCCTGCTGCCCAGTTCGATGACCCGGAGCCTGCTGCCCAGCTCGATGACCCGGAGCCTGCTGCCCAGCTCGATGACCCGGAGCCTGCTGCCCAGCTCGATGACCCGGAGCCTGCTGCCCAGCTCGATGACCCGGAGCCTGCTGCCCAGCTCGATGACCCGGAGCCTGCTGCCCAGCTCGATGACCCGGAGCCTGCTGCCCAGCTCGATGACCCGGAGCCTGCTGCCCAGCTCGATGACCCGGAGCCTGCTGCCCAGCTCAGCTTGTTCCTGTGTGCTGCCCAGCTCGGCTTGTTCCTGTGTGCTGCCCAGCTCGAGTTGTTCCTGTGTGCTGCCCAGCTCAAGTTGTTCCTGTCCGCTGCCCAGCTCAAGTTGTTCCTGTCCGCTGCCCAGCTCAAAGACTCTGACATGCCAGCCGTCTGCCTGGATGTGCCTGATGACCAGCCTGAAATGCCTTCTTCCACCATTCTGCCTGATGTCATAGACCATGGACAATTAAGACCAGTTGAAGCGTCCGGAGGCCGCTCCTTTAGGGAGGGGTACTGTCATGGAAGGGTCCATCCGCTGGTAAGATATATCATTTGGCATGCAGTACTGGGGTCCACCAGCAGGTGTCTCCTGGCAGTGTTGAACTGTCAGGAGAATATTTCCCTGCTGGTGTCATTTCATCTTTTGGCCGCAGTACTGATGTCCACCAGCGGATGGATCCTGGCAGTATGGAGCAGACAACACACACTGCGCTCAGCTGTGACATGAGGTCAATTACCAGCCTTATAAATACCCGACAAGCCCTCATAGGCTTGCCTTGGTATCTCTCTCCCTGCACTCTAACCTTGCTGCCCGTTACTTTGACCTTGAGCCTGCATCTGCCTTGTCCTGACCTGACCTGATCCCATCCCTATCCTGAGCCTATCCCCTCTGTTCCTGGTTACCTTGGATCCCTGCCCTGTATCCCATCCATCCACCCTCTTCCTGTCCTGCTGGTTTGATCTCCCTGTGTATGACCTTGGCCTGGCTTTGTTTACGATTACGGTATCTCCATTTCCTTGTATATATTGTTGTTTGTAGTGGGTTTGTTGTGTTGGTTTTGCACTGTTTATATTTCTTTTACTTGTCACTTATTTATTAAACACCATTATTTCACTTATATGTGTTTTGGGTTTCCTCTGTGCAGTCCACACAGTCTGGTCAATTAGATTCTCTGACACTATCCTGTTATGCTGATTGACTATCCTTTTCCTCCTCAATGATCATGCTGATAACTTGTAAGAACATTTTTGGTTATGGGCGCTGGCATCAGTGGCTAAGGCCCAATTTTTCAGCTCCTGTTTAACAGGGGCGTGCAATTACAATTTTTGATGCAATACTTTGCAGCAGGGCTCATTCCTGCACTCTAACTAGAGTATCTGTGAGGGGTTGCAGTGTTGTGGCACCAGTGCCTAAGGCCTAATTTTTCTGCCCCTGTTTAACAGGGGTGTGTAATTACAATTTTTGATGCAATATTTTGCAGGAGGGTTCCTTGCTGCGGTCAACTACAGTATCTGTGAGGGGTTGCAGTGTTGTGGCACCAGTACCTAAGGCCCAATTTTTCAGCCCCTGTTTAAGAGGGACATGTAATTACCATTTTTGATGCAATACTTTGCAGGAGGGCTCATTCCTACGCTCCAACTAGATTATTTGTGAGGTGTTGCAATGTTGTGGGACCAGCACCAGTGCCTAAGGTCTAATTTTTCTGCCCCTGTTTAACAGGGGCATGTAATTACATTTCTTGATCTAATATTTCACCGCAGGGCCCATTCCTACGCCCACCAAGAGTAACTGTGAGGGCTTACAGTGTTGTGGCAACATCACCACCACCACCAAAGGCCCAATTTTTCTGCCCCTGTTCAACAGGTGCATGTAATTACAATTCTTGATATAATATTTCACAGCAGGGCCCGTTCCAGCGCCCACCAAGATTAACTGTGAGGACTTACAGTGATGTGGCACCAGCACTACCACCACCACCACCAAAGGCCCAATTTTTCTACCACTGTTCAACAATGGCATGTGATTACCATTCTTGATATAATAGTTCACAGCAGGGCGTTCCAGCGCCCACCAAGAGTAACTGTGAGGGCTTACAGTGTTGTGGCAACACCAAAGGCCTAAATTTCTGCAGAGTATATAGGGCAGGCCCCTACTTTCAAACATCCAACTTACAAACGACTCCTACTTGCAAACTGAAGGAGATAACAGGAAGTGAGATGAAATCTACCCCTAGGATGGGAAATTCTCTCCTGTAAGAGTTAATATGGGGAAAATGTGTCTCTTCTCCACTGACACTTTATCACCAATCCTTGTTTCACTAAAAACCCCAAATTTTCAAAAAACATTTGTCATTGGGACAGAAAGTGAAGGGGAAATCTTCTGAAGAGGTGCACAGACAGCAAAACAAATGTTACAGGGGTGATAACCCTTCCCTATGTTTTCCAAAAAGCTTAAAAATAGATTTTTTGGCTGGAGCTACACTTTAAAAATGTGCCAGTTCAAAATTACAAACAGATTCTTCTTAACAACAAACCTACAGTCCCTGTCTTGTTTGCACCGCCTGTATACTGCTGTTCAGAGTATATAGGGCCTGGGTGCCCCACGCCTTTCCTTTTTTTAATTTGGGTGAGGGGTTCCCCTTAATATCCATACAAGACCCAAAGGGGCTGGTAATGGGTTGGGGGGGGGTACCTATGCCATTTTTATCAATGATTTTCATCCATATTGCCGGGACCAAACATTACATTAAAGCCGTAAGCAGTTTTAAATTACTTTTTTTCCTTTAAAAATGTCATTTTGTGCAGGGACAGTTCTAAACACGGGAAACACATGCCACTTCACAGGCATACTATAGACACCCCCCAGGTACGATATTTAAAGGAATATTTCACTTTTTTTTCACTTTAAGCATCATTAAAATCACTGCTCCTGTTTTTAAAACTTTTTTTGCATTGATACATGTCCCTTGGGGCAGGACCCAGGTCCCCAAACCCTTTTTTAGGACAATAACTTGCATATTAGCCTTTAAAATTAGCACTTTTGATTTTGAACGTTCGAGTCTCATAGACTTTAACGGGATTCTAAAGTTCGTGCGAACTTTCGGTCTGTTTGCAGGTTCTGGTGTGAACGGAACCAGGGGGGTGTTCGGCTCATCCCTATAAATCAGTATTAAATATGGCAAATGTAATTGCTAATACCTGTACATTTAAAAAAAAAAAAAAGCCTTGTATGCAGATACCATTTGAGCAAAATGAAAGCTAGAGTCATCTTTGACTCCAAATACACCACATTAATGCACAAAAATACACATCTGATTTTCACTAAATATTTAAGCCATGAAACAGTTTTTGTATATTTATAATTTACCGTTATTTGAATCATTTTTCTGATTTTTTTTTCTTTAGTCATGCGACTGGCACAGCACAAATCAGGACTGTGCAGTCACAGACTCACACTGTAGAGAGCATACATCAGCAGAGTAATAGAAGCCCCTCACAAAGGTCTTTCCCTGCAGATGAAACAAAGAACAAGGAAAGATCATGTGACCACACAACAGTGCTGCAGTAATAAGGTACTTTGAGGATTAAAAAAAAAAAATACAGTGGCATGAGATACAGTATATGATTTATGTGAATGAATTATGGCAATTAACACTTCTCTGTTTAGTATCACTTTATCCTCTTGCCTACTAGTCTCTTTTACCCTCTTTCTGACCAGGGCAATTTCCAGCTTTCAACACTATCACACTTTTGATGACAATTGCCTGGTCATACAACACTGTACCCAAACAAAATTTTTATAATTGTTTTCACACAAATAGAGCTTTCTTTTGGTGGTATTTAACTACCTCGATACTAGGCACTTTCACCTCCTTCCATCCCAGACCAATTTTCAGCTTTCTATGCTCTCACACTTTGATTGACAATTACTCAGCCATGCTACACTGTACTCAAATTAAATTTTTAGCATTTTGTTCACACAAATAGAGATTTCGTTTGGCGGTATTTATTCACCACTGGGATTTTTCATTTTTTGCAATATAAGGGAAAAAAGAGTGAACATTTTGAAAAAAAACAATATTTTCTAATTTCTGTTTTAAAAGAAATTCAATAAAATCTAATTTCATCATAAATTTAGGCCAGAATGTATTCTGCTACATGTCTTTAGTAAAAAAAAAAATATCCTGATAAGTGTATAATAATTGGTTGTGTGAAAGTTATAGTGTCTGAAAGCTATGCTACGTATCACTGAAAATTTATCTCAATTCTTAAGGTCCTAAAATGTCAGGACAGCACAAATACCCCCCAAATGACCCTTTTTTGTAAAGATGACAGTACAAGGTATTTAGTAAGAGGCAATGCAAGTTTTTTGAAGTTGCAATTTTTGCCCACAATTGTTTGTAAAATTAAGATTTTTTTTCTCCACAAAATTGTCATATTAACAAGTTATTTCTCACACATGGCATAGATAAACTTGCAATTACACCCCAAATTATATTCTGCTACTTCTCCTGAGTATGGCGATACCACATGTGTGAGACTTTTCCACAGCCTGGCCACATGCAGAGGCCCAACATGAAGGGAGCACCATCAGGTGTTCTAGGAGCACAAATTACGCATTTAGTTTCCTGGCTACCTATCACACTTTTGAAGGGCCTGGAGCACCAGGACAGTGGAATTACCCACAAAATGACCCCATTTTGGAAAGCAAACACTCCAATGTATATTCTATGATTAATGATTTAATTGGTAAAATTGGTAATTATTTCACATTTCAAATATTCTTATGAATACTATCAACACATCTGCCATTATGGTTGTTAAAAATACAATTTTTTTTCCGTAAATATAATTAGTTGTTTGGTACTACTCATATTACTATGGGTGTGAAGAGAATGTAGCTGCTTTCCAATATAGTTTGAGTTTGGGAATACACTCAGTAAGAAAAGTAAACACATACAGTCAGGTCCATAAATATTGGGACATCGACATAAATTCTAATCTTTTTGGCTCTATACACTGCCACAAAGGATTTGAAATGAAACGATCAAGATGTGCTTTAACTGCAGACTTTCAGCTTTAATTTGAGGGTATTTACATCCAAATCAGGTGAACGGTGTAGGAATTACAACAGTTTGTATATGTGCCTCCCACTTTTTAAGGGACCAAAAGTAATGAGACAATTGGCTGCTCAGCTGTTCCATGGCCAGGTGTGTGTTATTCCCTCATTATCCCATTTACAAGGAGCAGATAAAAGGTCCAGAGTTCATTTCAAGTGTGCTATTTGCATTTGGAATCTGTTGCTGTCAACTCTCAATATGAGATCCAAAGAGCTGTCACTGTCAGTGAAGCAAGCCTTCATTAGGCTGAAAAAAAACAAAACAAACACATCAGAGAGATAGCAAAAACATTAGGTGTGGCCAAATCAACTGTTTGGAACATCTTTAAAAAGAAAGAACGCACCGGTGAGCTCAGCAACGCCAAAAGACCCTGAAGACCACGGAAAACAACTGTGGTGGATGACCGAAGAATGCTTTCCCTGGTGAAGAAAACACCCTTCACAGTTGGCCAGATCAAGAACACTCTCCAGGAGGTAGGTGTATGTGTGTCAAAGTCAACAATCAAGAGAAGACTTCACCATAGTCAAAACAGAGGGTTCACCACAAGATGTAAAGCATTGGTGAGCCTCAAAAACAGGAAGGCCAGATTACAGTTTGCCAAACAACATCTAAAAAAGCCTTCACAGTTCTGGAACAACATCCTATGGACAGATGAGACCAAGATCAACTTGTACCAGAGTGATGGGAAGATAAGAGTATGGAGAAGGAAAAGAAACTGCTCATGATTCAAAGCATACCACCTCATTAGTGAAGCATGGTGGTGGTAGTGTCATGGCGTGGGCATGTATGGCTGCCAATGGAACTGGTTCTCTTGTATTTATTGATGATGTAACTGCTGACAAAAGCAGCAGGATGAGTTCTGAAGTGTTTCAGACAATATTATCTGCTCATATTCAGCAAAATGCTTTAGAACTCATTGGACGGCGCTTCACAGTGCAGATGGATAATGACCCGAAGAATACTGCGAAAGCAACCAAAGAGTTTTTTAAGGGAAAGAAGTGAAATGTTATGCAATGGCCAAGTCAATCACCTGACCTGAATCCAATTGAGCATGAATTTTACTTGCTGAAGACAAAACTGAAGGGAAAATGCCCCAAGAACAAGCAGGAACTGAAGACAGCTGCAGTAGAGGCCTGGCAGAGCATCACCAGGGATGAAACCCAGCATCTGGTGATGTCTATGCGTTTCAGACTTCAGGCTGTAATTGACTGCAAAGGATTTTCAACCAAGTATTAAAAAGTGAAAGTTTGATGGATGATTGTTAATCTGTCCCATTACTTTTGGACCCTTAAAAAGTGGGAGGCACATATACAAACTGTTGTAATTCCTACATCGTTCACCTGATTTGGATGTAAATACCCACAAATTAAAGCTGAAAGTCTGCCGTTAAAGCACATCTTGTTTGTTTAATTTCAAATCCATTGTGGTGGTGTATAGAGCCAAAAAGATTAGAATTTTATTGATGTCCCAATGTTTATGGAATTGACTGTATGTATATCCTTCCTAGAAGTGTAGAAGGTCACATGCACACAAAGCATGCTAGTAAATAAGACCTCACCTTCAAGACCAAGGGTCTGCCTGGAGCTCAGAGACCTCATAAAATGTATTGACCACAATTTACCTTTCATCATTTATCAACCCCCTGTTGACCCCTAGATATTTACTAGACCCCTTTCGACCCTCAGTCATGGAACATCCATTGACCATTGAAGGTCCAAAATATTCTATACTCACACACTCTGTGTGCCGACTCTGCTTGCAACTGTATAGAATGAAACAATGGAAACTCCAGTTAGCCGCACTCCATTTAACACCTGTATTATATAAAATTATTGAAAAGAACAACATTCACAGCAAAAATGGAGGAAGAAAGCTGTTGACGTGTTTCATACTAACCTACACTTACTCATAACATGTGGTAGTTTAGTATGAAATGTGTCAACAACTTTCTCCCCCCATGTTTGCTGTGAAACTGTTGATGCATTTCACGCTCAACTAGCACTTACTCATAACAGATGTTATAAGTAGCTACTAGGTTAGAGTAACTGGAATGCGGCTGTCCGGAGTTTCAATTGTATAATGCTTAGATTAATTGGGATTATTTGCTTGAGCTCTTTGATCTAAGTAAATATATAGCATATTCCGAACAAAATTACCACTTCATTGATTGAACAAGAGTCTGGGAAGCACCATCATTTTCAATGCGGCATTTCTGCCAAACCAGGATTGAAGTTTCATGGACCAGTTCTTAAAGTCTTTCCTAACCCAGGCCAAGAAGGGTGGGAAGTTTGCTGAGAAAATACCAACCGTTTCTGCGGTGAGAAAGATCCCCAGGTATTTGAGGCGGTGTCGGGACCCAATTAAATGTAAAATGCGTCTTCAGAGTCTCCATTGTTGGTCGGGGTAAGGTAATTTTCAACACCTCTGATTTTTGGAGGTTGATCTTAAAATAAGGTTTTACCCCCTTAATGACCAGGGCAATTTTTGCTATTTGGCACTGCACTACTTTAATTGGTAATTATGCTGTCATGCAAGGCTGTACCCAAATGGAATTTATATCACTTTTTTCACACAAATAGAACTTTCTTTTGGTTACCGTATTTATCGGCATATAACACGCACTTTTTTCCCCTGAAAATCAGGGGAAAATCGTGGGTGCGTGTTATAGGCCGATCCCCCCCCAATTATGTGTGATCGGAGCGATCGCGGCAATTGCCGCGATCGCCGCCGACATACACAGCCGTGTGGAAATTCAAATACGGCGCCGAGACTGCAGGGTCTCGGCGGAGCGGAGCTACACATAGCCGAGAGTTCTCGGGTTTTCTCGGCGCCGCTTACAGTCCCGCCCATAGGGCGGAACTGGGCGGGACTGTAAGCGGCGCCGAGGAAACCCGAGGACTCTCGACTATGTGTATCAGCGCTCCGCCGAGTCCCTGCAGTCTCAGCGCCATATTTAAATTTACACAGGGCTGTGTATGACGACAGGGATCGCTGCGATCCCACAAAGCTACACGGGGGGGCAAGGCTGCACTGGGGCAATGCTGCATGGGGGCAAAGCTGCACTGGGGACAAGGCTGCATGGGGGCAAGGCTGCACTGGAGAAAAGCTGCACTGACATGGCTGCACTGACATTGCTGCACTGACATTGCTGCACTGACAAGGCTGCACTGACATGGCTGCACTGGGGCAAAGCTGCACTGACAAGGCTGCAATGGACACTGGGGCAAGGCTGCATGGGAGCAAGGCTGCACTGGAGAAAAGCTGCACTGACAATGGCTGCACTGACATTGCTGCACTGACATGGCTGCACTGGGGCAAAACTGCACTGACAAGGCTGCAATGGACACTGGGGCAAGGCTGCACTGACACTGACAAGGCTGCAGATGGACACCGATAACGCTGCATTGATGGGCATTTAAATGTAAGTTTTTCTTCCTTAAACTTTACTCCTAAAAGTTTTTTTCCTTAAAATTCCCTCCTTAACTTGGGTGCGTGTTATACGCCGGCGCGTGTTATACGCCGATAAATACGGTATATTTGATCACCACTGGGGTTTTTTATTTTTTTGCGCTATAAAAACTATATTTTTTACTTTCTGCTATAAAACATATCCAAAAAAAATGTAAAAAAATTGAATTTTGTCAAAATTTAGCCCAAAATGTTACTACATGTCTTTGGTAAAAAAATACCAATAAGTATGTATGAATTGGTTTGCATGAAAGTTATAGCGTCTACAAATGATGGTATATATACTGGAGGCTTTTTTGTTACATACATACATAGTATGTGAGTTTGAAAAAGTCCATCAAGTCCAACCTATGTGTGTGATTATATGTCAGTATTACCTTGTATATCCCCGTATGTTGCGGTCGTTCAGGTGCTTATGTAATAGTATTTTGAAACTATCGATCCCCCCTGCTGAGACCACCACCTATGGAAGGGAATTCCACATCCTTGCCGCTCTTACAGTAAAGAATTTTCTATGTAGTTTAAGGTTAAATCTCTTTTCTTCTAATTTTAATAAGTGGCCACATGTCATGTTAAACTCCTTTCCACACAAAAGTTTAATCCCTATTGTGGGGTCACCAATACGTTGTTAGACTAATAATGTTCGCAATCAGTGAATTATAGTGGGACTGTGATAGCGCAGCAGGCAATCTGACACTAGCTGATGCTGGGGAGCAACTGACTAGCTGCCACTGACATCACCAGTTACAATAATACAGTGATCAGTGCTAATAAAATAAACTGTCACTGTACTGACACTGGCTGAGGAATGGTTAACATTTAGAGGCAATCAAAGGGTTAACTGTGTGCCTAACAATGTTTACTGTGTTTACTGTGTATGCTGTGTAATGTTTTCACTAAGCGATGTGCTGGTAAAAAAAATGGTTCATTGTTGCTGACAGAAGAGAGGTCTGTGTTGTTTACAGATTTTCCTGTAAAATAATTTTCTGGATCATATCAAAAAAACAAAAATTTTTTAATTTAATTTATACACTTGAATTTTTTGTTAAATTCCAGTCACACTCCTAACACAGCGCCACTCCCTATATTGTGATCTGTATTTTTTGGGGGATCACATAGGTGTCCCCTTGCTATTTTAGGGGGGCTGCAGTTGTTATTTAGTCTACAAGCGCGGATCCGTTGATATATTTATAGATGGGGATATGTAGATATGCATCTTTGATGTCGATAGACGCCAGGAACCTTCACTGATGCAGGCCACCACAAACCGAATGGACTCCATCTTGAACTTCTGCACGAGCACAAAGCAGTTCAGGGCCTTGAGATCCAGGATCAGGCAAAACCATCCTTCCATCTTCAAAACCGTAAACAGTATGGAGTAGAACCCCCAAAACTGTTCCGAATCCGGGACCGGAAAAATCACGCCTGCCCCGAATAAAGTCTGCAGGTGAGCTGAGGAAAGACGCAGATTGGAAGGAAAAAAACCTATCTGGATGGCAGGATTGGAATTCTATTTTGTATCTGGACAGGATCAGCTTGTGGACCCACTTGTCGAAAATCAGAGAGGTTCACAGGGCTGCAAACTAGCAGAGAGGACCCCCACCATGGATACGGGTGGGGGCAAATATTCATGCTGAGACTGTCATTGGGCTTGAGTGGCTTGGAAGTCCAGGGTGGCTTGGTACCACCGTAGGGGGCATTGAATGGCTTGGAGCCCTTATCAGCAGAGCTGGGGGGGACAAAAAAGCTTCTTGTGTGCAGAAAAGGAGGGACAACGCTTATGACGCAGTTCCTCCTCTTGTCGGGACTGCGGCACAAAGGTACTCTTGCCCCCCATTTCTTGATAATGTAGTCTAGGGTGGCCCTGAAGAGGCGATCACCCTGGAAAGGCAAATCCGTGAGAGCCTTCTTATGCCCTGTACACACGACCGGTTTTGCCGTTGGAATAAACTCTGAAGGTTTCTCCGACGGAACTCATTCAAGTGGTCTTGCCTACACACGGTCAACCCAAAGTCCAACCAAAGTCCGACTGCCCAGAACGCGGTGACGTACGTGGTGACGTACAGCACGTAAGACAGGACTAGAAAAAGGAAGTTCAATAGCCAGTAGCCAATAGCTTCCGTCTCGTTCTTGCTTCAAAGCAAGCATCGTTTTTGGTCCGTCGGAACAGCATACAGACGAGCGGGTTTTCCCGATAGGAATTGGTTCCTTTGGAAGTATTTAGAACATGTTCTATTTCTAGGTCCGTCAGAATTTTCGAAAAGAAAAGTCCGATGAGGCACACACACAATCAGAATAGATGATGAAAAGCTTTTGACTTTTTCTGTTAGACATTCCGCTCGTGTGTACGCGGCTTTAGAAGTCTGGTCCGCAGACCAACATGTGAGCCACAGCACACGCCGAAGCACCACTGCTGAAACGAAGAGCTTGGAAAGCAAAGGGACCGCAAACACAAACTTAAGGCTCTGGACCAGCTGGTCCGCTAATTCCACAAAAGCTGGGAGAACTTGCTCCCCAACCAGGCCATGGTGAAGGAGCTTAGCCCATTCTGCGAGAGTCTGGGACTCATAGCAGTGGCCAAAACTGGTTAAACAGCTGAGCCGGCAATAGTATACATCGTGTGGGCTACAGATTCCACCATCCTGTCAGCCAGGTCTTTAACGGACGGAGGCTCCACCACTGGGATCATGGGAGACTTATTTAACCTGGATATCTGACGGTCCACAACAGGCATGGTCCACTTCTTTATTTAGGGACCACAAAGGGTCTCTTAGGATGTTGCCAATCTTTGTAAACATATTTGTCAAAATCAGTGGGATAAGGGAACACCTTCACAGTAAGTGGCAGCTTGAGCATGCCAAAGGGGTCAGATACATCCGTGGCCGCCCCTAGAGACTTTCTCCATTTTTAAAGTTTCTCGCGCTGAGGTAATAAGTACGTCTACTAGTGCCTTTTCCTGCACAGCGACAGCAGAGGAGGACTCATCCTCACTGTCGGAAGGGTTGGGGATCTCATCCGTAGGATCTGCGAGCTGGACTGCGTACGCAGAATCAGAGCCTGACTCAGGCCAATGTAATAGGAGAGGGTGAGGGTCACTTCTTGCTTGCTTTAAGCCCTAATGCCACCTTCATCCAGAAAACAAAGGACCCCAGGACTGCTGTCAGTGTGTCAATGGGAAAAGAGGCCCTGGAGGGACTAGCCGCCTCAAGGAGGGGATCAGGTAGGAAAACTTGCACCTGAGACTTCATCTCTATATAAGGACCCAAAGGGAATGCACCACCAGGGAAGTCCACTAGTCACAAGGGAACCCAAAAAAATCAGGTACACAGGCCAGCAGAGAGGGCGGATAACCCACCAGGACTCACCACCACAAGACACATGCAGCGCTGCCAGCAGTCCCCTCTTAATGAAGCAGGCCAGAGAAGGCAGGTGGTAAATACACAGGGATAAGTAGAAAGCCCAGGAACAGCTACCAGGAGGACTGGAGTTAACAGGGAAAATGGCAGTCGAAACCTCGCCCACCTCAAAGTACAGGCCACCAATAGGCAACGCAGACACCAAAAACATGACCACTGCTGGGCTTTATGACAAGGCTGCTAGAGGAGGAGGAAGGCCAGACCACAACAAAATGAACACAGCAGCCCCGCCCCTCAGTCCAGGCACAGCAAGCCCAGTAATTTAGAACAGACTGCTGCTGCAGTCTGCAGGGCTATGAGAAAATGGCTGCCGCTCGTGGCAGCAAGGCCTAAGGGAAGATGGCTGCTGTGGACCCAATAGGCAGCGCAGCAAATGGCGCCCACCACACTCACACCCAGGCAGTATAGCAGCACCATCTGCCAGTGCTGGAAGAGGAAAGCATAGCCCACAGCCTCAAGGCTAAAACCCAGGATGTTTGCTCAGAAGGAAAGCACCAAGGATAGAGGTTGAGGGTCCAGGGGAGTAGGGAACCCCGCAGGGCTGACCATCCCAAGGAGCACCAGCGCTCTGCACTGCACCCAGGAAGGAGGGGGGGGAAATACTACTTACCAATCCCGGGAAGCTGCGGTTGTACGCTCCAGAGCCAGAACTGCCTCTCCAAAGTGGGGGGGCTGTCAGCCAAGGTAGCTCTGCAGTCAGGTCCATAAATATTGGGACATCGATGCAATTCTAATCTTTTTGGCTCTATACACCACCACAATGGATTTGAAATGAACCGAACAAGATGTGCTTTAACTGCAGACTTTCAGCTTTAATTTGAGGGTATTTACATCCAAATCAGGTGAACGGTGTAGGAATTACAACAGTTTGTATATGTGCCTCCCACTTTTTAAGGGTCCAAAAGTAATGGGACAACAATCATCCATCAAACTTTCACTTTTTAATACTTGGTTGAAAATCTTTTGCAGTCAATTACAGCCTGAAGTCTGCAACGCATAGACATCACCAGACGCTGGGTTTCATCCCTGGTGATGCTCTGCCAGGCCTCTACTGCAGCTGTCTTCAGTTCCTGCTTGTTCTTGGGGCATTTTCCCTTCAGTTTTGTCTTCAGCAAGTAAAATTCATGCTCAATTGGATTCAGGTCAGGTGATTGACTTGGCCATTGCATAACATTTTACTTCTTTCCCTTAAAAAACTCTTTGGTTGCTTTCGCAGTATTCTTCGGGTCATTATCCATCTGCACTGTGAAGCGCCGTTCAATGAGTTCTAAAGCATTTTGCTGAATATGAGCAGATAATATTGTCTGAAACACTTCAGAACTCATCCTGCTGCTTTTGTCAGCAGTCACATCATCAATAAATACAAGAGAACCAGTTCCATTGGCAGCCATACATGCCCACGCCATGACACTACCACCAACATGCTTCACTAATGAGGTGGTATGCTTTGAATCATGAGCAGTTTCTTTTCCTTCTCCATACTCTTATCTTCCCATCACTCTGGTACAAGTTGATCTTGGTCTCATCTGTCCATAGGATGTTGTTCCAGAACTGTGAAGGCTTTTTTAGATATTGTTTGGCAAACTGTAATCTGGCCTTCCTGTTTTTGAGGCTCACCAATGGTTTACATCTTGTGGTGGACCCTCTGTATTCACTCTGGTGAAGTCTTCTCTTGATTGTTGACTTTGACACGCATACACCTACCTCCTGGAGAGTGTTCTTGGTCTGGCCAACTGTTGTGAAGGGTGTTTTCTTCACCAGGGAAAGCATTCTTCGGTCATCCACCACAGTTGTTTTCCGTGGTCTTCAGGGTCTTTTGGTGTTGCTGAGCTCACCGGTGCATTCTTTCTTTTTAAGGATGTTTCAAACAGTTGATTTTGCCCCACCTAATGTTTTTGATATCTCTCTGGTGGGTTTGTTTTGTTTTTTCAGCCTAATGATGGCTTGCTTCACTGATAGTGACAGCTCTTTTGATCTCATATTGAGAGTTGACAGCAACAGATTCCAAATGCAAATAGCACACTTAAAATGAACTCTGGACCTTTTATCTGCTCCTTGTAAATGGGATAATGAGGGAATAACACACACCTGGCTATGGAACAGCTGAGCAGCCAATTGTCTCATTACTTTTGGTCCCTTAAAAATGGGAGGTACATATACAAACTGTTGTAATTCCTACACCGTTCACCTGATTTGGATGTAAATACCCTCAAATTAAAGCTGAAAGTCTGCAGTTAAAGCACATCTTGTTCGTTTCATTTCAAATCCATTGTGATGGTGTATAGAGCCAAAAAGATTAAAATTGTGTTGATGTCCCAATATTTATGGACCTGACTGTATGTGCCCCTGTGGGATGGGGCATGTTGCGGCCTACCCAGCGCTTGGTTAGGGTCTGCATTCGCTCACTGGCTAGGCTGGGGTGACCACTGGATCTATAATATCCAGCCTGTCGCCCATACCATCTGTTGATAGAAGATCTCTAAAGGAAAAATCCCTTGAAAAAGAGAAAAAGATAAAGGCAAAAAAAAAGAAAATTCTATGGAAATACAGGTCCCAGTAGGGAGCTAGGTCACTACTCTTGAAACTAGGCAAAAAACACTAGATTGCTTATGCAGAGCGGGGGTTTATATCAGCCAGGACTGCCCAATAGGCAGTGGTGAGTTTCTGCCTAGTGTCCTACTCCTATAGGTGGAGATATAACCCTATGGTCGAGAATATCAGACTCTGTGTTTGTTGAACGTAAGAGAAACAAAAATGTGAGCTCAAGCAGGTTGACGATCCTTAGATGTAGTAGTTGCATTAGTTTTCTTCTTTCAGAGTTCTTCACTTTCACATGAATGGAATCTACAGATGCTGCAGAACAAAGTGACCAGGCATCATCTGATGCTAGGTGTCCATTTGACTATACGAAGTCCGAAGTCCTCCCCAGAACGCACCTCACGTGCCCCCCACAGACCACACTGCAGTGCTATCTGTGACCCACTGTGTCCACCAGACACAGTGGATGACACATACAGTATCATGGCCTGCTGCTGGTACCATGTGATCGCTGTGACCAATCTCAGCAGATCACATGACAATTGTACACAATAGATGGCTTCAATTCATGTCATTCACTGTGTACTGTTCTGTTGAACTCTATGATTGGTCACAGTGATCACATGGTACAGATAGGGCAAATTACAACCCATCTGTACCATGTGATTAGCTGTGGCCAATCAGAGCTAATCACGATAGTAAACACTGAATTAATTGATTTCATTCATCAAAAAAATGGTTATAAGCAATTATAGTGTGCAAGATAAAAAATCCTGATGACCTCTGCAGGGTAGTACAATGTTAATAAATTTACTAAATTTTTTAAATTATAAGTACAGCAATACGTTGTTTTTCTTTTCTACCCTATTTCCCCGAAAATAAGACCTAGCGTGATTGACGGTGATGGCTGCAATATAAGCCCTACCCCCCAAATAAGCCCTACCCTGTTTCCCCGAAAATAAGCCCTACCCTGAAAATAAGACCTACAAGGACTTTAACTAGGGCTTCTTTGGGGGGGTAGGGCTTATATTGCAGCCATCACCGACCATCATGCTAGGTCTTATTTTCGGGGAAACAGGGTATATACTGCCTACAGGAAGGCTTGATTGCATTGCACTGTGACTAATTACCGGAGCATGCTTCACCTAACTCATTATATGTATAATATATAGTATATATATATATATATATATATATATATATATATATATATATATATATATACATATACAGGGGCGGACTGATAACGCATGGGGCCCCCGGGCAATAGGAGATTATGGGGCCCCCAGGCAATCAGAGATTATGGGGCCCCCAGGCAATCAGAGATTATGGGGCCACACAGTATACACACACACAGTATACAATCACACAGTATACACATACATGTACACACAGTATACACAGAGAGATGTAAAAAAAACACAGATTTATACATACTGTCTCTGGTTTTACTGAGGCTGGCAACCCTGATGGGGCCCCCTAGTTGCCCAGGGCCCTCGGGCAGTGCCCGAGTGGCTCAATGGTCAGTCCGCCCCTGTATATATATATATGTCATACAGTATCTCACAAAAGTGAGTACACCCCTCACATTTTTGTAAATATTTTATTATATCTTTTCATGTGACAACACTGAAGAAATGACACTTTGCTACAATGTAAAGTAATGAGTGTACAGCTTGTATAACAGTGTAAATTTGCTGTCCCCTCAAAATAACTCAACACACAGCCATTAATGTTATAACCGCTGGCAATAAAAGTGAGTACACCCCTAACTGAAAATGTCCAAATTGGGCCCAATTAGCCATTTTACCTCCCCGATGTCATGTGACTCAGTGTTTCAAGGTCTCGGGTGTGAATGGGGAGCAGGTATGTTAAATTTGGTGTTATCGCTCTCTCATACTGGTCACTGGAAGTTCAACATGGCACCTCATGACAAAGAACTCTCTGAGGATCTAAAAAAAAAGAATTGTTGCTCTACATAAAGATGGCCTAGGCTATAAGAAGATTGCCAACTGAGAAACTGAAACTGAGCTGCAGCATGGAAGGCAAGACCATACATCAGTTTAACAGGACAGGTCCCACTCAGAACAGACCTCGTCATGGTCGACCAAAGATGTTAAGGGCACGTGCTCAGCGTCATATCCATTGGTTGTCTTTGGGAGATAGATGTATGAGTGCTGCCAGCATTGCTGCAGAGGTTGAAGGGGTGGGGGGTCAGCTTGTCAGTGCTCAGACCACACTGCATCAAATTGGTTTGCATAGAAACAAAAGGGGGGGGTTTGAAAGGCCAGTAGAAGGAGCTGTGAGCCCCGAGCGCGTAGCCTGTACTATCCCTGCATTATCCCCAACACCAGCCTGGACGTTTGCTATGCATCAGTGAGGTCATTTTCTCTTCCGCGCTCCAGAGTGGTCAGCGTGGAGCTTTCCATGCACTGGATGCAGCGGTTCAGCCTGTGTACAGACTCCACACCCAGACGCCTAAAGGAATGAAATCCGAGCCGGAAACAAGATAACAGCACATCCCAGGACACTTTCCATCTCAAAGAAACACCTCCACCCAGCGAACCAGTAAGTGTAATTGTTACACTAACTTTTATTTTTGCATAAACAAATTGGTTTGCATGGCTGTCGTCCCAGAAGGAAGCCTCTTCTAAAGATGATGCACAAGAAAGCACGCAAACAGTTTGCTGAAGACAAGCAGACTATGGACATGGATTACTGGAACCATGTCCTGTGGTCTGATGAGACCAAGATAAACTTATTTGGTTCAGATGATGTCAAGCGTGTGTGGGGGCAACCAGGTGAGGAGTACAAAGACAAGTGTGTCTTGCCTACAGTCAAGCATGGTGGTGGGAGTGTCATGGTCTGGGGCTTCATGAGTGCTGCACTGGGGAGCTACAGTTCATTGAGGGAACCATGAATGTCGACATGTACTGTGACATACTGAAGCAGAGCATGATCCCCTCCCTTCGGAGACTGGGCCGCAGGGCAGTATTCCAACACGATAACGACCTCACGAAGACCACTGCCTTGCTAAAGAAGCTGAGGGTAAAGGTGATGGACTGACCAAGCATGTCTCCAGAGCTAAACCCTATTGAGCATCTGTGGGGCATCCTCAAACAGAAGGTGGAGGAGCGCAAGGTCTCTAACATCCACCAGCTCTGTGATGTCCTCGTGGAGGAGTGGAAGAGGACTCTAGTGGCAACCTGTGAAGCTCTGGTGAGCTCCATGTCCATGCGTGTTAAGGCAGTGCTGGAAAATAATGGTGGCCACACAAAATATTGACACTTTGGGAGCAATTGGAACATTTTCACTTAGGGGTGTACTCACTTTTGTTGCCAGTGGTTTAGAAATTAATTCCTGTGTGTTGAGTTATTTTGAGAGGACTGTAAATGTACACTGTTATACAAGCGGTACACTCACTACTTTACATTGTAGCAAAGTGTAATTTTTTCAATGTTGTCACATGAAAAGATATAATAAAATATTTACAAAAATTTGAGGGGTGTACTCACTTTTGTGAGATACTGTGTATGTATATATATATATATATATATATATATATATATATATACAGTGGGGACGGAAAGTATTCAGACCCCCTTAAATTTTTCACTCTTTGTTATATTGCAGCCATTTGCTAAAATTATTTGAGTTCATTGTTGACATTTTTGCAGATTTATTAAAAATGAAAGACTGAAATATCACATGGTCCTAAGTATTCAGACCCTTTGCTGTGACACTCATATATTTAACTCAGGTGCTGTCCATTTCTTCTGATCATCCTTGAGATGGTTCTACACCTTCATTTGAGTCCAGCTGTGTTTGATTATACTGATTGGACTTGATTAGGAAAGGCATACACCTGTCTATATAAGACCTTACAGCTCACAGTGCATGTCAGAGCAAATGAGAATCATGAGGTCAAAGGAACTGCCTGAAGAGCTCAGTGACAGAATTGTGGCAAGGCACAGATCTGGCCAAGGTTACAAAAAAAATTCTGCTGCACTTAAGGTTCCTAAGAGCACAGTGGCCTCCATAATCCTTAAATAGAAGATGTTTGGGACGACAAGAACCCTTCCTAGAGCTGGCCGTCTGGCCAATTTGAGCTATCAGGGGAGAAGAGCCTTGGTGAGAGAGGTAAAGAAGAACCCAAAGATCACTGTGGCTGAGCTCCAGAGATGCAGTCTGGAGGTGGGAGAAAGTTGTAGAAAGTCAACCATCACTGCAGCCCTCCACCAGTCAGGGCTTTATGGCAGAGTGGCCCAACGGAAGCCTTTCCTCAGTGCAAGACACATGAAAGCCCGCATGGAGTTTGCTAAAAAACACCTGAAGGACTCCAAGATGGTGAGAAATAAGATTCTCTGGTCTGATGAGACTAAGATAGAACTTTTTGGCCTTAATTCTAAGAGGTATGTGTGGAGAAAACCAGGTACTGCTCATCACCTGTCCAATACAGTCCCAACAGTGAAGCATGGTGGTGGCAGCATCATGCTGTGGGGGTGTTTTTCAGCTGCAGGGACAGGACAACTGGTTGCAATTGAGGGAAAGATGAATGCGGCCAAGTACAGGGATATCCTGGATGAAAACCTTCTCCAGAGTGCTCAGAACCTCAGACTGGGCTGAAGGTTTACCTTCCAACAAGACAATGGCCCTAAGCACACAGCTAAAATAACAAAGGAGTGGCTTCACAACAATTCAGTGACTGTTTACCATCCAACCTGACAGAACTGGAAAGGATCTGCAAGGAGGAATGGCAGAGGATCCCCAAATCCAGGTGTGAAAAACTTGTTGCATCTTTCCCAAAAAGACTCATGGCTGTATTAGGTCAAAAGGGTGCTTCTACTAAATACTGAGCAAAGGGTCTGAATATTTAGGACCATGTGATATTTCAGTTTTTCTTTTTTAATAAATCTGCAAAAATTTCAACAATTCTGTGTTTTTCTGTCAATATGGGGTGCTGTGTGTACATTAATGAGGAAAAAAATGAACTTAAATGATTTTAGCAAATGGCTGCAATATAACAAAGAGTGGAAAATTTAAGGGGGTCTAAATACTTTCCGTCCCCACTGTATATACATACACACACACACACACACACACACACACACACACACACACACACACACACTTTATCTCTCTCTCTAGTTTCACATTTTTATGAAATATTTTCCATTTGATTACAACATATGCTTTGCATTTTGAATGGAAGTATGACTAGTTGATAAGAATTTATATACACACTGCAATATTTAATTAGGTGGTGTGAGGTAATTCACTAATTCATTAGCAATTACCTTTCATTGTCCTACTCATGCTAAACTGTAGGAAAGGTAAATGCTGGTTGGTGATTATTGTTTAGCAAATTCTGTTAAACTTCATTGTTCTGTGCACTCTTAATAAATTATAATTGTAAGCCTAAAAATAACATAAATAAAAGGTAAACATTTTAATTAGCATGTAGACAAAAGGGATTCTTCTACAGTATGTAATTGATCTTCAATGAAAACAAGATGGACTCAATTCAGAGAGTATATGACAGACTCAAAAAATAAAGAACAATTATGTTCTAGGGTTTGTATACTGATCATCTGCCACTAGGAAAGTTTGCATGACGGTATATTGGGTAGTGAAAGTGGTTCATTATCAAGCTGATATTTAGCAGCTGTTTAAAAAGTTTGAAAATTAGGAAAATATTCTCTATATTCCAACTTTTTTGTATATTGGTTGTGGGCACATTCTTCATATTTTGACAAATGTGAAAATAAATTTGATGGTGTTTATAGCCCTGCATTTGGTTAGGTATGAAAAGAGTATGAAGAAAAAAGAACTTTTGCGCTAACCAGACAAATTAAATAAAATATTAGGTGCAGCTGCTAGTGTTAGTCAAAAAAATACAAAAGACCCTAATACAATACATATATAGTGACAAGCGCGCATCCTGACAGTGTGTATTATACAGTGTGTGTAATCCTTAGTGTTTTGAACCCTATAGGTGTGATATTGAATAATAAATATCCAAAATAATTTATGTGAAAAAAACTTATTGAAGAGTTTGTTATAGTTCTGCTAAATATTGAATTCCAATGCTCCAAACAATATTGTGAAAACAATATAGTAAAAAATGTTGGTATAGTGACACCAGCCACAATGTTGCTTAAAAAACTTTTGGTCAGCAACAATGTAGCATCCACTCATTACTCAAAATAATATTGTGAACATCATATGGTGAAATATAGTGGTATAGTGACACCAGCCACAATGTTGCAAAAAGACTCTTTGGTCAGCAACAATGTAGTATTCACTCCACACCTCAAAAATAGTGCTAGTAAAAAATAGTCTGTCAGTGAGAACTTCTTCCCCCTGAATATCCTGTGTAAGGATTTAAACAATAAAAAATATCTATTTAAACTCAGTCCTCATAGAAATATATATTATGCTGATGATGAAATAAATCTACTGGAATACAGCGATGATCTTCCTATTCAGAAAATATAGTAGAAGAGGCCGCTTACCGGATCAGATGGATCTCTGGTTAGGGAGATCAAACAAGCTTGTTGCATTAGCCTGCCGGCTTCCCTGATTATCACCTGGATGTCAGTTGTAGGATCTTCATCCACTTTACCCAATCCACAGAACAGGTATCCTCTGTTTTTGGTATACAGGATTTCACAACTCCAGAATGATTTTAAGTCTTTGAATTATCCATAGTATAGCCAAACACCTCAGTGGGAACAAAGCGGGAGAAACTCCAAGATCGCTGTATTCCAGTAGAAGATTTATTTCATCATCAGCATAATATATATTTCTATGAGGACTGAGTTTGAATAGATATTTTTTATTGTTTAAATCCTTACACAGGATATTCAGGGGGAAGAAGTTCTCACTGACAGACTATTTTTTACTAGCACTATTTTTGAGGTGTGGAGTGAATACTACATTGTTGCTGCTCAAAGAGTCTTTTTGCAACATTGTGGCTGGTGTCACTATACCACTATATTTCATCATATGATGTTCACAATATTATTTAAATTTTTTTAAAGTTTTTTTAGCAACATTGTAGCTGGTGTCACTATACCAACATTTTTTACTACCGTATATTGTTTTCACAATATTGTTTGGAGCATGGGAATTCAATATTTAGCGGAACTATAAGAAAATCTTCAATAAGTTTTTTTTACATAAATTATTTTGGCTATTTATTATTCAATATCACACCTATAGGGTTCAAAACACTAAGGATTACACACACTGTATAATACACACTGTCAGGATGCGCGCTTGTCACTATATATGTAATGAAAAGAGTATGAAATTTGGTAAAACAGAGCCCCGATCAAATCTTATTGCTGTTTGTCCCCATTGGTGAGTACTGAGGCAGAAATTGATGGGAAATGCAAACATTTATGGCTGTCACAACAACATAAGGTGAAGGAGAATATTTCAGTGGCAACACTATTTCCCTCACTTCCTTGCACTTTATGTTTTGTCCCCTGGACAAGAAGTGTAGAAAATCTCCCCATATCTTGCCAGCTAGATACAGACAGCTATAAAACCTAACCGTTTTTATGACCTTTTAACCATGTCCTACCCCATACATAAAGTATATGTATGTATAAATAAATAAATCAATAAAAAGAAGTCATTTCATTCTTACCCGTTCCACTGCTCATGATGCCGATCTCTATATTCATAGGACACGTAGTGTGGCTTTAAACATCCTACTATTTCATTCAACTTCCCGCTCTCCCCTCCCCAAACCTTCCCCCTTCTCCCTCTTCTCCTCCCCGCTCTCTTCTTCCCCCTTTCCTGGGGGGGGGGGGGGTTGTTGGGTACGTTGGCTGGATACATTTCCTAGGGGGTGTAAACCAACATCTTTATTATTGTCCTTTTTCCCAGCTTAACTCATGCTTTTAAGCATCTCATATATGGTCAGTGTGTAATGGTTTGTTGGTTGCTCCTCACCACAGGCTGAGTGGGCTTTACTATTGACCATCCTCCTATTGATTCCTGTGATCACTACTTTTTGAACGTGAACAATTTTGTTCAGTAAAAATACCCCGTACATGTATACATTCAGCATAAGGTTGTACAGATATACATACGGTTGTGTGAAAAAGTATTTGCCCCCTTCCTGATTTTTTTTTGTTTGCATATTTCTCACACTTAAATGATTCAGACCATCCAAAAATTTTAATATTACACAAAAATAACCCAAGTAAATCCAAGCTTTTTTAAAATTATTATTTCATTTATTAAGGAACAAAGCTGTTCAAACCTGCCTGGCCATATGTGAAAAAGTAATTGCCCCCTCCCAAGCTGAATCATGAATGAATTGTGATTAACCACAATTTTTTGGAAAGCTGATTTAAATTTCACTTACCACACCCAGGCCTGATTACTGACAGACCTGTTGAATCAAGAAATCACATAAATAGAAGCTGCCTGACAAAATAAAGCACGCTTGCAGATCACAAAAAGCCACACATCATGCCACAATCTAAAAATATTCAAGAACAGATTAGAAACAAATTAATGCAGATGTATTGGTCTAGGAAGGGTTTCAAAGCCAAGGCTTTGGAACTCCAGTGAACCATGGGGAGAGCTATTATCCACAAATGGAGATAACTTGAAACAGTGGAGAACCTTCCCAGGAGTGGTCAGCCTACAAAAATTACTCCAAGAGCATGACGACGACTCATACAGGAGGTCATAAAAGAACCTAGAACAACATCTAAACAAACTGCAGACCTCACTTGCCTCAGGTAAGATCAGGGTTCATGATTCAACAATAAGTAAGGGACTGGGCAAAAATGGCATCTATGCAAGAGTTCCATGGCCAAAGCCACTGCTGACCAAAAAGAACACAAAGGCTCATCTCACATTTACCAAAAAACATCTTTTTTTGTAAAATCTTTATTTAGAACCAATTTGCTTAAGACAACATACAGAATCCAATATTTTTAGACTCATATCAAAATATGTGAAATCTCTGGAAACATACATACAAGCATAAACTATCTGTAGGATAGAGAAGAAGAGAAAAGAAGCATTACAGTGAAATTAAACATTGCTTCGTTATACAGGTCGGTGAAAATAACTCTTCCTTGGACTTAGAATGTCTGTGCGTTACATAGTCCCTTTCTCACCAGCACACATAAAATCAGCCAAGGGAACAGAATCCCGCATGTTGCCGTCCTCTCCCTCATTGGGGCACACCCATGTCCCTGAGGGGCGGGGTGTATCCCTGTGGCAATATCACCGGGGAGGGGGGCCAAAACACCCTCCATCTACCTCCCCCGGCTCATCGCACAAGACGGAGAAGCCTGCAATGCTATGTTAGTGCTGGGAGGGAAAGGTCTAAGCCAACCCTATCAGAGGAGGCCGCACCATTCTACAGTAAGCCTCTATGACCATAATTCCGGTTTGTACGGAGAGAAAAATTTAGCGTACAATGACCTGAACCATACAACAATAAGATTGTGGATAGTAGAAAAACAACAGAATAATAGGAGAGAGGGAGAAAAAAAAAAAGAATGGGGGAAAGATTGGGTGAAAAAGGGGAAGAGAAGGAAGGGGGGTAAAGGGCGGAGCATACCTGCAGTAGATAGGATCTTCAATTCTGCACCGGGCGAGTTCTTCAACAATCGAATTGCCTCCATAGAGGGTAAGGGGAAGAGGGGATTTTCATGGGGCCTCTGTGACCTTATCTAAACGAGATTTAAGGGACGGCTCAGCCAGCTCCAGCAGCGTCAAGTCCAGGCTGGAGGATATCTGCCCTGGGTTGGTAACATAGTCTGTCCAGGGTCCCCAAGTAATGTTAAAGTGTTCAACAGTGCCTCTGCCTGTCGCTATCCAGTGTTCGGCATCTCTAATGTTGTTCACTTTTTTTATCCACTCTTCCCTTGAGGAAATTCGGGACTGTTTCCAGTAAACAGGGAGCAGTTGCTTGGCCGCATTTAAAAGATGTGGCAGCGTGCTTTTCTTATATTTGCCAATCGAGATATGGGAAACATGCAGAAGGAAGTGGAATGGCAATAACGGAATATCTAAGTCTAAGATTTCTTTTATTTGGGATTTAATGTCTGCCCAATATGGCTTGATCCGGGGACTTTCCCACCAAATGTGTAGGAGTGTGCCCTTGTGACCGCATTCCCTCCAGCACTGGTCAGATATCGAGGGATATATACGCGCCAGGTCAGCTGGCACTCTGTACCAGCGTGACAGAACTTTATAGTTATTTTCCTTGGTTTTAGACTCAATAGAGCTGGAGTGAGTGAGCTGGTAGAGGTGTGTAAGCTGAGTCACAATAAAATCTAGTTAAAGGTCTCTCTCCTATGCGAGTATGTAAGCTGGTCTAGTGTCTTGTGTGGTAGAGCCTAATAGGCGGTACAGTTCCGAGATCCTGTGAGGGATAGGTTCTTCTTCTATGAAAAGGCGTTCAAAGGGTGTAAGAGAGGAAATGTCCCTTATAGAGTGGACGTGGACCTCAAAGAAATGGTGGAGTTGTCTATATCTCCAGAAATTCATGTGGGACCCGTTATGTCTGTAGGGATTCAAAGCTCAATAATTTACCATTTCTCATTAGTTTTCCACAACTGGTGTTGCCATCATCCACCCAAGGGCCAAAGAAGGCCGATTGTTTACCTGGTGGGAACCACAGAAACCCTCCCAACGGAGCCAGTGGGGACATTGGAGGGGATAGGTTAAAGATTGGGTTTATCCTGTCCCAGATTAAGAGAGCGTGCACCGTTAGCGGGGAGGTAGTGTCAGACAGTCCTCTATGCTCCTGAAAGAGCCATGGTGCATAAGCTAAATTTCTTCCTGCCAGATATTTCTCTAGGGAGACCCAAAGCTTGGACTGGGTGTGGAAACGCCAGTTAAGGATTCTCTGTGCAATAGCCCTGTGGTATCTCAAGATGTCTGGGATTCCCAGACCGCCTGTCTGTTTTGGATGCCGTAGCACCCTCAGAGCTATTCTGGGCTTCCGTGAGTTTCACACAAACCCAGAAAGCATACTGTTTATTCGTGTAAAAAATTCTCTGGGCAGGCGGACGAGTATAATCTGTAAAAAGAAAAGGATGCGTGGCAGTATGTTCATTTTTATAATGTTAATGCGACCCAACCACGTAAAGGCGGTCTTGGTCCATTGGGAAAGATCTCTCTTAACTGCTTCAAGTAGAGGGGGATAATTGGTGGAGTAAAGGGTGTCATAGCGGTCCATTAATCGGATGCCCAAATATCTAATGGAGGACTTGGCCCAGGTAAAAGGAAAGGCAGTTTGTAAGATTTGTTAGTGAGGGGGTCAGGTGAATGGGTAGTATTTCGGACTTAGAAAAGTTAATTTTAAATTTGGAAAGCTTCCCAAAGCGCTTCAATTCGTTCATCAGGACTGGCAATGAAATCAGGGGCTCCAATAGGTGGAAGAGCACATTGTCTGCATATGCAGACAGTTTGTGCTCAGTGTTCCCCACCCTCAGGCCCCTTATGTCTGAGTTCGCTCTTACAATGCTTAACAGGGGTTCCAGGACCAGGGCAAAGAGGAGGGGGGAAAGAGGGCACCCCTGTCTTGTGCCGTTCCTGATGGGAAATCGGGGGGAAAGCACTCCATTTACCTTGACTTGCGTGCAGGGGGTGGAGTAAAGAGCCATGATTGAAGTTAGCATGCGCTGTCCCATCCCCTGGGCCTCCAACACCGCCCTTAAATATGACACCCTCCATCTACCTCCTGTGCGTTACATAGTCCCTTTCTCACCAGCACACATAAAATCAGCCAAGGGAACAGAATCCCGCATGTTGCCGTCCTCTCCCTCATTGGGGCACACCCATGTCCCTGAGGGGCGGGGTGTATCCCTGTGGCAATATCACCGGGGAGGGGGGCCAAAACACCCTCCATCTACCTCCCCCGGCTCATCGCACAAGACAGAGAAGCCTGCAATGCTATGTTAGTGCTGGGAGGGAAAGGTCTAAGCCAACCCTATCAGAGGAGGCCGCACCATTCTACAGTAAGCCTCTATGACCATAATTCCGGTTTGTACGGAGAGAAAAATTTAGCGTACAATGACCTGAACCATACAACAATAAGATTGTGGATAGTAGAAAAACAACAGAATAATAGGAGAGAGGGAGAAAAAAAAAAAGAATGGGGGAAAGATTGGGTGAAAAAGGGGAAGAGAAGGAAGGGGGGGAAAGGGCGGAGCATACCTGCAGCATACCTGTCTTGTGCCGTTCCTGATGGGAAATGGGGGGGAAAGCACTCCATTTACCTTGACTTGCGTGCAGGGGGTGGAGTAAAGAGCCATGATTGAAGTTAGCATGCGCTGTCCCATCCTCTGGGCCTCCAACACCGCCCTTAAATATGACCAATCTACGCGGTCAAAAGCCTTCTCGGCATTAGTTGACAAAATTATATAAGGCTTCTGAGCAGGGTCAGTGCAGGCCCAGTGAATGAGTAGTATAGCTCTTATGGAGTTATCCCTCGCCTCTCTCCCAGTGATAAACCCTGTTTGGTCAGGATGAATGATGTGGGGGATAAATAATAAGCCTATTTGCCAGGGTTTTCACTAGAATCTTAATATCGAGGGATATGGGGCGGTAACTTTGGGGAAGCATTAGGTCTTTACCCTCTTTTGGTAGAACAGTAATATGGGCTAGCAGCGCTTCCGAGGGGATGTGAGCTCCCTCTGCGATGGAGTTGAAATATGTACACATATGGGGTACAAGAAGGGGCGAGAAGGTCCTATAGTAAGCTCCCGTGTAACCATCCGGTCCAGGGCTTTTCCCACTTGGTAGAGACTTTATTGTCATTTCTATCTCACTGGGGGTGAGAGGTGATTCCAGATCTGCGCACTGGGCCGCAGTCAAGGGTGGGACACCGGCTGACGCTAGATAGTCTTGAGTGGCTACAGATTTGGGTGCTTGAGTGTCAAGGGGCCGATCGGGGGTTAAGTTATAAAGTTGGGTATAGTATTCTTGGAACCCTGAGGCAATTCTAGAGGACTGAACCACAGTGTCCCCTGACGAGGAGCGAAGCTTTTGTATATACGTTTGAGTATACTTCTTATGAAGGGCCCTTGCAAGCATACGGCCACATTTATTGCCATGCTCATAATACTTGTGGGACATATGTCTGGCCTGTCTAAGTGTTTGTCGATCCAACAAACGCAAAAACAGTTCCCTTAGATCAGTCAGCCTCTTCAGTACCTCAGGGCCTCCACTTTTCTTATGTTTTAGTTCCGCTTTCTGGAGGGCATCAAGAACTCTTACAAAGTTTGCTTGACGCATTTTTTTGAGATGGGATCCTAGTGATATCAACTCACCCCTGATTACTGCCTTGTGCCCCTCACACACCATTCCTGCACTAGTGTCGTCTACAGTGTTTTCTTTGAAATAATTAGTGATGGCCTCCGACACCCTGGCCGCCGCTGCAGTATCGTCCAGTAGGTTCTCATTCAACCGCCACGTCCAAGCCTTATGAGTGCTGGATGGAAGTTTAAGAACCACCTCAACTGGTGCGTGGTCGGACAAGGTGATGCTCCCTATGGACGCAGACTGCAGAAGCCCCAGCATGGGGTGGTCAACATAAATGTGATCTATGCGAGTATAAGTATCATGAACGGCTGAATAAAAGCTGAAGTCTTTACCCGTAGGATGCAGAATCCTCCAGCTATCTACTAAGAGGTGTGCCTGAAGGGACTTACGAAAATGTTTAAGGAAGGCGTAGGAGCTCGAGGGTCGGGAGCTAGAGGTGTCAAGTACTGGATCTGGGCTTACGTTGAAGTCTCCTGCAAGGATCACAGAGCCTTCTTTAAATTCCGCTAGTAGTTCAAGGGTAGCATCTATGAAGGTTATCTGGTTAGAGTTGGGGGCATATATTGTCGCAAAAGTATACATCTGACCGGCGATGGTACCTTTCAAGAAAACGTAGCAGCCCTGTGAATCTATTTTGCTGCCCGTGACCTGAAGAGGACAGGTTTTGTGAATCGCAATCAAAGTACCTTTAGACTTTGAGGTAGGAGAGACACTGTGGAACCATTGGTTATATAAATGGGTAGGCAATTTAGGTAAGGAGTGATGGGTAAAATGGGTTTCCTGTAATAGGACCACCTGTGCACCTAACTTCTTGAGTTCCCACCATAATTTGTTTCATTTCCCCGGGGAACAGAGGCCTCTTACGTTATAGGATATTACCTTGAGCGTGGTTATGGAGGGTCTGGAAGGTGTAGGAAGCGTCTGATTGTCCAACTCGCCCGGTGCAGACTATGAAGCAGGGTGATGCTCCTGGGAGGGTGGGTAAGAAGAAGAGAAGGGAAAGAGATGAGAAAGAAGAGAATGAAGAACAAACATAAAGAATTAATTGTCAAAAAATGTAAATGTAAATGTAAAAAAGACACAATAAAGTAGTGTAAACCATATTAGTAAACCAAACATTAGTAAACGCCGGGCATGTGGACCTCCCACTCAAGGGGAGGACTTCAGACCACGGCCTAGTGTCCCTGTAAGGGACTACTCCCAAAAAAGGGGGGCCTACGTGGGGAACGTATGTCAGCATGGGGGGGAAGGTAGGGAGTCCCATCCCCATCCACCGCATCTTACAAAGTATGAAGACAAAGTGAGGGGGTTAGTAGATTTGAGCATGTGCTCACGGATTCTTGGTGAAGGCCTGGGTGGTGAGATTAAGGTGCCCCTTCTGTGTTCCTAATGGTGGGCAGCAGAGTTCAGCTGTCAAGGAACCACAGACGGCATCTAAAAGTGTCTATAAGGCCTCAGGTCCCATCTGGGGCAGCTCTAAAGGGCTGACTGGACTATCAGGTCACTTGGTTTAGGCTATTAGGGAGTTTGGTATATGAGAGCAAACTTTCCATAGCAACCTGACCAGGGCGATTACCACCCAATTATCTCAGAATGAGGGACGTCTTCATCAGTCTCGGGTAGTGGATGGACCCATAGAAGGATCATGGTTCGGATGCTGTCTGTCTCTCCTTCGGTTTTTGCGTGTAGCTGTTGACCATGCTTGAGGGAGTTGTATCTCCGGTGTGTCAGGTGGTCCCCCCCAATCTGGGAAGTCTACAGGTTCCAGTCCAAGAGATGAGAGAAAGTGTGGAAGATCATCTTTATTGCGTAGGGTGACTTGTCGCCATCTTTGGTTACCTGCAAGAAGAAGGGGAAGCCCCAGCGATATGACAGTCCTGCTTCCTGGACTAGAGCACTGCACTGCATAAGGGTGCGCCTGGATATATCCTGGTAGAAAAATAAATGTGCACCATCAAAGTCATAAAAGGGCCTGGTGCGCATTTTCTGCATAATGCGGTCCTTAAAGGTATATTTATGGAGCTTGCAAATTATGTCTCTGGGGTTATCATCATCTTGAGACGGAGGTCTCAGCGATCTATGCGCCCGGTCAATCTCTATGGGTGCAGAAGTCGGCAAACCCAGTATATCTCTGAAAATGTCTGTCAGTGTGGGAACAATGCCTCTGGAAGCTGTGGCCTCTGGCAGGCCTCTGATCTTGATATTAGCTCTCCTGCTACATTTTCAACATCATCTAAGTGACATAGCAGAGTTTCAATCTGTTGATCTTGTGTTCTGCACTTAGATTGCAGAAGAGCAATAGTGGGGAGAGCCTCTTCTAGTTTCTCTTCCAGGGATTCCACTCTATTGCCCAAATGTGAGGTGTCAGCCTTAAGCTGGGCTATATCTTCAGTGAAAGCCTTCTCCACTCTACATGTAAAACGCTCTAGGTCTTCTCTGGTGGGGAGGGACATAATTTGGCGTCTAATGTCCTCATCACCCAGGAAGTCAGACACTTCAGAGTGGCCATCCAGGGATACAGGGGAGGCTGGGGGGACTGAGTCACTCACCGACCCTAGGGAAGGAGCTTGAGAGGCAGGGGAAGCTGTCTCTCTTGGCGGCCGAGCCGAGGTCGCGGCTAGCTGAGACGATTTAGTTTCCTTCTGTGTCTTCCCAGCTGGTGCCATATTGGAAGCCTCGCGGCCTTGTCCACGGGTCCCCGGGGAATACGAATCCAGCTGTCCCTGCCAGGATTTGTCTGTCCGGGGCGGCTGAGAAGATTGCCGTGCCCTCTGTGACATGTGGGGAGCCGTTAATTGCCTGTATTCCCCTTTCTGGCTATGTTAGAAGCGGCGGTGGAACGGAGCTATAGCAAAGCACGTCCTCACTCCTCCATAGCTAGGACACGCCCCCCCACCAAAAAACATCTTGATTATTCCCAAGACTTTTAGGAAAATAATTTGTGGACCAATGAGACAAAAATTTAACTTTTTATAAGGTGTGCGTCCCGTTACATCTGGCATAAAACAAATACAGCATTTCATAACAAAAACATCATACCAACATTCAGACATGGTGGTGGTAGCGTGATGGTCTGGGGCTGCTTTACAGCTTCAGGACCTGGACGACTTACCATAATTGATAGAATCATGAATTCTGAGCTCTACCAGAAAATCCTAAAGGAAAATGTCCGGCCATCAGTTTGTGACCTCAAGCTCAAGTGCAATTGGGTTATGCAGCAGGACAATGATCTGAAAACACAACAGCAAGTCCACCTCCAAATTGTTCAAACAAAGCAAAATTTAGGTTTTGAAGTGGCCTAGTCAAAGCCCGGACTTACATAGGCCATTCATGCTGGAAAACCAATTCTGCAAAGAAGAGTGGGCCAAAATTGTTCCACAGCTATGTGAAAGACTCATTGCCAATTATATCGCAAATACTTGATTGCAGTTGTTGTCGCCAAGGGAGGCACAACCAGTTATTAGGTTTAGAGGGCAATTACTTTTTCACATAAAGCCAGGCAGGTTTGGACAGCTTTTTTGCCTTAATAAATGAAACCATTGTTTCAAAACTGCATTTTGTATTTAATCGGGTTATCTTCTTTGTGTAATAAAATTAGTTTGATGATCTGAGTCATTTAAATGTGACAAAAAATTAAAAAAATCAGAAAGGGGGCAAATACTTTTTCACACAACTGTATTTATATATATATATATATGCGTGTTAAGGCAGTGCTGGAAAATAATGGTGGCCACACAAAATATTGACACTTTGGGAGCAATTGGAACATTTTCACTTAGGGGTGTACTCACTTTTGTTGCCAGTGGTTTAGAAATTAATTCCTGTGTGTTGAGTTATTTTGAGAGGACTGTAAATGTACACTGTTATACAAGCGGTACACTCACTACTTTACATTGTAGCAAAGTGTAATTTTTTCAATGTTGTCACATGAAAAGATATAATAAAATATTTACAAAAATTTGAGGGGTGTACTCACTTTTGTGAGATACTGTGTATGTATATATATATATATATATATATATATATATATATATATATATATATATATATATATATATATATATATATATATATATATATATATATATTTTTTTTTTTTTTTTTTCCTTTGTTCTTCCCTTCCCCCTTTCATTCCAAAGTAGGTGTAGGATGAAAATGCTGAAAATATTTTTTTGTATATTGTATTTTTTTTCTACATGTGATCTTATATGGAATTCAATAATAATAATCTTTATATATATATATATATATATATATATATATATATTGTTTTAACACTGTTATATTTGAGATCCCAGGTCTTGATGAAGTGGGGGATCTCGCAGATGCTCTAGTGAGTACGTGGTGTACTGCCTGACCTGCCCTTGTGGCCTATTTTATGTGGGCAGGACTATACGCACCTTACGCCAACGTTTTGGCGAACACAGGCGTTTCATAGAGAAAGGCTGTGACAAACACAGTGCCCCTCCCCATTTCCTGAAGGAACATCAAACATCAAAAATCCACCAAAGGCCTCAAAGTCTGGGTTATAGAGGCCATTTCCAGAGACCTTCCGACTGCAGAACGTTTTAAACGTTTATGTCAGCAAGAAATGTACTGGATATATTCTTTGAACACTCTTTCGCCGGGGGGACTCAATGAAGAAATAGAGACACACTCTTTATTGTAGCTCGACCCCCACTATTTTTTACTAATATATATTTTTTATATATATTTTTTACTAATATTTTTTACCCTTTACTATTAATCCTTGTCCCCTTTAGTTAAACATTTCCCACTGGGTTCATTCTCCGTTTCCCTGGGATAATGCATAACTTGGGGGATAAAGCCCCACCCCCCCCACCCCCCCTCTACTTTGTTATCCCATAATGTGCTCCATTGTCCACCAACCAACAGTGCATTCTCATAGATTTTTTAATCCTTTTTCATACTCTCTTTTTACTAATCTTTTATCATTTTTTTTATATATATATATATATATATATATATATATATATATATATATATATATATATATAATAGTTGCCTATTAAATCAATGACTCTTGTTGAATAACATTTTTTTTCTTTCATATTAAACTATTGACTTTGAACATGTTTTTCCCATTTCCAACTTTTATTTATTTTTTATTAATTTTTTCTTTACAGTGCGGGTCCGCTGGCTGTTGTGGTTCCACAGCCGCGGACGTCCCGCCCACATCCCTTCAGTCAGATGTCCTGTACTTCTATTTAAGTTGTTCTCCACCTGAGAGCAAACAGGCCAGTATAAGGAGCTGTGAGCCCCGAGCGCGTAGCCTGTATTATCTCCCATCTGTGTCTGGATGTTTCCTGTGCACCGCTTATGTCACTTCTGCATTCCAGCGTGGTTAGCGTGGAGCTTCCACACACTGGACACCGCTGTATAGCCCTTTTCAACCAGGAACTAACATCCCCTGAGCCGAAGGACCGCCACTGAAGCCTGCACTTCTACACCAGCACATCCCAGGACATCACAACCCTCGATGGACACCGCCACCCCATCTGAACCTACTTACCAGTGAGTGTATGCATTACACCAACACCATATGACAGTGTCAGCAGAGTTGGCGCCTCCACAAAACCCCTCCTTCTCATAGCTTCAGTACAGGACACAGGGAAGTGCTGGATGTCCACAAATCTTCAGCAATCCAATTTGTATATTACCAATGCAGAGGAGAGCGGTGGTGTGAGTACATCGAGTCAGATTAAAATGAATAGTCTTTTTTTTGCATACAGCATTTTTTATGACAAGACATGATGATTAAAAAATCAAACAAAGAAACAAATTGACGCCCTCAGAAGAAGTCCAGGAAGTGACGAAACGTTAGGGACGTGTCGCACAGGAAGTGACGCATGTGCTCCACCAACCGAGGAACCAGGAAGCGTGTGACTGTTGTTACACACAGGGAGCGCTCCTGACAGGTTTTCACGACTGGAGGACGCCATCAGGCACAGTGCACTTTGTTATCTTTGCTCAATGTTTATTAAATTTTGGTACGCATGGTTTTAAGGGGATGTTTGGATGGTTCAAATAAAGATGTTTAGCAGTATCACGCTATGTGAGCATTTTTGTTTCTTCTACATATCCTATTGGAACTACTGGGAATAATACTGACATCTGGTGGTCGCTTTGGATATTGATGCAGATTTACTACTATTAATCAAGGCTTTTATTGATCTGATTTCTGGTGAGTGAGTTTTCATTGGGGACCCCAGCACGAGGTGTATCGCTTGGTGAAAGGATTACTACCCTCACAGAATACATCTTGATTATTTATTGGTGGGACTCTGGCTATCAGATCCGTGTTTGAACTTTCTGAAATAGATTAAGAAAGAGACCCTGTTTAATTGGGGTGCACAGCGCTGCTGCAATACTGAAGAGACACTTTATATATTTATATATTTATAATTGTGTATTTATATATTTATCTAATTTAATTGATTCATTATTGCCTATATAAAAGAAATAAACACAAAAGGTTTTGGCTATAAATGTTTAAACTAGGGCTTCTCAAGCTTTTTACCTTAGAGGAACCCTTGGAAAAAATTTGAGATCTCAAGGAACCACTGAAATAATTTTCCTATCTACAGCTTACGGAACATTGGTTTGATCAGCTAGCTGTTGATATACCTATAATTATTCTTAGAAACAGACTAAAATATTGAAAGTGTGAACCACTTCGACCATCAAAAATACAATTTGTTAATGTGTATTAATCATAACAAATGTGACAATATATACAGTCAGGTCCATAAATATTGGGACATCGACACAATTCTAATCTTTTTGGCTCTATACACTACCACAATGGATTTGAAATAAAACAAACAAGATGTGCTTTAACTGCAGATTTTCAGCTTTAATTTGAGGGTCTTTACATCCAAATCAGGTGAACGGTGTAGGAATTACAACAGTTTGTATATGTGCCTCCCACTTTTTAAGGGACCAAAAGTAATGGGACTATTGGCTGCTCAGCTGTTCCATGGCCAGGTGTGTGTTATTCCCTCATTATCCCATTTACAAGGAGCAGATAAAAGGTCCAGAGTTCATTTTAAGTGTGCTATTTGCATTTGGAATATGTTGCTGTCAACTCTCAATATGTGATCCAAAGAGCTGTCACTATCAGTGAAGCAAGCCATCATTAGGCTGAAAAAACAAAACAAACCCATCAGAGAGATAGCAAAAACATTAGGTGGGGCAAAATCAACTGTTTGGAACATCCTTAAAAAGAAAGAATGCACCGGTGAGCTCAGCAACACCAAAAGACCTGGAAGACCATGGAAAACAACTGTGGCGGATGACCAAAGAATTCTTTCCCTGGTGAAGAAAACACCCTTCACAACAGTTGGCCAGATCAAGAACACTCTTTAGGAGGTAGGTGTATGTGTGTCAAAGTCAATAATCAAGAGAATACTTCACCAGAATAAATACAGAGGGTTCACCACAAGATGTAAACCATTGGTGAGCCTCAAAAACAGGAAGGCCAGATTAGAGTTTGCCAAACAACATCTAAAAAGCCTTCACAGTTCTGGAACAACATCCTATGGACAGATGAGACCAAGATCAACTTGTACCAGAGTGATGGGAAGAGAAGAGTATGGCGAAGGAAAGGAACTGCTCATGATGCAAAGCATACCACCTCATCAGTGAAGCATGGTGGTGGTAGTGTCATGGCGTGGACATGTATGGCTGCCGATGGAACTGGTTCTCTTGTATTTATTGATGATGTGACTGCTGACAAAAGCAGCAGGATGAATTCTGAAGTGTTTCGGGCAATATTATCTGCTCATATTCAGCAAAATGCTTCAGAACTCATTGGACGGCGCTTCACAGTGCAGATGGACAATGACCCGAAGCATACTGCGAAAGCAACCAAAGAGTTTTTTAAGGGAAAGAAGTGGAATGTTATGCAATGGCCAAGTCAATCACCTGACCTGAATCCGATTGAGCATGCATTTCACTTGCTGAAGACATAACTGAAGGGAAAATGCCCCAAGAACAAGCAGGAACTGAAGACAGTTGCATTAGAGGCCTGGAAGAGCATCACCAGGGATGAAACCCAACGTTTGGTGATGTCTATGCATTCCAGATTTCAGGCTGTAATTGACTGCAAAGGATTTGCAACCAAGTATTAAAAAGTGAAAGTTTGATGGATGATTGTTAATCTGTCCCATTACTTTTGGTCCCTTAAAAAGTGGGAGGCACATATACAAACTGTTGTAATTCCTACACCGTTCACCTGATTTGGATGTAA
Source organism: Lithobates clamitans (assembly GCA_037952925.1). Classification (NCBI taxonomy): domain Eukaryota; kingdom Metazoa; phylum Chordata; class Amphibia; order Anura; family Ranidae; genus Lithobates; species Lithobates clamitans. The sequence goes on along the minus strand of JBBGZY010000339.1, from coordinate 2,371,846 downwards.
ATAACCTCAAATTAAAGCTGAAAGTCTGCAGTTAAAGCACATCTTGTTTGTTTAATTTCAAATCCATTGTGGTGGTGTATAGAGCCAAAAAGATTAGAATTGTGTTGATGTCCCAATATTTATGGACCTGACTGTATACACATTTAAAAAAAAGGAAAAATATTCCTCAAAAAAACAAAAAGAAAAAGAAAATGATAATAAACTGGTTGAACTCCACCGCACACCGCCTCACGTGTTATCCCTTTCCCCAGCAGATTACACACTCACCACAATCTATTGCCTTCCACTCTCATGGTTGGCATAAATAGCATAAAAATATGTTCTGCTGTCCAGGTCAGAGGTTGTTCTTATGTATCTCCATACAAATGAATGACGTTCAATAGCGTATAAAAGGAAATAGAAATAGACTCCAATGGTACAGTAACCAAAACTACCAAAATGTATTAAAAACATAAACCAGAACTACTCACAATATACAAGATAAAAGCTTGCATATGATATAAAACTGTGTTGTGGCATCAGGTGTATCATAGTCGTGTGATAGACTACCTTGTCCTTCCACCTCCAAGTACTGCGGATTGTGATAGCACGCCTCCATGTTCTCATCCGTCCTCCTTCCTTACTTCCTGATGTCCTCAGCTCTTGCTGCGTAACCATGATCGATGCGTTTTGTTGGCGATACTGCTTTGAGTTTCCAGGATTTACTCTGGGGAAGGGTGGAAAGCCTATGGCGGTAGGATTATATGAATAATTTAGTCTTACTCCAAATGCCAAAAACAAGTATAGTGTAGCGCTACCCCAAAAGAACAAGATCTCATACAATCAAAAAGTGGATGATACAATATATCACTTTCATTATTATAGGCACATGACTCCGTACCCTATACAAGTTACATCCAGTCAATTGGACTTTCATAGTAGGTCTACTTAATGAGTATAGGGAGCAGAGTCACGTTCCGATGATGTCATCAGTAGCAAGAGTTTGGTGTAAAGAGGTGAGAGATCTGTATACGAGAATTGATCTTACATACTGGAGAGCATTTTGTGATTGGCGATCTATTGTATGACCCATGTGAATGTTTTTATTCCCTGGATTTCTATTTAATAAAAAGCAGTGAGCACTACCAGTTCAGCTCTTTCATTTTATATGTTGTGCATGTGATATGAACTGGAGCATGTTGGAGGAGCGTGAGAGATCTGCTTTCACTTTTACTACCAGCCCTGTTGGGGTAACAAGAGCTGTTTGACCTCGGTTCACTATTTGAGGTCAACTGTGGTGGTGAGCAGAGCTGAGTTCTCACTGGGTGGAGTGCACATGTAAATGTATAGGTGGGGTGAAATTACCTATAGGATGTTAGCTTGAAACTCAGTTTGAGTTTATGTTGTCTACATTAGTTATTGAGGTAATTGGGCAGAGTTAATTTTTGGTTTAGCATATTTCTTCCACCAAATGTGGCAGCCTCACATATTCCAGTTAGGTCCCCCTTCCAGGCTGGCATTGTTTTTACCCAGTTTTCATTTTTGTCCCTGGCTGTGTTTACTTGATCAGGGCAGAAACTGCTTTACAGGTAAGAAAAATTTAAAAAAAATTAAAAAACAAAAGAAAATCTGTAAAATTTTGTTTACAAAAATGAAAACAAAATGAATTGTGATGAAGGATAGAAATATGTTAATTCAGGGCTTCCCAGGTAATGAACTAGACGGAGAGGTTTGTTTTCACCAGTTCTTTGCCATGTGTGATTTAGGAAGCACTTTTCTCCCCATATACGGTATCCCCATCCCCCAGAGCCTCTCCATGTGCCATAGTCGCAAGGAAGAGGGAGGATATGGAGAGAGTGCCAAAGGAAAATAAGATGGAGGAGCAGAAAGAAGTGAAGGAAGAATAAGAGGAGGGTTAGAGTGGGGGAGTAGATAGAAGAGTGGAGGGAGGAGGAAGAGGTCACATTATCAAGGCTTGCCACCTTCTACCTCTGTGTGGTGGCACCTCTTCCTCTTCTTCTTAGGTTTGCCTGTTCTTTTTTCTTTTAGACGATCCTGATTTGGGAAGAACAGGCAGCCGAAGGCCATAGGATTATGTGCTTCATTTTTGCCGCTGCTTGCCCTTCCCTTCTTGTCCCTGAATGACTGGTAGACGCCAACAAGTACTGAGGGGGGATTGAGATGGGTCTCCCACTAAATGTGGCAGCCCCACAAAATTCAGTTGGTTCCCCTTTGCATAAACTTTCCTATGTCAATACCCAGTTTTCATTGCCATCCCTGATCAATGCAGGCTCAATGTAAGCACACAGTTGTAAGAAAACAGTTGCTCTGCATGTGCACTGTTCACATCATACATGATCTTTGGTGTGTGCATTTTTACACAGCACAATAAAAAAAAACACGGCAGCACCATGATCTATTGTGCATATATGTATATTGTAGTGAAATTTTGAGACATATCAATAAAGTAAAGACAGTACACACTGATGTTTTGTACCAACATATTACACTGCCCCTACAGAACTCACACCAGCATGCGTGTTTATAGAAACCATAATGTTCACCTGTGAACAGTCAATATTTATTTATTTTTTATTTATTTCAGGTACTTATATAGCGCTGTCAATTTACGCAGCGCTTTACATATACATTGTACATTCACATCAGTCCCTACCCTCAAGGAGCTTACAATCTAAGGTCCCTAACTCACATTCATACATATACTAGGGACAATTTAGACAGGATCCAATTAACCTACCAGCATGTCTTTGGAGTGTGGGAGGAAACCGGAGTACCCGGAGGAAACCCACGCAGGCACAGGGAGAACATGCAAACTCCAAGCAGGTAGTGTCGTGGTTGGGATTCGAACCAGTGACCCTTCTTACTGCTAGGCGAAAGTGCTACCACTACACCACTGTGTCGCCCAATAGATATAAGATATTCACCATGTTAGTGCCTATAATTAAATGCTCTTTTTTTGACAAAAGCTTACCTTTTAGATTTAAAAATGACCAGAATTTTATTTCAAAATTTACACCTTATAGACTTCAAAGGGGTTTGCAGCTAAGCTCGGGTTTGATGGATTTTAAGCAGGATTTGATGACCCCCTGCAAATCCAACCCATATACTTTAGATTCACTCATCGCTGGTTTGGACCCTGTAGTGACAGGGTCACTTTAATATTTAACCAACACTATCAGCCTATGATACCTACAGTATGTATTTATCATACAACAATTATGGGTCAGTGCTAGGGATGAGCTTCGTGTTCGAGTCGAACCCATGTTCGACTCGAACATCGGCTGTTCGGTCGTTCGCCAAATTGCGAACGATATGGGCCGTTCGCGCCAAATTGGTGTGGCGCGTCATGGCCCATAATTCACTGCGGCATCGCAGTACATTGCTTGCTGATGATTGGCCAAGCATGCACTATGACCCGCATGCTTGGCCAATCACAGCGCCGCCTGAACAGAGAGCCGTAATTGGCCAAAGCCAAGGAGGCTTTGGCCAATTATGTCTCAGGGGATTTAGTACACGCCCCACACTATATAAGGCCGCCTGCACGGCGGCCCTGTGTAGTGTGTGTTCCGGCGTTGAAAGAGATAGACAGAGAGACAGTGTCATTTGATTTGAGTTAGATAGATTAGGCAGAACAGTCAGTCAGTTAGCTGCACTTACAGTGTATTGTGTATATATATGCATCCCAGGTGTTGCATATATATATATACACTGTATTCAGTTTAGCTAGATCCGTTCCTGTTATCTTCTAGACTATTTACATTTAGTGCAGTGCGTCCTGCTCACAGTGTTCAGCTAGATCCGTTCCTGTTATCTTCTAGACTATTTACATTTAGTGCAGTGCGTCCTGCTCACAGTGTTCAGCTAGATCCGTTCCTGTTAAATTCTAGACTATTTACATTTAGTGCAGTGCGTCCTGCTCACAGTGTTCAGCTAGATCCGTTCCTGTTATCTTCTAGACTATTTACATTTAGTGCAGTGCGTCCTGCTCACAGTGTTCAGCTAGATCCGTTCCTGTTATCTTCCTACTGACAGGCAGGCTTGTCTTGTTACAGTATTAACAGCTACCTAAAGAAAATTACTGGTGTTCTTTTGATCCTATTAGTACCACGGTCAGGCAGCTAGACTATTTACATTTAGTAAAGTGCGTCCTGCTCACAGTGTTCAGCTAGATCTGTTCCTGTTATCTTCTAGACTATTTACATTTAGTGCAGTGCGTCCTGCTCACAATGTTCAGCTAGATCCGTTCCTGTTATCTTCCTACTGACAGGCAGGCTTGTCTGGTTACAGTATTAACAGCTACCTAAAGAAAATTACTGGTGTTCTTTTGATCCTATTAGTACCACGGTCAGGCAGCTAGACTATTTACATTTAGTAAAGTGCGTCCTGCTCACAGTGTTCAGCTAGATCCGTTCCTGTTATCTTCTAGACTATTTACATTTAGTGCAGTGCGTCCTGCTCACAGTGTTCAGCTAGATCCGTTCCTGTTATCTTCCTACTGACAGGCAGGCTTGTCTTGTTACAGTATTAACAGCTACCTAAAGAAAATTACTGGTGTTCTTTTGATCCTATTAGTACCACGGTCAGGCAGCTAGACTATTTACATTTAGTAAAGTGCGTCCTGCTCACAGTGTTCAGCTAGATCCGTTCCTGTTATCTTCTAGACTATTTACATTTAGTGCAGGGCGTCCTGCTCACAGTGTTCAGCTAGATCCGTTCCTGTTATCTTCCTACTGACAGGCAGGCTTGTCTTGTTACAGTATATAAAGCTACCTGAAGAAAATTACTGGTGTTCTTTTGATCCTATTAGTACCACGGTCAGGCAGCTAGACTATTTACATTTAGTACAGTGCGTCCTGCTCACAGTGTTCAGCTAGATCCGTTCCTGTTATCTTCCTACTGACAGGCAGGCTTGTCTTGTTACAGTATATAAAGCTACCTGAAGAAAATTACTGGTGTTCTTTTGATCCTATTAGTACCACGGTCAGGCAGCTAGACTATTTACATTTAGTGCAGTGCGTCCTGCTCACAGTGTTCAGCTAGATCCGTTCCTGTTATCTTCCTACTGACAGGCAGGCTTGTCTTGTTACAGTATATAAAGCTACCTGAAGAAAATTACTGGTGTTCTTTTGATCCTATTAGTACCACGGTCAGGCAGCTAGACTATTTACATTTAGTGCAGTGCGTCCTGCCCACAGTGTTCAGCTAAACCTACAAGTTAGTGGGGTGCGTCCACCTCACAGTGTTCAGCTAAAGCTACCTGTAGAAGGTTGGTGGTGTTCTCATACTGCAGGCAGTTGATTTTGCTAGCTGCAGTATATATATATATATATATATATATATATATATATATATATATACACCAGCTTAGTGCAGCTACAGGCCATTAGTATGTCTGGAAGGCCAAGAAGGAGAGGCAGACAGTCACAAGCCAATAAGAGAGGGCTCTGTGTCTAGTGCTGGTCGTGGAGACGGTGCATCCTCATCAGCACGTGGCCATGGGACACGCTTGGCCTTTTTTTCGGCAGCTGGCCATGTTGAGCCGCAGCATGCGGAAGACTTGGTTGAGTGGATGACCAAGCCGTCCTCATCCTCCTCATCCTCTCTCACCCATGCCCAGGGTGCTTTGTCTGGCAAAGCAGCGGCCTCTTCCCTCGGCTCAATGTCATCAGTGACTCCTTCCCTAGCTCCACCATGTCCTCCTGAGGAGTCCCTCGAACTGTTTGACCACAGTGTTGGGTACATGCTCCAGGAGGATGCCCAGCGTTTGGAAGGCTCTGATGATGATACTGAGCTCGATGAAGGAAGTAACATGAGCACGGACAGAGGGGGTGCCCAAGAAGGACAGCAATCTGGCAGTCATGCTCCCCCTGCTGCAGCATACTGCCAGGTTTGCTCCAGTGATGAGGAGGGAGGGGATGATGAGGTCACTGACTCAACGTGGGTGCCTGATAGGAGAGAGGAGGAGGAGGAGGAGGAGGCGGCACATCACCAACGAGGCAGGATGCCCTCCAGGGGCCAGCCTAAGGGCAGCACATTGACTGCATCACATGTGCAGGGCGCTGCAGTCTCTGCGCGTTATTCAAAAAGTTCTTTGGTGTGGGCCTTTTTTGAGACGAGTGCATCAGATCGCACCGCTGCTATTTGCAACATATGTCTCAAGCGTATCTCACGTGGCCAAAACATCTCCGGCTTGGGTACCACATGCTTGACCAGACATATGTTGACCTGCCATGCAGTTCGTTGGCAAGCGCATCTAAAAGACCCACACCAAAGAACAAAGAGGACCTCTCCTTGCTCCTCATCAGCTGAGATTTCCAACCCCACTAGACCTTCAGTCCTCTCTGAGACCTGCACTGAGAGGAATGAAGGTGTAGAATTAGGTGTGTCACAGCCAAGTACTTGTGGGCAATCTGCTTTTGGTACACCGACGTCAGATTGTACCAGGCAAATTTCCCTGCCCCAGCTGCTGCACCGCCGAAAGAAGTTTGCTCCCAGCCATCCACATGCCCAGCGGTTGAATGCTAGCTTGGCAAAATTGCTAGCACTTCAACTGCTGCCTTTTCAGTTGGTAGACTCTGCCCCCTTCCGTGAGTTTGTGGAATGTGCGGTTCCTCAGTGGCAGGTACCCAAACGCCACTTTTTCTCATGGAAGGCGATTCCGGCTCTCTACCGGCATGTGGAAGGCAATGTCCATGCCTCGCTGGACAGGGCGGTCAGCGGTAAGGTGCATATTACCGCTGACTCATGGTCCAGCAGGCATGGACAGGGACGTTACCTAAGTTTCACGGCGCATTGGGTGACTCTGCTGGCAGCTGGGAAGGATGCAGGACAAGGTGCAGTAGTGTTGGAGGTTGTTCCGCCACCACGCCTCCAAAATGCTAATGATTGTGACACACCTCTCTCCTCCACTCCCTCCTCTTCTTCTTCCTCCATGGCCTCTTCCTCTGAACCAGCGGTGCTCCGTAGTCGTTCAAGGGGCTACGCAAGTACGCAGGCCAAAAGATGCCATGCGGTGCTTGAGCTGGTGTGCTTGGGGGACAGGAGCCACACTGGGGTAGAGGTTCTGTCAGCTCTGCAGGGGCAGGTTCAGAGGTGGTTGACGCCACGCCAACTTAAGGCAGGAATGGTGGTTTGCGACAATGGCACCAACCTCCTCTCTGCCCTCCGACAGGGACAAATGACCCATGTGCCCTGTTTGGCTCACGTCCTTAACTTGGTGGTGCAGCGGTTCTTGGGCAGGTACCCGGGCTTACAGGATGTCCTGAGGCAGGCCAGGAAAGTCTGTGTGCATTTCCGCCGGTCATATAATGCCAGTGCTCGGCTGACGGACCTCCAAAAGGAGTTTAACCTGCCCAAGAGCCGCCTAATCTGTTACATGCCCACCAGGTGGAACTCAACGTTGGCCATGCTGCAGCGGCTGCACACGCAGCAGAGGGCCATCAATGAGTACCTGTGCGACTATGGCACCAGGACAGGGTCAGGGGAGCTTGTTTTTTTTTCCCCACGCCAGTGGGCCATGATCAGGGATGCATGCACTGTCCTGTCACCATTTGAGGAGGCCACGAGGATGGTGAGCAGTGACAGTGCATGCATCAGTGACACTGTCCCCCTTGTCCACCTGTTGGAGCACACGCTGCGTGGAATAATGGACAGGGCACTTGAGGCAGAACAGAGGCAGGAAGAGGAGGACTTCCTTAGCTCTCAAGGCCCCCTTTATCCAGACAGTGTTCCTGCGTGTCCGCTGATCACACAGGAAGAGGAGGAGGAGGAGGAGGAGGAGGAGGAGGAAGATTGTGTCAGTATGGAGGTGGAGCCTGGCACTCAGCATCAGCAGCAGTCTTTAAGGGATCAGTCCCAAGAAACACATGGACTTGTACGTGGCTGGGAGGAGGTGGCTGCGGACCATGTCGTCCTTAGTGACCCAGAGGACTCCGGACCGAATGCCTCAGCAAACCTACGCTGCATGGCCTCCCTGATCCTGCAAAGCCTGCGTAAGGATCCTCGTATTCGTGGTATCAAGGAGAAGGACCAATACTGGCTGGCAACCCTCCTTGATCCACGTTACAAGGGTAAGGTTGCAGACCTTATCTTGCCATCGCAGAGGGAGCAGAGGATGAAACATCTTCGGGAGGCCTTGCAGAAAGGTCTGTGCAACACGTTCCCAGAGACTGGGAGGTTACAAACTCCTGTTTCTGGACAACGTGTTGCTGAGGCTTCGGTCAGTCAAAGAAGGAACGGTGGAGAAGGTGGCCGTCTGACCGATGCGTTCAGACAATTTTTTGGTCCGCAGCCCCAAGGTATGATCGGTTCCAGCAACCATCGCCAGCGTCTGTTTTACATGGTGCAGGAATACCTAGGGGCAAGATCAGACTTGGACACCTTTCCCACCGAAAATCCTCTGGGTTACTGGGTCTTGAGGATGGATCACTGGCCAGAGCTTGCACAGTATGCAATTGAGCTACTGGCCTGTCCTGCATCCAGTGTTCTTTCGGAATGCACATTCAGTGCTGCTGGAGGCGTGGTAACCGATCACAGGGTGCGTCTGTCCACCGACTCGGTCGATCGACTGAACTTCATAAAAATGAATCAGTCTTGGATCACCACCAGCTACCAAGCACCTGATGCTGATGTAACCGAATAATTTTTTTTGAAATCTCAGATCCCTTCAAAGACTGCCTATGCTGATGCTGAGTGACTATCCCTGAGTAATTATCCTCTTCCTCCTCAATCATCACGCTGATAGCTTGTAAGAACATTTTTGGTTCTGGGCGCTACCACCAGCAGTGCCTAAGGCACAATTTTTCAGCCCCTGTTTAACAGGGGAGTGTAATTACAATTTTTGATGTAATACTTTGCAGCAGGGCTCGTTCCTGCATTCCAACTAGAGTGTCTGTGAGGGGTTGCAGTGTTGTGGCACCAGCACCAGTGCCCAAGGCCCAATTTTTCTGCTCCTGTCTAACAGGGGCGTGTAATTACAATTTTTGATGCAATACTTTGCAGCAGGGCTCGTTCCTGCGTTCCAACTAGAGTGTCTGTGAGGGGTTGCAGTGTTGTGGCACCAGCACCAGTGCCTAAGGCCCAATTTTTCTGCCCCTGTCTAACAGGGGCGTGTAATTACAATTTTTTATGCAATACTTTGCAGCAGGGCTCGTTCCTGCGTTCCAACTAGAGTGTCTGTAAGGGGTTGCAGTGTTGTGGCACCAGCACCAGTGCCTAAGGCCTAATTTTTCAGCTCCTGTTCAACAGGGGCATGTAATTACAATTCTTGATCTAATATTTCACAGCAGGGCCCTGTGAGGGCTTACAGTGTTGTGGCCACAGCAACACCTAAGGCCCAAATTTCTGCTGAGTATATAGGGCAGGACCCTACTTTCAAACATCTAACTTACAAACGACTCCTACTTGCAAACGGAAGGAGACAACAGGAAGTGAGATGAAATCTACCCCTAGGAAGGGAAATTCTCTCCTGTAAGAGTTAATATGGGGAAAAAAATTATCCTTTCCACTGATGCTTTCCAATCCTTGTTCCACAAAAAAACCCAAATTTTCAAAAAAACATTTTTCATTGGGACAAAAAGTGAGGTGAAATCTTCTGAAGAGGAGGAAAGACAGCAAAACAAGTGTCACAGGGGTGATAACCCTTCCCTATGTTTTCCAAAAAGCTTAAAAAAGATTTTTTGGCTGGAGCTAAACACGTTAAAAATGTACCTGTTCAAAATTACAAACAGATTCTACTTAACAACAAACCTACAGTCCCTGTCTTGTTTGCACCGCCTGTATACTGCTGTTCAGAGTATATAGGGCCTGGTGGCCCCACACCTTTCCCTTTTTTAATTTGGGTGCGGGGTTCTCCTTAATATCCATACAAGACCCAAAGGGCCTGGTAATGGACTGGGGGGTACCCATGCCGTTTGTCTCACTGATTTTCATCCATATTGCCATGACCCAACATTACATTAAACCCGCAAGCATTTAAATGAGATTTTTTCCTTTAAAAATGACATTTGGTGCAGGGACTGTTCTAAACACGGGAAACACGCGTCACTTTACAGGCATACTATAGACACCCCCCAGATACGATATTTAAAGGAATATTTCACTTTTTTTTTTTTACTTTAAGCATCATTAAAATCACTGCTCCCGAAAAAACGGCCGTTTTTAAAAGTTTTTTTTGCATTGATACATGTCTCCTGGGGTAGGACCCGGGTCCCCAAACCCTTTTTAGGACAATACCATGCAAATTAGCCTTTAAAATGAGCACTTTTGATTTTGAACGTTCGAGTCCCATAGACGTCAATGGGGTTCTAACGTTCGTGCGAACTTTCGGTCCGTTCGCAGGTTCTGGTGCGAACCGAACCGGGGGGTGTTCGGCTCATCCCTAGTCAGTGCACATGGTGGCAAATTTAGAGAGATAAGCACGGAGGTTTATATAACTTTTCCTTATCTTGTTTCCATCAGCCGTCTACCTCTAGCTATTGGTAGCTTATAGCGATAGAACTGAAATTAGCACAAGGCACAAGGGGCAGGGTTTGTACAAAAGTCTTTATTTACAGTAGGTGTTCTTAGGGCAGCATGATTTCTAATATGGCTTTGGTCTATTTACTTGCACTTTGCATCTCAAAATATCTTCTTTCATACTGTCCGGCAGTTGGCTTCTTTCATACCGTCTGGCAGTTGGTGGAGCATTTGTCTGTCATCAGTCAAGTTGCTGAACAGCCAGGACCTGCTGTAATTTTCTTTTCAATGTGGCCACAGATGTACCCAATCCTTATGGAATGACGTGAAAAGCCAACACTGACTGTTTGGCTTCTTTCATACCGTCTCTTCTCACATATGCAACCTATGGGAGATTTAGGGTTGCTTCCCCAAATGATGTATGGCTGCTCCACAACTGACCTTTGTTTCACTCCTGCCCTTTTGTTTCTTGTATAAAAAAAAACAACTCGGCCTTCTACCCAAATTGCAGCAGAAGGTCTATATTGATTAAGTATTGAAAAGAGCAATCATTTTCTTTATAGATGAAAACATTTAAAATATCTCCGCACTTTTGTTTACAGTATAAGTATACTGAAATAATTGTTTAAAATTTTGGATAAAATGTGTAAAAGTAAGCCCCCCTTGTGAAACCTTTATTGTCTGTGTCCCCACTTTAGAGAATTACCCTCACTATTGATCATGGTGACCATTGTCTCTAGTATAGGAAGTGAAGGTAAATCCAAAATTTCGGGTTGTCACAGAAATAGGAGGTGAGGGGAAACCAATAGTGGTCTTAACTAGCGTTGCGCCAATACTGATATCAGTGCCGTTACTAAGCATTTACACAAGTACTTGTACTTGTGCAAATTCTCCAATACTAAAACTGATACCTTAAAGTCTGCAGACTGCAACCACCGCCTTTATGGAAAGAGACGCAGGAGGACAGAGAGCGAGGACATGGCAGTGTGAGACGTGACACCCGGACTGCAGAAGTTTTAAAAAAATGCTTTATTGCATCACCACCAGGGCAAAGGCAGGTGAGCTGGGGGTTATGTGGAAAAAATAAATGCATCCAAGGACAATGATTGATTTGTGTTTGCTGGTCTACCACTACACCACCAGGGTGTATATGTAGTGAAGTAAATAAGTTAAAAATTACCTACTTACTTACATTTAATATTTAATTTGTAAATAAATATATACACTTATATACTGCTGGTCTACCACTAAATCAAACTTGAAAACTGTCACATGACACTAAAAATAGTTACTGGTAAGTGGTATCGCTGAATATTTGAGAAAAAGTATCAGTACTTGCACTCGATCTTAAAAAACTGGTATCAGTGGATCCCTAGTCTTAACCACTCTTAACCAGAACATACTCTGCCCAAAAGCAAAATCAAAAATACATAAAATTTGACTGTTGTAAGTAGGACCTTTTCTGTTACTGAGTAGTGACCTAGCATGGACCTAGCATTTACCCTTACCTAGCATTAAGCTTCTACTGGTTAGGTTGTCTTAAACAAGATACATATTTTGTTTACTGTAATATTATAACTTAACGTAGATCCTGAAATGGAATATTATCAATTAGTAGTTTATTCCCGATAAGATCATGTGAGGTATATGGTTTTGTAATTGTTGTTTTACTTGAAATTTCACATAGTGGTCATGCCAGAAGTAGCCCTCTCTGTAACGTCTTGATCTAGGGCGACAACGCTTCCTTTACTGTCAGTCTATGGAGGTGCACCAGTGTCAGCCTAGGATACTGCAGTATTTGAGGATGTGCCCATACACATTATACATACACTTTCAGCCTGCTTTCTGTTAGAGCCCTTTTACACTGCCGCCGCCCGTGCGTTAGCAGTAAAGTGCCGCTCGTTTTAGCAGCGTTTTAGTGCTGCTTAAGCAACGCTTTTAACCCCTGCTAGCAGCCAAGAAGGGATTCAAAGTGCCCATGTTGCGGCGTTTCCACAGCGCTTTTCAGGTTCTTTGGAAGTGCTAGCCATTCATTTCAATGGGCGCAAAGATGCTGCTTGCAGGGCTTTTCCGAACGTCCCTCAAGCGCACCGCTCCAGTGTGAAAAGTCACACTGAAATTAATCGGAGGTGTTTTTCAGGCACTATTTCTATCGCTAAAATGCCTGAAAACTGCCTCAGTGTGAAAGGGGACTTACTGATCCCAACACCAGAATCAAGACCGCACAGCTGTTAACAAGAGGTGCACTTTGGGCTTACCTTGTCATTACCTACAGATGTGCACCTTACACCAGACCCCGCAGCCACGGTTGGGAAAAAAACATGGCAAAAAAAGGGGATTGATGAATATTTCATGTAATGAACTAAACACAAATATAGTTTGTAGTCAGAGTCTTCAAGTGTGAAATGCAATACTCCTAATAACCAAGGCCTGAGGTGTGCCTTGGCCTGACTGGTCAGTATGCCTGAAAAGAGGGCAAAAATACACCAAATTTAGGTGAAGAAGGGGAGGTAACAATCCATTAAGTGGAGTAGCGTGCGCCCGGATGGCAACAGTATGTATGTGGTAAGTATCCGCTATGACAGGAGAAACCCACCGACTCCTGACTTGGTGATTAGAAGGAACCCCTTTTAGAACCTGCAAAGCTACCCAGAACCCATCTAAACGTCCCGTGAAAGATTGGATGAGCCTGATGCCCGAGACAACTCAGACATGAGAATGAACCGCTTGTGAATGACAGGATATGTGGGGGAAAGGGAACAAGGGCTGGCCCGAGGAGCCCCTGCAAAATGATGGCCGCGAAGAACGAAATACTTCACACGGACACCAGTGAAGTATCTCATTGAAATGCCCCCTAACCCCTGGCCTACCCATACTTGGTATGGGGAAGTGAGAGGGTGAGTGCAAAAGACAACTGGCAGGAGTTCGAAATGCTGCATACCTGATGGATGTGATGGAGTAGGCGGATAAAGCCCATGCGCTATGGCAATAGGCATCCTCGAACATGGAGAAACTATGCCAGAGATAGAACACTGGCCCCCACCTGATTACATCGGGTCATGCTTCAGCCAGAAACCTGACAACCGAATCTGAATCCTGAACCAAGGAAGGAGGGCTAGACTCCATCCTGGGGAAATGAGTCCCATGGCATTATACCATCGTACCCAAAGTGACTGAAGCCCCCACCTGGAACAGGCTGGGGATCGGAAAAAAAGACTGGACTGACGTCCCTGAGCAATTCTCCAGGCAACGTCCTAGACAAGAGATCAGAGCTGAGAGTGGAATGCAGAATCATGACGATGTTTGCCCAAACCTACCACTTAAGGACCATCAAGGGGACGTGGCTCAGCACACACACTGAGAGAGACTATAAATCCCGGGGCGGTAACCAGGGCCTCTGCAAAAACAGGATGTCAACTGAAAGAAAATTGACAACTGCTTCCGACCCAAGGGTGAGTCCAGTAGTGAAACGACATCTGCACCAATCAACTAGCCCTAACAATGGGCAGGACTGATGGAAGTGAGTGCAAGCATGGTTGATGTCAGTATGGATGCCAATAAAGCCCAACCTGAGAACACAAACTACAGAAATGAGAGACAACCAGACATGAGAACAACAAGGCCCCTCTGTGCCTATGTAAGTATGAGAACCTGACCAGAAATGTCAAAACCACTGCGCGTAAATGAAACCTGATGATGGACCCCCCCAACCTCGTGTAAGTGGCAAGTAAGCCAGAGTAACCTGCAGCGCAGAGACAGTTAATTAAACTGAAACTCAGGGCTGGTGTACCCACAGACCGTGGTGGGTGGTCGTACAGGTGTGGTGAATGAACGTGCATCATATGACGTATGGTATACGGGTGAGAAGATTGTGGTCAACAATCATTAACAAACTAAACCTCAGCCCATATGGATTTGTAGATGTGACAGATCCCGACATGTGAGTCCTAGCTAACTGACCCAGGTACAAACATGAACAAAGATACAATGAGACATGACAAACAACAAAGATAAAAACAGCTACCAAAGTATATGCCGTGACTGAACAACAATGCCCCTCTGAGAAACGCTGAGGCTGAAAGGCTATGACAGAAATGCTGGGAGTGAACGCTGAGGCAGAAACGCTATGAAATAAATCCTGGGGCAGAAACACAAGGACAGCAACGCTATGACAGAAAACGCTATGACAGAAATGCTGATACTGAACGCTGAGTCAGAAACGTAATGACGGAAATCCTGGGGCAGAACGCTATGACAGAAAAGCTGGGGCAGAACACAATGACACAAATCCTGGGGCAGAAACGCCGAGACAGAAATGCCGGGGCAGAACACTATGACAGAAATGCCAGGTAGAACGCTATGACAGAAATACCGGGCAGAACACTATGACAGAAATGCCGGGGCAGAACCCTATGACAGAAATGCCGGGGCAGAACGCTATGACAGAAATGCTGGGGCAGAACGCTATGACGTAAATGCCGGGGCAGAATGCTATGACAGAAATTCCGGGGCAGAACACTATGACAGAAATGCCGGGACAGAACGCTATAACAGAAACGCTGGGGCAGAAAAACGCTATGACAGAAACGCTGGGGAAAGAAAAACGCTATGATAGAAACACTGACCAAAGAAACAAAATAACCAAGTAAAAGCAACAATGTATGTGGTTTACATCCTCCCCGTCTTGCCAAGCCAAGCCCTGCTGACAATGAATGTGACCTTATGTAAGCTTGAGAATGACATGCGACTAAAAACCACAATGAAAATTGATAATGATAACTGATAACAATCCAGCATGGTACATCTACTGCAAGCCACAACAGACCTGTCACCTCCCGTCTGGCCATTGCCATGACTGCTGT
Source organism: Lithobates clamitans (assembly GCA_037952925.1). Taxonomy (NCBI): domain Eukaryota; kingdom Metazoa; phylum Chordata; class Amphibia; order Anura; family Ranidae; genus Lithobates; species Lithobates clamitans. The sequence goes on along the minus strand of JBBGZY010000339.1, from coordinate 2,356,529 downwards.
GTGCAGGTCTGATGTCCTCTGTGACTGTGCTGCAGCGATACTAATTGTAGGGAGAGAGGAGCAGGCGGGTGGGCGGCCAGCTGATCACCCTCCGTGAACACCCGGAGAAGCGGGCGGGCGGCTCCCACATGGAGCAAGATGTGCATGGGAAGAGAGGATCTGGCGGGCGGGCGGCCGATCACTCCCCCCAGCAGGGCACCAGGCGGGCGGCAGGCGTGGAGCTGGATGTGCATGGGGAGAGGAGTCAGCTGCGGCGGCCGATCACCCCCCTCACCCGGCGGGAACACTGGGAGAAGCGCTTAACGCTGCATCTGCTTAGGGAGAAAGGAGCTGGTGGGTGGGCGGCCGATCATCCCCCCCGGTATGAACGCCGGGAAAAGCGGACGGCCTCCTCGTGATGTGGGATGTGCCCAGGGGTAACAGGGTGGGTGGGCAGGCAGACTCCCTGGTGGAGCCTGGTGTGAGCACCGAGAGAGGCACCACCACAATGATGCAGCCGACCATGCTTAGCAAGGATCCAGAAATAACATCTCAGCCCCACCCCCTTCTGAACCCAGTACCGCTGACAACACCGGCCCTGACATAGGAGGAGGCTTAAATAGCTCTCTCAGACTCCTCCCACAAATACAGGCTAGCCTCTGACCAGCCTTACACTTATACTTAATATAGTTTTTAGGAAACACAAAAAAAAAAAAATCAATGAATCCTCCAGCCTGGAAAATGTACTAAATTAACCACCAGCTGTTTTGTCGTTAGGAAGGGATACCTGCCCTATTATAAGAAGGAAATATATGTGAAAATAAAACTGAATGGGAACGCCAGATAAGGGAAGGGCCAACCCCAGCTTTATGATGAAATTAATTAGACTTTATTGATGAAAAAGATGCACACCCAATGATAGGGACATATAAAAGGCAACACTATGTTCTATATAGAACTACACCTCTCACTATACCTCTCACTATACCATACTATACTATAACCCTTTTTACCCTCCTCCATTTTTTTTTCTTTATTTTTTTACCACTCCCCATTTTTCCCATTTTTTACCCTCCTCCCCCCTTTTTTTTCTTCTGGTATAAATTTAACTATTCCCCTGTAAAGTATAAAGAAATTTGTACTCATACATAGACTGAAAACTAGTAGAATTAAGGATTAAACTTTATATTGTTTGATTTATATATTGTCTTGAGGTACTCAAGTACCTATCTTTTAAGAACTGTAGTTAGCAGTGTTACCACAAGATGGCAATGAGTACTTAATATGACACAAGCTAAGCTGATTTGACAGTGTTCCCTAAATAAGGATGAGTCTTGCTTGTGTCTATTGTCCTGACGAAGTGCACTGACGTGCACGAAACGCGTTGAAATACTTGATGCAGGGCAAGACACCGAGCTCAAACATGTCTCCTTATCCAGAAATGAAAGGGTTTTTCCATTACAATCTTCAATATCTAAAGAGTGGAGCATGAAATAGCCTACCTTGCAACAACTAAAGCTGTGTTCCAAACATCATCTGGCAAGTCATTTGACTAAATATCCCCAGGAAGCATCTCTGGGTTATACACCTGGGACTTGAACAGCCAGCGGCCATTACCAACGTGCAATTTAGAGCTATCACAGTTCATATCAAACGGCCTCCATGTGGAGAGACCACAGAAACAGAAACTTACTTTGGCTGAGGTGGTGATCGATACGAGCGGTAAGAGCCCTGATGGGTAGCTTCGTCTGAACCCCTCCTGTCCTTATTCATCTGTTCCTTTTGTGGACTGTGGAGGTCTATGTAACTTGTGATATTTATGAGGCACATATAACTCTTTATGCACATTGTTGGCCCTGATTACTGCCTAGTCACACTCAGAAACAGAGATCCCTGGCTAATATATTGGATCCGTTATGTGGCAATTTATGTAAAATATATGCTTAATCAAAGGGGACTGCAATAATCTGAGTCTCTGAACTTACAGCACTATTTGTCTTTAATGACTGGCATTTCAAAAAGGGGCTGGAGTGGCTATTTGCTCCCACGTTCAAGAAAATAAGCTACTTTATTTTCTCCTTATTGTATCAACTTATTTCCCGTTGTGGAGAGAACTATGCTAATATCTCTATATGGCTACATGATACTTTAATAATAAGACAATTTGGAGGTTCCAATACCAAGAAGACGTCTTTATCGGGAGTTACATGCACTACTTTCATCTGGAGAAGGGAGATTGATGGTTTGGGGTGGTGGTATTTACAGTGCTCTATGTCTGTTTTTTATAATAACATTATTGCTAACTGCAGTATGTTTTTATCATTGTGATTGGGTATAGTGAGAGGTGCAGTTTTATATAGAACATAGTGTTGTCTTTTATATTTCCCTATCATTGGGTGTGCATCTTTTTCATCAATAAAGTCTAATTAATTTCATCATAAAGCTGTGGTTGACCCTTCCCTTATCTGGTGCTCCCGGGACAATTTCTCTTTTTTTGTCCCATTCAGTTTTATTTTCACTTTTAGGAAACACAAACCTGACCATTATCTGATACTATTGGGTTTAGTAACTGGAAAAGCTATTGGGTATAAATTATTATATTAAATAACCTCTGATAACCAAATGTAATAGAAAATTCTGCCAAGCTGGTTAGTCACTTTAATCCAATTTGATCTGTTGCTGTGATATTACTGGGGTTTGGTCTTAGACATTGAGACCTAGCCAGTCACACGTGACTATGTTGCTCTGCTGTGTATGTGCTCAGTCCTAATAATGTCACAAATCACACATTGGAAGAGCTAGACCACAGAGAGGTACATTTCTCAGAGCTGTGTGTGCAGTAATAAGCTCATTGCTAAAGTTCATATTATGTGTACTAATGCTATGATATACTGTACACTAAAGACGGTTTCCAATTGAATGCCATTGACACTGATTAGGGTTAATAATTATTTCTGGAATTTCAGAAGGTGTATTTCAAGATTGTTCTTAGAAAATAATCCCATATGCCTTTCAAATTCCTTTATATTGATCATGAAAAAATTTAGGATTATAAAAAAAAAATGTTGCTATGTCAATAGAAAATTCCGTTTTCTCTATCTCTTTAATTAAGGTGTTCGCTAGTCTTATTTAGAATTCTTAATTGCTATGGTTCCTATGCTACAGTATCAGTCTAATTATTTGGATGTTTCAGCAGAAGCATGCATGGGGCCATGGTACATAAATCTTTCCTGCCGGAAATAATTTTAGCACCTTTATTTGTTGTTAAAAACTAATTAGCACATGGTGGCCAAATAGTGAAACCACAAAAAGTACCACATCACACCAAATCAGATAGTAGAAAATGTTTGTTGGTTCTTTAATATCTTCAGACTCTTTTAGTAAAACCTCTGTGTATGAATATTTTCAGACATTTTTAAAACAATTCTACAGTTATATTGGTGTTGAGCTGCAAATATTTGGATGGGTCACACCCCAACAGCACATGTAATAGATAAAATTAAAGTGATACTAAAGTCTTGTGGGGGGGGGTTGTTAAAATCCTCCTCTTCTCTGGTCCCTCTTCTGCCCTCTTCGGCCTTCCTGGCCCCTCCCTCCTGTATAGTGCTCCCATATCAAGTAGCTTGCTATGGGGGCACCCGAGCTGAGTCACAGCTCCCTGTGTCTATTTAGCCCTTGAATGTTTGTTTAAAAAATTGTGCAGGATGCAGCACGCTAGGACAAGGTGATTTAGTTTGTATTCCGCCATGTGGATAGCTGTCTGAAACAGGCGGAACCGGCTGGCCATGATCCTGAAGGCATTCTCTACAACTCTTCTCGCTCTGGCTAGCCGGAAGTTAAATACCCTCCTCTCTGGGGTGAGGGTCCTTTGGGGGAATGGCCTCATCATGTGCTCGCCCAGACCAAAGGCTTCAACTGCAATGAAGACAAATGGGAGTCCTTCCACGTTATTCGCATCAGGTGGTAATCCCAGGCCACCACTTTGAAGACGATGGTAGTACTCCGTCTGGGCGAAGACTCCTCCATCCGGCCATTCTTCCCCACGTCCACATACAGAAATACTATGGAACCCCTTATAATTAAAATAGTATGACACTAATGGGGTGGTGGCACGATGTGGATGTGTTTCCCATCTATAGCCCCTCCATAGTTGGAAAAGTCTCAACGGGTGGCAAAATGGGATGCCACAGTCTGCCATTCCTGTGGCGTTGAAGGAAACTAAGAAGTAAATCAATTTAAGGACACACGGACCATTTGCAGACATTTTGGGGGGGGATTGTAAATCAATTTAAGGACACACAGATCATTTGCAGACATTTTAGGGGGGGAGGGGATTGTAAATCAATTTAAGGACACACAGACCATTTGCAGACATTTTAGGGTAAAGCAATACAATGGAGCTGACAAAATACATTGTTAAATTGACTATACTAGGTGGATATGGGCCCAGCATAGCATGCCGGGTAGGTTAGTGATTGCTAATATGCATGCAGTACAAAAAACATTATTAAAATATTACAGCATGCATGAGGACAAAGGGGACATTCAAACTATATTGCAATCATGGTAATTAGTGTTTGAGTAAAGAAATACATTACATTAGCAAACATTAAATACAATAAAATGTGATGTTAAAGGATAAAAATTCCTACCCTAATATAGTCCTTCTGCAGGACCTGGATGATGGCAGAACAGGTCTCTGGGATAATGATCCCCAGAGCCTGGGGGGAGATGCCTGTCGAGAACTTAAGGTCCTGCAGGCTTCTCCCCGTTGCCAAGTACCGCAAAGTGCTGACTAGCCTCTGCTCCGCAGTGATGGCTTGCCTCATGCACGTATCCTGCCTGCTGATATAAGGGGTAAGCAAAGCCAACAATTGGTCAAAAACGGGGTCCGTCATCCAGAGAAAATTCCTGAAATCCTCAGGGTTATTCTCACGGATCTCGCGGAGCAAAGGCATGTGACAGGATTGGTCACGCTGGGGCAACCAATTCTTCATCCATGAACTCCTCCTCGCCCTGTTCATGGACTGGGCTTGGGCTGAAGAATGAACTACAGCACCAAGCACATACAATGCATGAGCTCTACGACGAGTACATACACGCAACATGGCTTCAAAATGGTTGGCTGGTCAAAACGAACTTAACAGAACGTACTGAAGAACAGCAAGGCCTGTGAAGAGAGTGCTGAAAATCAGCAACGAGCGGACAATAACACACTGAATATATCAATGCGAACCGACTACACGCACTGAAAAGCAGATACAAACCTCACAAGTAGGGATGAGCCGAACACCCCCCGGTTCGGTTCGCACCAGAACCTGCGAACGGACCGAAAGTTCGCACGAACGTTAGAACCCCATTGACGTCTATGGGACTCGAACGTTCGAAATCAAAAGTGCTTATTTTAAAGGCTAATTTGCATGGTATTGTCCTAAAAAGGGTTTGGGGACCCGGGTCCTACCCCAGGGGACATGTATCAATGCAAAAAAAACTTTTAAAAACGGCCGTTTTTTCGGGAGCAGTGATTTTAATGATGCTTAAAGTAAAAAAAAAAAGTGAAATATTCCTTTAAATATCATACCTGGGGGGTGTCTATAGTATGCCTGTAAAGTGACGCATGTTTCCCGTGTTTAGAACAGTCCCTGCACCAAATGTCATTTTTAAAGGAAAAAATCTCATTTAAAACTGCTTGCGGGTTTAATGTAATGCCGGGTCATGGCAATATGGATGAAAATCAGTGAGACAAACGGCATGGGTACCCCCCAGTCCATTACCAGGCCCTTTGGGTCTTGTATGGATATTAAGGGGAACCCCGCACCCAAATTAAAATAAGGAAAGGTGTGGGGCCACCAGGCCCTATATACTCTGAACAGCAGTATACAGGCGGTGCAAACAAGACAGGGACTGTAGGTTTGTTGTTAAGTAGAATCTGTTTGTCATTTTGAACGGGTACATTTTTAACGTGTTTAGCTCCAGCCAAAAAATCTTTTTTAAGCTTTTTGGAAAACATAGGGAAGGGTTATCACCCCTGTGACATTTGTTTTGCTGTCTTTCCTCCTCTTCAGAAGATTTCACCTCTCTTTTTGTCCCAATGAAAAATGTTTTTTGAAAATTTGGGTTTTTTTGTGGAACAAGGATTGGAAAGCATCAGTGGAAAGGAGAATTTTTTTTCCCATATTAACTCTTACAGGAGAGAATTTCCCTTCCTAGGGGTCGATTTCATCTCACTTCCTGTTGTCTCCTTCCGTTTGTAAGTAGGAGTCGTTTGTAAGTTAGATGTTTGAAAGTAGGGTCCTGCCCTATATACTCAGCAGAAATTTGGGCCTTAGGTGTTGCTGTGGCCACAACACTGTAAGCCCTCACAGGGCCCTGCTGTGAAATATTAGATCAAGAATTGTAATTACATGCCCCTGTTGAACAGGAGCTGAAAAATTAGGCCTTAGGCACTGGTGCTGGTGCCACAACACTGCAACCCCTTACAGACACTCTAGTTGGAACGCAGGAACGAGCCCTGCTGCAAAGTATTGCATCAAAAATTGTAATTACACGCCCCTGTTAGACAGGGGCAGAAAAATTGGGCCTTAGGCACTGGTGCTGGTGCCACAACACTGCAACCCCTCACAGACACTCTAGTTGGAACGCAGGAACGAGCCCTGCTGCAAAGTATTGCATCAAAAATTGTAATTACACGCCCCTGTTAGACAGGGGCAGAAAAATTGGGCCTTAGGCACTGGTGCTGGTGCCACAACACTGCAACCCCTCACAGACACTCTAGTTGGAACGCAGGAACGAGCCCTGCTGCAAAGTATTGCATCAAAAATTGTAATTACACGCCCCTGTTAGACAGGAGCAGAAAAATTGGGCCTTGGGCACTGGTGCTGGTGCCACAACACTGCAACCCCTCACAGACACTCTAGTTGGAATGCAGGAACGAGCCCTGCTGCAAAGTATTACATCAAAAATTGTAATTACACGCCCCTGTTAAACAGGGGCTGAAAAATTGTGCCTTAGGCACTGCTGGTGGTAGCGCCCAGAACCAAAAATGTTCTTACAAGCTATCAGTGTGATGATTGAGGAGGAAGAGGATAATTACTCAGGGATAGTCACTCAGCATCAGCATAGGCAGTCTTTGAAGGGATCTGAGATTTCAAAAAAAATTATTCGGTTACATCAGCATCAGGTGCTTGGTAGCTGGTGGTGATCCAAGACTGATTCATTTTTATGAAGGTCAGTCGATCGACCGAGTCGGTGGACAGACGCACCCTGTGATCGGTTACCACGCCTCCAGCAGCATTGAATGTGCGTTCCGAAAGAACGCTGGATGCAGGACAGGCCAGTAGCTCAATTGCATACTGTGCAAGCTCTGGCCAGTGATCCATCCTCAAGACCCAGTAACCCAGAGGATTTTCGGTGGGAAAGGTGTCCAAGTCTGATCTTGCCCCTAGGTATTCCTGCACCATGTAAAACAGACACTGGCGATGGTTGCTGGAACCGATCATACCTTGGGGCTGCGGACCAAAAAATTGTCTGAACGCATCGGTCAGACGGCCACCTTCTCCACCGCTCCTTCTTTGACTGACCGAAGCCTCAGCAACACGTTGTCCAGAAACAGGAGTTTGTAACCTCCCAGTCTCTGGGAACGCGTTGCACAGACCTTTCTGCAAGGCCTCCCGAAGATGTTTCATCCTCTGCTCCCTCTGCGATGGCAAGATAAGGTCCGCAACCTTACCCTTGTAACGTGGATCAAGGAGGGTTGCCAGCCAGTATTGGTCCTTCTCCTTGATACCACGAATACAAGGATCCTTACGCAGGCTTTGCAGGATCAGGGAGGCCATGCAGCGTAGGTTTGCTGAGGCATTCGGTCCGGAGTCCTCTGGGTCACTAAGGACGACATGGTCCGCAGCCACCTCCTCCCAGCCACGTACAAGTCCATGTGTTTCTTGGGACTGATCCCTTAAAGACTGCTGCTGATGCTGCGTGCCAGGCTCCACCTCCATACTGACACAATCTTCCTCCTCCTCCTCCTCCTCCTCCTCGTCCTCTTCCTGTGTGATCGACGGGCACGCAGGAACACTGTCTGGATAAAGGGGGCCTTGAGAGCTAAGGAAGTCCTCCTCTTCCTGCCTCTGTTCTGCCTCAAGTGCCCTGTCCATTATTACAGGCAGCGTGTGCTCCAACAGGTGGACAAGGGGGACAGTGTCACTGATGCATGCACTGTCACTGCTCACCATCCTCGTGGCCTCCTCAAATGGTGACAGGACAATGCATGCATCCCTGATCATGGCCCACTGGCGTGGGGAAAAAAAACAAGCTCCCCTGACCCTGTCCTGGTGCCATAGTCGCACAGGTACTCATTGATGGCCCTCTGCTGCGTGTGCAGCCGCTGCAGCATGGCCAACGTTGAGTTCCACCTGGTGGGCATGTCACAGATTAGGCGGTTCTTGGGCAGGTTAAACTCCTTTTGGAGGTTCGTCAGCCGAGCACTGGCATTATATGACTGGCAGAAATGCACACAGACTTTCCTGGCCTGCCTCAGGACATCCTGTAAGCCCGGGTACCTGCCCAAGAACCGCTGCACCACCAAGTTAAGGACGTGAGCCAAACAGGGCACATGGGTCATTTGTCCCTGTCGGAGGGCAGAGAGGAGGTTGGTGCCATTGTCGCAAACCACCATTCCTGCCTTAAGTTGGCGTGGCGTCAACCACCTCTGAACCTGCCCCTGCAGAGCTGACAGAACCTCTGCCCCAGTGTGGCTCCTGTCCCCCAAGCACACCAGCTCAAGCACCGCATGGCATCTTTTGGCCTGCGTACTTGCGTAGCCCCTTGAACGACTACAGAGCACCGCTGGTTCCGAGGAAGAGGCCATGGAGGAAGAAGAAGAGGAGGGGGTGGAGGAGAGAGGTGTGTCACAATCATTAGCATTTTGGAGGCGTGGTGGCGGAACAACCTCCAACACTACTGCACCTTGTCCTGCATCCTTCCCAGCTGCCAGCAGAGTCACTCAATGCGCCGTGAAACTTAGGTAACGTCCCTGTCCATGCCTGCTGGACCATGAGTCAGCGGTAATATGCACCTTACCGCTGACCGCCCTGTCCAGCGAGGCATGGACATTGCCTTCCACATGCCGGTAGAGAGCCGGAATCGCCTTCCATGAGAAAAAGTGGCGTTTGGGTACCTGCCACTGAGGAACCGCACATTCCACAAACTCACGGAAGGGGGCAGAGTCTACCAACTGAAAAGGCAGCAGTTGAAGTGCTAGCAATTTTGCCAAGCTAGCATTCAACCGCTGGGCATGTGGATGGCTGGGAGCAAACTTCTTTCGGCGGTGCAGCAGCTGGGGCAGGGAAATTTGCCTGGTACAATCTGACGTCGGTGTACCAAAAGCAGATTGCCCACAAGTACTTGGCTGTGACACACCTAATTCTACACCTTCATTCCTCTCAGTGCAGGTCTCAGAGAGGACTGAAGGTCTAGTGGGGTTGGAAATCTCAGCTGATGAGGAGCAAGGAGAGGTCCTCTTTGTTCTTTGGTGTGGGTCTTTTAGATGCGCTTGCCAACGAACTGCATGGCAGGTCAACATATGTCTGGTCAAGCATGTGGTACCCAAGCCGGAGATGTTTTGGCCACGTGAGATACGCTTGAGACATATGTTGCAAATAGCAGCGGTGCGATCTGATGCACTCGTCTCAAAAAAGGCCCACACCAAAGAACTTTTTGAATAACGCGCAGAGACTGCAGCGCCCTGCACATGTGATGCAGTCAATGTGCTGCCCTTAGGCTGGCCCCTGGAGGGCATCCTGCCTCGTTGGTGATGTGCCGCCTCCCCCTCCTCCTCCTCTCTCCTATCAGGCACCCACGTTGATTCAGTGACCTCATCATCCACTCCCTCCTCATCACTGGAGCAAACCTGGCAGTATGCTGCAGCAGGGGGAGCATGACTGCCAGATTGCTGTCCTTCTTGGGCACCCCCTCTGTCCGTGCTTATGTTACTGCCTTCATCGAGCTCAGTATCATCATCAGAACCTTCCAAACGCTGGGCATCCTCCTGGAGCATGTACCCAACACTGTGGTCAAACAGTTCGAGGGACTCCTCAGGAGGACATGGTGGAGCTAGGGAAGGAGTCACTGATGACATTGAGCCGAGGGAAGAGGCCGCTGCTTTGCCAGACAAAGCACCCTGGGCATGGGTGAGAGAGGATGAGGAGGATGAGGACGGCTTGGTCATCCACTCGACCAAGTCTTCCGCATGTTGCGGCTCAACACGGCCAGCTGCCGAAAAAAAGGCCAAGCGTGTCCCATGGCCACGTGCTGATGAGGATGCACCGTCTCCATGACCAGCACTAGACACAGAGCCTGCTTGCCCTCTCTTATTGGCTTGTGACTGTCTGCCTTTCCTTCTTGGCCTTCCAGACATACTAATGGCCTGTAGCTGCACTAAGCTGGGATATATATATATATATATATATATATATATATATATATATATGTACTGATACTGCAGCTAGCAAAATCAACTGCCTGCCTGTAGTATGAGAACACCACCAACCTTCTACAGGTAGCTTTAGCTGAACACTGTGAGGTGGACGCACCCCACTAACTTGTAGGTTTAGCTGAACACTGTGAGCAGGACGCACTGCACTAACTGTAAATAGTCTAGCTGCCTGACCGTGGTACTAATAGGATCAAAAGAACACCAGTAATTTTCTTTAGGTAGCTGTAAATACTTTAACAAGACAAGCCTGCCTGTCAGTAGGAAGATAACAGGAACGGATCTAGCTGAACACTGTGAGCAGGACGCACTGCACTAAATGTAAATAGTCTAGCTGCCTGACCGTGGTACTAATAGGATCAAAAGAACACCAGTAATTTTCTTTAGGTAGCTGTTAATACTGTAACAAGACAAGCCTGCCTGTCAGTAGGAAGATAACAGGAACGGATCTAGCTGAACACTGTGAGCAGGACGCACTGCACTAAATGTAAATAGTCTAGAAGATAACAGGAACGGATCTAGCTGAACACTGTGAGCAGGACGCACTGCAATAAATGTAAATAGTCTAGAAGATAACAGGAACGGATCTAGCTGAACACTGTGAGCAGGACGCACTGCACTAAATGTAAATAGTCTAGAATTTAACAGGAACGGATCTAGCTGAACACTGTGAGCAGGACGCACTGCACTAAATGTAAATAGTCTAGAAGATAACAGGAACGGATCTAGCTGAACACTGTGAGCAGGACGCACTGCACTAAATGTAAATAGTCTAGAAGATAACAGGAATGGATCTAGCTAAATTTGAATACAGTGTATATATATATATATGCAACACCTGGGATGCATATATATACACAATACACTGCAAGTGCAGCTAGCTGACTGACTATTCTGCCTAATCTATCTAACTCAAATCAAATGACACTGTCTCTCTGTCTATCTCTTTCAACGCCGGAACACACACTACACAGTGCAGGCGGCCTTATATATTGTGGGGCGTGTACTAAATCCCCTGAGCCATAATTGGCCAAAGCCTCCTTGGCTTTGGCCAATTACGGCTCTCTGTTCAGGCGGCGCTGTGATTGGCCAAGCATGCGGGTCATAGTGCATGCTTGGCCAATCATCAGCAAGCAATGCACTGCGATGTGCCGCAGTGAATTATGGGCCGTGACGCGCCACACGAATTTGGCGCGAACAGCCCATATCGTTCGCAATTCGGCGAACGACCGAACAGCCGATGTTCGAGTCGAACATGGGTTCGACTCGAACACGAAGCTCATCCCTACTCACAAGCACAAACTGAACAACAGTTAAACAATCTGAAAAATTTAAGTCTCACAAGCGTGAATCGTCTCTCACCAAACTTCTACTAACACAAGATAAACACGAAATTAGCAGAAGGGGCCCAACGGGTGGCGCACGAGCTATTGAACTTCCGTTTTATAGTCTCGTTGGACCTGGTGTACGTCACCGCGTACTAGACGGTCAGGCTTTAGTGTGACCATGTGTGTGCAAGTCCGTTCGTTCCAAAGTCTGTCGGAAGTCCGTCAAAAGTCTGCTTGTGTGTACGCGGCCTTATACAAGCTGTACACTCACTACTTTACATTGGAGCAAAGTATAATTTCTTCAGTGTTGTCACATGAAAAGATATAATAAAATATTTACAAAAATGTGAGGGGTGTACTCACTTTTGTGAGATACTGTAATGCCCCATACACACGAGCGGAATTTCCGTCAGAAAAATCTTGGATGGTTTTTCCAAGGGAATTCTGCTCAAGCTTGACTTGCATACACACGGTCACGCAAAAGTTCTCTGAACTTTCAACTGTTAAGAACGCGGTGATCTACAACACTACAATGAGCCGAGAAGATTAAGTTCAATGCTTCCGAGCATGCGTCGAAATGTTTCCGAGCATGCGTCGGAATTTTGCGCCTCGGAATTGCCACAGATGATCGTAATTTCCGATCAGTACTTTTTCCGTGGGAAAAATAGAGAACCTGCTCTCAATCTTTTGCTGGCAGAAATTCCGCCAGCAAAAGTCCGATGGAGCATACACACGGTCATAATAACCAACGAAAAGCTCACATCGGACTTTTGCTGGCGGAAATTCCACTCGTGTGTACGGGGCATTATTGTTCTAATCCCTCGCCACCCTGTCCAAAAAAAAAGAAAAAGTTTTACCTTTAGTTATACTTTACCAACATCAGTATACATTTGTACAGTTGTACAGCTACCACATAATAACAGCTAATGTAGTGGTGGAAATAGATAGCTTGTAATAGAACAAAGACTAGGTTGAAATTAAGGTTTCAAAAACCCACATTTTGAGGTTTCTATTATTATAGCTGTACAAGTGTATACTGACATGGTCATATGGTAATATTCTCTGTTAATTGTTATTGGATATAAATGACTGCTTTTTTGTATTGTTGTACAGTATGTGTATACAACAGTGTTTCTCAACAAGGGCGGCGTGCCACCCTGAAGATGCCCTTTGGGTTCACCTGGGGTACCACACGCATGAGACCCAGGTTGCCCTGCATAATAGATGGATGAGAGGACTCTGTGGCCCGGGGGAAACTCTGATGTGATGGTGGAACTCTGGCTCTGTGATGGAGAGACTCTGTGGTGATGAGCGGCTTCTGATGTATAGATGGACCTTGGATGTGGTTGGGAGCCTTTGATGTGAATGTGGAACCTCTGATGTGAAGGGGGCTTCTGAAGTGAAGTTCATTTCATCAAGGTGGTTGTGTGCATCATCCCAGGCTCAGGTTTCCTTTTGATAAGTAACATTCTTTACATTTTAGACTGAAGTGCCTTCAGATTTTGTATATTGTTAAAGGGTGTAATGGCTGTAAATAGGATGAGAAATGCTGGAATAAAATACATAAGTTAATATTTATTCTTGTGTTCTTGCACATTTTTACTCATTTTTTGAAGCACATGTATTATTTATACTACCACATATTAGACTGTAGGAAGGAGTCTCAGAGGTATAGTAGTGCAGTTCACATAGCCCACTTAGGGTGCGAGCAGTTGTGCAAGACAATGGGGTTGATTTACTAAGAAGAAGAGACTGCTCATCTAGCAAAACTGAACATTGACTTTGGAAAGTTTAAATTCACTTTGCAAATTAAACAATAAAAAATAGGGTGAAGAGATAAGATAAATCCGCGCTATGGATTAAGGTATATTCTAAGTGGGGAGCTGCTGCCCCTACAGGTATAAATCCACCTAGGTGGAGAAATACTATAGTATGGAAAATAGGGGTGTAGATGTGGCGCTGCTCTGCTATTTATGCGATTTATTATGGTTATCAAAATTCCTGGTTATATAAATGAAAAATATATAGAAGGCATAACTTGTTTACAGAAAGTATACCTTAAACACAATCCCACTATAATCTTGTTTTTTACTTTATGCTTATTATTCGATTTGTTTACATCTACTGGTGTAAATATTATAATACTAAAAAAAATTTTTATAAATAAATTATACCTTTAAGTCTTATTGTGGGTAAAATTAATAGGATGTGTGAAAATATACAGAAATATACAGGGTTGTGCAATAAATAAATAAATAAAAATGCAGAGAAGGCAAAAGCCTATAGATAAATATCACAGAAAAAATGAAAATTGCTTAGTGATTATACATACGTGACTGCTTATATTACACATCATTCAGCTAAAGTGCAAAAATACGTGCAAAAAACATGCTATTTTTATTAGATTATAAGGTGACTGGTGCTTATGCTATAAACAGGTGATTTGTGCTTCATAAGCCCAGTACTTGCTGTAATGGTGTAATATTATGGTGAAGAAAAGTCTTTTGACTACTTCAATGATTTAAAAGTTTTTTGTTTAAATTGCAGTTTGGAGAGGGTTAATTCTCATTGAAAGATGGTATTTATGAAAACCCCCTCCTAATTCAAGTGCTGGTCTTGTGATGGTGCTCCTTAGCCGAGGTCTTATTGTGCTTGCACTCACCAAATAGGGACACCCCTGCAGGGGTATGAGCGGTCACAGTGTAAGCCCCTGTGTAGCTGCTCTGGATGTCTCAGGTCCGTGCTGGGAGTGTTGCTATGTCGGCTTAGGGTATATTCACATGGAAAAAAGGGAAATGTCCATAGCGTGAACCCGTTTAAAAAGCTTTTATTTTATTGGGGGCCCCAGCAGACGTCCTATGACGAAACGCATAGGGCGGGACTTATCCACGTCTTGCGTCACCTCCAGAGAGACCAGTACTGATTACCGCGGACTGTGTTCTACTATATGCTTACCAGTATTGTTTAAAATGTGAGTAAAAGATTTTATTTATGGCACAATAAAAGCTTTTTATTGGTAATTTGAAACAGGTGATTTGTGCTTCATAAGCCCAGTACTTGCTGTAATGATGTAATATTATGGTGAAGAAAAGTCTTTTGACTACTTCAATGATTTAAAAGTTTTTTGTTTAAATTGCAGTTTGGAGAGGGTTAATTCTCATTGGAAGATGATATTTATGAAAACCCCCTCCTAATTCAAGTGCTGGTCTTGTGATGGTGCTCCTTAGCCGAGGTCTTATTGTGCTTGCACTCACCAAATAGGGACACCCCTGCAGGGGTATGAGCGGTCACAGTGTAAGTCCCTGTGTAGCTGCTCTGGATGTCTCAGGTCCATGCTGGGAGTGTTGCTATGTCGGCTTAGGGTATATTCACCATGGAAAAAAGGGAAATGTCCATAGCGTGAACCCGTTTAAAAAGCTTTTATTTTATTGGGGGCCCCAGCAGACGTCCTATGACGAAACGCATAGGGCGGGACTTATCCACGTCTTGCGTCACCTCCAGAGAGACCAGTACTGATTACCGCGGACTGTGTTCTACTATATGCTTACCAGTATTGTTTAAAATGTGAGTAAAAGATTTTATTTATGGCACAATAAAAGCTTTTTATTGGTAATTTGAAACAGGTGATTTGTGCTTCATAAGCCCAGTACTTGCTGTAATGATGTAATATTATGGTGAAGAAAAGTCTTTTGACTACTTCAATGATTTAAAAGTTTTTTGTTTAAATTGCAGTTTGGAGAGGGTTAATTCTCATTGGAAGATGATATTTATGAAAACCCCCTCCTAATTCAAGTGCTGGTCTTGTGATGGTGCTCCTTAGCCGAGGTCTTATTGTGCTTGCACTCACCAAATAGGGACACCCCTGCAGGGGTATGAGCGGTCACAGTGTAAGCCCCTGTGTAGCTGCTCTGGATGTCTCAGGTCCGTGCTGGGAGTGTTGCTATGTCGGCTTAGGGTATATTCACCATGGAAAAAAGGGGAATGTCCATAGCGTGAACCCGTTTAAAAAGCTTTTATTCTATTGGGGGCCCCAGCAGACGTCCTATGATGAAACGCGTAGGGCGGGACTTATCCACGTCTTGCGTCACCTCCAGAGAGACCAGTACTGATTACCGCGGACTGTGTTCTACTATATGCTTACCAGTATCGTTTAAAATGTGAGTAAAAGATTTTATTTATGGCACAATAAAAGCTTTTTAAAGGGTTCACGCTATGGACATTCCCTTTTTCTCCATGGTGAATATACCCTAAGCTGACATAGCAACACTCCCAGCACGGACCTGAGACATCCAGAGCAGCTACACAGGGGCTTACACTGTGACTTTTCTTCACCATAATATTACACCATTACAGCAACTACTGGGCTTATGAAGCACAAATGACCTGTTTATAGCATAAGCATCAGTCACCTCACAATCTAATAATAATAGCACGTTTTTGGAACGTAGTTTTGCACTTTAGCTGAATAATGTGTAATATAAGCAGTCACGTATCTATAATCACTAAGCAATTTTCATTTTTTCTGTGATATTTATCTATAGGCTTTTGCATTCTCTGCATTTTTATTTATTTATTAATTGTACAACCCTGCATATTTCTGTATATTTTCACACATCCTATTAATTTTACCCACAATAAGACTTAAAGGTATAATTTATATATAAAAATTTTTTTTTAGTATTATAATATTTACACCAGTAGATGTAAACAAATCGAATAATAAGCACAAAGTAAAAACCAAGAATTCACGGGCCTTTGGTCACCTCACCCAAAAGATCTTTTTTTGTGTTCCAATAGTGGAATTGTGTTTAAGGTATACTTCCTGTAAACAAGTTATGCCTTCTATATATTTTTTATTTATATAACCAGGAATTTTGATAACCATAATAAATTGCATAAATAGCAGAGCAGCGCCACACCTACACCCCTTTTTTCCAAAAAATAGGGTGAGGCTGTGTTCATTTTGAATACCCAATTAAGTGAGCGAAGAAAATACATGAGAGTATATGATTGGTTATTATTATCATTCAATTTGTGAAGCAAATATTCACTTTTTTAAGTGAGCAACCTTTACTCCGTTAGTAAATCAACCCCAGAGGAAGATAGTTCCCTTTCCTGAAATAACCTCTGGCGAAGAACAACAAAACTTGATATTGCTTCTGTTACATACATAAAATGTGAAATACATCTTTGGGTTGGGTTAAGATGGGGAAATTTTACATATTTATTTGTGAGTGTTGTCAGTTGCACTCTCATATACGTTAACTTGTATTTTCGGTTTAGGACCCTTTAATGTACAAAGTAAAAACCCACAGTAAAAGAGCTGGATTAATGGGTGCTGACATATTAAATGCCTGTAGCTAAGCATCACCCGTGTAGACTGAATGAGACCTATAAAGATCCCTATAACCCCAATGTATTTCTATGTCCTCTTTCTGCCACAAGAAGCAGCAAATGAGGTTGTGCAGTTCAATCACACTCTGCCTATCTGGGTAACTATCGCTAAGAGATACCAGAAAAATGAAATTCTCCTTCATCTGCCATAAAAAGCAAAAGGAGATTATCTCGCCTGCAATGGGAAATTTAATGTAGCTAAAACACTAGGATATAGTCAATAAAAAGTGAATTTCCCATTAAATGTGTTCTTGTGTAATTTGTTGAAGGAGGCACAGCTTTATAGGGAGAAGAAAGTGAAGTACTCAGCAAAAAATATATAAACAAAAAGATAAAAGATGTAAGAGGAAATTACTAGGTCATCAAAAAGATAATGAAGCTGGAAAGAAATGGGAAATATATGATGCAGCACATAGGCTGCTGGTCTTCACTGAAGCAAGGGGAAGAAGGACTCGCAAAGAATTGTGGGAGAGGAATTGCGGTGTTCGATGGCACATAGCTGTCTGAATTGCTTGTGTGTGACAACATAACAGATAATCCATCAGTATGTTCAGCAAAGGGTCTAAGATTATATATAAACAAAGTGCAAGGGAGCACATGTCCATTAACCTACTGCTACTAAACAGATGTCTTCTTTGTTTCACTTGTATTAAGTAGATCAAAGCTAATGTAGATGCATTGCAATGAGATAATGAACAATTAAACCACCCATGCATGTGGATTCTGATTTTTTTATGAATGGTCTGATCTTCCAAAGATCTTTTTATTTTTTATTTTTTTAACATTGATATTTAATGAAGTATTGAAGCAATACAGAAAGAAGATACCAAAGGATATTACATGTTGTGCTGTACAAATAGTCGCAGCTCAGGAAGTGCAGTACATCTGCTAACATATAAAAACATATGAGCAAGTTAAACAGATAAAAGTTAAAAAAAAGCAATGATGCTTAATACAGAAAATCAGGATAAAACATCTAGATGGAATGGAATTTGCTCTCTACCCAGATTTTCCATTGTTTTTTAAACGTCGCCCGTGTCGCGTTCTTATGTGAAAACATTTTTTTCAAAAGAATATTGAACATTTACCAGATCAAGTACTTCAGAGGGGTTCGGTGCCAGCTTTTTAATCCAGTGCCTTGCAATGACAAATTTAGCAGCAACAAGGATATGCAATATTACTGTTCTGAGGGTACAATGGCCGCCATCAATACCTAAGTGAAGAGTGGCCAATGCAGTGTAGTCAAAACACCCATTATCTCAGATATAATGGAGAAGATCTTTTTCCAGAAACTGGTCAGGCTTTTATATGCCCAGAAAATGTGAATGAGATTCCCGACCTGACCGCATCCCCTCCAACAGAGGGGTGAAAGGGATGAGGAGAATTTTGAGAGTTGATAAGGTGTCAGATACCAGTGAGTAATTCGTTTTTGCTCTTGTTCCTAGTGTGAAATACAGTGAGACATGGAATAGGTACACCTAAGTGCAATGGACCATTGCTCAGTGGTGAAGGATTTATTGAGGTCGGCCTCCCATTTGATCATTGGAGAGGTTTTGTGTAACAGCTGTTTATGTTGAAGGGTGTTGTTAAAAAAAGGGAGATCAAAGATCTTTTCTAATATTCAACATGCAAATATATTGTTTAGTGCATGTTGTAACCAACAAAAAACACAATAAGGGCTTGCTCGCACTAGAACGCGGTACTTGAAACTCATGTTCTGTGTGCGTTTCCCACACCACATTCAAAATGCACTGGATGTGTGATCTGTAAATATGTTCCTAATGACACCCCAAATGCATATCGCAAATGCAGTGTCTTTACCTGCACCAGATCACATGGTAATACAGTACCACAAAATTTGGTGCGGTGCATTTTTGTAGAATATTGAATGTACTACTATTTCTACAATCCAGTGCGATTTCAGCCTATTTAAATGAATGGGCTGAAAATTGTATAGAAATTCAGACTGTGTTCTTGTGCAATTCAGGTGTGAGCCAGTTCTTAGACAGAGTGCCAGCCATATCTTTTCTGCAAAAATGTGTACTACATTCACTAGCAGTGCTGTGACTATATTAATGTATATTAACCAAAGTGTAATACCAAACAGTGATGTCCAAAATAACTATGCCAATACTATAACTATCAAATAAAGTGTCAATCTATACGCGCTAACACAAACATTATGAATAAACCAATAAAAGTCCATTTGACATCAAAGTCCACCATATTATGCAGTACTACTGCACTGACACATCATCATGGAGACCGTTATGACCATAATTACAAACTAAAATACTATATTGTATCAGATCGGTTCTCTAATGTATCAACTCAGCTATCTCCTCTATAGAGAAATAAATAGATAAAATATCATATTACAAATAAAACTACATACTGCAACCCATATGCAAACATTAAAATATAATAATAATAATAATGATAAAAAAATATAATTAAAAACTATAACCCCCCCCCCACACACACACACACAAAAAAAAGAACTCCCTATAAAATTCTGTATTAATATAATCAAAAATATATAAATCTATAAAAACTCTATTCCAGATATAGATATAGGCCATAATCTAATAGCACAGATGGAGAATACATGAAATCCAGATCTAACTGGAATATACAAGCATACACTGTATATCTTAAAACCCTAAGAACTTGCAGCGGTTATTTGTTTAAAACATTTCCTGAAAAAGAATAAATCTTGTGTTTCTTGGGATTGACCTAGAGGGAAACATGGGAAATTCCCTTGAAATGATTATGATTCAATTAAAACATTTCTATGGTCAAAAATTATATATTTTTCTTTTTCGTACATCACGGGACACAGAGCAGCCATATACATTACTACCTGGGTTATACGCCACCTATAGGTGAATGGACACTGGCAGAATAAAAAAGACAGGAAATCCCCCTCTATATAACCCCTCCCATACAGGAAGTACTTTTTTTTGACAGTGTCTTAAAGCAGTTGTATGCCCTGAAAAAAACAAAAACCTGTAAAACAAAATGCATAATGAGCTAGAATGCACCACACCTTCAGAGTGCATGCTCTGCAAGGTGAATATCTCCTAAACCATACAAGTTTAGGAGTTATTCATTTTACCTACAGGTAAGCCTTATTATAGGCTTACCTGTAGGTAAAAATGTGCAAGTGGGGTGTATAACCGCTTTAAAGGTGGATGGCCACTTTTTACTCGCTGTGAGTTTTCTCTAATCTATGGTCCCGAGCCGGTTCTAGAGAATCAAGGGACAGCTTTTTCAATTGGATCCATTTCAAAAGGCTGCTATGCTAAGATAAATGGTACCCGAACCTCGTAAAGAAGATCAGAAGCAACTACGAGGTTTTGCCTGTAACGTGTCCCTGAGTGGCACTGAACCCTGCGTGTGGAAATCCTGGGCATTTCAGAACTAAGGCATTTCCTGTAGGGTGCTGTGCAGGTCCAAGGGAGTGGACCCTCATATTAAAAGGGTACACAGTCCTTGAAGGTCCTTGACTGACAAAACCTGCCATGATGGGTGAAGGCTGGACCTCTGGCTTAGGCCATAGTCATGCGGCGGGAGTGGTAAGTGGCCCCTCTGCAAGCAGGGGCTTGTTATTATTATATTTTCACCTGCAACAGTTTATAACCTAAGCTGACATGTTTTAAGAAAAAAAAAGGAAACCTCCCTTGCTAGACTGTGTTTTGGCATGGGATTGCTGTTCACACAGGAACGTGTGAGTGCACCTGGCAGTGCATGGCCGTGGAAAACTTTTAAAAAACTGTCAGAGGCCTTTTTGCTGGCCAACTGGAGGGACACACAGCAGGCTATCCTGTGGAAACCTGTGTGCGATGGCAAGTGGCAGCCTTGTTATGTTGCACTGACAGGAAGACCATGTCATATAAACAGGACTCTATCAAGAGTAAATTGTGGTACTGAGGGACTTGTGTATTATTTTCACAAAGCCAGTTACCATTTGTTTCAGCAAGCTATGTCTTCCAGAAAGCGCACTGGGGGGAGTGCTGCAGCTAGGGGCACAAGTGTTACACCAGTAGCTCCCGTAGAAGCTAATCGGAACTTTGCTGCAATAGCCTCCCCTGAAATGCCAGAGAAGACCTGGCAGTCTGAGCCGCTGCAACTATCTGGCATTTTGGCTACTACCAGTGCTTCTACATCAGCACTTGTTACTAAGCAGGATCTATCATCAGATTTGGTGGGTTTAGAAAGCAAGATTGGTGGAATGATCGCTTCTGTCACACAAGGTGGCAGAAAGCGTGACAGATCCTCATCCCCTATTCCTCCTATATTGGAGCAGACTGGGTTGATGAGGTAGAAAAGGTAATGGCTAATAATGCAGCTGATGTCCATACAGAGGAATCAGCCTTAGGTGAATCAGAGCCTAAAGAGGCTCAGATTGTATTAGCCTTTCAATCAGAAAAGCTTCTAATCCATGCACTTAAGCAAATGGTTTGTACAGCTTTTAAGTTGCCTCCAGTAGAGGTCCTTGAAACCCCTTGTTCCTCCCTGGGTTCTTTGAAACCTCAGCAGGGAGCACAGGCATTTCCTTTTCACCCACTCTTAAAGCAGGTGGTATATTCCAATTGGAGCACCCTGACAGGATTTTTGTGCCTCCAAAGAGATTCTCTCTATTATATCCAATGGAGGAAAGCTTTCGTAAAACGTGGAGCATACTGGTTGTAGATGCAGCAGTTTTCTCCCTGAGTAAGACCTTACCTTGTCCAGCGGATAATGCACAGGTCTTTAAGGATCCTGTGGATAAGAAGCTGGAATCCTTGTTAAAGGCTTCCTTAGCTCTGGCAGGTTCTGCTATTCAACCCACAGTGATGGCAATTGGGGTCTGTCAGGCCTTGAAGGATCAGACTAAATGGCCCAGTAGGGGAGAACAGTCTGCTGAGGAGGTGGCAGATTTGCCTCAGGTTCTATGCTTTGCTAAAGATGCCCTCAAAGACTCCATACAGAAAATCTCCCGTATGACTCTTTTATCTGTGCACATGTGCAGAATTTTGTGGCTAAAAAGCTGGTCAGCAGAGATTACTTGTAAAAGGTTGCTATATGGTTTAAAATTTCACAGAGAACGTTTGTTTGGGGAAGATTTTGATAAGTACATCCAGAAGATATCTGGAGTAAAGAGCTCCCTTCTTCCAGTGAAAAAAGTAGCTAAACAGCCCTCAATTAAGGGATCATGCGCTGCTTCCTCAGGTTTTTCAGGCCCTGGGCAGTTTTGATGACACCAGGGATCTGGGGCCAAGGGTAAACAGCAAGGCCAGGTCCAAAAGTGGCCTTGGGTCCAAAAATCCTCTAATACTGGCACCAAACCCTCCTTGTGAAGGGACGCCCCCACTCGTGTGGGTGGGGGGAAGGTTGCTGCAGTTTGCTGGAGTTTGGGGAACGCTGGTTCAGGACAAGTAGGTCATCTCCACAGTGTCTCAGGGGTACAGGCTGTAGTTCCAGGCCTAAAAATGATTTTTAAGGTCCAGCGTTCCCACTGACCCTTTGAAAAGGGGCTTATTATTCCAGGCACTAGATCGCTTAAAGCGTAAAGGTGTGATTATGGAGGATCCGGTTCCCGAAAGGGGTACCGGGATTTATTCAAATCTGTTTACGGTTCTGAAACCAAATGGGGACATAAGACCAATCCTGGATCTAAAGGCGCTGAACTGTTATCTTTCAGTGTTACCCTTTCGGATTGGAATCAATCTGCCCTGTGGTGGCCTCTCTCCAAGTAGGAGATTTCCTGGCATCCATAGACATCAGGGATGCGTACCTGCATGTGCCAATTTTTCAGCCTCATCAAAGGTTTTTGCGCTTTGCGATAAAAGAACAGCACTTTCAGTTTGTGGCTCTGCCCTTTGGGCTCCCAACCGCACCCTGAGTTTTTACATAGGTCCTTGTGTCAGTATTGGGTCTCGGGGGGATCTTGATTTCAGGCTACCTAGACAATCTTCTACTCAGTGATCACTCATTGCAGGTTTTGATTTGAAATGTCGAGAAGTCGGCATTGAAACCAGTTCAGTCTGGAATACTTAGGTTTGGTTATGGACACAGTCCAGGCAAAGGTGTTCTTGCCTCCAAGAAGGGTAAATGCCCTAAAGGATCAAGTTCGGAAAGTAAAGGTAAAGAGACACCCTTCTGTCCGACTCTGTATGAAGATTCTGGGAAGGATGGTGTCCTCATTCAAAGCAATTCCTTATGCCCAGTTCCATTCCAGGGCATTACAGCAGAACATTCTGTCTGGGTGGAACAAGAAGATACAAGCTCTGGATTGTTGCATGATCATAACCCCCAGGGCTCGAGGAAGCCTTATATGGTGGTTAATTTACCAGAATCTGGTACAAGGAATGTCTTTTCTTCCAGTGTTATGGAAGATTGTGACCACGAATGCCAGTCTCTCTGGCTGGGGCACGGTCATGGAAAGTTCCACAGTACAGGGGAAATAGTCTCTGGTGGGACAGAGGTTGTCCATCAATGTTCTAGAGCCTAAGGGCAATACGCCTCGCGCTGAACTTTTGGACATTGAGATTACAGAGTCACCTGGTAAGGATGCAAATTGACAATGCCACGGCTGTGGCCTATGTCAAAGATCAGGGCAGCACCAAGAGCCTTCTGGCTCACATAGAAGTCAGTCATGTGCTGTCATGGGCAGAGAAGCATATGCCAGTGCCAGTGCTGTCTGCATATGCCATATGCCAGTGCTGTCTGCAGTCCACATTCCGGGGGTGGAGAACTGGAAGGTGGACTATCTCAGCCGCCAACAGATACATCCAGGAGAATGGTCTCTACACCCACAGGTATTTATGCAAATTTGCAGCAGTGGGGCACGTAGGATGTAGATCTGTTGGCATCCAGGTTCAACTGCAAAATTCAGCAGTTTGTGTCCAGAGCAAGGGATCCCCTCGCGATCGGGGTGGATGCACTGGTAGTTCCTTGGGCCCAGTTCTCCCTAATCTATGCACTACCCCCAATTCCCCTCCTGCCACATTTGTTGCACAGAATCCGAGAGGAGATGACGTTGGTCATCCTGGTAGCTCTGGCCTGGACCAGGAGGGCCTGGTACCCGGAGATAGTGAGATTGGCAGTAGGCGATCCTTGGACACTCCCGCTCCGACTAAATCTACTGTCACAAGGTCCTATATTTCACCTGAGTTTACGCTTGCTAAATTTGAAGGCGTGGTTATTGAAACCAGGGTGCTGGAGATCGTGGTATCTCAGGACCAGTGATCTGCTTTGGAAAGGAAGTCACCAGGAAGATCTATCACGGGTTTGAAAGGCCTATATTGCGTAGTGTGAGGTCAGAAGATGGCATCCTCGCAAATTTGTGATGGGGAGAATTCTCTCTTTTCTTCAGTCAGCCTTAGACAAGAAGTTAGCCTTGGCAACAATTACAGGACAAGTTTCAGCCCTGTCAGTATACTTCCGGAGGCCTTTGTCTCCTCATTCCCTAGTCCGAACTTTTCTTCAGGGAGTAACTCAGGTAAGTTTTTGGTAGTTTTTGGTTTTCATCTAAATCAAGATATTGTTCTTCCCTCTTTTTCTCTCAGCCTAGGTTGCCTGAAGAGAAACAGTTGCATGTTTTGGATGTGGTGCGAGCAGTCAGAATCTACCTGAAAAGGTCTGCAAGCATCAGAAGTTCTGATGCGTTTTTTGTTTTGCCTGAAGGCCCAAAGAAGGGTCAAGCGGCTTCCAAGGCATACATTTCGCTTTGGATTCAGGCCTATGGTCTGAAAGGTAAAGCTCCTCCCTTCAGGATGAGAGCTCATTCTACCAGGGGTGTGGGAACCTCCTGGGCTTTTCACCATCAGGCGTCAGTGGCGCAGATTTGCAAGGCCACTACTTAGTCTTCGGTACATACGTTCACAAGATTTTATCAGGTGGATGTTAGGGCAGCAGAGGATTTGGCTTTTGCCCGTAGTGTCTTACAGGCTGCTATATAAATCTGATGGTGGTTTTCATACATTGTGTTTCCCTTCCCTCAAAGGGATTGCTCTGGGACATCCCGGGTAGTAATATATATGGCTGCTCTGTGTCCCGTGATGTACGAAAAAGAAAATTGGATTTTTTCTACTTACTTACCTGTAAAATGCATTTCTTTGAGTACATCACGGGGCACAGAGATCCCTCCCCTCTCTTTTTGGGAGTTCATTGCTTGCTACAAAACTGAAGTACTTCCTGTATGGGAGGGGCTATATAGAGGGGGACTTCCTGTCTTCTTTATTCTACCAGTGTCCATTCACCTATAGGTGGCGTATAACGCAGGTAGTAATGTATATGGCTGCTCTTTGTTCAGTGATGTACTCAAAGAAATGGATTTTACAGGTAAGTAAGTAGAAAAAAATCCAATGATTTCCACGTTGTTTTTCACTTATTTCTACCCTGTTAATTTGTATGAGCTTGAAGTTTGTAAACTTACTTTGTGGAGATCTCAACACATTTACTTCCATTAATTCTCTGACATATATTCACTATGCCCTATGTGAGTAGGCACTGCTGTGTCACACATTTCACAGAGCCTGCCTTCTGAGCTACAGGTGTGCTAAGAGGTGGAGTTTCAGGAGGTGGAGTCAGTACAGGAATCCCTACTTGCAGGCAGCATGGTACCATGGGATTTGTAATCCTTAGAAACTTAAAGTAAACAGCAGTGTAGAATCTGCAAAGTATGTAAAGAATCAAGGAAATTGGTGACCAGCTGAAAAGCAGAGCTCACAATTTGAAGGGAGATTTTTCAAATAGGCTTATATTGGGTTGTCGATAATAACTATTCTTTGTATTGTTATTACAATGCTGATGTGACTATAGGTCTACTTTAAAAAATTCCAGGTTTGGCATTTTTTTACATAGTTACATTGGTTCAATGTTACTAAGTATATACCATAAAATACCAGAATCTGGAAATCACTGTAGTAGACCCAGCTATTACACTGATCTCCGCTTGCTTCCAGTCCCGTGCTGAGCAGCTGCCATGCATTGTGGACACAGGAGGACAGCCACACGACACATGTGCCATTCACAGAATGCTTTGCATTCTCTGAAAGAATGTAAAGCATTCTCTGACTGGATGAGGTGGAAAGCATGACATCAGCACCCATCCTGTAGGCAGGGCTTGTAGCGGTAGTACCCAGTAATGTGAGAGCACTCACATGGACACCAATTGATGGTATAACTTCTTGTATTTGAAAAATAGCATTGTAGTAAGTTACATAAGTACTGTTAGTGTCAATGGTAGTAACACTTGTGATAATCTTTTCAGTAACCTTTGCAGTAGCTAATACTCTGCTTCTACACAGTCAGATAGCTCAATTGTCCAGACATTAATGGCACAGATAGATTCAAGGCATACAGGAAATCACTGACTTGTAACAGCAGATTACTCGACAATGGCAATATACAGCGGTGATTCACACAGGCTCAGTAAGGCACTATCTCAGGCAAAGTCTACTTTACCAGGACAGCATCTGCTGAAAGGGTGGATGACTGGCAACACAGATAGTGGCTCTACTAGGCTGGCATATTGACTGCAGCAGTGGCTCCGGTAACTGATAACATGAAGCGGATAGAGGTGTCCCTATCCTGTCCCTCCTTAAGCAGGAACCTTTCCCATAGTTGCCAGCAGTCATGGATTGCCCAGGAGATTCACGGAAATCAGACCAATCTCCCAGTCTGACCGTGTCCTGGGCAGAATCCCGAAAATTTGTTTGTGTCCCGGGCATCGGGAGTTTGGCAGGAGTGGACTGAATGGACAGCCACGCCTTGTCACTCACTTTGGCAATGTACACAGCGAGGAGGAGATCACAGCTCCGGGAAAGACACAGCCCCCTGTGGAGATCTCTGGTATTCTCCAATATTGGTACAGCACTCCCCGATCTGGTGGACCTTATGTTCACACTTCTAAAGAAAATTCCTGCCTGCTGTTGACCCTGCTCAAGGAGAACCTGGCTCATGCACCTCCCCTGCAGCTTTGTTGCTTCCTGTCCCACAGTGCCTCCTTCAGCTCCAGCACCTGGCTGGACCCCCTGGACCAGGAAAGCGGGAGCACAGCCAGCCTCAGTGACCGAACACTGAATCAAGAGGATGGTGAGTTTGGCTGCACTACTACTGCTACATCAATTTAAAGTCAGACCCTTCAATTACTTTTTTTTATTGATATGTGATCTGATTGAAGCACTGATCAGTGGCTCTTATCTGGGGGATAGAGCTGTGACTTAGGTACCTTTCACACCAGCAGATGGCTTGGGTCAGCCTGTACATTTTTCAGTCGGACCTGATCGGACCACCTATTGTTCTCGAGGAGGCACCCACCTGCATCCGATCCATGCCCCCAAAAACAGATGGATGCAGATTCATTTCCCATCCAGATCAGATCGGATGGAATCAGACATCCAGTTCGTTTCCATCAAAACGCCCCATAGAGAGCAGCAGGCTGTGTCTGTGTTGCATAGCGGAGCAGACATGAACTTATCATCCGCTTGACGGAGTCTGGCCCATGTGAAAGGGGCCTTAGAAATACTTTATTGTATTGATTTATGATTGTTAAATTAAGGCCTCTGACCATCTCCTGTAGTATGCCAGCAGTCTCTGACCCTCTTCAGTACTATGCCAGAAGTCTCTGACCCTCTTCAGTACTATGCCAGCAGTCTCTGACCCTCTTCAGTACTACGCCTGCAGTCTCTGACCCTCTCCTGTACTACGCCTGCAGTCTCTGACCCTCTCCTGTACTACACGTGCAGTCTTTGACCCTCTCCTGTACTACACCTGCAGTCTCTGACCCTCTTCTGTACTATGCCAGCAGTCTCTGACCCTTTTTTGTACTACACTTACAGTCTCTGACCCTCTCCTCAGGGCCGTCTTTAAGGCAGGGCAAAAGGGGCAGCTGCCCAGGGCCCCATCATTGTTTTGGGGCCCAAAGAAGCTGCCTCATACTTTCCAACTATCCCAGTTTAAATTCCCTTGAACTTTTATTCCCGTGCATTGTCCTGATATCTCAGTGTGAAGTGCTGCTACCAATGCAGCCCAGCTCTGCCCTATTGTTGTGTACAGATGACTCACCTGCAGACCCTGTATTTACATGTAAATAACATGCATTGATACGCAAATAGCGGTAGCATTCATATGTAAATAGTGGCGGACCGGCGGCATTTATATGTATATCATGCCCCCCTGAGGTCATATCCACTGTCACCTATACTGAATGCTGCCCACTGGTAGATAAAGGGGCATGCTTGAAAGTCCTGCCTGCAACTGTGATCATTAAGCCTAACCTCGGTCTATTCTGCAAAGGTAAGCAAATTAGTGGGGGGAGGGTAGTGTGGGGTGTGCAGAGGTAGGCAGAGAAGGAATTACAGATTGGGGGTACAGGTGAGCACAGAGGGGATGTATGGAGGTAAGGAAAGTGGGTGCAAAGATGAGCAGAGGGGGTAGAGTTAATGGGTTGGAGTGGAGAGGATGGGGGAGGTTTAGGGTGCAGAGGTTAGCATGGGTTTTAGGATGCAAAGGTGTACTGACAAGGTGGATAAAAATGTAGGTCGTGTGTAGGGCTGCTCTATGCACTAGAAATGAGGAAGAACGTCCCTAACGCTTTTAAAAAATTACACGGTTCCACAACACATGTCAGCAGATGTGTGAGGGTGTCAATAACGATTAATGGTACTGCTGTGTATTTGCTAAAGGGTAGCACGTTTCTGTGGTGTCAGTAAAGCGATTTTGATGGGTGCTCCATTAAAAAAGGTGGGGTATACATGGGCAGGGCAAAGGGGGTGGAGTCAAGGAGGGGGGTGGCAAAATTCAGTTTCGCCTAGGGTGTCAAAAATTATTTTACCAGCCCTGGTGGTCACTCTATATCCCTCCTTACATTGGTGGTTACTGTGAATGCTTCTATTACATTAGTGGTCACTGTAAACCCCTATTACATTGGTGGCCAGTGTTGAAACTCCTCTTTATATTGGTAATCAGTAAATAAAAATAAACATTGCCATTGATCACACCCTCCGCTGCCCCCAGCACTGCCACTGATCCCAGGAGTTCTAAGATCCCTAGGAGTTTTCTGTCTATTGATGGGTCCCCTCACCACCCCAGTCCATGGTGTGCAGACAGTGAGGAGATGATGTGCTGTAACCTCTAGCAACCAATCAGTGAGCAGTATTGATGTACGGTAATCTCTAGCAAACAATCAACAAACAGTAATCATGTGCTGTAACCTTTAGCAACTAACCAGTGAGCCGTAATGTGTGCTGTAACCTCTAGCAACCAGTCAGTAAGCTGTAATGATATGCTGTAACCTTTGGCAGCCAATCATAATCACTGCCTGATCTTATTCAGTAAACAGATTTTGAGTCTAGCTGCTATTTATTGTATGTCTCAGAGCAGGTGGAGAGCAAAATTGCATGGAAGGGGGGGCCCAAAAAAATGTTTGCCCAGGGTCCAATCAATATTAAAGACGGCCCTGCCTCTCCTGTGGTACACCCACAGTCTGACCATCTCCTGTAGTACACCTGCAGTCTCTGACCCTCTCTTGTGCTACAGCCTCTTGTCTCTGACCCTCTCCTGTAGTATGTTCGCAGTCACTGATCATCTCCTGTAGTACACCCGCAGTCTCTGACCCAATATTGTACTATGCCCTGAAGTCTCTTACTCTTTCCTGTAGTACGCCATAGCCTGCAGTTTCTGTACTATGTCTGCAGTCTCTGTCTCCTGTACTAACAGCAGTAATCTCTAGCAACCAATCAGTGAGCGGTAATGATGTGCTGTAACCTTTAGCAACCAACCAGTGAGTACGAACCAGTTCTTCATGTTTACACTGTTAAAGTTTTTTGAGATAATGTTTATGTGTGTGTTTATTTGTTTTTTGGGATGTTGGGGTGGAGAGCAAAATTGCATGGGGGGCCCAAGAAAATCTCAGACTCTACAGTATTTAACCCCATTCCCTTTAAGCCAAGCCCAATATTTAGCGTAATTTTAACTACACCCTTTTTTGCCATGGCGTGCTAAGCGCGCCACAATAAGTTCCCTTTAGCCACACCCACAAAATGATTGCCCCATCCCTAATTACCATAGTACTCTGCCTACACAGGCTTTCTGGAAAAAAATGTCCCTAAAATTAGTTTTGAAATGTTGGCAACTATGCTTTCCCTATGCTCTTACTCTCTCCCTAACTAGCATGGGAGCTCAAAAATGTGTACCAATTTATGCTATTTGTTAACACTGCCCAACTTAATGTGACCACCAAAAGATTACCAGGAGTTGCAGCGTTGAATCAGATTGCTGCTTCTCCTGAGAAACATACAGAATCTGTAGAGGAACAATGTTCCTTTCAGCATCTGCTCAATTTTCCCAGTGGCACAGCAACAACACTCCATGCAGGATGGAGGACAAACTGCACCTGCCTACACACCTCTCCACCTTGTCCAATCAAAGAATGCTTTGCATTCATTAAGAAATTGCAAACTGATCTCCAAATGGCGCCCATGCCAAGCGGCTGACATTCTGTTGACAATGTAGCAAAGCTACTGCTTGGCACCACAGGTTGTCAAAATACCTGAATGGTGCTTGGATCTGATTAGATGCAGGCAGTGTTTGGCCAACAATTTTAAACCCGGCTCATTGAATTTTTTATTTGAAGGATGTTGAATGGACGAGTGCTGACTGGGCCACCCACCGATCAAATTTCGCTGATTATTAGGAACCTGAAAACTCACTAAGTGTATGACCAGCTTACGATTTCTGTATTTGTCTGCTTTTGCCTGGGCAGCTATTCATTGGTTTTGCCTGCGAAGACAGAAGAGTTAGAATTTCACAGTTGAAAAATAGGATAGTGGGGTTTAATCTAAACTTAGAAGGCATGGGCGTGTCCAAGATGGCGGCGTGAGCAGTCGCACGTTACAGAGCTCCGTCGGGGCCTAAGTTTTCAATCCGCAGCCATCGGCTCTAATCCACCCTAACCAGTGGCCTGAAGTGGTCTGGGACGTTGCCCGACAGGAGACCTGCTTCCCGAGTCCCGAACGAGCTCGAACGGGACGTGCGGGCCTGTGATTACTTGAGGCCTGGGCCTCACGTGGGGAGCGCCGGACCGGAGACCTTTCCTGCTGGGGGATCGAGCGGCGGGCCTGCCGGCCACTACGGGACCACATCCAGAGCCTCCCCGGTCCACACCCGACTTCCCCCTCCCTCCTACTAAGGCCGCTGATTGCAGGATTCCATCCGGAATTTCCCCTGCTGCAGATGCGGCAGCCTGCTGTCTCCACTAGGCCTCGGACGAGACCGCGGCCTCGCCTGAGCAGACGGCCGGAGCCGCCGGCAGAAGCTACGAACCCCAGGAGCCCTATCCTACCCTGCTCCAACATTACCAGGGGTGGACTGCCTGGTCCCAGAGGTGCAGAAGACCCCAGCAATCCTGTGGAGGCTCTGAATGAGGCGACGCCAGTCGGGCGCAATGGCCGATAAGGGGAAAAAGTATAAATTTTCTCCTTCCCCTGAGATAACCCCCTCACAGCCAGCTCCTTCCTAAACACCCAGGCCTACCCGCAGTGTCTGTAGAGCATCACAGACTGCAATAATGGAGGCTGAGGAAGCAAGACCCCCATGGATAGCGGAAGTAATGGCGGCTATAGCCACATGTCAGTCCACGCTCACCGCAAAAATAGACGCAGTGCAAATGGATGTGGGACTATTGAGGCAGGACATTGACAAGCTCCGTTCCAGGGTGACAGAAACAGAGCAGAGGGTCAGCAGTACAGAGGACACAGTCGCAGAACACAGCGCAGCTCTTCATATACTCCAAACCAAGGTGAAGGCCCTGGAATACAGTGCAGAAGATGCAGAAAATAGGAATAGGCGCAATAACCTACGCATAGTGGGTTTGGCGGAGGGAGCCGAGGGAAACAACCCAACCCAACAGGTTTTGTGGAGGACATGCTGCGCAACCTTCTCCCGGACGCTCGTCTATCTTCTCACTACACAGTGGAAAGGGCACACAGAATTCCTCCCAGACCCGGTCCCCCAGGGGCTCCCCCTCTGACTTTTATTTTGAGACTTCTCAACTTCCGGGATAGGGACGAGATTTTACGCGCCTCTGGGTCTGTGGGTGATTTAAGGCACCAAAACAATAAATTGATGATCTTTCCTGATTACTCTATAGAAACACAAAAACTCAGGAAGTCATTCGAACATGTGAAAGCAGCTTTGAGGGCCCGTGATATCCGCTACAGTGTCTTGTTCCCGGCGCGCCTGAGGGTCCAGGATGGAGAATCGGTCCGCTTCTTCACCTCCCCTAGGGAGGCATCGGCTTGGCTGGATACACTGCCCCATGACCAACAGCAGAGAGCCTGACACGTGAATACAATACCTGAGTGTTTGCAATTAGTTGGGGCCCTGAATACCAAGCCCCTGCAACGATCAACATCGCTTCCATTAACTTGGTACTTAAACCAAGGTTGTTCGGATGCACCAGTTTACTTGTTTTACCTGCCTATATAAGGATCCCGTAAACACCAAGTCAGAGCCCCTGGTCAGTTGCACCAGGAGACCGTTAGAGTTACAGTTGCATTGTAAAGAGTACTGTCCCCTCTTAAGTAGAGACCACAGGGAACTGAAATGCCACATGCACCACTGATGGCGGATTTTTTCCCTTTTATTTTGTTTCTGTTTTTTCTTCTTCACAAACATTTTTTTCTTTTTTCTACCACTTATTTCACCATTTACTTTTATCCGTATGCAAGCAAGGGTTTAACCTTCTTATGGCGGGGCCCCCCGACAGATTTAGTGATGCTCCGGCGGAGCCCCAGGCCAGCGGAGAGTGACTAGGCTCACTTGAGCCCCTCAGAAACTTTTGAGGGGCCGAACGCCTCTTGCACAGGACCCCCCTTTTTCAGCCGGCGTGCTGATTTCGGTTGGGATGGTTACCTGCCTCAGTTTTAAGGGGTTGGGTGAGGAGGGGGGAGGGGTAGCTGCCCCATAAGGGCAAGTTTATTGTTTTGGGTTAACTTTTTGGTTTCCAAAAGTTTGATTTTGATAACATGTTTTCTGAATGCATTGCAAATGTCAGTATGGTACAATTTGAAATGTTGTTTCCTCCGGACCGGGGGGGCAGCCTCGGGGGGGGAGAGTCCTCTAAATTTAAGAAGATCCATTCTAATACATAATTATGGCATCCCTTAACATTTTGTCCTGGAACACCAGGGGTCTGAACTCTTCGGTCAAAAGATCACTGGTGTTCCAATACATCAAAGTTCATAGCCCACATATATGCATCTTGCAGGAAACCCATTTATTGGGTAGTAAAACTAGGCCCTAAAGAAACCCTGGATCGGGTATCATTATCATTCCACGTATTCCAATTTTGCACGGGGCGTAAGCATTCTAGTCCATAAATCTCTACCCTTTAGGCTGCTGGACATGATGTTGGACTCGGAGGGCAGATACGTAATGGTTCACGCTCAGATACACTCTTTGAGATGGGTGATAGTGGGAGTGTATTTACCCCCCCCCCGGCCTCAATACCTCTCCTGCATCAAGTGGCCTCCAAAATAGCTGACTTCCAAAGTGACAACATAACCATTTTAGGTGACTTTAATTTAGCCCCCAATCCGGAGGTCGATAGGATGTCCAGCGTTGGGCACTCCCACCCCGGCCTGGCGGATTGGGCTGAACTATACGGCTTGACGGATGTCTGGCGGTGGAGAAATCCTCACCTCAGGGCTTACACCTGCCACTCGGCCTCTTATAGATCTTTCTCCAGGATCGATTTGGCCTATGTGGATCACACGGCCTTATCTAGGGTGAGGGGCATCAGGATTCTCCCTCGGGGAATCTCGGATCATGCACCGCTCCTCCTGACGCTAGAGGTCTCATCCACATCAGGAGTTTCCCTGTGGAGACTATCCAGATTCTGGGTGCCGGACGAGACGGTTGATGGTCATTTTAGAGAGGCAATGGGGGAATACTGGGATATTAATCCAGGTACAGCCAGTGCAGCTACAGTCTGGGACACTTTCAAGGCATACACCAGAGGAAGATACCAGACCATTATAGCCAGGGTACGCAGGGAGAGGAGAGCGGAATTGGAGGCAGTAGAGAGGAAGGCAGACCTGCAGGAAGCACTTTTTCTTAGGACCAAAAACTCAGGTGACTACAACGAGCTTCAGCGACTGACTGGAGAGGTTGTCCGTATCCGCGCTACTCTCACCCAGAAGCGTCTTCTCGCTCAGACACACCGCATATTCGAGCAGGGGGAGAGGTCCGGGAAGCTACTGGCATGGTTGTCCAGGGAATAACAGGGGGGGTTGTGTATACCACACATAAAGGGACCTGACGGAAGTCTCAGATATGACCCAGACGAGATAAATGACTGTTTCGCCTCCTTTTATAAAAATCTTTATAGCTCCAGGGCCACCTACATCAAGGAGGAGTTGACCACTTATCTAGAGCCTTTTGACTTCCCGGTTCTCACTGCAAAATACCGTGACAGTCTTGACGCCCCTATCACCACAGATGAACTGCTGAAGGCTCTTAAGACTCTCCAGGCGGGCAAATCTCCAGGCCCAGACGGAATACCCGTCGAGTTTTATAAGCAATACGCAGAGGAGCTGACGGGGAAACTACACACTATGTTTATGGAGGCACAACGCCTGGAGACGCTTCTGAGCTCATTAAGCGAGGCGGTGGTGGTTGTAATACCCAAGCCAGGTAAAGACTTGACTCTGTGCTCCTCCTACCGCCCTATCTCTCTCATTAATGTGGACGCAAAGCTCCTGGCCAAAGTGTTGGCCAGGAGGCTTAACACAGTAATAGCGGCCCAGGTACATCCAGACCAAACGGGGTTTATGCCGGGGAGGGGGACAGATATCAACATTAGATGGCTTTTCACCCATATGGATAGGGCTCAGGCAGACTCGGCAGGAGTGGTGGTATCCCTGGACGCCGAAAAGGCCTTCGACTCCGTAGAATGGGAGTTCTTATGGGGGGTTCTATCGAAATTCGGATTTGGTCCAAAATTTCTGACTTGGATACGGATGCTCTATGCCAATCCCAAAGCGAGGGTCCGTACAAACGGAGCCCTTTCTGAAACCTTTCCCCTGGAGAGGGTAACTCGTCAGGGGTGCCCCTTGTCACCGGGACTCTTCGCCCTAGCGATAGAACCTCTGGCCATTGCCCTGAAGGCGGAAGCCGGGGTGAGGGGGATTCCAGTAGGCACAATTGAAGAAAAAGTGTCCCTATATGCGGACGACACACTGCTTTACCTCGCTGACCCTTACCAGTCACTGTAGACGGCTCTGGGCTTATTCGAGGACTTCGCTCGGTTTTCAGGGGTTCGCATAAACTGGGATAAATCTGTCCTGTTCCTACTCCACCCCTCGGTTCCCAGGGTGGATACGGCCTCCCCACTTCAGTGGTTGGGTGAGTTTACCTATCTGGGCATCAAAATTAGCAACACTACCCATGAATTCATGGAAAAAAACGTGCAGCCTCTCCTCTCTCAGCTTACAGAGAAATGTGTGGCATGGCGTTCCCTACCACTTACCCCTGTGGGTAGAATAAATCTGCTTAAAATGGTGTTTCTTCCAACATTCCTCTACTTCTTCCGCAACACACCCTCCCATATACCTAGGTCCTTTTTTAGACGTCTGGATGGGATTCTGACCTCCTTCATCTGGGCTGGGAGGACACCCAGAGTGGCAAAGAGGGTACTCTATCTTCCTCTTTTGGGGGGGGGGACTTGCCCTTCCAAATTTTTTGATATACTACTGGGCTGCCGTGCTGGTCACGGTGCGCTGGTGATTCTCCCAGCCCAGACAAAACCCTGCAGTCAGGCTGGAGGCTGCTATCCTTGGCTCCTATGCGGCTTTGTCAAACCTAGTCTATAGGGGTCCTAAAGCACCTTATTCTCTGACAATACTGATGAAAACAACCATTAGAGCATGGAGGGAGGCTAGGGCTATTTATGCCGAGCCGAATAGGGTATCCCCACATACACCGCTTTGGTGCAATCCCGCCCTCCCACATCTTTATGACATGCCAGATCCCTCCCAGTGGGCTGCAAGGGGAATAACCACCCTAAAACATATCATAGCTAATGGGAAACTCATGTCCTTTCAGGACATTAAACGGCAGTACCCCCTACCCCGATCTTTTGAGTTCAGATATTGGCAATTGAGACACGCAATGAGGGCACAGTTCCCAGATAGACTCACTCTGGAACCGGACTCGGTTGAGCGACTTCTGACCTCAGGCGTGATGGGGAAGCCCCTATCCACACTGTACATGTATTTGAGGGTAGCACATGACGTTGAGCTCACTCGGGCATTTGATAAATGGAGGGTGGACATTCAGGCACTGGGAGATGACAAATGGGAGGATATTGTCTCAACCTACATCCTAACTGTAATAGCAGCTAAGGACAGATTTATACAACTGAAATTTCTCCATAGGGCATATTTCACTCCACACAGGATAGCCAGAATTTATCCCCATATTGACCCCCTATGCCCCCGGTGCAGGACCGGAGAGGGGACATTCTGGCACATGGTATGGGCATGCCCGAAGCTCGGCCCATATTGGGAGGGGGTGACAGGGGTGCTAAATGACATATGGGACCTCAAACTATCGCTTGACCCTATGCTGCTTCTGCTGAGCTATATGGGAGATGTGGAGGGGGACAGATACACCAAACTCTCTGTTACATTCCTGCTATTCTATGCTAGGAGGGAGATAATGCTACATTGGAAGTCAGCTGAGACACCCACTATCAGCTCCTGGAAGAAAGCGGTAAACTCGGTGCTGCCACTGTACAAACTTACGTATGAAAGCAGGCAGTGTCTGGCTAAATTTGACAAGGTCTGGTCGACCTGGGTGGCAGCGCGTGGCTGAGGGACCGGGAGTGGGGGACCTATTGATGGATTCCCCCCTTGAGGTCAGGGGTGATGCCCCCCCTCGGACACGAGGCGCTGTCGGGTCTTACTGATGGAGGATTGATTCCGATCTGACAAATGTATTCACTTGCTTAGGGGTAAACGCAGACAGGAGCATCCTCAGAACTTATCGGGTTAGGAAGGAAGGGAGCAGGCGGTAATGGATTAGAGGGAGACTATGAACAAGACTAAATACTCTGTTGTAGATTTAAATATGAGACTATATGTAATATCTGAATCGCACATCACTGTTGAGTAGCTAACTCATTACCCCTCCTATATCCTAACGGGTATACAGGGAACTTACAAAGATGTACTTGTAAGATACTGCATTATTGAACAGATGTTTTATTATAACGCCGTAAGGATTCAGATATTCAATGTCGTACACTGACGGTTTTGTAATGCTGATTTGTTTTTGAAAATAAAAACCTTTTGCTGTAAAAAAAAAAAAAACTTGGAAGGCAGACTTCTGTACTTGTGCCAGAACAAAGCTGCATCAGTGGTTTAACTTGAATTTGGACAGAAGATAAGGCCTTGGTTTTTCATCATAGGCCTAGGGTTCCATGGGATCCTAAAGCTTGCAGACTTCAATTTTAACACTATAACAGATACTTTAAATGAACTGCAAAGTGTCGGCACTTAAGCAATGTTGATACCTTAGAAACATTTTTACCCAGGTTGTGCTCATGGGTGGCACCAGGGGCGTGTATTGAAGTACCTCTAAAAATTCAAGCACATCCATAAACACTTTTTGCCACACCTCTCCACCATATCCATTGCCTAACTTATTAAGTGCCTTCAGACCCAACTAAGGCTGTGTTCCCACCCTTAAACCTGCCCCTATGCATAATAGCTGGCAGGAAGAGGTATGCTGTAGACCAGTACTTCTATACTACCATTTATTAGTCTCTCTTGTTGCTCTTCTGCCTGCTTGCTGTCACTGCCACCACCAAGATTATACAGAGGAATTCATGTAATTAATTGTGAGAAGGGGGCAGCCAATGCCAGAGTGACAATTGCTGGGGTCACGCTGACCACCAAACATATGGGGAGCACACTCACCACGAATGTAAGGGAAGCACTCTGATCATCAATGTAAAGGGAGGACACTGACCACCACTGAAAGGGTTGCGCTCTGACCACCAATGTAAGAAGAGCACACTGACCACCAATGTAAGAAGAGCACACTGGCCACCAATTGAAAGAGATTCTTCTGACCACCAATGTAGGGGAAGCACACTGATCACCAATGTAAAGGGAGAACACTGACCACAAATGTAAGGGGAGCACACTTATCACCAATGTAAAGGGAACATACTGACCACCAGCGTAACGGGAGCACATTGATCACCAATATAAGAAGAATACACTGACTGCCAATGTAAGGGATGCACACTAACCACTAGTGTAAGGGGAGCACACTGACCACCAATGTAAGGGGAGCACACTGACCCCCAATGTAAGGGGAGCTCACTGATCACCAATGCAAGGGAAACACACTGACCACTAGTGTAAAGGGAGCACACTAACCACTAATGTAAGGGGAGCACACTGACCACTAGTGTAAGGGGAGCCCAAAAACCACAAGTGTAAGGGGAGCACACAAACCACTAGTGTAAGGGAAGCACACTGACCACCAATGTAAAGGGAGCACACTCAGCAACCAATGTTGTAAATAGTCCTGACCCCCACACTCTCTACATTTCATAGTACTGACCTCTTCACTCTATATGCTATATTGTATGTTGCACAATAAGGGTCACAGTTACTGCTATATTACTGGGGGTTAATTATTGTGCATTGTTGGAAGATAATTATTGTGCAGTGCTGAGAGATAATTGTTGTGCAATTGTGGTGTCTAATTGTTGTGCAGTTCTTAGGGTTAATTGTGGTGCAGTGCTGGTAGATAATTGTGATGCAATGCTGGGGTTAAATATTGTGCAGTGCTGAGAGTTAATTATTGTGCCGTGTTGGGGTTTTATTATTGTGCTGTGCAGAGGTTTATAATTGTGATTCTTTTTTTGTGCTAGGGTTATTGCTGGCCCTGACATTTGAAGTTATAATTGTTGCCCCTTTTTTTCCTTGAGGCTATCATAAATGGCCCTTACACTTGCTGAAAGTCAGCATTGCTTGCCCAGAGACTTGCTGGAGCTTATGTTTGCCAGTACCAATTGGGCTTATTTTACCCTCACAATCTGTTCAGTTTACCTCCAGGCCCTATTTTGTCTATACAAACTAGGAAATATATACACATTGAAGAAAACATTTGGACCACAGCCATTTTTGACTACACCCTCTTTTGCTCACACCCACAAGTTGGTGAGAGGCAGCATGCTGGATGAGACAAATTACCAATACAGCACTTCCAAAAAAAATTTCAGGAGCTGACCTACTTACTTTAATGTTGCCTGTGTACTAACGAATCTTGTCCAAACTACAAATGAATCTGATTATTTTACAAGTTGAAACACCAGCATAGTGGAAAAACTATGCAGATTAGCAAATGTGTATTTTAGTTCCACGTTCAGTGTAATTTCAAAGGGTAAAGAGTCAATCAAATAAGTTATTAATACTCAAATTATGAAAAAACAGCAATCTAACAAAGTAGAAGAAATTCTCTAAAAGTGCTGTTGACAAATCAAAGTTTACATTATGTACTGTACATATGCCCAAAAATTTACAGTTCCATCAATTTTAGGCAGACAGTAACCAAACTAGACTGCCAAATCATGTTTTATAATGTACAACAGTGATTTTGTAAGCAGCAGAAGCAGCATTAGCTCATAAAGCAGAACGCCAGTAAAAAAAAACAAAAAAACAAAAAAAAATTGAAAAATCCATTAACAGATAAAAAAAAAAAACTTTTGCTGCAATACTCTCTTTTTTACTGGAACAGGTTGGGACTTTAAATGAGACATGAGTCTCCATCCCTATGTATACTAGAAAACGGGAGAAGTGGGACTTTGAGTGAGGTGTGCAAAGAAGGCCAAAGGATCAGTCACTGTATAACAAACCATTTATTGATTGACAATAGTCAGGTGGCACAGTGTAGTTCCAAAATGTACATAAAACCATCATAGGTGCTTGCATATATACATGGTAAAAATAAATAACAAAACCCCAATGATGCAGGACAAGAAATGGTTAAATGGTTGACAACATCCATAAAATGCACAGGGTCACAAAGTGTGACCACCATGGGTTCCATAGTCACAGGCCACCGACTGAGTCAGATCCGGGAGCTGAGGGGGGAGCACCCAAGACAAGGGGAGAGAGAGACTAAGCCAGGCGCACACAAGAGGAATCCCCATAGAATAATGTATCCACACTGGTGTTGAGATGAGAGGAGTAAATCTGTGGTGGTGATAGAGAGTGATACACATATAAAGTATGCTCTAGGGCTAGCACTCTCTTTTAATCCAGAGCTGTATCCTATGTTTTCCACTACCAGATGTTTTCAGTAATCCAAGATGAATGACAGCCAGTATCTTTCAACCCACTTCCTCAAAGCCCAGTCTGACATGGAGCTGCTGCCCACCTGTGACTGGACAGTGAGCGAGAAACAGCACAGTTATAAATGCATCATCCTGTAATTATGCTGCTCAAGCACATCAACTAGATCATGACATGTGAAGGACATATACCCCCAGTCTTACCCCAACCTGTTATACCATAACCTCCAACCCACCAAATTACTGATAAAAGACGTAACAAGGATTTTTGGAGTAAAATGGCCTTAACGGCCTTTTATTTAACAAATACGCAACTTCAAATAAAGAACATATTTAACATAATATCAGCCCACATTTTTATCTAACCTTGGTGGTCTTTGAGAAAGACGATACTCATCATCCACAGTGACCTACATTTTACCCATTCCTAGTTAAACCCTTCATTAACTGGAATGTACCCCAGAACCCCATACCACAGATGGGTCCCAACCATTTTCTCTTCCAGCCTTTTTCTCCTCCTTCAAAGATCCACCACTGCCACAGCACGTAAGTGGTAAAGCCTTACCCTTGCATGCCCCTCCACACCCTCAACGCCCTAAGGATTTTCTCCTGCAACCCCAGGGCCCAGAGATCAATTCTAACAGCATTAAGGTGCACCCCATCACTCCAAATATACCGCCAGGTATTCCCCTCCAACTCCCTATGCCGTATAATTATGCCCCCATTACGAATCACAAATTTTCCCACCTCTTTATTCACTTTTACACGGGCCTTGTCTACCTTATTAACCAACCAAGCCCAGCACCAAGCCGTCCTACCCACCATATCAGACCACACTATCATCATCCCAGGGAATGTCGTGCGTAGTCGCAAGAAATCAAATTTTAAATTGCGGATAATTCCGCATGGACGTGACCCCCAGATCATTTCCCCCCACATGCAGCACCAAAACATCCGATGCCCTATCAAGCCGAGAGAGACAATGTACTACTGAAAGCACCCTGCTCCACAACATGCCGGTACCCCAATCCATCTAACCTGAGCTTCCTGCCTGGGGATGCCCAGCTGTCTACTGTTGGGCCGAACATCTGCTCGTCTGGCCCCCCAGAACACGTAAGAATGACACAGGATCCACACTAAGCTGACCTCTCCATCTGAAAAAAAGGGGGACAAACAACTATGTAACACAACCATTCCCTCGATCAACATACAAAATAGACAACAGAAAAAAGCCCAAGTGGTCCTAATCCCACAGCAAATGAGGGCAAATGTATAGCTTGAACCTGTCAGAATCCCACCGACCAATGCGCTTAACTGCTTCATCATTCAAACCCGCCCTAGCAGCCTCGGTGGCCGCCCATATGCAAAATGAGTGGGAGACATACCCTTTGGGATCATAATCCACAGCCGTTAAACACTTGCGGAATACCGCTATGAACTGAAACCGAGATAGGGCCGTCCCATCCCTATGTGTAAGGAAAGAACCCCCAATCCCGGCCGTACAGAAAGGAAGGATTCTGCAGCCCCAACTGGACATATGAGCAAGTCCGGAATGCGAAATACAACGATTTGCATGCCCTTGCTGCTCTGGACAGTTTTGGACTGCAGCACCCATAAGACTCGTGAACAAGCCATCTCCTGCACCAGCAGGCCCCCCTGAGCCCGCTTGGAAGGGCTGACCAACTCGCTCACCTTAAATGCCCCAAAAAAAGCAAGTGCAAATGCTGCCTGGAATAGGGAACATTCATAATCCGAGCTACAAAGAGAACTTTTTTATTTATTTTTTTTATTGATTCCTTTAATGACATTGCAAGCATGCTCTTTGTGAGAACTGCTGGGATTAATACTTCATCTTGTGGGTGAGTGCAGAGTATTTTAGTGCAGTAGTAAGTACATAGTCACAAATAAAAGCCAATATATTAGAGGCACTTTGTCATATTGGTAAAATGTCAAATGGTTTCTTCCAAAAAATTTGCAATGGTATATCTTTTTTTTATTTTTATTTTTATTATTCCCGGGGAAACAATTTGCCTTTGTACTCTGCACTTGCTATTTGGCTGTGAAACAAAAAAGGTGAATCATCGCAGTTCATGCTGAGTATCTTAGCAACAATAAAGAATTTTGCTCCCACTCAAATAAATTATTCTTAACAGAAAGACCTATAGAGCTTACACAAAAATAAAGAACTTAAATGCAGGAACAGGTCCTGCAACATGAAAAAGTGACCCGGACTCTGCCCGTCCCTGCGCTTATGGGC
Organism: Lithobates clamitans; assembly: GCA_037952925.1. Taxonomy (NCBI): domain Eukaryota; kingdom Metazoa; phylum Chordata; class Amphibia; order Anura; family Ranidae; genus Lithobates; species Lithobates clamitans. Next base: position 2,313,720 of record JBBGZY010000339.1, on the reverse strand, counting down.
TCTCCTATACCCCTCAACCGCCTGTTCAACCCAAAAGTCCTTCATGTAGTCCCTACAACCTTGTAATTTAAAAAGGAAGGCCAAACCTGCCAGCTTATAATCAACCACAGATGCCGAGACCCCCTTCTCCAGACTTACTGTAATGTAATCGAGGACCCTCGGGGGAAATCCCCAGCTCCTGCAACAATGCTAACCATTCCCGCCATACCCTAGAATAAGCAGACCATGTAGCTGTACTCAGTGATCGTTGAATCCACTTTGTTGCGCTCCACAACCAGTTTGGCCAGGAGACCCCGCGTTGCTCCATGTCCGGTGCCAACTCTCGGAACTTGTCCCACTGAAATTGTGACAAAGCATCAAAGTGTTTTCCACCCCAGGAAGGTGTACAGCTGAAATGAAAGCATTTAATTGAAAACAGTGCAGAACCAAATGACAAAGCAACCAAACAAACGTCTGTGAAGCCGCTGAGACCTGGTTAACCACCTGTACAACACCATGGTTGTCGCAGTGGAAGCACACCTTCAGGTTGCGGAAGGATTCGCCCCAGAGTTCCATTGCCACCACAATCGGGAAAAGCTTGAGGAGCACCAGATTCTTCGAGAACCCAGCCTCCCCCCATGCCATCGGCCAAGGAGCTGCACTCCATTTACCATGAAAGAAAGCCCCATAGCCCATAGAACCCACTACGTCCGTAAACAATTCCAAATCGGAATTGCTGATGGGCCCAGACATCCATAAAGCACGCCCATTGAACGATTCAAGGAAGTCATGCCACACCATCAAATCCTCTCTGTGTTCTTTGGTCAAATGCACAAAATGAGTGGGCGCTTTAACCCCCGCCGTCAAAGTGGACAGCCGGCGACAACAAACCCTGCCCATAGGCATTATGCGGCAAGCAAAATTTAACGTACCCAACAATGACTGCAAATGGCGTAACTGAATCTTGCGCTTCCCAATGATCCCGCGAACCTCAGACTTAAGGGCCTCTAGCTTGTCAGCAGGCAGACGACATTCCATCCGTAATGAATTCAAGACAATATCCAGAAAAACAATGGAGGACGTGGGGCCCTCTGTCTTCTCAGGGGCCAAAGGAACCACAAAACGATCAGCTGTATATTGTAACATCCCCAACAGGACGGAGCAAATGTTAGAAGCCGGTGGACCCACACACAAGAAGTCATCCAAATAATGGATGACAGAGTTGAGTCCTGAGACATCCCGGACCACCCATTCCAGAAAGCTGAAGGTTTCAAACAAGGCACAAGAGATCGAGCAGCCCATAGGCAGGCAAAGATCAACATAGTATGCCCCATTCCAAGTACAGCCCAGCAAACGAAAGCTGTCCAGATTAATCGGCAGCAACCGGAAGGCAGATTCGATATCTGCCTTTCCCTGAGCGCTCTGTGCCCATAACGGCACACTCATGACACCTCTGCATCAAAAGAAGTGTAGGTCACTGTACACTCCTCCGGTGCAATAGCATCATTGACACAACTCCCCTTTGGAAATGAGAGGTGATGAATTAACCAAAACTTGTGCGGCTCTTTTTAGAGAACTACTCCCAATGGAGAGACAACCAAGTCCTGCAGCGGAACTGTAGGAAAGGGACCGACCATCCTGCCCAAAGTAACTTCCTTCAGCAGTTTTTCAGAAACCACCGAAGGCTGAAGCAAGGCGGAACGCAAGTTCTTCGCCACGGGTGGGTTGGATGAAAGAGAACATGGCATATGAAAGCCGAAAAGAAAATCCATCCTCTAACAACCTTGCGGCATGCCGATCGGGATACCTACTGAGAAAAGGGGACATGCTTTCCACTTGCACTGGCGTCGTCCCTCTTACCCGCAGACTCTCCGGCACGACCCTTACCTCTTTTGAAGCACTTTGACAGCGCATGTGATCCCCCGCAGCCAGAACATGTATGTTTGAAGCGACAGGCTGAACCGAACATACATATCTCTTTGTTAAATTGCCAGCAGAAGCCCCATCTTTTTTCAGTTGGTTGTCCTGAGGCGGAGATACCTCCGACCCCCTCCCTGAAAAAACTGGTTGAGAGCCCGCACCAATGTCATCAGTTTCATCCACAAGCTGATGTCCTTGTGGTTCCAGCGCAGAGATGATCTGATGGTCATCCTTTGTCGAAACTACTCATCGTAGCACAGTAAAGCAACGCCGCCATAAGTCCTGTGAGCCTCGCTAATGGCTTCCAGATAAACGAACAGTGCAGAACAGTGCTCCGGGGTCTTCTCTCCAATGACACTTGCCAAAATTGCGAAAGCCTGCAACCAGTTGGTGAAAGTACGAGGAATAAGCCGATTGCACTGTTTTTCTACGTCTTTCTTCTTACTCTGCTCCGGCTTCAATCTATGTAGATTGAATTTTGCAAGTGGCAGTAATGTGTAGATCTCCACGTACTCCCCCTTCCAAATTTTTTCCTCAACTTCCACTTTGTGATGTGCACCCAAGGGACCCTCAAAGCAAACACAGACCTCGCACTTCGAGTCAACCAGCCTAATGTAATTTGCCTTCTTGGCCCCTGCATTTTCATGGTCATCTGATGCAGACGCACTAGCCATGATCATAGGGGAAATAACCCCCCCGAACCTCCACAGGGGAAGATGCCGTAGGCACTGCGGTCGGACCACTCGCTATGCCGACTGGCACAGGGGAAGCCACTGCATTCCCCCCCCCCATGCGGGGGCGCCCACGCCGTCGCTGGAGATGCTTTGTCCCCATCGCCTGGCTCCTCACCTTCCAACCTGTTGTCACTCACCGCTGGCCGCATGATAGGCACAAGGCTGTCACTGCCATCCTTCGCCATTCTCTGTTGCATTAGCGATCCTCAGGTTCCACCTCCCAGTCACCACAGGACCACAGGCTGCCCCAGAAGCCAGGCCGGCATCCCGATTAATGTCTTTCCCTCGCCGAGCCGACTGTCTGCTGTGGTCTCCCACTACAGCAGTGTCCTGTACCCCTATGAGCGCCGCTAACTGTGTCTGTAGCCAGTCCGCTCCTCGGACTGGCTACAGACACCGATTGCATACAAGATATCAGGTGGTCAATGTCAGCCATGCTTATAAAATAGCAGACTACCAAATCGCAGTAGGGGTAAATATGTCTATATATATATGAAACCCCTCACCTCATCCCAAAAATCTAATGGAAGGAATGAAAGGAGGAATGCCCCAGGGATTGTATGGGTTGGGGGAGTAAAATATTAGAGGGGGAGTAGTGGGTAGTATGATTGGTATAACACGGGTACCCAAAAGTAGTAAAAGTATTCTTTATTCAAAATATACAAAATTTAAATAATTAAAAAACAATGAACAGCTCATACAAAATTCCTATATCATGTTAGTAGAGGCTCTTGGGTAAAGAAGCACACATATAAACATGATATGATAGAAACCCAACATGTTTCGGATTATTAAAAGTACAATTCCTTCTTCAGGGGTTTCCTGTGAGGATGTATTGTATGATCTAGGAAAGTGCATAGATAAAACATACCAATCAATAATACAAAAATGCATGAATGTGTACCATAGAACATAAATGGTGGGGATAGGAGCTTGGGAAGCAAGAAAAAAAGAACAGCTAATAATGGTGGAAAAACTTACTAATTCATAGAAGTGAAAGCATATCCTAGATAGGTGAAACCTTGATGGTTTATCAGATGACGCTCCGAGTTCCAATCTCCATAATACCAGTCACAGTTGTTTTTGAGAAGTAGAACGATGTGTGGGCTCATATATTTAGAGCTACAGATTGAATATTATCTGAAATTCAACATCACCTCACAGATACATCGGATATGTCGGGCCAAAAGAGTCTCCAAGGGACAGCAGGGGAGGAGAAGGGTGTAGGTCCCTAAATGTAAATATGCGGTATAGTATAAGTATAAACTCAATATATATGATAAAACTTGACATAACTTAAAGTCATGGAAAGGGGAATTTCTAGATTTTATATGTGTATAATCACATGCTCGGTTGATCGATATTTAAATGCCAGAAATTACAAACAGAGATATGATGAATTTACATATATATGAGTTGTTTTGAAAAAGAGAGGGGCATAAAAGGATAATCAAGTGGCAAATTTAAATGTACCAAAAGAAAAAGGGTAAAGTGACTTAAACAGGGGCACTGTATAAAACTTGACAGAAACTCATTCTGTGATATATACAGTGCAACCGAAAGCTGCACTCACAGACTGAACCATTTACATGTCCATGATATAGGTAAAATGTGAGAATTTAAGTAAGCAATAAAGATATAAAAATAAAAGGACAAAGCCAGGTACTTACTTAATGGGTAAGTCTGCAATGAAATCACCCTCCTCCTAGATGTGCGGTCTAGGTGTGCAGCACAGAAGTGTTAGCACCTGGGAGTTGAAATAGCAGTTAAACAGGAACAACCCCGCCTGTAAAGGGCGGGGAATACCGCAATGACAGTTTTGCGTGCAAGAAGGGGGCCAGACCAAGCTGGGTGTCACATCTCCAACAGCTGACTGGAGTGTCAGCAAGGACATACTGTGCGCCGAGTACTGTTCCATCGGCGCTGCGGCGTCTGGCGTCACTGCATCGTGAGGCGCAAGGACGTTAGACGTTGGAGCGCCGCCGACACAAGAGAGGAGGGCACATACTAAGCTGGTCCGAAGAGCAGCCCTATCGTGCATGCACGGACGACGAATTGAAACGGACCACCAGGAGCCCTTAGTAAGGCCCCAAACCAAGAGGTGTGGGGCCTAGCCATGCCGGGGGACATCAATGAGGCATCAGACAATAATCCGACGGGTTGTAAAGTGATGGATACTTACTGGTGAAGGAAATAAAGAAGTACAGATGGCTTGGTATAGGAGATCAGAAATAGGGGTGGAGCTAAAAAATAAAAAACAAAAAACAAAGGCCATACATAGATTATATATACATAATAATGCATAGATATAATAAGTGCAATATCATGGGTTATACAATGCAGATGTTGGAGGTAAAACTAATAATAATTTCAACATTGTAAATACGTAAATAATATATGATGACACACATACACTTATAGGTGCAAATATGGAAATATATATAGCTCCAAAAACATCTGCATGACAACATTCAAACTGGCGTTCATGATAGTATAGAACATACCTGGCTGTAACCCAACTATGTGGCAAAAGAGTGAAAAAAAATATTAATCAATATGGGTGTGGAATATATCTAATCAATTACAAATACCCTTTATAGCCCCCTGATGTGAAACATACAGTCACTAACTCAACAGTGACTGGGCAAACAACCTCGAAATTGAAGAAAAAATCTGACCTTTATCCCTCCCCGAGCTCCAACCATGGCATAGTTACTTTTCTAAAATTAATTACTCAGGATATAAAAAGCATGAGCACAACCTCAAGCTTACCCGATAATCTAACAATTAATGAAAAAACAGCCCTTAATGAGCTATCTAATAACTCAAATTTGGTCATTAAACCCTCAGATAAGGGTGGAAATATTATATTGATGAATAATGACAAGTACATATCAATGTGCATGAAAATACTTAATAATGCCGACTGGTAAAGACCCATTAAATTTGAAACAATTACTCTGTTTAACGAGGAATTCTATATCCTCGTTGACAGAGCACTTAACAACAATATCATTTCTAATCTAATGTGGAAATTTATCCAGACTTCATTTCCGGTTATCCCCACATTTTACTCCCTCCCCAAGATCCATAAAAACCAAAGGGATCCTCCAGGCAGACCCATTGTGTCGGGTAATGGATCCATCACTGAGAACCTTTCAAAAGTAGTGGATGAACATCTCAGACCACTAGTGTCTTCTTTGCCGTCTTATGTAAGAGACACGATCCACCTACTTCAAATCATCGATGAAGTCCAGGTGTCGGATCGCACCATCCTGGTCTCCATCGATGTAGAAACACTTTACAGCTCCATACCACATAACAAGGGCTTAGCCTGCATTCAAAATATTCTATTTCAAACTATTCCTTTAGAAAAATTATTTAAAGAGTTTACACTGCTGGCATTGGACTTTATACTTCGACATAATGTTTTCAGTTTCCATGGACAATACTTCCTCCAGGTACAGGGCGTAGCCATGGGCACCTGTTGTGCCCCTGGCTACGCCAATCTGTACCTGGGGGAATGGAAAAGAACTTTATTTGATGACGATGGACCTCTCTATGTACCTGCGCCACATCATCATGTGGTGCAGGTACATCGATGACATCTTCGTCCTTTGGGAGGGACCGATTGATTTACTCCATACTTTTTTAACCATCTTGAACCGTAACGAATTCAATCTAAATTTCACGATGATTTATGATCATACATCTATCACATTTCTAGATGTTGAGATATTTAAAGATTCAGACAACTCATTAGATTATGAACTTCACCGTAAACCTACCTCAGGGAACACTATCCTACATTCTGATAGCTTTCACCCGAGACCACTAATTAATTCCATCCCCTTCAGTCAATTTCTTAGGATCAAACGCAACTGTTCCAACAATGATGATTTCCCTCGAGAAGCCAGAGCTCTTAAAAATCGCCTTTTAGATAGAGGCTATAGTCATAGATGTGTAAAAAGAGCCTTTAACAAAGCCAATAATCGCGATAGACGAGATTTGCTACGATCACAGAACAAATCTACCCTTATACTAGGATAATTACCACCTTTTCAAATGAACATACCGAGTTATGACATATTTTGACCAAGTATTGGCATGTCCTAACCAATGACCCAACAGTGGGCCCCTTTGTTTCCCCAAACCCTCTAGTCACCTTTAGACGTAACACGTCAGTTGGCGACTGTCTACATAAAAGCGAATTCAAAGGACTTACCCGTGGTGACCCTTGTAATACTCTCAGCACTTTTCCCTGCGGCTCTTGTGGCTATTGTGGGTACGTTAACGCAGACAAAAACCCACGTTTCCCTAACGGATGGATTTTCTCCCCAAACACTACGCCAACTGTCAGACCACATTCGTTGTGTATTTATTACAATGCGAGTGTGGTTGTTATTATGTGGGGAAAACCATCCAGAAACTATGCAAGCACCTATATCGCCACATAGCAGCTATGAAAACAAAAAATCCAGACTTCCCTTGGGGTCGCTATATAGCTCTAGTCCAAAATGAACGCTTTCCGAAGGTATCAGTTTTGGTATTGGACCCTCTCCACCAAACTCCTAGAGGAGGAGACCTTAACAAATTAATCCTCCACCGAGAAATGAGGTGGATTTTGAATCTGAATGCCACCTTACCCCCAGGCTTAAACGAAATACTAAGCTTTAAACCTTTTCTACAGGGTTTCACATCAGAGGGCTATGAAGGGGATTTGTAATTGATTAGATTTATTCCACACCCATATTGATTAATATTTTTTTTCACTCTTTTACCACATAGTTGGGTTACAGCCAGGTATGTTCTATACTATCATGAACGCCAGTTTGAATGTTGTCATGCAGATGTTTTTGGAGCTATATATATTTATATATAAATATATATATATATATTTTGCACCTATAAGTGTATGTGTTTCATCATATATTATTTACGTATTTACAATGTTGAAATTATTATTAGTTTTACCTCCGACATCTGCATTGTATAACCCATGAAATTGCACCTACTATATCTATGCATTATTATGTATATATAATCTATGTATGGTCTTTGTTTTTTGTTTTTAATTTTTTAGATCCACCCCTATTTCGGATCTCCTATACCAAGCCATCTGTACTTCTTTATTTCCTTCACCAGTAAGTATCCATCACTTTACAACCCGTCGGATTATTGTGTGGTGCCTCATTGATGTCCCCCGGCATGGGTAGGCCCCACACCTCTTGGTGTGGGGCCTTACTTAGGGCTCCTGGTGGTCCGTTTCGATTCGCCATCCGCGAATGCGCGATACGGCTGCTCTTCGGACCAGCTTAGTATGTGCCCTCCTCTCTCGTGTCGGCGGCGCTCCGATGTCTGACGTCATCGCGCCTCACGACGTGGTGACGCCGGATGCCGCCGAGCCGAGGGAACAGTACTCGGCGCACAGTATCTCCTTGCTGACACTCCAGTCAGCTGTTGGAGATGTGACGCCCAGCTTGGTCCAGCCCCCTTCTTGCACACAACACTGTCATTGCGGTATTCCCCGCCCTTTACAGGCGGGGTTGTTCCTGTTTAGCTGCTATTTCAACTCCCAGGTGCTAACACTTCTGTGCTGCACACCTAGACTGCACATCTAGGAGGAGGGTGATTTCATTGCAGACTTAACCATTAAGTACCTGGCTTTGTTACTCTACCTTGTCCTATTATTTTTGCATCTTTATTGCTTACTTAAAATCTCACATTTTGCCTATATCATGGACATGTAAATGGTTCAGTCTGTGAGTGCAGCTTTCGGTTGCACTGTATATATCACAGAATGAGTTTCTATCAAGTTTTATACAGTGCCCCTGTTTGAGTCACATTACCCTTTTTCTTTTGGTACATTTGAATTTGCCACTTGATTATCCTTTCATGCCCCTCCCTTTTTCAAAACAACAATATATATGTAAATTCATCATATCTCTGTTTGTAATTTCTGGCATTTAAATATCGCTCAACCGAGCATGTGATTATACACATATAAGATCTAGAAATTCCCCTTTCCATGACTTTAAGTCTTGTCAAGTTTTATCATATATATAGAGTTTATACTTATACTATACCGCATATTTACATTTAGGGAACTACACCCTTCTCCTCCCCTTCTGTTCCTTGCGGACTCTTTTGGCCCGACATATCCGATGTATCTGTGAGGTGATGCAGGATTCCATATAGACATACCGAAGGAATTTCAGATAATATTCAATCTGTAGCTCTAAATATATGAGCCCACATATCATTCTACTTCTCAAAAACAACTGTGACTGGTATTATGGAGACTGGAACTCGGAGTGTCATCTGATAAACCATCAAGATTTCACCTATCTAGAATATGCTTACAGTTCTATGAATTAGTAAGTTTTTCCACCATTATTAGCTGCTCTTTTTTTCTTGCTTCCCAAGCTCCTATCACCACCATTTATATTCTATTGTACACATTCATGCATTTTTGTATTAATGATTGGTATGTTTTATCTATGCACTTTCCTAGATCATACAATACATCCTCACAGGAACCCTCTTAAGAAGGAATTGTACTCTTAATAATCCGAAACATGTTGGGTTTCTATCATATCATGTTTATATGTGTGTTTCTTTACCCTAGAGCCTCTACTAACATGATATAGGAATTTTGTATGAGCTGTTCATTGTTTTTTAATTATCTAAATTTTGTATATTTTGAATAAAGAATACTTTTACTACTTTTGGGTACCCGTGTTATACCAATCATACTACCCACTACTCCCCCTATAATATTTCACTCCCCCCACCCATACAATCCCTGGGGCATTCCTCCTTTCATTCCTTCTAATGTCGGCCATGCTGGGCACTGTGAAGGGCAAGGAGTTGGACGGGCAGGAAGCTTCCCCTGTCGTTTTCCTCTCCCAACTGGCTGCCCACTGCTCCACGCCTCCCCCCTAAACTTCCCAGGACCCCTCCCAGCTCCTGGCCACTCCCACCTGCCTTACAGGGCTACACTGACTTATGCCCCTAAATGCCTGTCTTACTGTCCACCTCTGTCATGCTGTCCCTTCGCTCATTCCTTTTCCTTCTTTTTGCTCCGGGACTTCCCTTATTCCCTTTTCTTCTTTCAAAGACTAAAGTTCCTTAAATTGAGCAATTTAAACTGAGCATGTCATGAAAAAATGCATAAGCAAAACCTAAGGGCTCAGTCTCATAAGCTGCCAGGGGGTTGCAAAAGCAGGTGGATAATCTGTGGTTTTACTGCCCCCAACCACCCACCTAAATACAAAAATGCAGCAGTTCAGGGCTGTACACATGCTGCAGCTATGATTCCTCACTTTGAACTTGCACCCTGAGCACGAAGACACAGCTGTCTTTGACAGCTCCTGGTCTCAGAGTAACAATGAAGAGTCAGTGCGGCTGGCTTCTGATGAATCGATCACTGTGATAGCCAGACACAGTGATCACTAGTAAGTGAAGCCTCCCCTGTATCTCTTTATGAGGAAAAAAATAGACATTCTGTTTGCAGAGCCTTTTTAGAAGAAAACTGGTAAAAAAGATGGTATTAATACCATAAAAGCCAAAAAAGTTAGATCAGGGTTTGATCCAGGTTAGTTTCAGTTTTAGCATTAGGGTCAGTATTAATGCCAATGTTAGCGGCAGTGTGTTTTAGGTAGCAAAAAAATGTTTTTATATCTAGTGACAGCTTCAGTGTCAATGGATACACTAAGCGGTTGCAAAGATAAGTACAGTTTTAATAACACATACCAAAGTTGCCAAACTGGTTTCAGGCATTATAGTAGAATTCCAAGGTAACACTAACTAATCTTAAAACTGCTCCCACCCCCTTCTAACTCCTGTAATAACTATCCTGTAAATGAAAGATGCATATACAGTAATACCCCAAAATTTGCGGGGGTTACGTTTCTAGAGAACCCGCGAATTGTGAAATAACGCAAATTTTGAATGTTGCTGATGCTGTTGATGGTCCTAGTTGCGGTTCTTCGGTACCTTCTGCATTGTCTCCTGTAGCGAACTGCGGGTACAATTTCCGTGCTTTCTCAAGGATGAGGTTACCATCCAAGGGGATGTTCCTCTTCCTGCAGTTGGTAATCCACAATGCCAACGCAGATTCCATCCTGACGATTTTCTTTTTTCTTATGGTCTTTACCTTTTTGGCACTATCACAGAAACTTACTGATACAGTACTCCTGATCGCTGCCTCGTTCTTCTTTGTGTAGCGTACAGTACTTTCGTTGATGCCATAATGACGCACTACTGCAGCATAATTTTTTTAGTTCCTGGAGCAAATCCAGTAGTTCAACCTACTCCTGGAATGTCTTAAACTTCTTCTGGTACTTAGGTTCATTGCCAGAAGCCTTATACGGTGCAGCACATTTGGACGGCATCTTAGGGCTTTAAGAAGTACAAAACGGAAAACATGAGAACACTTAGCGAAACACTCGAGAAATCTGTTATGCAAATCCGCAAATGACTGGGGCCGCAAACTCTGAACTGCGACTTTGCGGGGATCGACTGAACTGTACTTACCTATTCTCAGGCCACTCAGTAACATGATCTCCTCAGCTACAGGGGAGGGGAGAAAACGCTCCAACAATGGCTGGAATGTCTGTGCCATGGCATCACCCATAGGCTTATTTAGGGTCATCTGTTGTCAGTATAACCTCCTCTCCTCTAAAGCTGCTGCTAGCTGAGAGAGCTGATCATGTGAACAGACCAAAGCACCCTGGGAATAGGCAAGTACAGTGGGAACGGAAAGTATTCAGACCCCCTTAAATTTTTCACTCTTTGTTATATTGCAGCCATTTGCTTAAATCATATAAGTTCATTTTTTTCCTCATTAATGTACACACAGCACCCCATATTGACAGAAAAACACAGAATTGTTGACATTTTTGCAGATTTATTAAAAAAGAAAAACTGAAGAATCACATGGTCTTAAGTATTCAGACCCTTTGCTGCGACACTCATATATTTAACTCAGGTGCTGTCCATTTCTTCTGATCATCCTTGAGATGGTTCTAAACCTTCATTTGAGTCCAGCTGTGTTTGATTATACTGATTGGACTTTATTAGGAAAGCCACACACCTGTCTATATAAGACCTTACAGCTCACGGTGCATGTCAGAGCAAATGAGTATCATGAGGTCAAAGGAATTGCCTAAAGAGCTCAGAGACAGAATTGTGGCAAGGCACAGATCTGGCCAAGGTTACAAAGAAACTTCTGCTGCACTTAAGGTTCCTAAGAGCACAGTGGCCTCCATAATCCTTAAATGGAAGACGTTTGGGATGACCAGAACCCTTCCTAGAGCTGGCCATCCAGCCAAACTGAGCTATCGGGTGAGAAGAGCCTTGGTGAGAGAGGTAAAGAAGAACCTAAAGATCACTGTGGCTGAGCTACAGAGATGCAGTCGGGAGATGGGAGAAAGTTGTAGAAAGTCAACCATCACTGCAGCCCTCCACCAGTTGGGGCTTTATAGCAGAGTGGCCCAACGGAAGCCTCTCCTCAGTGCAAGACACATGAAAGCCCATGGAGTTTGCTAAAAAAACACCTGAAGAACTCCAAGATGGTGAAAAATAAGATTCTTTGGTCTGATGAGACAAAGATAGAACTTTTTGGCTTTAATTCTAAGTGGTATGTGTGGAAAAAACCAGGCACTGCTCATCACCTGTCCAATACAGTCCCAACAGTGAAGCATGGTGGTGGCAGCAGCATACTGTGGGGGTGTTTTTCAGTTGCAGGGACAGGACGACTGGTTGCAATCGAGGGAAAGATGAATGCGGCCAAGTACAGGGATATTCTGGACAAAAACCTTCTCCAGAGTGCTCAGGACCTCAGACTGGGCCGAAGGTTTACCTTCCAACAAGACAATGACCCTAAGTACACAGCTAAAATAATGAAGGAGTGGCTTCACAACAACTCCATGACTGTTCTTGAATGGCCCAGCCAGAGCCCTGACTTAAACCCAATTGAGCATCTCTGGAGAGACCTAAAAATGGTTGTTCACCAATGTTTACCATCCAACCTGACAGAACTGGAGAGGATCTGCAAGGAGGAATGGCAGAAGATCCCCAAATCCAGGTGTGAAAAACTTGTTGCATCTTTCCCAAAAAGACTCATGGCTGTATTAGATCAAAAGGGTGCTTCTACTAAATACTGAGCAAAGGGTCTGAATACTTAGGACCATGTGATATTTCAGTTTTTCTTTTTTAATAAATCTGCAAAAATGTCAACAATTCTGTGTTTTTCTGTCAATATGGGGTGCTCTGTGTACATTAGTGAGGAAAAAAATGAACTTAAATGATTTTAGCAAATGGCTGCAATATAACAAAGAGTGAAAAATTTAAGGGGGTCTGAATACTTTCCGTCCCCACTGTATATGCATATTTCTTTTACAGGGTAGTTAGTATAGGTGTTATAAGGTTGGTGGGAGCAGTTTTAATCTTAGTATTACCTGGAATTGTACTTGAAAGTTAGATTTTGATTATGTATTTCTTTAAATGCAAGCAGTGTAAATACATTAATCACACAGTACAATTTCTACATTCCAGATGCTTTCTGCATGCACATTTTTGATGAATTCTGGTGCATTTTTGATGTGTTCCAGTGTGTTTTTGATGCATTTTGCTACATTCCATACAGAAAAAATGCAGCAGATTCAACTTTTGTTGACTGCACTGGAACACACTTCACTGGTGTGATCTAGGCCAGTGTTTCTCAACTCCAGTCCTCAAGGCGCCCCAACAGGTCAGGTTTTCAGGATTTCCCTCAGATTAAACAGCTGTGGTAATTACTAAGGCAGTGAAACTGATCAAATCACCTGTGCAAAGTAATGGAAAGCCTGAAAACATGACCTGTTGGGGCGCCTTGAGGACTGGATTTGAGAAACACTGATCTAGGCCATTGGAATATATTGAAAACACTGTGCATGCACTTTGATGCAGATTAAAAATGGACTGGACTGCATTTGGTGTGAACCAGCCCTAAAGGCACATACCCTGTTGTCATTATGTTAGAATGAATGAGCAGTGCACATGTACTGCAATACAATAGGAGGAGGGAGGGGTGGAACAGAGAAGGATTCAAACATACCCAGAACTTTCCAAATCCCTAAAAAATGCTGATAGATTTATAACGAACAAAACAAATCTTTCTAATAAAAAGAAAGGCCAAATGTGTGAATACCTTTGTCTGGTGACAGGGTCTCTTTAGGTCTGAGAGCTGTTCTGTGTTCTGTCCTCAGTTGGGAGTATAGTATATAACAGGAGCAAAGGAAAGTTATTTCTTGTCTGTTTTCCCATGTGTCCATGTTTCTTCCAGTCAGAGGTCCATCTGGTACTGTTAGGATCTCTGCCTCCTCCTCTCAGTCAGCTATGTGCAGGTTGCTAGGGATGCATGTCAGGGAAGTTCCCCTTCATCTCCCTAGTAAGCTTGTAGTCTGTAAGGTTTTTTGATGTCTCTGTCCCAGTGGGAGCTTTGTCTTCACTTTCTGTCCTGTAGGCACAATGTGAAATTAGAGGAAATCTCTTCAAAGTGAGGGAAATCCCATTTTGAATAGTTGCCAACAAGTGTCCACATCAGAAGATCCCCCTATTCCCGTTTTGGTGAATTGTCTCAATAAAAATTGGTACTAGGATAGTGTTGAACCCTAAGGATTGATAGGACAACCCAAGGGATCAATAAAACAGTACGAGGTTAGTAAATGTTAGTGGGTGGTTGATAAATGATGGAAGGCTGATTGAAGTCAGATAATTGTTTGAGGTCTCTGTAGAGCTCAATGCCAGCCCCTAGTCCTAAAAGTTAGGTGTCTAGCAAAAGACAGTGTTACCCATGATTGGATGGTCAGCAACCGAGAGAGGCCTTGAGTTGTCAACTGTGTGTTGCTTCTGGCCTCCTTTGTCAGTGTTCTCCCAAGTACACCCAACTCACAATCTGTCAAAGAGCAAATGAGTACACTCTTATGCCCTGTACACACGGTCGGATTTTCCGATGGAAAATGTGTGATAGGACCTTGTTGTCGGAAATTCCGACCGTGTGTGGGCTCAATCACACATTTTCCATCGGAATTTCCGACACACAAAGTTTAAGAGCTTGCTATAAAATTTTCCGACAACAAAAACCGTTGACGGAAATTTCGATCGTGTGTACACAAATCCGACACACAAAGTGCCACGCATGCTCAGAATAAATTAAGAGACAAAAGCTATTGGCTACTGCCCCGTTTATACTCCCGACGTACATGTTTTATGTCACCGAGTTTAGAACGATCAGATTTTCCGACAACTTTGTGTGACCGTGTGTATGCAAGACAAGTTTGAGCCAACATCCGTCAGAAAAAATCTATGGATTTTGTTGTCGGAATGTCTGATCAATGTCTGACCATGTGTACAGGGCAATAGTGATTCTGGTGGAGCCACAGAATGAGTTTCTGTGCATTAACAAAAAACCTACCATTGTAACAACCATAATGGCTGCTGATATCAAGAGGTAATATGGACAATATTCACAAGAATATTAATATTCATAGTACTATTATTTATTGTTACTATTAGTATGTATTACATTATTTTCATATAATAAATGTTTGGAGATTGATGAACAATCTGAAAATTCATAAAGGGATCTATAGAGCTTCGGGACCCCAGTTCCAAT
The DNA here is from genome assembly GCA_037952925.1 of Lithobates clamitans. NCBI lineage: Eukaryota > Metazoa > Chordata > Amphibia > Anura > Ranidae > Lithobates > Lithobates clamitans. The sequence continues at coordinate 2,298,426 of JBBGZY010000339.1, read as the reverse complement.
CCTTCCTCATAATATTTAAAACTAGTCAAGGTTGGCATTGGGCTTCAAAAGTCATACTAAGTTGTAGAGCTGCACGATGAATCGTTAAGAATCGTTATTGCGATTTTTTTCCCCCTTGGGATCTTGACAAAGCAATTCCCGATTCTTTCTATGCAGAGAATTCTCTCTGCTCTGCTGAAGCCGACAGTCAAAAGAAAGGGGAAAAAAACTGGGCAGTCTGCCAAAAATCACAACATTCTTTAGCAGTGGAACTTAAGTATAAACATTGTAATGATTTGTCCTTTAGATCAAAGGAATACACTGGTGTGTAAATGAGGGAAGTTTAACCACTTTTACACTTTTCTGAAATTTGTTGGTTTCAAGTTAAAATCATTTTTTTTTGGTAGAAAATGACTTAGAACCCCCAAACATTTTATATATATATATATACATATATATATACCGGTATATATATATATATATATATATATATATATATATATATATATATATATATATATTTTTTTTTTTTTTTTTTTAGTAGAGAGATGATAAAATGATAAAATGGTGGTTGTTGCAATATTTTATATCACACAGTGTTTGCGCAGCAGTCATTCAAATGCATTTTTTGGGGAAAAAATTACACTTTAATGAATTAAAAAAAAAAATAACCAGTAAAGTCAGCCCAATTTTTTTTGTATAATGTGAAAGATTTTACGCAGCGAGAATAGTGATCTTTTTATTCTAAGCAAAAAAATTGTGATTCTCATTTTGGCCAGAATCGTGCATCTCTTCTAAGTTGTCATAAACGAACCTGTTAAGGGGATATCTGCCTTTTTAAAATCACTGTGATAAACAAGTAATGATTTGTAATGTGCAAACAGAATATTAGGACTCATATTTATAAATAAATAATTAGAAAATGTTCTAATGTCCTAATGACATATTTTTGCTTCTCCAAAGCTATTTGAATGCAAAACATGTGTTCACCTTGTAAAAAATGGAAAATTCAATATTATATACGTGTTATTTAACAATGCCTTATCTATAATTTTCATGCTTGGCATTTCCTGCTCTGGCATACATTTATCTATTCATAGGTAATAATTTTTAATGTAAAAATTGATAATGGGCATGATGTTATAATACAGTATTAACAAAGTGGGGGACCTAATGACCCAGCAGTGCCAACATCCCCGCTTACTTGTCACTAATTAAATTAGGATGTGTATCTAAAGCCTTTCAGCTGCGAGTTTTGTACCAGATTTAGGTATCAGATCAAACACTTCTGTAACAAGAGTCTAGCAAAATATATATTTGTTCCCATCCTGGTAGGTTGTGATAAAGCTGCTGGACTGGCTTCAGCATGGATTTAAAAAGCTGCTTTAGGCCACATAATGAGCAGTCACCTTTTGTTCACCTACATTGAAGGATACATTAAAGTATTATGATTGAGCACTAAAAATATGACAGCTAGACTTTATTGTCGGTGCCTGTATAATCAGTTCTCATTAGGAGAGCCCAAACCTCCAGTTAAGCAAATACTTTTTTCCTACGACAAGACCTGCTTTGGCACCCCCCTCCCACTTTCTCTCCCCTCGCTATTGGCCACCAAATGTAATGCAAGATGCAGGTGTGGTCACACAAGTCAGTATTTGCAGAAAAGAAGCCCCATGGTTTCACTACTGTATACACAAACTTGGACTAAATAGGCTAAAAAGTAATAAATATAAAAATAAACTAAAAACCACCTAAATTATTCAATCTAGTCATACATTCTAAAAATCAAATGTCATAAATATAGGATTATAAATCAATATGAACAGTCATGAAAATCTTCAGCTCCAAAATCTTGCATTTCGCAGTATAATATCAACAAGGTATGTGCACAGGCCCTCCAGGGAAATCAACCTAGGAGCCACACATGCTCCAAGACAAAACCACTGGAGTATCTGGGAGCGCGCCAAAGATCACAGATCGACCATCAAGCCGTCCCATCGCCTAAAAATGGATCACCTAAAAATGGTGACAAATATAACAGCTGAAAAGTATATATATATATATATATATATATGTAAACCATTAACAATATGATGGATATGAGGGCCAAAACACACACATATAACCAAATGAAAATGAAATAACTGATTTACTAGCAGGACAAGATGGAGTGTAAAAAATGCAAATATAACTATGTACAGAATATCATGGGGTTACTAAGTGGGGATATTGCACTCCTGGGCACTTCAGTAGTTTTACTTTGGAGTGTGTACGGCTCCTGGGTTGGTTTTATATCGTTATATTATAACATAAAAAATGTAAGAAATCATGCCTATTTTTTAAATGAAGATTTTCATGATTGTTTATGTTGAATTATAGATTCTGTACCCCTGATGAAGCAGCTGCAAAATGACAATTGATTTCCCTCCTCCCTGCCTCTTCTTGAATACTTAAGAGTCCATCTTTGACAGTGATTGTTATAACCATGTAGCAAGAACATATTTTTTAATATAAGAATTGGAAACCCTAGTATTGTATATGGTGTTGTGAAAACCCATGCATGTCTTTTTCTTCTCCATATATCAGGGTGTGGCACCTTATAACCACCTTGATAAGCTACTACATCTGTAAATATAAAGCATGATGCAATTGTTACAGCTTTCTTTTCATACAACTGACTCCTAACTGTGCCAGCTGCAATTTGGCAGCAATGGCAGTTGGATACTTTGATATAACAGTATGCATTTTGATTTTTATGATTTTCAGCACTTAATTATGAAAAACACAATGACAAAAGATAGAGGAAAAGCACTTTCACTCTATTTATATCTATCTGCTATCTATAGAAAAACAAAAAACAAATCTGGCGCAGTAAACTCAGATGGCTGTGTGACGCTACCACAGCCATCTGAGTTTACCGCGCCAGATTAGTTTTTTGTTCATATGAACTTTGATTTTATACCTGATTTTTATTGGAATTCTTAAACCATAACAATAAAATTCCCTGGTTATCCGGATTTTATGCTATGTGGAAGCCTTTTTTTCTTTTTCTCGATCACATACGAGTAAACCAAAGGAGGGATTATCAGAAGAGGATCCGATTGTGCTATCTGATGTGCTCCTCCATTGGGGTGGATTCGATCCTATTGCTGAAGACTACAAGTCGTGAGGTCGTCTGGAACCTTCCATTACAGACCGAGTACAGCTTTAACCTGACCGTATAATCGGTGAAAGCCTATATGACTCACCGCCAACGGCCTGTGAGTCCACCGCTTCTGGTAAGGGCATTTCATTTTATTTTCCCCTTGCTGAATATTAGAAGAATCACTCTGGATATGAATATATATTGCTGTGTGATCCACACTCATGCCCTATGATCATCTTTGGGACTACGCTTAGATGAACTGTCTAATATCCCAGGGACTTGTTTTACATCTCATTTAAAGTTTAATAATACACGGATTTGATTGTTCTTTTTGTTTTTATGGGATTGTTTGAGCACCACTACACAGTCTAGAAGAAGTACCCTTAGGCCTCTTTCACACGGATGATCCGTATGTCCGTTTTTCATCCTTCCATTTTCGGATGAAAAACGGACATACAGTCATCCCTATGGAGCGTCGGATGTCAGCGGTGACATGTCCGCTGACATCCGACCCGCTCCGATCCGAAAAGTGTAACGGAGGAAAAACCTACTTTTTCCTCCGTTTTCGGATCGGATCGGATGACGACGGATACTACGGACCGTCATCATCCGATCCCCCCATAGGGGAGAGCGGCGCTCTGACAGGTCCGTCGCTGCACAGTGTGCAGCGATGCACCTGTCATCTTCCTGCTCAGCGGGGATCGGCGGAGCTATCCCCGCTGAGCAAGCGGATGTTCACGGGGCGGATCATGACTGATCTGCCCCGTGTGAAAGAGGCCTTACTGATTCTTGTGGTTCAATTTTGCATGATTGTTTATTTTTCTCACAGGTGCTATGACATGGCCTTATTTCACCCTTTCCTTTCCCTTATTGATTAGCGGTACTGACTGCAAGTCTATACATGGGTGAATTACACTAAATGTTTACACATTTTTACACTAAATGTTTACACATTTTTTATATAGCGCTACACTTTTTCGATTTTCTTATCTATATATACAATTAGTTCAATTGGTAGTGTTGGCAGCTTGACACAATTAAGTTGGCGCAGCAGTTTTCTTTTGATTTATTGTTTTGGATTGTAGGGAGCTGTCTATTGTTGCTGGATGGAAAATGGCTGTCTATTTTTGCCGGACTGGCAGGAGCTGTCTATTGTTGCTGGGTGGTGGGGCTCTCTATTGTTTTGGATTGTAGGGAGCTGTCTATTGTTGCTGGATTGGGGGAAGCTGTCTATTGTTGCTGGATGGAAGATAGCTGTCTATTTTTGCTGGATTGGGGGGAGCTGTCTATTGTTGCTGGATTGGGGGAAGCTGTCTATTGTTGCTGGATGAAAGATGGCTGTCTATTGTTTCTGGATTGTGGGAAGCTGTATATTGTTTCTGGATTGTGGGGACTGGTGAGCTGTCTATTGTTCCTGGATCGGGGGGAGCTATCTATTGTTGCTTAATTGGTTAGGGGGAGCTGTCTATTGTTGTTCGAAGAGGGGGAGCTGTCTATTGTTGCTTGATTGGTTGGGGGAAGCTGTCTATTGTTGCTCGATGGGGGAAGGTTGTTTATTGTTTCTGGACTGTGTGGAGCTGTCTATTGTTGCTGGATGGGGGGCTGTCTATTGTTGCTGGATGGAAGATGGCTGTCTATTGTTGCTGGACTGGGGGGAGCTGTCTATTGTTGCTGGACTGGGTGAGCTGTCTACTTTTGCTTAATGGGGGGCTCTCTATTGTTGCTCGATGGAGGGTGGCTGGCTATTGTTTCTGGATTGTGGGGAGCTGTCTATTGTTTCTGGATTGGGGGAAGCTGTCTATTGTTGCTTAATTGGTTAGGGGGAGCTGACTATTGTTGCTTGGTTGGGGGGAGCTGTCTATTGATGCTGGATTGGGGGAAGCTGTCTATTGATGTTGGATAGAGGAAGGTTGTTTATTGTTTCTGGATTGTGAGAAGCTGTCTATTGTTGCTAGATGGGGGGCTGTCTATTGGTGCTGGATGGAAAATGGTTGTCTATTGTTGCTGGACTGGCAGGAGCTGTCTATTGTTGCTGGGTGGTGGGGCTCTTTATTGTTTTGGATTGTAGGGAGCTGTCTAATGTTGCTGGATTGGGAGGAGTGGTGTATTGTTGCTGGATGGAAGATGGCTGTCTATTGTTGCTGGATTGGGGGGAGCTGTCTATTGTTGCTGGATTGGGGGTGCTGTCTATTGTTCCTGGATTGGGGGGAGCTGTTTATTGTTGTTCGATGAGGGGGAGCTGTCTATTGTTGCTTGATTGGTTGGGGGGAGCTGTCTATTGTTACTGGATTGGGTGGAGCTGGATTGTTGCTCAATGGGGGAAGGTTGTTTTTTGTTTGACTGTGTGGAGCTGTCTATTGTTTCTGGATGGGGAGCTGTCTATTGTTGCTGGATGGAAGATGGCTGTCTATTGTTGCTGGACTGGGGGAGCTGTCTATTGTTGCTGGATTGGGGGGCTGTCTATTGTTGCTGGATTGGGGTGAGCTGTCTACTGTTGCTGGATTGGGGGGAGATGTCTATTGTTGCTAGATTGGGGGAGCTGCCTATTTTTGCTCGATGGGGGGCTCTCTATTGTTGCTTGATGGAGGATGGCTGTCTATTGTTTTGGATTGTGGGGAGCTGTCTATTGTTTCTGGATTGTGGGGAGCTGTCTATTGCTCCTGGATTGGGGGGAGCTGTTTATTCTTGCTTAATTAGTTAGGGGGAGCTGTCTATTATTGCTCGATTGTGGGGAGCTTTCTATTGTTGCTTGATTGGTTGGGGGTTAGTGTTGCCACCTCATCCCTTTAAAACTGAACACATATTAATTACACAGGTTCTGGGGCTAATGTAATGCAGATAAGGCACTGAGTGAGTTTAATTACCACCTTAATCAGCCACAGAACCTGTGTAATTGATATGTGTTCAGTTTTAAAGGGATGAGGTGGCAACCCTATTGGGGGTAGCTGTCTATTATTGCTCGATTGTGAGGAGCTGTCTATTGTTGCTTGATTGGTTGGGGGGAGCTGTCTATTGTTGCTGGATTGGCGGGGCTGTCTATTGTTGCTTGATTGGTTTGGGGGAGCTGTCTATTGATGCTGGATTGGGGGGAGCTGACTATTGTTGCTCAATTGGGGGGAAGCTGTCTATTGTTGCTTAATTGGGGGGAGCTGTCTATTGTTGCTCGATAGAGGAAGGTTGTTTATTGTTTCTGGATTGTGGGAAGCTGTCTATTGTTGCTAGTTGGCGAGCTGTCTATTGTGACTGGATGGAAGATGGCTGTCTATTGTTGCTGGACTGGGGGGAGCTGTCTATTGTTGCTGGATAAGGGGCTGTCTATTATTGCTGGATTGGGGGGAGCTGTCTATTTTTGCTGGATTGGGGGAGCTGTCTATTGTTGTTCGATGGGGGGCTCTCTATTGTTGCTCGATGGAGGATGGCTGTCTATTGTTTTGGATTGGGGGGAGCTGTCTATTGTTGCTGGATGGAGAGTAGCTGTCTATTGTTGCTGGATTGGGGGAGCTGTCTATTGCTGCTGGATAGAAGATGGCTGTCTATTGTTGCTGCATTGGGGGGAGATGTCTATTGTTGCTGGATAGGGGGCTGTCTATTGTTTCTGGATGGAAGATGGTTGTTTATTGTTTCTGGATTGGGGGAGCTGTCTATTGTTGCTGGATAGGGGACTGTCTATTGTTGCTAGGTGGAGAATGGCTGTCTATTGTTGCTAGATTGGGGGGATCTGTACATTGTCATTGTTGCTGTATTGGTGGGAGCAGTATATTGTTGCTGTATTTGGGGGGGCTGACTATTGTTGCTGTTTTGGGGGGAGCTGTCTATTGTTGCTGTATTGGGGGAGCTGTCTATTATTGCTGTATTGGGGGAGCTGTCTAATTTTGTTCGATGGGGGGATCTCTATTGTTGCCCGATGGAAGATGGCTGTCTATTGTTTTGGATTGGGGGGAGCTGTCTGTTGATGCTGGATGGAGAGTAGCTGTCTATTGTTGCTGGATTGGGGGGAGCTGTCTGTTGTTGCTGGATGGAAGATGGCTGTCTATGGTTGCTGGATTGGGGGAGCTATCTATTGTTGCTGGATAGGGGGCTGTCTATTGTTTCTGGATTGAGGGGAGATGTCTTTTGTTACTGGATAGGGGGCTGTCTGTTGTTGCTGGATGGAAGGTGGCTGTCTATTGTTTATGGATTTGGGGAGCTGTCTATTATTGGTGGATAGGGAGCTGTCTATTGTTGCTGGATTGAAGATGGCTGTCTATTGTTGCTAGATTGGGGGGAGCTGTACATTGTCATTGTTGCTGTATTGGGGGGAGCAGTATATTGTTGCCGTATTGGGGGGAGCTGTCTATTGTTGCTGTATTGGGGGGAGTTGTCTATTGTTGCTGTATTCGGATGAGTTGTCTATTGTTGCTGTATTGGGGGGAGCTGTCTATTGTTGCTTGGTCAAGAGCTGTTTATTGTTGCTGGATAGGGAGCTGTCTATTGTTCCTGGATGGAGGATAGCTGTCTATTGTTTCTGGATTGTAGGGAGATGTCTATTGTTGCTCAATTGGGGAGTGGTCTATTGCTACTGGATGGGGGGGAGGAGGGGCTACCTATTATTGCTTCTGCTGCAATAACAAATTTTAAGGGCTCATGCACATGGGCGCAAAGAGCTGTACAGTAAGGATGACCATATGCATGCACAGATTTGCATCTAGTACTGGGAAGCTGTAAAAACTGACAGCAAGTCATTGGCAGTAAAGGCATTCCGCAGAGCCACAATTTCACAAAGGGTGTGTATACATATAGCTTGAGGGTAGGGAATTCCTCTGCCACCTATGATTGGCAGTCCACAGTAACAGCTTCCTGCTGGGATAGCTCAGGCAGGTTCAGGCAGGTTCAGGCATGTGTATAAACAAGCATGAGCTCATCTCTGCTGTACAGTGTAAAAACTGGACCTGTTTTAGTGCCATTGAGAGGCATAGGACTTGTGTACAGGTAGCTGTCAGTGGAAATCAGTGGCCAGCTGAAATACATAGTGGTTGTACGCATATATCAGTGTTGCCAACCTACCAGATTGAAATTTACTGACACAACACCCAAAATTTACTGGCACAGCCAAGTTTTTACTGGCAGTTCCAAAAGTTACAAAATGTCAGTTTTAAGTGCAAATTCCAGTATTTAAGCTACAAATAAGTACAATACGCAATTAGCGATGTGATTTAGGGTAGATATTAAGGCAAAAAGCATATTTCTTATTTTATTTTTAATATAGTAAGTAGCTCAGGGACAGGACTCAGGAGGGCAGTACAGTGGAACCTCTGATTGTGAGTAATGCGGTTAACGTTTCGCAATACGAGCACTGTATTTTTAAAAATCGTAACTCTGTTTGTGAGTGTTGTCTTGCAAAACGAGCACGATTCAGGGCAAAGTAGTTTGCAGTACCGCTTTTGGCCTGAGGTGGGGGGGCTATGACTAAGCACTCTGTGTAGTGCGAAACGTGTAAGCTTTGTTCCATTTTGCTGTGACCTGTATTTTGGATGACACTTTATTGAATAAAGGCAAATATTTTTGGAGTGCGGCTGTCCAGGATTTCTTTGATGTCTAACTGCTACAGCATTGCCAGCACCTGGACTTCTAGACTGAAGGAGATGCCTTTTATTTTGATCTGACCACCCTGGAGCATTGATACTTTCTCTCTGAGGTGGGTAGGCGCCGGAGCCGATCGGCGTCGTTCTGAAAGGCCCGAGTACAGCACGGCAGACCTCGGCAAATCTTGGGTAGGAAGTCTTTCTGAGGTTTGCCGAGGTCAGACGAAGTATCCTCGGGCCTTTTCGGCTGTTTCCGAGGCTCTCCGGCGCCCCCCACCTCTGGCCACATGCGGTATTGCATCCAATTGAAGTCAATGCGGAACAAGTTATTTTCGTTTCCATTGACTTCAATGGGAAAACTCGCTTTGATATGCAAGTACTTTGGATTACGAGCATACTCCTGGAATGGATTATGCTCGTAATCCGAGGTTCCACTGTACATTAGAATGGTCGGCACACACATGAAATTCACTCTCACAGTAATACTGACAGCAGTGTGCAGCAGTACAGATCACTGACACGACATGCCCCCTCCTGAGTCACAGTGACAGTCTCTCTCCATGCCAGGTGGCCCCTTCAATCCCCTCCAGTCCAAACAGCACTGACAGTCCTTAATCCTGTCCTGCAGACCCGCACACGAAGCTCCAGCCTCTCAGCTCAGTTCCCTTGCACCATGAAATCACACGCTCACACACCACCTCCACCTGACCCACACACCCCCCCCCCCCCACCGGCATTGTTCGAACACACTGTAGCAGGCACTTGGATAGTCTCGGTGCAGGCATGAGTTGCACATGCGTAATTCCGAGCCAAGCATCACAGCCATATTTTTTACTGGCAACCTTTTCCTCTTACTGGCATTTACTGGCAGGAGAAAGGTGCCCGTTTTTTTACTGGCTGCCAGTAAAAATACTGACGGTTGGCAACACTGGCATATATCGATGCACATCCCCATGTGTGTGTACAGGGACATATGTCCTGAACACAGTCTGCATTTGGGGCATACACCCTGTACGCCTCCATCTTCGTATCTCTGGCATGCATTTAAATATGCATAGAGCTTCTGTGTATTTCAAATTGGCATTGATTTCTACAGGATGCTGGCAGCTCGCCTTACCTATAACTTTTCAGGCACCATATTTTTCCCCCTATTTTTGCTGTACGGTTCAGAGCGCTGGTTACTTCCCTTTTATACCACAAAGCATGGGGCAGTAGTGTACAGCACAATAAAGTTTCAGTATGCTTTGGGACTGGTCTGAAGGTGCAAAAATTGGGGCAAATTGGAGGTCAAAATGTGAAATTTTAGGGGCGCTGATCCTAAATAGGGGGCAGTGCTAGGAGGTGGGTAGGTGGTTGAAGACAGAAAGTGGTTTTAAGAGGTGGGTAGGGGGCGGAGACAAGTGTGACTTAGGGGAGGGGAGTGAGTTTCTGCACCTTTTCTTAAGAAAAAAAGACGTGTGTGTGTGTGTGTGTGTGTATTGTAAGATATTGAGGTGATTCAACTCAAGTGGTGTATGCAATTTTACAAACATGTGTCAGTCCAGACTGCATTTTAAGGGCATGGCAGCCCACTTGTATTTAAAGGAAACAAAGTTTAAAGAAAATAAAAACAATTTCCCTTGCAGGGGGTTCCACCATTACTGTATAGTTCAACATTCAGCCTCCTGGCTTACTCACTTGCAGCACCGATGCTACAGACCTCATGCCTGGGCCTTTTGGTTGCTCCTCAGAGGGTATGCTCATGCTTCCAGCTACAGCCTCCTTCTCCTAGGGAACATAAGGATGAGCTCTGGTGTGTTCGCACAGCCCACGTGCAGAGCCCACCAGGAAGTCGGCACTACGCTGCGCTAATCACAGGCAGTGAGACATTTCTCTGCAGCCGCACATCGAGAAATATCTCACTGCCTGTGATTAGCGCAGCGCAGTGCTGACTTCCTGGCGGGCTCTGCACGTAGGCTGTGCGAACATGCCTGAGCTCATCCTTACTCATACGCAGACGTCGTGTCTGTAGGGTGGAGTCCTCCTGACTCCTCGGCCAGACTTCCTGTCTGCCTGGGTGGAGCTGTCTCCAAGTGGGAGCTCTGAGCTCTATCCCTGGAATGCATATAAACCCAGGTCACAGGTATGTAATTAGCATGCCTGCTTCTGCCACATTCAGGCATATATTGCTAATCCACAGTGACAGTGACACTGGGCCACCTCCACAATAAATAAATAAATAAATAAATAAATATATATATATATATATATATATATATATATATATATATATATATGTATATATATATATATATATATATATATATATATATATATATATATATATATATATATATATACAGTATCTCACAAAAGTGAGTACACCCCTCAATTTTTTGTAAATATTTTATTATATCTTTTCTTGTGACAACACTGAAAAAATTACACGTTGCTACAATGTAAAGTAGTGAGTGTACAGCTTGTATAATAGTGTAAATTTGCTGCCCCTTCAAAATAACTCAACACACAGCCATTAATGTCTAAACTGTTGGCAACAAAAGTGAGTACACCGCTAAGTGAAAATGTCCAAATTGGGCCACCACGTAGACTGATCCACTATTGCTGCTGTGTCTAGTCTAAGAATTTGATCGGGGCCTTGTATCTGAGAGAGGAAGACCAAGGGGCACGAAATGAAAGATCGCCCTTGGGGAATAATCCTCAAGCCGAAATTAAGGTTATTGCTGATCGATGCTCCGCCGACTGACAGGATAGGGCGTCCCAGCTTGTCCACCTGGGGCGAGTTAAGTGGGGGCTGGCAAGCCCTGACCAGTACTGGAGGTGGAGGGAAAATTGAGAGGGAATCTAACTGCTATGTTGGAGCACCAGTTTGCGGTGCGGGTAGAGGACTGGCAGATAGCGCAGAGTGGGGAGCGTAGGTCAGCAAATTGGCGGTCAGAATGACTGTGTGTCGATAATACTCCAGTTCGCGCCAGCTTGGAACTGCGTGAGCCTGGCTGCCTCTTTGACCGAGAATGAACAGTGATAGTTATAAATGAAATTCCCCATATTTATAGCCTAGGTCCACCACCATATCCAATCTAATGCAGAATGGAACTAACTGAAATTGACTGACCTAAAGGAGAAGTGACAGATGGACAATGGTGAGTGGCTCGATTATATGCCACTGGAAATGACGAGTGGCCAGATTGTGCCATTTGAGATATGCTTGTGATGACTGCAAGAGAAAACCTTATCAGAAGGTGAACCATTGGGTAGTGGAAACTGGAGTATTTAGGAATGGGCTGTGATCATGAATGATAGCAACCGTGACTGAGTGTCTGATATGACCAAAATGAAAGTAAATGAAAGCGGTGCGAATCGTTAAGTTGCTGATGCGACTAGGAGTCGAATCGGGCTGAAGAGTGTATGTAATTAAATGAAATGAACAAACGTATGAGGTGACAACCGATGTGAATCGGAGCCTCAATGTGCAACTAGACTCGAATCAGACTGTAAAGCCCCGTACACACGATTGGATTTTCCGACGGGAAATGTTGGCTGTCAGGCTGTTGGTGGAGATATTCACAGAGTTCTGACAAACGTATTTCTTTTTTTTTTCTAGTGATCTTCAGAATAATGTTTTTTTTCTAGTGACCTCAAGAATAATATATATATATATATATATATATATATATATATATATATATATATATATATATATAAAACACAACACCATTATTACATCTTGTATTTTTTAACCTCAAAGATACTATGTGGGTGTCCCTTCTTAAGTTGACATTGTATATTTGAAATGTACCTGCCTACTCATAAACAGACTGTCCTTTTTGAAGTAAAACACATAGCCAAGTATCTGTCAAAACAAACATTTTTAATTCAATAGGGAGCACAAGGTCATATCAAAATAAAGAGCAAGTGTCAGGGCTGGGCTTAGCCCTTCCTTCTCTGAGCTGGCCGCTCAGCTGTCGGCTAATTGCCAGCTCCCATCTCTCTCCAGTTACCCATCTGTTGTTGATTCTCCTCGTCAGTCCTGCCTACTTAAAGCCGTCCAGCTCACTTGATCTCTGCTTTCGCCTTGGTCACATCACAAGAAACCATCTCCTGCATTCCTGTTTAAAGACTGGTTTTGTTGACATCCCTTCTGGCTCCTTATCCTGCTTGCTGTTCCTCTACTTGGATCCCTGACTTCTGGCCTGGCTGATTACCCGATTTGGTTACTGAACTCTGGCTTGGTTGATTACCCGATCTGGTTACTGAACTCTGGCTTGGCTGACTACCTGATCCGGTTACTGGACTCTGGCTATACTTTGACTACGCTTACTCTATTTACCTTTTTATTTTTATTAATAAACAACTGTGATTTTACTGTACTTCTGTCTCGGTCTGGTTCATGGTTTCTGACAGTAGGTGAAGGCCATGAATTCAGAAGATACAGTAAATCCACTTGTTAGTAATATTTTTTCCAGATTGGATGAGCAAGATCACCGCATGGATCAGTTTGCCATGGCTTCACAAACGCTCCTGAGTCACACGGCTCACCTGGAATCCCCCACTGTGGCTGCTCCGGTACAAGCTGAGTTGCAGGCCGTCCCTTCTGCTGTGCCAGTCTCTGTGCAGGCACCCGCCTTGAGTATTACCTCTATAAGAGGTATGTCTGGTTCCGCCCCACTTCCCCAGCGATTTGGGGGCAATCCAGTTCAATGCAGAGGGTTTCTCAACCAAGTTGAGATATATTTTGAGATGCTGCCCCAGGCGTTTCCCACGGACAGAAGTAAAGTAGGATTTGTGATATCTTTGCTTTCTGAGAGAGCCTTGGCCGGGGCTAACCCTCTATGGGAGATGCAAAAACCTGTTGTCTTGAGTTACCCTGTGTTTGTGGCCTCCTTTAAAAGGGTATTTGACATTCCTGCATACTCCGCTTCTGCTGCCAAGTGCCTCATGTCCATCAAACAGAGTACGAGAACTGTTGCCAACTACGCCATTGAGTTCCATACTCTGGCAGCAGAGGTTGCTTGAAACAATGAGGCCCTTGTGGCTGCGTTTTCTCATGGTCTCTCGGATTCCATCAAGGATGAGATAGCAGCCCAAGATATACCCACTGAGCTGGAGAGCTTGATCTTGTTTGCCATTCTTATTGACTCCAGACTCAGAGAAAGACTTTCTTTTAAGGAGCGCTTGTGGAAGCCTCCTGTACGTTTGCCTCCGAGCTTTGCAGTCCCACCCGTGCCTCCTTCACCTCCCATGCCTCCTGGTACCGAGTCGGTCAGTGAAGATGAACCCATGCACTTGGGCTTCACGAGTCTCTCTGCGGATGAGAGAGCCTTTAGGAGGAGAGAGAGCTTGTGCCTTTATTGTGGCCAGGCAGGTCACTTTCTGAAGTCCTGTCCTACCCGTCCTGGGAACACCCGAACCTTGAGGTCGTGTCATGGACAGACCTTAGGTGGCGTTGTGTCGTCCCCAGTTATCTAGAAGGATAAGCCCCTGGTTTTGGTCACCCTTTCTTGGGCTAAGTCATCCATCGAGATACAGGCTCTAATCAATTCTGGGGCTGCAGGCCTGTTCATTGATGCTGTCTTTGTATCAAAGCACTCAATTCCACTGCAGCTGCGTGACACTCCACTTGCCATTGAGGCACTTGATGGGAGACCTCTACAGCCTGCCCATGTGACTCATGAGACGGTTCCGTTGTCCATGGCCGTAGGGGCTCTTCACAATGAGATAATCCAGTTCCAAGTGATTTCCTCTCCTAAGTTTCCGCTGGTTATTGGTTATCCTTGGTTACAGAGGCACATCCCCTCTTTTGATTGGCTCCATGCTGAGATTCTCTCCTGGTCACCTCTTCACTCTCCTCCCTGCCAGAGAAGTACCGCGATTTTAGCGATGTCTTTGACAAAGGTCAAGCCGGTAGTTTGCCTCCACACTGGCCGTATGATTGAGCAATTGACCTTCAACCTGGTGCCACTCCCCCTCGTGGCTGTATTTACCCTCTTTCGGTCTTGGAGGATAAAGCCATGGAGGAGTATGTTGCAGACGCACTTTCTCGGGGTTTCATCCGCAAATCCTTGTCTCCTGCTGGTGCTGGTTTCTTCTTCATGAAGAAGAAGAGCAGTGAACTAAGACCTTGTATTGGTTATAGGGGTCTCAATCATTTCACGATTAAGAATGCCTACCCGATCCCGTTGATTACAGAGTTATTTGACCACCTCAAGGGAGCAACGGTTTTCACTAAGCTTGATCTGAGAGGGGCTTACAATCTTGAGGATTAAGGAGGGCGACGAGTGGAAAACTGCGTTTTATACCAGAACAGGCCATTATGAGTATCTCGTAATGCCTTTTGGCCTTTGTAACACCCCGGTAGTTTTCCAGGAATTTATTAACAATGTCCTCCGAGATTTGTTGCAGTTATGTGTGGTGGTTTATGTCGATGATATCCTCATATTTTCCAAGTTCCTGGAGAGCCACCACACAGATGTCTGTCATGTGCTGGAGAAGTGTGAATTCCATTGTGAACAGGTTAAATTTCTGTCATTTCCACTGCTGGTTTTTTGATGGACCCAGTGAAACTTTCGGCAGTCCTACAGTGGCCTCAACCCATGGGGTTACGTCCTCTGCAGCGTTTCCTGGGTTTTGCCAACTATTATCGGAAGTTTATTCGTAGCTTCTCGTCTCTGGTCAAGCCTCTGACCGATATGACCAGAAAGAGCGGTAACCCACAGAGTTGGTCTCCGGAGTCCATTAAGGCCTTTAAAAGTCTCAAGGCTGCCTTTGTTTCTGCTCCTTGGTTGGCACATCCTGATCCTACATTACCTTTTATCCTTGAGGTTGATGCTTCTGAGACTGGTGTTGGCGCCCTTCTGTCTCAGCGTCCTACCTCTGAGAGTGCTATGCATCCTTGTGGCTACTTTTCCAAGAAATTGTCACCTGCCGAGTGCAATTACGAGATTGGTGACAGAGAGCTGTTGGCAATCATTTTAGCCCTGAAAGAATGGAGACATCTCCTCGAAGGTGCCACTGTGCCGGTTCTCATTCTTACTGACCATAAGAATCTCACATTCTTGTCTGAGGCTAAACGCCTCTCTCCCAGAAGGACGGGATGGGCTCTTTTCTTGTCAAGTTTCAATTACATTGTCTCATTCTTACCTGGTACTAAGAATGTAAGGGCTGATGCCTTTTCACGACAATTTTCCTCTACTTCCAAGTTGGAGCTGGTTCCGGTTCCTGTGAATCCTCCTGATCATATTCTGGCTACAGTTCGCACCAGTCTTACTTCTTTGGGTGACAAAATTCTTGCTGCTCAGGTCGATGCTCCTCCTGAAAAATCTTGTGACCGCTGCTTTGTCCCAGAGTACTGCAGTGCTCCAGACTTACCATTCTTCCAAGGCAGCTGGCCACCCTGGTAAGAATCAATTTGTTTGGACCGTTTCCCAACAATTTTGGTGGCCTAGTCTATGTGCTGATGTAACTGCCTTCGTAGCTGCCTGTTCCATGTGTGCTCAGAGTAAGACTCCACGACATCCTCCAGTGGGCCTCCTACAACCCATACCCAATGGAGAGAGGCTCTGGACCGACCTGTCTATGGATTTCATTGTGGAGTTGCCCAACTCCCAAGGCAGCACAATTACCCTTATGGGGGTTGTCCGGTTCTCAAAGATGTGTCATTGTATTCCACCTAAGAATTTGTCCACTTCTAAGGAACTGGCTTCCATTTTTGCTCGGGAGATCTTTCGCTTACATAGGCTACCCAAGGTGATTGTCTCGGACAGGGGTAGTAAGTTTGAGTCACGGTTCTGGTGAGCCTTTTGTGCACAGCTGGGAATTCAGCTTGTTTTCTCCTCTGCATATCACCCGCAGTCTAATGGGGCCACAGAATGAGCCAATCAGTCCTTGTAGCAATTCCTACGTTGCTATATTTCTGACCATCACAACAAGTGGTCAGACCTATTACCATGGGCAGAGTTTGCGCACAACAGTGCCTTGAATTCTGCTTCCTGATTGTCTCAGTTTATGGCGATTTATGGTTTCCAACCTTCCATGGTGCCTGACTCGTTTGTTCCGCAGAGTATTCCTGTGCTAGAGGAGCATCTCCGTGGTCTTCGTTCCACTTGGGCACAAGTCCAGGAGGCTTTGTGTCATGCTAATGATAGGTACAGACTCCATGCTGACCGCAGATGCCTGCCTGTGCCTTCCTACCAGGTTGGGGACAGGGTCTGGCTGTCATCTCGCAACCTCCGACTTCGTATTCCCTCACTGAAGTCTGCACCTCGGTTTATTGGGCCTTTCCCTATACTTTGCAAGATTAACTCAGTGGCTTACGCGTTGGACCTTCCTCCTAGTATGCGCATCTCAAATGTGTTTCATGTCTCCTTATTGAAACCTTTGGTCTGCAACCGCTTTACCACCTCGGTGCCACACCCTCACCCTATACAGGTTGAGTACCATGAGGAGTATGAAGTACGATCCATTGTTGACTCCCGTAGGTTCTGTGGGTGCATACAGTACCTGGTGCATTGGAAGGGGTACAGTCCGGAGGAACGCTCTTGGGTCTCATCCTCGGACGTACATACCCCTGTCCTCCTCCGTGATTTCCATAGATGTTTTCCCCTCAAGCCCTGTGGTCCTCCGAGGGGGAGCGGTTATTGATGAGGGGTTACTGTCAGGGCTGGGCTCAGCCCTTCCTTTTCTGAGCTGGCTGCTCAGCTGTCAGCTAATTGCCAGCTCCCATCTCTCTCCACAGTTATCCAGCTGTTGTTGATTTTGCGCGTCAGTCCTGCCTACTTAAAGTCGTCCAGCTCACTTGATCTCTGCCTTCGCCTTTGTCAACATCACAGAGACTTTCTCCTGCGTTCCTGTTGAAGACTTGCTCGACTGACGTTCCTTCTGGCTCCTGATCCTGCTTGCTGTACTACTACGTTTATCTCAGGCTCTATGACATTTGCTTGGCTGTCTACCCAATCCGGTTACTGAACTCTGGCTTGTTTTGACTACGCTTACTCTGTTTACATTATTATTATTATTATTATTATTATTATTATTATTATTAAACAAGTGTGATTTAACTTTACTTCTGTCTCAGTCCGATTCATGGTTCCTGATAGTGGCTCTGTCATGAGTGATGCTCAGTTTTACCGCCGCAGTTTAACAAAAGCAGGATAACTAAAGCTGGATGAAGATACAACAAGAACTCTGCTCCACTCTGCAAGACAGCAAGCAAACCAGGATTTTACATTTATTTTATATCAAGTCAGATTCCCTCTCTATCCACTAACATGCTCCTCATTCTCTTCCTTCTCACATCAGTGTCTTCTATCCTCAAATTATCCTTACTCTGCCCCTCCTCTCTACCCTGCAGCATGCACATATCACCCTCACTCCTACCCTCTCCCTACTACTGCACCCATCATCTCCTGAATTTGCTGCACCCACATGCTGGCATAAACACCAGGGCCAATAGACACATGCGCTCATGCACATCCCACTCCCATCTTGCCTTCCTCACCCTCCTCCTTCTCCTAGTCTCAGGTGACATTTCTCCTAATCCTGGTCTGCCATTCTCCAACTGCAAGCCACATATCCAATACCCCTCCTCCTCTGGCAACCACCGCAATACACTCAGTTTAATTTCTATCCCCCTGCTTCCTCAAAGCAGCCCACCTATCTCATGCTCCCTTTGGAATGCCCGCTCCATCTGTACCAAGCTAACATCTGTACATGACCTCTTCATCTCTCATGACTTTTACGTACTCGCCATAACCGAAACCTGGCTTCAAAATTTGGACTCAGCTTCTCCTGCTGCCCTCTCCCATAGTGGCCTCCATTGGACTCACTACCCCAGACGCAACAGACAGAAAGGAGGTGGAGTTGGATTCCTTCCATCCCCACAAAGCACCTTCCAAGTCCTTCCTATCCCTCCCTCTCTATCCCTCTCTTCTTTCAAGATGCACTGTATTCGTCTGTTTTCTCCTATTTCTCTGAGGATTGCAGCAATTTATTGGCCTCCTGGACCGGTACCGCGCTTTCTTGATGACTTTGCTGCCTGGCTACCCTACTTTCTCTTCTATGAAATACCCACGATCATTCTTGGTGACTTCAACATTCCTGTCAATGTTAACAGCCCAACTACAGCTAAACTTCTTGACTTCACCTCATCTTTTGACCTAATACACTGGACACATACTTTCACTCACTCCAATGATAATACCCTTGACCTTGTATTCTCCCATCTCTGCAACCCTGGCAACCTCACAAACACCCCCTTTCCTCTCTCTGATCACAACTTCATATGTTTCACTGTATCCTTGCCTCCAACCACCCATCCCTCCAAGCAGCAAACAATTACTTGTAAGAACCTTCGCCACCTTAACCATTCTCTTCTCTATTCTGCTACTGACCACCTATATGACATAATCTCTCCCCTGTCCTGTCCTGACCTGGCCACCTCTGTCTACAACTGTTCGATCTCATCATCACTAGAAGCACTTGCTCCTCTAACCACACACAGAATCAGGCCCTGACCGTTACAACCCTGGCAAACTGACAACACTAGAAATCTCAAGAGACATTGTCGTGCTCTTGAACGACTGTGGCGTAAAACCAAATGCCTGCAAGACTTCACCCTATATAAATCTGCCCTTCTAAAATACAATTCCTGCCTCCATGCTGCCAATCAAGCCTACTTTGACTCTCTTATTAATACTTTGTCATCCAGTCCCCGTCGCTTCTTCTCAACCTTTAACTCTCTGCTTCGTCCCCCACCCCCTCTACCCTCTAACTCACTCACTGCCCAAGAGATTGCCAATCACTTCAAAGACAAGATTGATGCAATTCTTGAGGACACCTCCACTGTGCGTACATCTTCCCCACCCAACATAGCTTGCCTAACAGCACATTCAGCACTCTCCTCTTTTGAATTGGCTACTACTGAAGAGGTTACAAAATTTTTCTCAGATACTCACCTAACCAATTGTCCCTTGGATCCTGTTCCCTCACAACAACTACGGTCACCCTCTTCTTCTATCCTATGCTCCCTTACTCACATCTTCAATCTCTCCCTCTCTAGTGACACCTTCCCTTCCCCTCTAAAACATGCCCAGATCACTCCCATACTTAAAAAGCCCTCACTGAACCCCACCAATCTAAACAACTTAAGACCCATCTCATTGCTCCCATTCACCTCTAAACTTCTAGAATGCTTAGTCGACAACCGTCTTAGCTCCTACCTCAGTGAAAATAACCTTCTTGACCCATTACAGTCTGGCTTTCGCTCGCAGCACTCCACGGAAACTGCCTTACTAAAGCTCACTAATGATTTACTAACTGCTAAATCAACAGCCAATAATCCATACTCCTATTACTTGACATCTCTGCGGCCTTCGATACTGTTGACCACCCGCTCCTTCTCAATAAACTACATTCCCTTGTCCTCCGAGATTCTGCTCTATCCTGGTTCTCTGCCTATCTATCACAGCGCTCCGTCAGTGTCCCCTACAACTCTGTCTCCTCCTCTCCATTACCTCTTTCTGTGAGGGTCCCCCAAGGCTCTGTCCTTGGACCCCTTCTCTTCTGTATCTACACCTCATTCCTTGGTCACTTGATAACCGCCCACGGCTTCCAATACCACTTATACGCCGATGACACCCAAATCTATCTGTCTACTCCTCACCTCAATCCTTCAGTCTCCTCTCGCATTACTAACTTACTAACTGACATATCAGCATGGATGTCGCACCACTTCCTTAAACTAAATCTCTCCAAAACTGAGCTATTAATATTCCCCCCCACCCGTGCCCCCCTCCATGACTTTTCCATCAAAATCAACAGTGCGACTATCAGTCCCTCCCCTCACGCCAGGGTACTAGGTGTAATCCTAGACTCTGACTTGTCATTTCAGCCCCAAGTCCAATCGTTGTCAAAAGTTTGTAGAATTCACCTCCGTAACATCTCTATTTCGTTCCCCTTTTTTTCAAATGAAACCACCAAGCTCCTCATTCACTCGCTTGTTATCTCTCGCCTTGACTATTGCAACTCCCTTCTCATTGGCCTGCCTCTCCATAGTCTATCCCCTCTTCAGTCTATCATGAATCCTGCTGCCAGACTTATCCACCTTACCAACCGCTCAGTGTCTGCCAACCCTCTCCTCCAATCCCTACACTGGCTCCCAATTACCCAGCAAATTAAATTCAAAATACTAACCACAACATACAAAGCCATTCACAACTCTGCCCTGAGCTACATCACCAATCTTGTCTCCAAATATCACCCAAATCGTCCTCTCCGCTCTTCTCAAGACCTCCTACTCTCAAGCTCTCTCATCCCTCCTCCCATGCTCGTCTCCAGGATTTTTCCAGAGCCTCTCCCATCCTCTGGAACTCGCTACCTCCACTGAACCAGCTATCCCCTACTCTTGCTACCATCAGGCGATCCTTGAAAACTCATCTCTTCAGGACAGTCTTTCACGTCTCCAACGAATCTTCTACCACTTCCATCAGCTCATTCCCCACAGTTACTCACTTTTTGTACCACCTGCCCCACCCTATTAGATCGTAAGCTCTTCTGAGCAGGGTCCTCTTAATCCTCTTGTATTTTATTGTATTGTAACTGTATTGTCTCCTTTTATATTGTAAAGCGCTGCATAAAATGTTGGCACTATATAAATCCTGTGTAATAATAATGAGACAAAATGACTAAACTGAGCTGACGTGAATCGGTGCATCGCTGAAATTACTGGATTTGGATCGGAATGTGAGGCATATGAAATGAAATAAATGAAATAATTGCCATGACAGAGGCATGAATTGATGTGCCGCAATTGCGACTGACAGCGAACCAGACTATGGAGCATGGAATGGAAATGGAATGACTAAAACGAGCCGGCACGAATCAGTGTGTCGCTGATGTGACTGGATTTGAATCTGAGTGTAGGGTATATAAATGGAACGATTGCCATGACAGAGGCACGAATCGGTGTGCCACAATTGCAACTGACAACGAACTGGACTGTGGAGCATGGAATCGAATGGGACGAAATTACCAAATCAAGTCGACATTACCCGGTACATCGCTGCTGCGACTGGATCTGAATCGGAGTGTAGGGTATATGAAATGATTGCCATGACAAAGGCAAGAATCGGGATGCCGCAATTGTGACTGACAGCGAACCGGACTGTGGAGCGCGGAATGGAATGAGACGAAAAAGACTAATCGAGCCAACATGAATCGGCGAGCCGCTGATGCAGGTGGATTCAAATCGGAGTGAAGGGTATGCGAAATGTAACTTACGAAATGATTCGCCATGACAGAGACAGGAATCAGTGTGCCGCAATTGCAACTGACAATGAACCAGACTGTGGAGAATGGAATGGCATGAAACAAGATGACTAAATGAGCCAACATGAATCGGTGCTTCGCTGATGTCACTGGCTTCGAATGGGAGTGAAGGGTATACGAAATAAAATGATTGCCATGACAGAGGCACGAATCGGTGTGCAGAAATTGCGGCTGACAGCGAACCGAACTGTGGAGCATGGAATTAAATGAGATGAAATTACTAAAAGAAGCCGACATGGATCAGTGTGTCGCTACTGCGACTGGATTCGAATCGGAGTGTACGTTATATGAAGTGAGTGAAATGATTGCTATGACAGAGGCACAAATCGGTGTACCGCAATTGCGACTGACAGCAAACCGGATTGTGGAGCATGGGATGAATATGAGGTGAAATGACTAAAACAAGTTGACACGAATCGGTGCGTTGCTAATGCAACTGGATTTGAATCGAAGTGTAGGGTGTGTGGAATGAACAAAGTGATTGCCATGACAGAGGCATGAATCGGTGTGCTGCTGCCAGTGGAGTACCAAGAGGGGGGCGGGCGGCCCCAGGTACCACACACTGGGGGGGATGTCAGGTCAGTGCCCCCCTCCAGGACTGAAGCGGTGACAGCTCAGCGGGGCGGGTTTAGGGCAGGTCAGTGGAGGGAGAGGTGAGCTGCAGTGGTGTTGCACGGGGGGGTGCGGGGTGACACCACTGCACCAACGATCCCCTCCTCTCGCAGCCGCGGGCTGTCTGAGCAGTCCTGGATGTCTCACACAGGCACAGCCGAGCAGAGTAAAGCCACCTCCCCCTCCTCTCTGTTTATGTGTACACTGGGGGGAGGGGACCTGCTGAGCATGTGCCGCGCTGATCTGAGGTACTGAATGGGGGGGTCTGTACTGTTATATTCTCTAAGTTGTGAGAGACACAAGACTCTGATCTGGAACAACTGATGCTTATTTCAGTACTCACTGTACACTCCAACATGCATCTCAGGACAGGTATATCTTATTATGCTTCCATACATGTGCTCTAAGATGCCTACTATACCCCTTGACACTTGTCATCACTCCTGGGTGGAGCCAGCCTTAAAGTGACAGTACATGTGGAACCTTCAGGTATAACTCCTTCCATCCATCCCTAAAAAAAAAAAAAATCACAACAAAAACAAGAACAGGCACAAAACATTAACTAATAACTGTTCAATAACAGTCTTCCAAACACAAGAGATTCACAGGACTTCTCCCTCATCCAGATGTGAGACCAAGCTTCCAGGGACAGCTGCAGGGATAAAATGGCATCCGATCACTTTCGGCGGCCCTGTCGAAAGTCTTGTAACCGTTCTTGCAGCTAAAACTGGTCTGGAGGGCAATAGTGTCGTTGAGGGCAGACACCGAGCGACTTGAGACCGGAGGAAACAGGGCTGGCCAAAATGGGCACCGGTGGGGCCAAGAAGGGATCCACTAGCTCAGAGGGTGAACAAACCTCCGGACCAGGGCTGGAGGGCTCTGTTGGAGTTGAGCTCAAAAGTTCAGAGTCCCCCCAATCATCAGTCCCGGTGCATCCTGATCCGCTGGGAGCAGATCCTTGCGACACTGGTGGTTCAGCCAGCGCCAGGGATTCGTGCAGTTGAGAACGAGGACGCAGTTGGTCTGCATGCCGTCTGCAAATGGAACCATCTTCCAGGCAGACCCTATACGTCTTGGGCCCCAAAGAAATGACAGCAGGAAGCCAACGGGTGCTGGAAGCCCCATGAGATCGGGCCCATACCTTTTGTTGGGCTGTGAATGGGGGGAGCTCATCGTGTCTGACCATCATCTTGTTTTGGGACTGCAGTACATGTTCCTGGATTGTTTGAGGGGAGAGCAAAACAGTCCATGGCTGCCGACCCAGAAGGAGTTCTGCTGGAGTTTTCCCAGTGGTTGCATGTGGTGTGTTTCTGTAAGCAGAAAGGAAGGAGTCCAGCTGCTGGGGTGACAGGGACTGTTGTTTACTTGCAGCCACTGTAGCTTTGAAATAGCGTTTGAAAGTCTGCACAAATCGTTCTGCTTGACCATTTGTAGCCGGTTGGTAAGGTGCAGTCAACTTGTGCTTGATGTTGTGGGCAGTCAGGAAACGCTGAAACTCCTGACTGGTGAATTGTGCACTGTTGTCCATGACGATCTCTCTGGGGTATCCAAACATAGCAACGAGATGTAACAGTATGGAAACCATTGCCTTAGTCATTAGCTGAGTAACAGGAATGACCTCAGGCCACTTTGAATGAGTGTCCACTATGATCAAGAAGGTGTGTCCTCTGATCGGGCCTGCAAAGTCCAAGTGTAGGCGAAACCAAGGGCCAAGTCCAGGGCTGGATGCACCCTCGAGGAGGGTCTCTTGCAGTTTGTGCACATCCGGCGCAAGCATTCACATATATCGTGATATCTGAGTCTAGATTTGGCCACCACACATAGCCTCGGGCCTTTTGTTTCATACGTGTACCCCCCAGGATGACCAGTATGTAGCAAGTCCAGAATATGTCTCCGGAGGGTCTGTAGAATGATCACTCGTCTCCCCATAAAACACAGTTGCCAGCCACAGTTAATTCCATATGCCTTCGGAAATAAGGTTCATAATCCTGTGTGACGGTTGTAGGCCAACCGGACTGTACCCAGGAGAGTATTGTTTTCAGAAATGTATCCTTGGCTTTATGGGCTGCTATCTCCCCAGAAGACAAGAAGGACAGGCTGGTGTAATGACAACTCTTGACCGGTGTAGAAGAGTCCACTGACGTCCTTGTCAGTCGGGACATTGCGTCCGCATTAGCATTGGCATCATGACCGTGATACTGGATTTTGTAGCTGTATGCTCCCAAGAATAGGGCATAGCATTAGAGGCGGGCTGCAGTAGTCTGAGAGATGCCTTTGTCAGGGCTAAAGATCTGAAGGGGTGGTTTATAGTCCGTCAGTATGGTGAATTCCCTACCATACAGGTAAAGATGAAACTTCTTAATTGCCCATATCAGCACAAGAGCCTCTTTGTCAATGTGTGAGTAATTACTTTCTGCTTTTGTCAAAGACCTGGAGGCAAATGCCACTGCTTTTTCTGACCCATCTGGTAAGATGTGAGATAGTACAGTCCCCAGACCATAGGGTGAGGCATGACAAGCCAAGGTGAGAGGCTTCTGGAGGTCATAGTGCACGAGCATACGTGACGCCAACAGCTTCCGCTTAGAAACTTCGAAAGCACGTTGGCATGCAGCCGACCAGTCCCATCTGGAGTGTTTCTCCAAAAGCTTGTTTAACAGAAACAAGGTGTGTGCCAGATCTGGCAGGAATTTGTGGCAATAGTTCAGCGAGCCAAGGCATGATCGCAGCTGCTAGACGTTGGTTGGGGCTGGAGCTTTGACTAAAGCATCAACCTTGGCTTCCGTGGTGTGTATACCCTCCGCACCCACAAGGTGGCCACAAAACTCACTTTTTAGACCCTGCTCTTGGAGTCTCGCCAACACAAGCTCTACATTCCGCTTGTGTTCCTGCTCTGTCCATCCCGTGATGAGCATGTCATCTAACAGGCACTGCGTGAAAGGAATGTCCGCCAAAATCTCGTCCATTTTTCGTTGCCAAATGGCTGGGGCGGAGGCTACACCAAACACCATCCGATTGTATTCATGCAGTCTTGAGGGTGTTGATGGTTAGAATCTTGTGGGAAGAAGGATGGACCTCAAACTGTAAATAGGCTTGTCTGAGATCAAGCTTGGTAAACTTTTGACTCCGTGCAAGAGAGGCAAAAATGTCATCTACTCTGGGTAGGGGATACTGGTCTATCTCCAGTTGGGAGTTCAGTGCCATGTGGAAATTGCCATAAATGCGTAAGTCCCCATTTGCTTTTTTTACTGGTACAACTGGTGATGCCCACTCACTGTGCTCTACCTTTGCTTTACCTTTGAGATGACACTTCCGTTCCTCCAGCCGACTTAGTTCCACTTCCACTCCTGCTCGGAGTGCAAAAGGTACTGTCCGAGCTTTGAAGAACCTGAGCGCTGGGTTTCAGCTTGAGTCTCACACAGTCATGTTTTATTTTTCCCAACTGGTCATCAAAGATCTTTGGGAACCACTGCTTCAGGGACACCACCAATCCCTCATTATCGCCTAATGGAATTGTAACGGTGTTACAGGTATTTATGGCGATGTCTGGCATACCAAAGTGAGCAATCCAGTCTCTCCCAAAGAGAGGGGGTCCCCCATTTTCTAGGATATATAACGGCAGTCTCTTTGTCTGACCCTTGTACAATACCTGTTCTTTCGCGTAACCCAGTGGGTGGAGTATCTGATTTGAGTATGTCTGCAGTTTGATTGGTATTGTGCGGACAGTTGTTCAGGTCTGAAGTTGTCTCCATTGTTTCTGGGTGATAACTGAAACTGCAGCTCCTGTGTCTACATCCATCTTGAGTTTCTTTCCCTCAACGGTTACCTCTACAGTCATTGCGGAGGGTGCTGAATGCATATGATGTATGTCTAATCTGTGGAGCACTTCCTCATCCTCTGACTCAGATGATGATGTATATCTTCCCACCATATATGTCTTTGTCTTGGGGTTCAGAGGTTGTTTATTTTGCACATTCTTACTATGGCACACTCGCTTAAGATGGCCTGTCTTACCGCAATTATGACAGGTTTGATCCTTAAACTGGCAGACTTTGTGGTCATGGTCTGTATTCCCACAACGGTAGCAAGCTGACTCCCGGCTTGGTGGGGGTCTGTATTTCCAGTTTGCAGCAGTTGGCTTGACTGCTGTTCTGAATACTTCCTGTTTCACCTCTTCCCTTCTGCCCTGGGGGTTCAATTTCTCTGTATCTTTCACAGCCATCTCCATCACTGAAGCTATCTCAATTGCCTTTGTAAGGATAAGGTCTTTCTCTGTTAACAGTCTCTTTTGGCTAGACTCACTGTTCACTCCCATGATGAACTTATCTCTCAGTGCAGTAGGTAAGTACTCTCCAAAAGAACAGGTACAGGTTAGTCTGCGAAGAGCGAGCACATAAGCTTTAATTTCTTCATCTGCACACGGCTGCCGCTGATAGAACTGGAATCTTTCTGCAATCTCTACTGGTTTAGGCTGGAAGTGATCCTCTAACAGTGTCAGGAGCTCTGCCAATGTCTTAGTTGCTGGTTTTACAGGGGAAAGGAGAGCCCTAAGAGTGTCATATATCTTAGCACCAACCACTGTCAGAAATACTGCTACTTGCCTGTTGCCTGGGATGGCATTTGCACTGAAATACTGTTCCATTCTCTCAACCCAGGAACTCCAGGATGTCTGTTCCCCATCAAATTCACTTAAAGTGGATGTAAATCCAATGTCATCCTTTCTAAACTACTGCCATAGGGGTTATCTATAAGGATGGGAAAATGGTGACTCGCGCTAAAACAAACTATAGTGTATGTGGTTGAAAGGTAACCACAACCTTAGTGAAATCCAAATACAAAATGAAAATGTGATAATATATGACAAACCACACTATGCAAAATTTGAGGGAGTATTCAAACCCCCCTTAAGCAAATATAGAGAATATATACAATAATATATCAAAATTGGTGCAAAAAAATCTTTAAACGCAAAAGGTTACAGTGTATGATATAAACAAATAAAAATTAGAAATAATGGAAAAATAGTCCATATACGAAAACACCCAAAAAGTGATATTGGCTGTGAAATCCTGCTATTCCGGAACTCCCAGGGGTCATGATGGAGGCTGGAATGGGACATCAGGGACTGTAGTACAGATGAATGGATCCACAGGGAAAAAAGACTTGGCCCTCAGCAAGTAGTATCATCATAAAAGAGAGAAAGAGGAGGGCTCCGATAGTGTAAAATCAAACGGTATTTATTTAAAAATATAGTAAACACTCACATGTAAAATAGGAAAGAACATCCTCAGAAGAAGAACAGTCTGTGGCACCGGCCGGATGATCACAGACAGCCCGTCCTGCTGGAGTTGCAACGACAGTGGGAGGTGACGCGATAATACCGCTCAGCCCTACGCTGCGTTTCGCAAAAGAATTGCGTCTTCCAGGGGCACGGGCGGCACATCACATCACCTCCCTTAAATAACAGTAGAAGTCTCGCTCTGGGTTCCACCCACACTGGACTTCTGCAATAGCCTGGAATGCACATTGACAGAATACATGTGCGCATGCGCGCCCTAGGTCCCGGACTGCATCAGATGATGCTACGTCAGGCGGCTGACTAAACGAACACGGAATAGAAGTTGGTGGAATGCCTGTGCGTTTGATTACGTGATATGTATATCGAATGAATTAATTTACTGTTAAGATCATCGTTCTGGGTCCTCACACCTGGAGCAC
The DNA here is from genome assembly GCA_037952925.1 of Lithobates clamitans. Classification (NCBI taxonomy): domain Eukaryota; kingdom Metazoa; phylum Chordata; class Amphibia; order Anura; family Ranidae; genus Lithobates; species Lithobates clamitans. Next base: position 2,270,094 of record JBBGZY010000339.1, on the reverse strand, counting down.
CGGATGAGCTCTCTTTTTTCCGACCACTTCGGTTTTGTGGGTTGATCTGCGTTTAGTTCATTATTGGGTATTTTATATTTCTAGTGCCAGTATATTAGTTTATTTTTATTTTATAATTTTATTAAACATTTTTCCTTTATATATGCATTTACATGCACATTCATCTCTTTAAATGTTGCATGTAAATTCCAGGATGGCCACTAGGGGTCTTCTCTCCCCCCTTCTTTATGTCCCCTCAGGCCCCATTTTTATATTTTGTTTGTATGTGTCACGATTCAGGCCGGGCGGGCTTTTAATATTATGTTTCAGCATACATTTAGAATATCCGCCCCGATGTTGACACACATCATTTGATGGAATGTGAACCCCTCGAGGACATGCATCCTATTGATTTGACCAGGTATCATATGTAAATATGACAGACCCTCTATTAGTGATTGGTGTTTATAATACATTTTACTGTTGCAGCCTCGGGTGCCTATGCGCACTAGATTGGCCGCCACTCTTTGTTCCGGGTTCCATTTCACTTTATCGCTGTTACCTCTGGTGCCTGCGCACACTCGAGTGGCCGCGATTCTCACTTTGGGTCCATCTAACTAGCCGCTTGACTTAGCATCATGTGACGAAGGTAGGGATTTAGGGCGCGCATGCGCACAGGCATTCCACCAACTTCTATTCCGGGTTCGTTTAGTCAGCCGCCTGACGTAGCATCATGTGATGCAGGTCAGGACCTAGGGCACGCATGCGCACATGTATTCTGTCAATGTGCGTTCCAGGCTATTGCGGAAGTCCAGTGTGGGTGGAACCCAGAGCGAGGCTTCTACTGTTATTTAAGGGAGGTGATGTGATGTGCCGCCCGTGCCCCTGGAAGACGCAATTCTTTTGCGAAACGCAACGTAAGGCTGAGCGGTATTATCGCGTCAACTCCCACTGTCGTTGCAACTCCAGCAGGATGGGCTGTCTGTGATCATCCGGCCGGTGCCACAGACTGTTCTTCTGCTGAGGATGTTCTTTCCTATTTTACATGTGAGTGTTTACTATATTTTTAAATAAATACCGTTTGATTTTACACTATCGGAGCCCTCCTCTTTCTCTCTTCTATAAAGATACTACTCTGCTGAGGGCCAAGTCTTTTTTCCCTGTGGATCCATTCATCTGTACTGCAGTCCCTGATGTCCCATTCCAGCCTCCATCCTGACCCTTGGGAGTTCCGGAATAGCAGGATTTCACAGCCCATTTAGACCCTCTGTAACGGGGGGTCATGTGGTTCTGGTAAGCGGCCAGGCACTCTATCTATGGTGGTGGACCCATACACCTAGGATTCCATACAATCGGATAACCTTGGATTGTCATATCACTTTTTGGGTGTTTTTGTATATGGACTATTTTTCCATTATTTCTAATTTTTATTTGTTTATATCATACACTGTAACCTTTTGCGTTTAAAGATTTTTTTGCACCAATTTTGATATATTATTGTATATATGCTCTATATGTGCTTAAGGGGGGTTTGAATACTCCCTCAAATTTTGCATAGTGTGGTTTGTCATATATTATCACATTTTCATTTTGTATTTGGTTTTCACTAAGGTTGTGGTTACCTTTCAACCACATACACTATAGGTTGTTTTAGCGCGAGTCACCATTTTCCCATTTTATGTTGTGTGTTTGTGTCACATATAGGACATCGCAGCATATATTATATATATTCTTTTGATGCGCAGTTATTTTTCACTTTTTTCTTGTTATCTATAAGGATATACATGCCTCCTGTATGTATTTTTACCTGTCAAATGTCTCCCCTCTGTCTGTTATGAGAGCCGAAAAACTGCAGATTCTGTGGGTGGGTCTGTTGTCTGGAGCTTGGTGGGTGGAGTCGTGATGTCAGTAGACTCCCCGCCCACCTCTACACTCCCCTTGTCAATATGCATTTTCTCCTGTGTGTTTCTTACACTGAACTTCTGCTATGATCTTTAACATCCAGTGAAAAGACAGGAAAGTAACCACATGACTTCAGCATGCCAAATCATGCTGAGGTGTGGAACAGCCAATCCTTGCAGAGCTGCTGAAGAAAGGAGTGGGGGTGGGAATTAAAAGATAATGCATGTCTTAGGCTAGTGCACGAGATATGTAAATCACCTGTCACTCACAGCAAGGGGGAGGATTTGACAAAGTTTTTCTCTGTTTGTCAAGATTTATCTCACTGAACAATAAAAGAGGATTGCTCAGAGGTGGATTAACTCGTTGTGGCAAGACTGGGCTCAAATGATAGGAAATCTTATACTCTACTTTATGACATAAAAAAAATAAAAAAAAATTGGGGTTTACATCCACTTTAATGTCCCGATCAATGACATTTTCCTGCTGGGCTCTGAGAGTGGTTTTATCCAGGTGACAATCCACACTGCCTTTGTCTCTCTCTCAGACTGATAGACACTTTGTAAATCCCATCCTTGTCGCCACTGTTATATTCTCTGAGTTGTGAGAGACACAAGACTCTGATCTGGAAAAACTGATGTTTATTTCAGTACTCACTGTACACTCCAACATGCATCTCAGGACAGGATATCTTATTATGCTTCCTTACATGTGCTCTAAGATGGCTACTATACCCCTTGACCCTTGTCATCACTCCTGGGTGGAGCCAGCCTTAAAGTGACATAAAGTTTACTTAGTAAACTTAGTAAAGTTAGTAAAGTTTATTAGTAATAATAACAACATAAGGTTAACTTGACATTTTCACACTGAAGAAATTAACTTCCTGGATGTATGTGTGTATCGTCGTAATGATAGATTGGAAACAAAAGTTTATTTTAAAGCAACAGACAGAAACAGTTACCTTCCAATTTCTAGTGGCCATCTCCTGTGGCTCAAAAACATTCCAAAGGGAGAGATTATGAAGGTCAGGAGAAATTGCTCCGAGGACACTAACTTAATTCTTCAATCTAGAATTTTAACTGAGAGGTTTGAAGTCAGAGACTATGACCCGCAACAATTGGAAAAAGTGGCTGAAGAAGTAGGCTCTGTCTCAAGGGATGTTAAAGAAAGAGATGTAAATATCATCCCGAAATTAAATATGAATAAAGAATGGGGGAGTGGTTAAGAAAGTTTTGGATCCACCAAAACGGCCTCAATCTTTCTGGGACAGGAACGGCTTCTTTTCTTGTAGGAGGTGTAAGGCCTGCAGAGAGGTCTCCAGACCAATTAAAGGACTAGAAACATTCAGTTCTCCCACCAATAATAAAAGCTTTGATATTAACTGCTTCAGCCCCGGAAGAATTTACCCCCTTCCTGACCAGAGCACTTTTTGCGATTCAGCACTGCGTCGCTTTAACTGACAATTGCGCGGTCGTGCGACGTGGCTCCCAAACAAAAATGACGTCCTTTTTTCCCACAAATAGAGCTTTCTTTTGGTGATATTATATCACCTCTGCGATTGTTATATTATTTGCGCTATAAACAAAATAAGAGCAACAATTTTGACAAAAATGCATTATTTTTAACATTTTGCTATAATAAATATCCCCCAAAAATATATAAAAAAAACTTTTTTTTCCTCAGTTTAGGCCGATACGTATTTTTCTACATATTTTTGGTAAAAAAAATCGCAATAAACGTTTGATTGGTTTGCGCGAAAGTTATAGCATTTACAAAATAGGGGATAGTTTTATGGCATTTTTATTAATATTTTTGTTTTTACTAGTAATGGTGGCGATCAGCGATTTTTATTGTGACTGCGACATTATGGCGGACATGTCAGACATTTTTGACACATTTTTGGGACCATTGTCATTTATACAACAATCAGTGCTATAAAAAGAGGGGGTTAACCGCTAAGGGGCGGGGAGGGGTTAAGTCAGTACTGGGGAGTGATTTCTAACTGTAGGGGGATGGGCTAGCTGTGGCACTTCACTGATCTCTGCTCCCGATGACAGGGAGCAGAGATCAGTGAGACTGTCACTAGGCAGAACGGGGAGATGCTTGTTTACATCAGCATCTCCCCGTTCATCCTCTCCGTGAGGCGATCGCGGGTATCCCCGCGGCGATCGAGTCTGCGGGACCCGCGGCCCGACTCACAGAGCTCCCGGCCGACGCCGGCACGCACGCAATGGCACGGCGGGGAATTCAAATGGATGTACCTGTAAGCCCATTTGCCCAGCCGTGCCATTTTGCCAACGTACATCGGCGTGCGCCGGTCGGGAAGGGGTTAAACAATTCATAACATACAATAGTACACATGTTGTCTATGCTTTAAAATGCCCTTGTAATCTTCTCTATATAGGGCAAACTAAAAGGATGCTAAGAGTTAGGATAGCAGAACACATCCATAATATTAAGATAGCATTTAAGGACCACAATGTGTCCCTTCATTTTAAACTGAAGCACAATCAGGATCCAACAGGCCTAGAATCTTGGGGGGTTGAGCATTTAGAGCCACACTGGCGGGTATCTAATCTTGTTCGTGAGTTATCAAAACAAGTAACCCGATGGATATACTTAACAGATGTGCTCTCCCCAAAAGGTTTGAATATTGAACTAGACATTAACTGTTTTATCAGTGATACCCAGACTGTAAAAGTAATTTTATGGATTAAGTTTTGATTTACAGGACAGTAGGTTAATGTATATGTGCTCAGCAAGTCGATCTGGGTAGAATCACTTAGTATACATGCTCACCAAGTCAATTTGGGTAGACTTGCTGAAGCAGATTTCTATGCCATTTACACCTCTTTAACACGATCTTAATATGATATTTTGCATGACTATCTTTTATAAATGTTTTTAGAAAAATATTTTAGTATATACATATTTTTTATTAGTAACAATTTTATGAATTTGTTGATGTTATTAACTTTGATGTATACTGCTTTAATTATAGTTGCAACTTTGGATATATATGTCCTATTATATATTCGCTCCACCCTAACCAGTGAGTTAGGGAGTTAGTGGGATATGGGGAGAGTGTGTATTTAAATTATTACTCACATACCTTTATGTGAAGATCAATGTTTGCGATTACATGGAAGTATCCCATTTATTTAGAGGTTCGCCGTTGAAGGTTTTATTGATTTCAATGTTTTAAAGATTTTTATTCATCTATGCATTTTAATCATGTTTATGAATCTTAAATGTATTATATATGTGCTGTATTATAGTTGCTGATGGGTTAATAATTTGCCAGCTCTGTGATCGGGATAATTTCCGAGCTATCTGTTTACATTGCTTTGTGGGCAGGCAGGATGGACGTCACATGATTTTACATGGTGCAGGGCGGTGACATGAGTTCAATACAAAAAAACGGCTTCTACACCACGAGATCAAGCCCTCAGACGAAGTCAGGAAGTGACAAAACGCGTCAGTGATCTCTGTGGTTTACAGGAAGTGACGCATGCGTGTCACGAACAGCTGGAATACTAGGAAGTAGGATCAGACCGCTGGTGCACACAGACGCTTCCTTACTACTACCGGCTGATGGGTGATTTTTGCACAGGCACTTTCATTACTTGAATTATTTGGATTTTCTGTACATATATATATATATATATTGTAAGGGGCCAATTGGTGATTATTAAATGCTTATCAACACAGTAGTACACTATGTAGCCAATTTGTTTTCTCCGCATGGATCCTTGCATGATACGGCTTTAAATCTGATGTGAGTTCTTTCAGAGTGGTGGCGATTAAGTGATAAGATTTAAGGCGCATTATTTCTGCATATGTGGTGAGTGTATCCCCAAAGGGAAGATCATCTCACGTGGTGAACTGTTTGGTGGAAGGTGTTTCTTCACGATCAATAACTAACATATGACATCACTAAATCGCATCGCGATATTCCATATATGAACATCATATTGAAGCTTGCCATTTTTAAATATATGACAAGAGCGCTGCTGCAATATTATAAGGGACTCTGTCACTTAGAGTGTTTTTATTATTGTTTTTATTCTGCCTACATACAAAAAAAGTGTCCCTATTAATTTTTTCAGAATGTTGGCAACTATGTGGTTTGACAGTTTGGCTGAGAACACATCCAAATGTGACAGTTAGCATTCCTGGCATGCTGGGAATGTAACTGTTTTTGAAACCGTTAAATTGAGGGATTTAGTTCTGCTTTAATCTTTAGGCTGTCAGCAGATCTGTCTCTACAAATTTGGCACAGTGCCAAAACATAGGAAGCAACTGAGCATGTGAAAAGTAGGATGGGACAGTGTATTACTGGATTTTAAACAGTATATGTACTTATTTTTCATGTTTTACATAGCTATACCTGCAAAAGAGGCCAACCTGAAGATCTAGCGGGACTTAATTTTCTGACTAAAGTTCCACTTTAAATTTTAAAAACCAGGGGGCGTGGTCAAGATGGCGACCGGATAGGACGTGGGGAAAGAGAGCTCCGCATCTGGTAGGCATAGAATCTGGTGGAACGGGTCTTAGGACTCCCCTCTCACGCACATACTGCTGAGGAGTGATCTGGGCATGCGAAGGGGAAGTCACGGTCCCCATAAGAAGCGGAATCCGGTGCCTGCAACCCCGCCGCGGGTCAGGGACACACGTGGGTCGGCACAATCCAAGATAGCGGCCCCGTCGGAGCAGGCCGCAACACCTCCGCTTGAACTGGACCAGTTTCAGGCGCTAATGCAAGCCATCACGGGCTGCCAAACTACCCTAACCACAAAAATCGAGCAAATGCCGCTCGAGATGGGACTTATGTGGAGGGACATGGATAGACACAGAGAGAGACTAACAGAGGCGGAGCGGAGGGAGGGGGAGACTGAAGATACAGTCAATGAGCACACAGTCTCCCTCCACACACTCCCAACACTTTGCGGTCGAGCGGGCTCACAGGATGCCGTCTGCTCCGGGCCCGCCAGGTGCCCCCCCCTACGTACGTTTATCTTTCGCCTGTTAAATTTAAGATAGAGATCTTGTACTGCGGGAAGCAAGAAAACTGGGAGAATTGAGATTTGAAAATGCAAAGATTATGTTATTCCCAGACTACTCGGTGGAGACACAGAGGCAACGCAGAACATTTGATCCGGTCAAGGCCCAGCTGCAAGCCAAGGGGCCCAAATACAGTATGATATTCCCTGCGCATCTCAGCGTGATTGATGGCGAAGCTACCAAGTTCTTCACATCTTCGGAGAAGGAGTCCAATTGGGTGGAATCCCTGCGCAGACCCCGATGAGTCTCTTTTGGTGCCGTCTCCTGTTAGTGTTCCTGTTTGGCCTCGGAAGTGTCCAGTGATGAGCATGAAGACCTTGGTCCTCCCCCTTCTGTTTCTCCCCCCCCCCACACATGTGATTGTTCTGGAGACCCGGTGTCTGCTGTGCTCATGCATTGCTCCCGAGTTTTAATGCTTGCCAGGTCTGGATCGGGGATTCTGGACTAGGTGGGCCATTTCATGCTGTTGCAAGTACATGTATTTTTTTTTTTGGTGGAGGGGGGGCTGCTGGACATTATTCACCGGTGTGATGTGTCTGCCCGATGTCCCCACCCTCCCGCCTTTCTCCCTGTCCTCAACATGGTGACCTTGTACTTCTCCTGTCTATGGCCTCACCCAGAGCCTGGTGGGGGGGAGGGAGGATATGTTCAGCCGCACTTATACCAGGGAGGGGGTGGACTGCCCTTTTGATTCCTACCTCAGCCAATTCCACTTGCTATATGGGCCTGATGGAATCTCTTTGTCCGCTATTGGACATGTACGAGACTGGACACACGCATTATATTACATATGGAGACTCTAGGCCCATGGGGTGAGCTGTGAGGGGGTGGTCAGGCTCTCTCCCTCCCCACATTGGCCAAGTTAATAACCCTTTTTTTGTTTTACAGGTTTGATGTTTCTTTTCATATTGTAACTAAGAATGTGCCCTTAGAGTATTCTAAGCATAAAAGTGCAGCTCACACTTCACCATGTGCCTTGTTCCTTTTTTAAATAATTTTAGTTTTATGCTGCCTACCGGAGCTGCTAAGGAATCCCTGCAATTCAGGTTAAGACTGGTGTCCTAGGTGTGCCGTTTGTTACACACTGCCCCCCAAGGAGTATTCTCCTAATTTTGAGTTCCACTATGTTTGGTTTGGGTAATCAGACACCCCATTGTTTTAACGTATCGGGGTGTGGGGTGGGATGGGAGGGTTGTTTTTTTTTTTTTTCTTTTGTTGTTATGGTTTACTTATTATTTGTTCACGTGTCTTGTATTATATACAGATTTATTGCAGCAGATGCTTTAATCCTGCCACTAAGCAATCTAATGTATTATCTATGGGCACATTCTTGAAGACCGGGATGCACGGTAGTCCCATTTGGCCTCCAGAGATATGGCCCCGATAAAAATTCTATCCTGGAATGTCATGGGGTTTAACCAAAAGATTAAATGCTCCCTGGTCTTCAACTACCTTAAGAAATATGTTCCACATATCTGCATTCTCCAAGAGACTCACCTGGTAGGCGGAAAGATAATGGGTCTGAAGAGACCATGGGTAGGCCACCACTACCATGCTACGCATACTAGCTATGCCAGGGGGGTCAGTGTGCTGGTGCACAAATCTCTTAACTTTGAGCCTCTAGACATTGTTACAGACCCGGAGGGTTGATATGTACTGTTACATGCTTAGATAGATATGATAGAAATGGTACTGGTGGGCCTATACTTGCCGCCTCCTGCTAATATTGCCCTACTACATAAATTGACTACCTTAGTTGCCCAATTCCATACGGATAGTGTGATTCTAGCGGGGGACTTTAATATTCCCCCGAATCCGTCCCTTGATAAACTGTCCCCTGATTCAGAGTCCGTTCTCTCCCGGTGGGCTGAGGTCTTTGGATTGGAAGATTTGTGGAGGTGGAAGCATCCGTTAGATCGCTTGTACACATGCCATTCTATGTCCCACAACACATTATCCCGTATAGATCTGCTCTATGCCAGTGCAACTATGCTGCCCAAAATGACAAAAATTGAGATGCTCCCTCGGGGTATCTCGGACCATTCCCCCATGTTGTGTACGCTGCACTCCAATACCCCCCAGGCAGATAGGATCTGGCGCTTATACAGGTATTGGATGGAACACCCCACTATAGAAATAGAAATGACTAAAGCTATTAAGGAGTATTGGGCAACAAACACTAACACCTCCACAGGTGGGATGGTCTGGGATGCTTTTAAGGCCTATGTAAGGGGTTGCTATCTTTCATCTATAGCATGGGAAAGGAGGAATGATGGGATCACTTTGGAAGAAGCAGAAGCTAAGGTCCGAGACTTAGAATCCCAGTTCTCCCTTACCGCTAACCCTATAGTAGCCCAAGATATGAAGGTGGCTTATTGGGAAGTGATGCTGCTTAGAGTGGCTAAGGCAAATAAAAGACAATTAGCTCAAACGCAGAAAATCTTTGAACAAGGGGAAAAAACGGGCAGGCTACTGGCCTGGATCTCTAAAGAGCAATCCCCGACCTCAACCATTGCCAGTATACGCAAAAATGATGGTGCATTGGTGACAGACCCTATTGATATAAATCTGTGCTTTGCTGACTTCTAAAAGATGCTATACTCCTCCAGAGTGCAATACTCATCTGTGGAACTAACTGAGTTCCTGAATGAGGTGGAGCTCCCTTCCCTCACCGCTGAGGCAAGGGATAAGTTAGAGGCCCCAATCACAATAGAGGAGGTCCAACAAGCAGTGAGCTCCATGCAAACTGGGAAGACCCACCCCGGGATAGATGGACTCCCTCCTGAATTCTATAAAAGGTACATTGATGAGGTGGCCACCAAAATGCATGACATGTTCTCAAAGACCTTGTCAGGTGATAATCTTCCACCGTCTATGGCGCAAGCCATTATAGTTGTGATCCCCAAACCTGGAAAGGACCCTCAATTATGCTCTTCTTACCGACCCATTTCCCTTCTCAACTCAGATGCAAAAGTACTGACTAAAATTCTTGCCAGACGATTGAATGAAGTGATACTTACTCTAATCCATGACGACCAATCTGGCTTCATGCCAGGTAAGGGGACTGATATCAATATTCGTAGGTTGTATATGGTCCTGACCTCTGGAGACGAAGAAGTAGTGGCCTCCCTTGATGTGGAGAAGGCCTTTGACTCCGTAGAGTGGGTCTATCTCTGGGGGGTCCTCCTCAAATTCGGGTTTGGCCCTGGGTCTGAGCAATCTACAAATCCCCGACAGCTAGAGTACGTACCGGTGCAGTCCTCTCCCAGTCCTTTCCTTTAAAAAGGGGAACTAGGCAGGGGTGCCCTCTTTCACCGGGCCTCTTTGCACTAGCTATTGAACCCATGGCGGCTCTCCTTCGCTCCACGACTAAGATTAGAGGGATTTCCAGGGGATCACTGCAGGAAAAGGTGTTGTTATATGCAGACGACACCTTGCTGTATCTTAGAGATGACGGGGACTCACTACAGGAAGCTCTTGCAGTTATTAATAGGTTTGGACGCTTCTCCGGAATATGTGTAAACTGGGGGAAGTCAGTTTTATTCCCTCTACACTCTCGGGCTGGTCCCACGAGTGCGGATGGGCAGCTGCGTAGAGTCTCCCAGTTTAGATATCTGGGAGTGGAGATACACCGGGACCTGAAGCAATATATTCCCCAGAATCTCAATCCGATAGTTAATCAGTTATCCCAAAAATGCATCACATGGAAATCCTTGCCCCTAACTCCAGTGGGCAGGGCTAATTTAGTAAAGATGTCAATTTTGCCTAAATTCACCTATCTTTTTCGTCAGACCCCTGTGCCCATACCAAAAAGCTTCTTTAGTAAACTAGATGGAATTATTACCTCCTTTGTTTGGAATGGAAAGATCCCTAGAATAGCAAGAAAGACACTTCAATTACCTTGTACATTAGGGGGGCTGGCGTTACCTTGTCTCATAAAATACTACTGGGCTGCAGTCCTGGTGACTGTTAAGTGGTGGCTTTCAGAGGACCCAGCTAACCCCGCTTCTTCTTTAGAGGCGGCAATCCTGAGTTCCTATACGGAACTAAGGAATCTGATTCACAGGGGTCCCAGATCTAATCCAAAGATAACCCTTCCTATGAAGACAACGCTTAGAGTATGGGATTCCGTTAACAAACAGTTGGTTGGACCTGATGTGTGGTCCCCGACAACCCCCCTATGGGGAAATCCTTGTCTCCCCCACTTTCGTACCAACCCTGATCCGGTGGCTTGGGCCAGATATGGGATAGTAGCATTAGGGGACATAATCTCTCAAGGACAATTGCTCTCTTTTGACATTCTCAAGAGAGAACGTGGCCTACCGAATCATATGTTCTTTAGGTTTCTCCAACTAAGACATGCCTTCCACTCTCAATTTCCCTCTCGGGTGGTCCTGGACATGTCGGTGATGGAGGTTGAGCTTAGGTTCCCTGATGCTGTAAAAACATTATCTACTTTATATAATATTCTAGCCACTCTTGACACATCTGGAATCTCTAAGCATTTTGACATCTGGCAAAATGATATCCCGGAGTTAGCAAGTGATGATTGGGAGGAGGGCATCCAGCAATACTTACCTCTGGTGGTCTCGGCAAAGGACAGATTTATACAATTGAAATTTATCCACCGGGAATACTATTCCCCAGCACGCCTAATGAAAATTTATCCTGACCGTGCGGCAGATTGTCCCAGGTGTAGGGCGGATGGGGCGGACTTCTTTCATATGGTTTGGTCTTGCCCAGGGGTGGTCGCTTTCTGGAGGGATGTCCTAACTGACATCAACATGGTGGGGAAACTAACAGTCCCCTATAGCCCGACTCCTCTCCTGCTGGGTATTTGTGACTTTCTGGAAATCCCCTGGGGGAAAAAAGCTATTTATTTTTTACACCACATTCTACGCTAGGAAAGCAATACTATTGCAATGGAACCAGCCTACTCCACCTACTAAACAACTATGGCAATCTTTGGTAAATGCGGCATTGTCATTATATAAGTTAACATATCTGGGCAGGAACTGTCCCAAAAAGCAAAAAGTTTGAAAAGATCTGGGCGGTCTGGGTAAAGGCAAAACATTTGAACATAGAGTGACTGGGGTATGTAAATGAGGGGGACCCCCCCCCCCCAGATGATTCTCCTTCTTCCTTTTTTTTTTCTGTTTCCTACCCTCTGGCTTAACATTACCGTCAAGTCTCTCCTTTCAACTCCGAAGTAAGATTTGTGCCATGTAACTGATACACTCACTGTGAATGGATAACTGCTTAAATATCAAATATGTGAACCTATTTTTCTGTTTTGTTTCTGTTTTTGAAAATTTGTAACTCGGCTATGTACATTTTTCTGAGTACTTTAAATAAACTTTATGTTAAAAAAAAAAAAAAAATTAAAAGCCAGACTCTACTGGGCAAAGGTTAAATGTCTATATAACTAAGTAAATACAAGGGAAGCAATCTAGGCAGAATTATGTGTATACTGATAATTTTGCAGAAATGAGACGCAAGTAAGGAATGAAGAGGAACAGCATTTGAAAAAAATAAGAAATAAGGTTTCTTATTGGTGAATTTTGCAATTGATTAGATGTGAGTGATGAATGTCTTTTCTGTTTTCCAATGACTGGCATATATACAGAACGCTTTTACAATGCCTGCCAGAACACACTTAAATGTAGTAGATGCTCCTGACTTAATTAAAAGGCTTGTAGGCCCAGAATAACCTTTAGATTGATGACATTCCTGAATGCATTTTATTTTAAAAAATCTGCTTACATTACAGAATGGACTTGGCAGTAAGTCATGATATGCAGGAATGGTGGAAAATCATTAAAAATTACTACTAAAAATAGTCATTTAGAAGCTCTGGGCCTTTCTCACTTCAGTGCAAGCAATATTCACAAACATTGTAAAGGATCAGTCTATATAAAAGCAATATTTCAGTTTTCGGTAGACGCCAGTGGGATGAATCCCGTTGAGAGGCTCCTATAGAAACTGTGATGATGTCTCTCTCTTGTAATAATAAGCATCTTTAATTCTCTAGTAGCAAGATGTGATTCTTGCAATCTCACACTATCCCCCTTAATTTTTATTATATGTAACCAGAATGTGAGATCCCTACATGTACTCCTGGGGAACTAACTAAAACAGCATATACAAACCACCATAGCCCCAACTGTCCCTGATTTGGAGGGACTGTCCCTGATTTGGAGCAATGTCCCTCTGTCCTCCTTTCCTCCTCATTTGTCCCTCATTTTGGTCTCATCTAGATAGATGTATATAAAATGAATATAAAATGAAAGTTTTATCTTTCAAAAAGTGTTTCCCAATGCTAAACCTTTCATCCAAATTCTAAATTGCTGCATTTGTAAATTTTAAAAGCCAATATAAAGGAATAGTAGTGGTAAAAAAAAGCCCTTGTGGGTTTAATTAACCTTTTTTTCAGTTAAGTCTATATATATACAGAAATTATTCAGACCCCCTTAAATTTTTCACTCTTTGTTATATTGCAGCCATTTGCTAAAATCATTTAAGTTCATTTTTTTCCTCATTAATGTTTACACAGTACCCCATATTGACCGAAAAACACAGAATTGTTGCCATTTTTGCAGATTTATTAAAAAAGAAAAACTGAAATATCACATGGTCCTAAGTATACAGATATTTTGCTGTGACACTCATATATTTAACTCAGGTGCTGTCCATTTCTTCTGATCATCCTTAAGATGGTTCTACACCTTTATTTGAGTCCAGCTGTGTTTGATTATACTGATTGGACTTGATTAGGAAAGCCAAACACCTGTCTATATAAGACCTTACAGCTTACAGTGCATGTCAGAGCAAATGAGAATCATAAGGTCAAAGGAACTGCCTGAAGAGCTCAGAGACAGAATTGTGGCAAGGCACAGATCTGGGCAAGGTTACAAAAAATTTCTGCTGCACTTAAGGTTCCTAAGAGCACAGTGGCCTCCATAATCCTTAAATGGAAGACGTTTGGGACGACCAGAACCCTTCCTAGAGCTGGCCATCCGGCCAAACTGAGCTATCGGGTGAGAAGAGCCTTGGTGAGAGAGGTAAAGAAGAACCCAAAGATCACTGTGACTGAGCTCCGGAGATGCAGTCGGGAGATGGGAGAAAGTTGTAGAAAGTCAACCATCACTGCAGCCCTCCACCAGTTGGGGCTTTATGGCAGAGTGGCCCAACGGAAGCCTCTCCTCAGTGCAAGACACATGAAAGCCCGCATGGAGTTTGCTAAAAACACCTGCAGGACTCCAAGATGGTGAGAAATAAGATTCTCTGGTCTGATGAGACCAAGATAGAACTTTTTGGCCCTAATTCTAAGCAGTATGTGTGGAGAAAAACAGGCACTGCTCATCACCTGTCCAATACAGTCCCAATAGTGAAGCATGGTGGTGGCAGCATCATGCTGTGGGGGTGTTTTTCAGCTGCAGGGACAGGACGACTGGTTTCAATCGAGGGAAAGATGAATGTGGCCAAGTACAGGGATATCCTGGATGAAAACCTTTTCCAGAGTGCTCAGGACCTCAGACTGGGCCGAAGGTTTACCTTCCAACACGACAATGACCCTAAGCACACAGCTAAATTAACGAAGGAGTGGCTTCACAACAACTCCGTGACTGTTCTTGAATGGCTTAGCCAGAGCCCTGACTTAAACCCAATTGAGCATCTCTGGAGAGACCTAAAAATGGCTGTCCACCAACGTTTACCATCCAGCCTGACAGAACTGGAGAGGATCTGCAAGGAGGAATGGCAGAGGATCCCCAAATCCAGGTGTGAAAAACTTGTTGCATCTTTCCCAAAAAGACTCATGGCTGTATTAGATCAAAAGGGTGCTTCTACTAAATACTGAGCAAAAGGTCTGAATACTTTGGACCATGTGATATTTCAGTTTTTCTTTCTTAATAAATCTGCAAAAATGTCAACAATTCTGTGTTTTTCTGTCAATATGGGGTGCTGTGTGTACATTAATGAGGAAAAAAATGAACTTAAATGATTTCAGCAAATGGCTGCAATATAACAAAGAGTGAAAAATTTAAGGGGATCTGAATACTTTCCATCCCCACTGTGTATATATATATATATATATATATATATATATATATATATATATATATATATAATACCTTGTTTTCTTAAGTAATGACAATGTTTTTGTCAAATAAACAGGTCCATAGCAGAAATGTAAAAATTGCTCTGGTCCATAGGGGGTGAACAGGTGTGAGAGGCAAACTGGTTTAATAAGTGATATTAAAGGTAGAAAAAAAATAACAAACATGTTATACTTACCTGATCTGTGCAATGGTTTTGCACAGAGCAGCCCCAATCCTCCTCTTCTCGCATCCCCCGCAGGTGCTCCTGGCTTCTCCTCATCTCTGAGTGATCCTATAGCAAGCCGCTTGCTATGGGGCACTCATTGTGCTCACTCCTGAGCCCTACTCTGTGTGTCCATAAGACACACAGAACGGGGTTTGGCCCCGTTTCCGCTTTCTCCTCACTGGCTCCCGCTGCTGTCTCTCAGTCAATGAGGAGGCAGAGACCCAGAAGAGTAGCTGCTCTTGTGCACATGATCACTGGATTGTGATCGGGCTCGGGTAAGTATTGGGGGGGGGGGGGTCTGTGGTGGAAGCTGCAAACAAAAGGTTTAGAAACACTAAATTTCTGTTCTCTGCAGAAAGACCACTGCTTACAAACATCAATGGGTCATTCTCTGCAGAAGGGGAAGGCTTTTACACTCAGGCTGGGCTGTTTTTAAGGAAAATAAATTGTAAGTCTTCACACACCTTTTATTTTAAAGCATTTGAAGTGTATTTAGCTGATATAGACTCAGTTGGATTTTAAGAGAATGGGAGTCTCAGACTTTAGCCCAAAGCAGCCATACTGTATCAGGTCTAACTAGAGGAACCTAGAACTGTCTGCTCACAGTGCTGACTATCATAATGTTTTGAAAAGTTTTTTAGGCTGCCAATCTCTTTTACTTCTTGTTTCTTGTTGGTTTTGATGGAGACCAATGCCATTTTCTGAGGTTACACTTGACTGGCATAGTTTATTTTAGTACTTGTTTCTGCTATATGGCACAGATATTTCCAGCAAAATAATATTATTTTCATATTTATACTGATGTTTAGTGTGCCATTCATTGAATTGTGTATTCACCTCAACAATTCTATCAGTGAAAAGCTATGCTTATAAGGCAGACAGTTCCTTGACAATTACTGCTGCTGTGACATTGATTTAATCCGTTATCAAATGACAGAGTTGGAGAACAGTCAATATTTTCTACTGATTTATATTGATGAAAAGGGCATAACAACATACACACTTTTCCCAGATGCATTACTGTGACTATATTTTCTCTACCAGAAGCTCTGTACGTGCTCTTCACAGGTCATTGTACATAAGTATACCCAACTCAGAATGATTTCTCTTCCCATTGAGAAGTCACAACTAGATGTGGCTTTATTACTATGTAATTTCTAGCCCTTGTCCCATTCAGCATCCATTCAAAATTAAAGTAGAATTCCAACTGAAACCTAACTAATCTTAAAAAGTCTCCTACCTCCTCATAACACCTACTATATGATTAAAAATAGTCCTACACTGCTTCTCTATCACTCAAATTTCTCTTCTCTAGAGCCACAAATGAATGCTGATTTGTGAATATTAAAATTAAAATGAATACATACTGTAACATACTAGTTAAGTACATAGTGGCACTATTAGGTGAAAAGGTTGTAAGTGGTGCCCTCTGGCTGAGGTACCCAGACTAGAAGAAATAACACATACAGTCCAGGAGGTCGTATAGGTTCTTGTATATTGTAATATAATTAACCACCTGCCGACCGACCAGTAGTAGCGTACACCCCCTGCTACTCTGTGCTGTGGTTGGACACATGTGTTAGTTAGCGGGCTACAGACAATGGTTTGGGCTGTAAACCTGCTGACTGGTGTGGCCAACCACAGCACAGAGATCTGTGTGTTAGTAAACACAGCACATGGGATCTACCTGTTTCTTTTTCCCTGGTCTCAGTTACCATTTAGAACTGAGACCACAGAGAGACCCAGCCATATTTGTGAGTAAAATCAGCACACATACGCTTGTTAGGCACACAGTTAACCCCTTCATTGCCCATCTGATCACCCATGTCATCCATCCAGTGTCATTAGTACAGTAACAGTGTACAGTATTATCACTAGCGATGTCAGATAGTTACATAGTTAGTCTGGCTGAAAAAAGACATACCGTATATGCTCGAGTATAGGCCGACCCGAACATAAGCCGAGGCACCTAATTTTACCACAAAAAACTGGGAAAACTTATTGACTCAAGTATAAGCCTAGGGTGGGAAATGCAGCAGCTACTGGGTAAACAACGCCCATCTGCAGCCTCACTGTGCCCATCTGCAGCCTCACTGTGCCCATCTGCAGCCTCATTGTGCCCATCTGCAGCCTCATTGTGCCCATCTGCAGCCGTACCTTTGATAACTAAAACAGTGGGTGTCTCCCGCTGTGTCATGTAGTCTGATCCATTGTAAGAAAGCCCCGCCTTCTCCTTGTTCGTGATAGACGGAACACTGATACAATGCTGGGAAACTATATCAGTGTTCCATCTATCATGGACGAGGAGGAGGCGGGGCTTTGTTACGGCTGCCGAACAGACTGCATGACACAGCGGGAGACACCCGCTGTTTTGGTTATCAAAGGTACAGCTGCAGATGGACACAATGAGGCTGCACCCTCACTCGAGACCCTCACTCGAGTATAAGCCAAGGGGGTGGGTTTCAGCCTAAAAAATGTGCTGAAAAACTTGGCTTATACTCAAGTATATACGGTAAGTCCACCCAGTTTAAACAATAAAAGTGAAAAAAAAAATCATACAATCCTACATGCACAATTTGCAGGGGAAAAAATGATTCCCTCATTCCCCGAGAGGCAATCGTATTTTCCCTGGATCAACTTTACCTATAAATGTCAGTATCCTGTTATATTATGTACATTTTAGAAAAGAATTCAGGCTTTTAAGGCAATCTACTGAGCTAGCCAGAACCAGCTCTTGAGGGATTCTATTCCACATTTTCACAATTCTTACTGTGAAGAAACCTTTTTGTAGCTGGAGATTAAATCTCTTTTCCACTAGATGTAAAGAGGTCCCCCTTGTCCTCTGTGATGACCTTAAAGTGAATAACTCAACACCATGTTCACTATATGGACCACTTATGTATTCATAAATGTTAATCATATCCCCCTTAACTGGTTTCCAACCAGCTGCCGCAGTTATACTGCGGCAGGTTGGCTCCCCTGGACGAGCCGTCGTAGCTGTATGTCGGCTCTTTAAGACACTGTAGGAGGTGCACGCGCCCGCAGCGTGTCCCTGGAGCCGATGCAAGTGCCCTGCAGGCATGATGATCGCTGGTCACCCATAATCGCTCGTGACAGAGCGAGAACCAGGATCTGTGCGTGTAAACACACAAATCCCGGTTCTGTCAGGGGAGAGGAGACCGATCGTGTGTTCATACTAAGTATGAACACCGATCGGTCTCCTCCCCTAGTCAGTCTAATCCCCCACAGTTCAAATACCACCAAAAGAAAGCTCTATTTGTGGGGAAAAAAAAGGACGGAAATTTTGTTTGGGTACAGCGTCGCACAACCGCGCAATTGTCAGTTAAAGCGATGCAGTGCCGTATTGCAAAAAATGGCCTGGTCAGAAAGGGGTTAAATTCTTCCAGGGCTGAAGTGGTTAATCTCCTCTTCCCAGGAGAGAATAAATTCAGTTCCTCTAATCTTTCATCATAGTTGAGCTCCTCCATGCCTCTTATCAGTTTGGTTGCTCTTCTCTGCACTTTCTTCAGTTCCCCGATATCCTTTTTGTGAACTGGTGCCCAAAACTGAACTGCATATTCCAGATTAGGTCTTATTAATGATTTATTCCACTGCATAGCTTGGTGTCTTCTGCAAAGACTGAAATGGTACTTTTAATCCCAGACCCAATATCATTTAAAAAATATATTAAAAAGTAAGGGTCCCAACACTGAATTTAGGGTACATCAATGATAACCTTAGACCTTTCAGATTAAGAATCAATAACCACTGATAGTGGTCAGTTAGGGTCCATTCAGCCAGAGTCAGTTATGGCCACTTCCTGATTGCCCTCCACACTATCACAGTCACACTATAACCTCCTTTACTAGTATAGTGTCTAGATGGATCAGTATCCTGGTCACAATCAGAACTATACTAATTCCCCAACAGTTTAGTGTCCCAAAAATGCAGCATTAGCAGGATCAGCCCCAATCACTGCCAGCACTTTCATTTAGTCCCCCCAAACAAGTGCAGTGTCAGTATAAACACTGCTATCTCTGATTCATTGTCTGCAAAGCCACAGTGTTTGCAAGATCAGACCTGATCTCTGCTAGCACTAGAAGTTCTTTTTTTTTTTTTGCATGCAAGCTATCCCTGGTTACAGAGGCACAACCCCACTTTTGATTGGCATTGTGCTATGATTCTTTCCTGGTTGCCACAGTGCAGTAAAACATGTTTTCAGAAAGTGGTTAAGGTCTTGAGCACCTCTTCCCTCTCCTCCATGCCAGAGGAGTACCGTAAATTTAGCGATGTCTTTGACAAAGGTCAAACCAGTATTTTGCTTCCACACCGATCATATGGTTGAGCAATTGACCTTCAACCTGGTGCCATGCCTCCTTGTGGCCGGGTCTACCCTTTGTTGATCTCAGAAAATAAAGCCATGGAGGACTATGTTGCCAAATCACTTTCTCGAGAGTTCATCCGCAAATCCTGCACTGCTTTGCTCCAGACTTGCCATTCTCCCAAGGCAGCTGGTCATCCTGGGAAGAATCAACTCATCTAGTCTATTTCTCAACAATTCTGGTGGCCTAGTCTCCATGCTGATGTAAACGCCTTCGTAGCCACTTGTTATGTGTTTGCTCAGTGTAAAACACCAAGCCACTCTCCATTTGCCCTCTTACAACCCATACCCAATGGATAAAGGCCTTTGACCCACTTGTCTTTGGATTTTATTGTGGAGTTACCCAACTCCCAGGGCAAAACAGTTATTCTTATATTGGTTGACCGGTTCTTGAAGATTTCACATTGTATTCCACTTAAGAAGTTGCCTACATCTAAACAACTGGCATCCATTTTCGTTAAGGAGATCTTTCAGTTACTTAGGCTACCCAAGGTTATCCTCTCAAACAAGGGTAGCCAGTATGTGTCCAGGTTTTGGTGAGCCTTTTGTGCACAGTTGGGAATTCAGTTTTCCTTCTCCTCAGCGTATCACCCGCAGTCCAATGGGGCTGCAGAACAAGCCAACCAAGCCTTGGAGCAGTTTCTACGTTGCTATATTTCTGACCACCATAACAACTGACCAGACCTCTTACCTTGGGCAGAGTTTGCTTACAATAGTGCTGTCAATGCCACTTCCCGATTGTCTCAGTTTATGGCAAATTATGGGTTCCAGCCATCCATTTTGCCTGACACATTTGTTCCTCAAAGAATTCCTGCATTAGAGGAGTATCTCTGTGATCTCCGTTCCACTTGGGTGCAGGTCCAAGAGTCCTTGCCATGTGCTAGTGATAGGTATAGACTACCTAAGTTGGAGAGAGAGTCTGGCTGTCATCTCGTAACCTCCGACTTCGTGTTCCCTCACTGAAACTGGCATAGTGGCCTACATTTTAGATATTCCTTCTAAAATGTGTATTTCTAATGTATTCCATGTTTCATTATTAAACCTTTTGTGTGCAACTGCATCACCACCTCGGAGCAACGTCCTCGCCCGGTTCAGGTTGAGAATCATGAAGAGTATGAGATACAATCTATCATTGACTCCAATAGGTTCCATGGGCACATACAATACTTTGTTTATTGAAAAGATTACGGTCCAGAAGAACACTCTTGGGTATTATCCACGGACTTGCATTTCCATAGACATTTTCCCCTTAAACCTGGTGCCCCCCCCAGGGGGAGGGGTCATTGAAATGGGGGTACTGCCAGGGCTAGGCTTTCACCAGCTCTCTTCTCTGTGCTTGGGCTGCTCAGCTGATGGATGATTGTCAGCACTCATGGTTTCCACAGTGGCTCACCTGGTGATCATTTCCTGCTTGTCAGTCCCGCCTACAGCCAGCCTCTTCTGCCTATTTAAACTGCCTTGTTCATTCCTTTTGTGCCTTCGCCTTGGTCAACATATCTGCAGAATCTCTGCTATGTTCCTGTGAAAGACTTTGCCTGGCTGACATCCTTTCTGGTTCCTGATCCTGTTCTTCTGCCTCTGACTATGCTGATCTCTGGCTTCCTGATTACTGGCTTGTCTGACTACCCGCATTGGCTTCCGATCCATGGCTATGTTTTTACTACGTCTACTGATCTGTACCATTTTTTTACCATTACATTTAAAAGGTGTGATTTTTTTACTACATGATCTGTCTCAGTCTGATTCATGGTTCCAGATAGACGCAAGTGACTCACCAACAAATCTAGGGCACGAGCAAGCCCTGGGTCTCCAGCATTAGTACATAGAAGCCGGTAGAGGAAGTGAGCTGTGCAGAAAATCTCCTCCAGCGGCCTCTGTGTTAAGTGACAGACTTGAGAGTACAGGGCTGCCAGGGGTGCCTGAAAAAAGCAATTTATATACAGTGTGTATATATATACATACACATATATATATATATATATATATATATATATATATATATATATATATATATTGTAAAGTTAGGGGGGTTGTAGCTCCACAGGACCAAGTGCAAAGCTGGTAAACTTAAACAGAGATGTGTTTATTTTCAAAGAAAACTCAAATGCTTCCAGCACCAACACAAGAATCAAACACAAAATAAAGTCCACTTATCTTCAGCACAATGCAAAAATACAAAGACACATACAGTTCATAGATGGGTCTTTACCCCAGGGTTTAGCACAGTCCCCGTCAGACTATTTGGCAGCTTACAGCAAACTCGCAGCTCTCCAAACAGGTGTCTCGTCACAACTCCTACTCACACACCCACACGTAATACTACTTCCTGTTTTAGGAGCTGCTTCCTGGAGGTTCTTAACCCTTTGAGGACTGGAGTTCCTCTGGTCAGGAGTGGAGGCCCTTTTCCCACCCGAATGTCACTCCAGGGCCTCTGAAATTATGGGTCCCAACTACGCCACTGCTAATGCAGAGAGAACTGTGAGTTAGTCTTCTCTTCTGTACTGCTATCCCGGAATTCCTCACCCTGTATGGGTGAGACCCCTGAGTACACACCCTTAAAGAGACCACAACCCGAATATTGGCGACACATAGCATCCATCCAGGACCTACCCTTGGCATCCTGTAATATATATATATATATATATATATATAATTATAAAAAGACAGGAGCAAGATTCGCTACAAGTGCTATGGAGCGTGAAAGACAAGATTGAAACTCTCTGGAAGCGCTGGGGTGTTGGGATCTCAATAATACAGGAGCAGGAGTTTATGGGAGCATTGGGGAGCTAGGAGCATAGGAGAAAGAGTTTATGGGAGCACTGGGGCACTGGAAGAAGGGGACAACAGGAATGAAAGAGTCTCTAGAAGCACAGAAATTATCAAATCTCATTTTGGAGTCCGGGATCTGATGGACTTAGTTCTTGATATGGGTTACAGAGGAAGTAGCCACAGAAAAGGGAAAAGACTAGCAGACTTTAGAAGACTTCTAAACTTCATATAAGGGACCTTAAGATGGATATATCTTTAGCAAGCCAGACCTTATCTCCGGGTGAGAGAAGTGGTGCCCTTCACTAGTGTCAGTCAACAAATTTTTTATGGTTGGCTACAGATTGCTAAAGTCTATTCTGGCAGAACTCTTCAGCAGACAATGAAAATGGTAAACACTGCCAAATAATGTATCAAGGTGGCCAATAGGCCACTCACATGTTCTTGGGGAAATTTCTTTCCGATTTGGTCCATTCTTGGATGGCTGCTCCCACACACTGGATGGATATGGACTGAATTTAGACTGCAATTTATGAGTGGAATCTTGTGAATAGCAGCACACACTTTGGTCCTCCCTCTGAAGCCTTTGTCTTGTTAGTCTTATAACTCCCTGAAGCAGTCTCTCGGTGCACAGATTACAACACATGTCTACACAGCAGCCTCTTGGTCTTGCAGGTCTCACTTTCTAAGCAGCCTGATTAGTAGCACAGCAGCTCAGTTTGACAGCACATGGTCCCAGCCAGGCTTTTAGAGCATTCAGCCCAGCTATAGACCAGCAGCCACCTAGTCTCTTGCTTCCCAGCCGCATGGAAGTAGGGGCGGGCATATTCCCCAGCTGCAGTGGCAGCAAATTCAAATTGCTTGTGTGTCGTCCCCTCACCCTTCACTTAATGCACCGCAGTGTCCTGCCAAGCAGCTAAAAGCAGCCGCCAGCCTGCTGCCACAGAGTTTTGCAAAGGTGGTGGGTAGACACCTGAAAAGTATGAGAAAGATTTGTTGCTAATAAATCAAGGTTTCTGTGTCTGATATAAAAGGGTTAAGTGCCACATTTTTCTAGAAACTGATCACCCCCTAAATGTCTGGCAGCCACTGCATTATTGCTCATGTGAATAAGTCCTAAGAAAGTGAGACTGCCCTTACAGGGTCATTGATCTGTCTTTCTACTCTCACAGGGCCAGCAATTACCAAGAGGCCACTCCTAAATGGCCAACTGCACTGCTCCCTACTAGTTCTGTGCTCTTTTTGGGAATCCTGCACACTTAAATCCTCTTCCCTAAAATTGATTTTAGCAATAAAAGATAAAATTACTTTTGTAAGACATTTTCATAATGTTATATGTATTGACATTTGTGTTACTATCCATTTGACTTTTTATTGTATTTAATTTTACTTTATTTTCTTTTGATTACTCTATACTATACCATGTATATATTCAACCTTTCCTTTTCAATAAACATTTATTGTGAAAAAAAAATACTATAATGACTGGTATCCAACTTATTTTTCACTCAACCATACAACAAGAACTAAACTCATTCAGGGCAAATTGACAATGTCTGTGTGCTCAGACTTCGACCATTTTATATTAACATGTTCAGAACTTCTCCATGTTCAGAACCTTGCAAAAAGATGGGGTGGGCAAATATTAATGGGGTGGGCAACTACATGGCAAATGAGGTTTAATGTAGAAAAATGTAAAATAATGCATTTTGGTGGCAAAATTATGAATGCAATCTATACACTGCGGGGAGAACATCTGGGGGATTCTAGGAAGGAAAAGGACCTGGGGGTCCTAGTAGATGATAGGCTCAACAATGGCATGCAATGCCAAGCTGCTGCTAACAAAGCAAACAGAATATTGGCATGCATTAAAAAGGGATCAACTCCAGAGATAAAACAATAATTCTCCCGCTCTACAAGACTCTGGTCTGGCCGCACCTAGAGTATGCTGTCCAGTTCTGGGCACCAATCCTCAGGAGGGATGTACTGGAAATGGAGCGTGTACAAAGAAGGGCAACTAAGCTAATAAAGGGTCTGGAGGATATTAGTTATGAGGAAAGGTTGTGAGCACTGACTTATTCTCTCTGGAGAAGAGACACTATCGAGGGGATATGATTTCAGTTTATAAATACCATACTGGTTATCCCACAATAGGGATAAAACTTTTTTGCGGAAGGGAGTTTAACAAGACATGTGGCCACTCATTAAAATTAGGAGAAAAGAGGTTTAACCTTAAACTACGTAGAGGGTTCTTTATTGTAAGAGTGGCAAGGATGTGGAATTCCCTTCATCACGCGGTGGTCTCAACGGGGAGCATTAATAGTTTAAAAAAACTATTAGATAAGCACCTAAACGACCGCAACATACAGGGATATGCAATGTAATACTGACATAAAATCACACACATAGGTTGGACTTGATGGACTTGTGTCTTGTGTCAGCTGGTGTTGGAACTCAGAGGGAGTAGTGTTGTGACTCCCTTCCTCCAGTGCTCAGGTCTATCGATGGGCTACTGGACCTGAGCAGAGAATCAAAAAAGGTCATATGCTTCCTCATGTATTTTGGAGTGCAGCCCAAGAATAAAGAGTTTCATGAGAGTATTTGAAAGGAGAGTATAAAAAAGTGGGTTGGTAGGCTTTACAGAAACAAGGGCAATGCAACTGTGTTTTTGAAAAGCCCAATTTCAGCAAAACTTTATTTTTTTTGGAAAAATTGGGATAGGGACAGAACTCTTGTCAGGTTTTTACTGCAGTCTGTGACCTTTCCAATTTTTGTCAACTACTCTCCCTTTTTCTAGGCTTGCTGTCTCATGGACAGAAAGCAACACAAAATCTCCCCCAAAGAGTTGCCAGAAATAAAAACGTCAAATAAGTGTTTACTCTGTACAAGTCTATCCAAAATTATATAAAAGGATTGACTGGAGTTGGGCTTTAACCTTTTTTTCAAGTTTGAGTAATTGTATTCCATTGTCTTTTCAGGTTGCACAAACAAAGTAGTACCAGATTTTCTTCATATGGTTCTAGATTGGAAAAACGTATGGAAATGCACATGTCATTAACACCCATTATACCATAGCAACCTACCTAAGCAATAAAGTAAACACACAATAAAAGTTGTAAGAAAACTTTAGGTTACGGCACCTTTATTGGGTTTGAATCAGTTTTAATTATGAAAAAAACTTTAGCCTTTATTACCAAACAGAACTGTTGTTATTGACACAGACCAACATGCTTAGTCACCAGGACTCAAGCAGTAATATTTTAAACTAACTTAAAAAACACAGTCCCCCCATAAAGTAGATGACATTACCCCATGAAGATGGACCATGATGAGACAAAATAGAACTAAAGGGAGGATGGGCAGAGAAACAGGTCAAAAGATCCAAAAGGAAGGCTGAGGATAACCCAGAGGCGAGTCTAGGTGACACATCTGAGGTAACTGCTGACACTGCTCAATGACAGGAGCAGATATACAGGTGAAAGGTTACACTCATTGGCCAGCTGTTTTCCCACCAAAAGGTTTGTTACCAATCTGGCACTCTGCTGACTGAAGATCTGCCCACAGCTGTGGTGAATCTTCCTAGCAACCGCAGGCAGCTTGTAACCTTAAACACAAAACAGAAAGAACCAGCAAAGCTGCCCTATAGAGACATGGACTTAAAGTGGAACTGAAGTTCCGTTGTAAGAGACAACGCACAAGAAGATGTTTATTGAAGAAGAGACATGCATGGTCTCTTCTGCATTAAAATGCCCCTACCTACTTGCTCGCTATCTTCTCTGCATGCGCAGCTCAGCGCACAGTTCCAGGTCGGTTTCTGAGTGCTGGGATAACTAACTCCTGAGCACGCACAGGAGTGACATCATCCCCTGACAGCCAATACAGAGGCCCAAAGACCGGCACTCAGAAGAAGATGCCGGTGAGGGACCGTTGGACAGGTAAGTATTCACCCTTTATTTAGTCACTAGGGGTGACCACCCCACAGGGCCACTTTTCTGTTTTTTTCTTTCGTGGCCCTAACATTCGAAGATGAAAACAGAAAAAGGGGATATCGTGGGTATGGAGTCTATGCACTGTGTACATGGGCATTGCAGCAACATGCTGGCAGGTCTTCTGTAGCTGGTCCACACAACTATAGAACTTTTATAAGCTAACAAATGTGTGCATGGCTAAAATCATTGTTCCTTGTCACAGTAATGAAAACCCTTGAGTCACCATGCGTGAACTAAGTGTGTTTTCTTATCACTATCAACCTTAAGCCCGAGTTCACACTTGTGCAAACACAGACATCGCAAGTGACTCGCACCCGCACGGCAGGTCTTCTGTAACTGGTCCACACAACTATAGAACTTTTATAACCTAACAAATGTGTGCATGGCTAAAATCATTGTTCCTTGTCACAGTAATGAAAACCCTTGAGTCACCATGTGTGAACTAAGTGTGTTTTCTTATCACTATCAACCTTAAGCCCGAGTTGACACTTGTGCAAACACAGACATCGCAAGTGACTCGCACCCGCACAGCAGGTCTTCTGTAACTGGTCCACACAACTATAGAACTTTTATAAGCTAACAAATGTGTGCATGGCTAAAATCATTGTTCCTTGTCACAGTAATGAAAACCCTTGAGTCACCATGTGTGAACTAAGTGTGTTTTCTTATCACTATCAACCTTAAGCCCGAGTTGACACTTGTACAAACACAGACATCGCAAGTGACTCGCACCCGCACCGCGGTGCAGATGTCTGTGCAATGCAAGTTCGGTCATCCAGTTGTATGGCTGAACTCGCATTGGATTTGCAGGAAAAAAGTGCAGGGACTTTCTGTTTCCCGCACTCGAGTCGGATCGCATGGGTGTTCTCACCCATGTGATCTAAATCCTGTGCGAGTTCACGGTTCACACTGCGATCTGTGAACTGATCTGGGGACATCATTAACATTGTATTGACACCCACAGTGGTTCGCAAAGGGCAGTGTGAACTACCTGCGGGAGAGATGCGATGCGGGAACCAGTGCTGTAATCGTGCAGGGTTCCGCATCGCTACAGTGTGAACCTAGGCTCAACTTACAACTACCACACATCTAAATGGAGACATGAATCCATATTGTGAGGCTTTATATCTATTCAGGAATTCTAGCAAGAACATCAGAATAACTAAACCTAGCAATAGATAAGTTGTAACCATAGAAACTGATGTGAGTTTTCAGTCATCAGGGTTCAGTGGGCATGTGATATAAGGTGTCCCACGGGTTTCCCTACTGCCTGGGCTTAAAGGAAAACTCCATTTTACTTAGAAACCAATGAAAAATATACAGTTAATATAAAAAATATATATCCTATCAATTCTGCATCCAGAAATGATTTTCTATAACTATCAAAACATTTTTCTTACTTACCACTATAAGACTGATGTGAATGTATAATATATATTTAAAGCTCTGCATAAATTGACAGCGCCCAATAAGTCCTTGTAATAAATACATAAATAAATAAAATAAAACAGTATTCAGTGTGTGGATTTCACTGCATCTCTAACCATGCTCTCCTTTATTTCTCTCATAACAGGTGTACTTTACTTCACAATGAGAATGAGAAAAAGATTCTGGACAGCCGCACTCCAAAAATTTGCCTTTATTCGAAAAGGATATAATCACAAAACCATATCACAGCAGAACGGACAGACTCACAATATCAAACAGTGCCATCAAACAATCCGCTGAGATTGAATTCACAGACACACACGCTTCAACCTACTGATGATAACAAAGTTTCGTTGATATGGCTATTCAGGAAATTGGAGCATTTAATGGTCAAGGACATAAGGTTATATTGGTGTATTAGCTTTCTGACCGAATATACATTCTTGACACAGATTCCACGAGGTTTGAGGATCAAAAAATGTCCCTCCTCGAAACTGTTTGATGAGGCTTTGAAAAAGGAATGGACGGATACACTTAATGTCTGCTTATTTAAACTTATGGACATTTTAATATCTTCCAAGAAGAAGGAAGTGGAGACATCGCAAGCTGAAATGTCATAATACAATCAATAATACAAAAAGATCTCACTGCTCTACAAACTCATGTTGGCTTTGTTGAGCTGGATGGATGCTTGAATAAAAACCTTGATAAAATGGAGAAATTTGTCATAGACAATAAGAGAGGCAAAATGACCCGAGATCGAATCGACTAAGAGAACAACGATGTTTATGTTTGGAAAAGACCTCAGTTTTTTTCTGGTCGTTCACACAAACATCAAAAGAAACAAGTTAGTTTTGCTGATCAAGAAAGTGAACTAGCTAATGATACTTTAGCAACTATAGTATCAGATTCATCGCCTGAACGTCCTACTACATCAACTGGGGCAGTTCGGCCAGGTGATGGCCGCAGTCCAGGAAACCCTTGTGGATTCAACAAAAAAGCAGAAAAGAAACCGACCCCAAAAAAACAATGAGAGGAGGAAGGAGACATAAAAGGATCAAGGAATACCCATTATACACTGCAAGGCAAGGCAAAGCGATAATCTCCAATGTCATGAACATTTCAAATAGGATGTTAAATGATGAAGAAACCAATTTACTTTCAAAGGGATTGAATTTTTGCCCTAGTAGGTACTTTGATCTTTTTGGGGCATTGCTAGATGTGAATATGTTTTCCTGTAGCCTTATGCCGGGTACACACGATCGGAAATTTGGCCAGCAAAAGACCGTTGAGAGCTTTTGGTCGGAAAATGCGACCGTGTGTATGCTCCATCGGACTTTTGCTGGCGGAATTCCCACCAGCAAAAGATTGAGAGCAGGTTCTCAATTTTCGATCGGAAAAAGTTCCTATCCGAAAATGCAATCGTCTGTACAAATTCCGACGCGCAAAATACCTACGCGTGCTCCGAAACAATTTAACGCATGCACGGAAGCATTGAACTTCATTTTCTCGGCTCGTCTTAGTGTTGTACGTCACTGCGTTTTTGACGGTCGAAAGTTCAGAGAACTTTTGTGTGCTCGTGTGTATGCAAGGCAAGCTTGAGTGGAATTCCGTCGGAAAAACCATCCAAGTTTTTTTCGACAGAAAATCCACTCGTGTGTACGCTCAATTACTCTCAAAAGGCATTATTTTGAATTTCCGTCTGAGAAGGGGGACACTTCTCTGGGCATTGCAGACACAGGTGAGTCACCTCCCTCTCCTCGTTTTTGTACAGAGGTCTGTGCTTTACAAGATCTTATCGGTCTGGCTTCTGAGTCCAGTCCATGCCTCACAGATCCAACTGATATTGCTAATAATATAACATTTAAATTTAGATCAGATTTTTATCCGGTGGCATCGAGAGGCAGGAATCTTGACTTGTTCTAAAAAATGGTAGAAAGGGATTTGACTCACCTGGCTTGGGGGTGTCATAAGGGTTCGGAATCAAGCAATCTGTCGGGCACAGAGAGAGAAGCCCTCAAAGCTTTGGTGTCTGATAGTAGCATTGGGATTAGGAATGCAGATAAAGGGGGTACTATTGTTGTATTAGACTCAGAGATGTATAAAAATTAAGCTTTACGTCAGTTATCAGATGTCAATACTTATCAAAAACTCAGAGCCGATCCCACGTCCCCCTTCAAAAAAGAACTGTCCTCTCTTCTAGACAGGGCAGTTCATGCTGGCATTTTCACTCAGAAAGAAAAAGAATTTCATTCCAGAATGCCTCATTATGCCTGTATTTCACCATCGAACGAAGGCCCACAAGGGGTTAAACCCCCTTGTGGGTAGGCCGATAGTTGCAGGAATAGGTTCTCTAAATGAGCGTCATGGTGAATGGATGGATAGCCTGTTACAGCCCTTAGTCTTTGGTCTCCCTGGGTTTCTCAGGGACACCAAACAACTGCTTATCAAATTACATCAAATTCCATTTTCAATGGAACAATAACTATAGGTGGATTAGATGTCAAAAGCTTATATTCAAGTATTCCACACAATCTGGGCATACATGCAGTAGCTTTCTTTTTGAAAGAGTCGGGTAGATTCTCACTAGTGCTCCAGGAGTTCATTCTACAGTCCTTGGACTATTTGTTAACACATCATTTTTTTATGTTTGACGGGGGCTATTATCTCCAGAGATGCGGGGCCTCTATGGGGGCGACGTTTTCGCCCTCTTTGGCCAAACTTTACATGGGTTGGTGGGAGAGGACCCCCATCTTTGGACATGATAGCCCCCGCGGTCTGGATACTGTGTTTTTTTGTTGCTATATCGACAATCTCTTGTTCATCATGTCGGACGACAAGGTTGATCTGGATATGTGGCTTTTGTACCTGAATGATAAATCCTTGAATTTGAAATTCACTGGAATCCTTCGTGAGGTTTCCATTGAATTCCTAGATGTGCAGTTGACGGGCATAGGTAGTTCAATGGTCACTGGTTTGCACAGAAAAGCCACAGCAGGCAATGCACTGGCTTGAGGGTATTTACATCCAAGAGCTGACTCTGCCCATCCAGGCAACACCATTAAAGGTGTACCTTATGGCCAGTTTCTTACATTGAAATGCCTATGTAGCGCACCAGACAACTTTAAAAGGGAAGCTTTGGACATGACACAAAGATTCAAGAGTAGGGGCTATTCAGACAAGATTATTAATAAAGCCCTCTTAGCAGTTAATGAAATTCCCAGAAATACTTTACTGACAAAAAATCCTAATAATAAAAACAATCATAAGAACAATCCGAAGTGGTTTTGCAATGTTCCTTTTTTCTACACCTTAAAGCTCAGAATTTATTAAAACTAAAAATACTGCCACTAAGTATCTTCCAATCCTATTTAATGACCCCATCTACAGAAAAATCCTTTCAAAGGGTATTAGGACAGTGTCCCAAAGAGCACCTACACTGGGAGGTTCTCTGTCAGAAAGTTTATTTTCAAGTGAACCACAGGGATCCAATTAGTTGCATTTCAAAGGCAACTTCAAATGTGGCATTAAAGGATGCAACTATTGTCGCTTCATTAAAAAGGGCAAATTTGTGAATTCTAGTACTAATGGTAAAACTTTTGACATTTTATCATTTAATAATGTAATACTAAATTTTTGGTGTACTTAATCACATGTGAATCATGTGACATTCAGTACGTGGGTCACACCTCATGCAGATTAAAAGATCGATTGTACGATCATCTACATGATATTGAGAAGAACAAATCCACCAATGTGGCCAAACATTGGAACCTCGTACATTTCAAAGATGTTACAAGCCTTTCAATTCAGGGTGATAGTGACCCCCAAAAGAGGAGGGGACAAATTCAGAACACTTTTCAGACACAAAGTGTTCTGGATATTTTCTCTACACACGAGGATTCCACAAGGGTTGAATTATGAGTGGGATGCTTCCCACTATTATGATTGACCCCACCATTTATTGGGTATGTTGTTCAGGGTGCTGCCTTTATGTCACTGGGGAACCACCCCTCTTGGTTTTGATCGTTTGGATGTTTAATGCCTTGCATCGTTGGGTGTGTGCTGGCCAACATTGTCCAGGGTCATACCTGGCCGACAGTTGAGACTTGAGGGATATGTATACACTCGTAGACATCTCTGGTCATATGTGGATACAAGTTGATCGTATATGGCTCAGCTGAATATTAATATTTAAAAAAGAAGATGATCTCCATTCCCACTGTTTGCCTGTTAAGGGGAAACATGTCGGGTGGAGCATGAGCCGGTGACATCACCACGCTGAGCAGCTGACTGTTAGACACTGCAGCTGATTGAAACCTGCTTTTCTTACCTGTTTGAATTTATGGACTTTGTATGATTTGTTTTTTAAATAAATACCTTTGCTGGAACATACTGCACCATGAAGCCCTCTTATATTCCTCCTTACATAAGAATACCAAGATCCTGGCTTTTATGAGAGTGTCCCGGAGAGTGAAGTTTTGTCCTTGCTGACTCCTGGATAAACAGGTGTATTCCTCTCTGCTTTCAATCACTGTGAGTTCACATGCCGGCAGGCTAATGCACAAGCGCTTCTGATCTCTATCATTTGAGATCCAACGGATCTGGTAAGCAGTTTGTATTTGCATTTTTTGCTCCGTATTCCAAATGATTCAAATGAATATGTGTCCTGCTTTTCGAGATTAAGTAAAGAACTTTTGCATCTCCTAAATTTTGAAGGATCATTTTGGGATATTCTGTTTTTGATAAATTCACTTTTGGTTTTAATAATTTATTTTTTATATCACATGGACTATTTGTTTTTTGATACACCACTCAATTATTCATATTATCATGTTTTAGAGAATTTTTTCACAGCAATATTTATTGTTATTTGTAGCGGTTTCTTTGCGCATCTTTTTCTTTTTTAATATTGGTTTTAGGTTTTGGTATTTGACCTATAGAGTTGCAGCATTTAATCACGCTTTTTTTAGTTATATCACTTGTGCACATATTTTTTGTGAATATTGATTGGTTAGCGCAAATATCCCCTTCTTTTTTGTCTTATTTTTCTGAATATTAATATTTATCTAGACTTTTCAGTTTACGGCACCTTAGCCCTCTGGGTTACAGTCTCTGTATTTTAATGGCCAAAGATAACTTTTTACCTTTTTTTGCCTTTGATGCAATATGTAGTTATCAAATAATATATAAATCTAGTTTAGGATTTTATATATGACGTGAGGGTTCTGCTTTAAATCAATGACCGCCATTCGCCCTGGGTTTTCTGCCCCCTTATATAGGTATGCTCACAATAAAAACATTTTTAGTACGTTGCAATACAATTATAATAAAATGATTAAGCTATTAACAACAGATAGTGTGAGTTGGCCTTAGATAGAGATAGGGGGGCATAGGTGTTCATTGGTGCACATTATAAATCTTGTGCGGATCTTATGTTTTGTTTTTTTGAGGAATATAAGTGTTTTAATGTAACAGTTTTCTTTATATGAATTTTAACTATAATTTTTTCATTGAAATGAGGATATAATAATTGATTCATTAATTCTTATGTCAGTTCATTCAATGAAGTTTGTTGAGACTAACCTGTATTTGTGATTTATATATACAGTTATACGTATGAAAGTTGTGTTTGCGTCAATATCTGTGGTTTTATGACATATGGTGGAGGCGTTTGCCTCCATTTCAAATACTTACATAAACATTCACACGAGCACACATTCTTTTATTTCTGTTTTTCTAGATCAGGTTCACTAGTTTATACACACAGGTTTCAATATCATTATTATTGATATACTTATTTTAGATTATTCTAAACTATTGCACACACCACGTTTAATCCATATTCAGATATATGGGGTAGTTTCTCATATATACTTAAAGATGGAAAAAATATAAACATATACATATATCTACCACTATCACCATTATTATTAGTATTTTACTTTTATTTTCACTCGTCACTTTTTATGCATTTACACGTGTATATATTTATATATAGTTTCTGCACACATGTGGATTTGTTAAGAATCTATAAGTGTCATTTTCTATCACTGTTTGTTACGAAACTCTCTTTTTGAGTTTTGTTTTCACATACTGACTCTTTCACTTATATATATTCACGAGTACTTCATTCAATCACATAGGTTGGTCAGGTATTTGATTGTGTCCACACATGTGGATTTGTTAAGAATCTATAAGTGTCATTTTCTATCACTGTTTGTTACGAAATTCTCTTTTTGAGTTTTGTTTTCACATACTGACTCTTTCACTTATATATATTCATGAGTACTTAATTCAATCACATAGGTTGGTCAGGTATTTGATTGTGTCCACAGAATTTGTTAATCTGTTGATTGGACTCAATCAATCACTTATTTGGTCACATGGTCGAAAGACATAGGTATTTATACGATATTCATTTTTATGATTGTCAGCTATGATTAAGCACTGTTTGATAGTGTGAAACGCGTTAAAAAAAAGCTATGATTAAGCACTGTTTGATAGTGTGAAACACGTTAGTTCTTCTGTCTGTTCTGTTGTGATATGGTTTTGTGATTATATACTTTACGAATAAAGGCAAATTTTTGGAATGCGGCTGTCCAGAATCTTTTTCTCATTCTCATTGCTATATACATTGCCAGCACCTGTAGCTTCGAATCTAGAGGAGAGGTTCTTTCCTGTCTGACCTACCTGGAGCGGTGATATCTCTTTCTCTATACTTTACTTCACCTCAGGAAGATTTACCCCCTTCCTGACTAGGCCATTTTTTGTGATGCGGCACTGCGTTACTTTAACTGACATTAAGCAATAAACCTATATTGATTGATTCGCGCAAAAGTTATAGCGTCTACAAACTATGGGATATTTTTTAATTTTATTTTTATTTTGTTACTAGTAATGGCAGCGATCAGTGACTTACAGTGGGACTGCAATATTGCGGCGAACATTCTGACACTTTTGACACTTTTTGGGGACCAGTGACACTAATACAGTGATCAGTGCTAAAAAATATGCACTTTTACTATACTAATGACACTGGCTGGGAAGCAGTTAACCTAGGAGTGCCTAACTGGTGTTTCTGCTTACTATGGGAGGTGCTTTCACTAGAGAAAGACGTGGATCCTTGTCCCTGCTTTTCAGGAATACAGGATGCATGCCTTCTGTACTGACAGAAAGGCGATTTGCCTTGTTTACATTGGCAGACTGCCATTTTGCCTGTGCATCAAAGGATCGGCTGGTGCCGGCAGACATCAAGTCTGTGGTACCCGCCACTCAGCTCCCGCTGTGTATAATCACGGCGGGAGCTAGCCGCCAGCGGCGAGCTATCGCACCCGCTACTCGGAAGAGCAGGATCACATACAGTCAGGTCCATAAATATTGGGACATTGACACAATTTTAATCTTTTTGGCTCTATACACCACCACAATGGATTTGAAATTAAACAAACAAGATGTGCTTTAACTGCAGAATTTCAGCTTTAATTTGAGGGTATTTACATCCAAATCAGGTGAACGGTGTAGGAATTACAACAGTTTGTATATGTGCCTCCCACTTTTTAAGGGACCAAAAGTAATGGGACAATTGGCTACTCAGCTGTTCCATGGCCAGGTGTGTGTTATTCCCTCATTATCCCATTTACAAGGAGCAGATAAAAGGTCCAGAATTAATATCAAGTATGCTATTTGCATTTGGAATCTGTTGCTGTCAACTCTCAATATGAGATCCAAAGAGCTGTCACTATCAGTGAAGCAAGCCATCATTAGGCTGAAAAAACAAAACAAACCCATCAGAGAGATAGCAAAAACATTAGGTGTGGTCAAATCAACTGTTTGGAGAAGACCACGGAAAACAACTGTGGTGGATGACCGAAGAATTCTTTCCCTGGTGAAGAAAACACCCTTCACAACAGTTGGCCAGATCAAGAACACTCTCCAGGAGGTAGGTGTATGTGTGTCAAAGTCAACAACTAAGAGAAGACTTCACCAGAGTGAATACAGAGGGTTCACCACAAGATGTAAACCATTGGTGAGCCTCAAAAACAGGAAGCCCAGATTAGAGTTTGCCAAACATCTAAAAAAGCCTTCACAGTTCTGGAACAACATCCTATGAACAGATGAAACCAAGATCAACTTGTACCAGAGTGATAGGAAGAGAAGAGTATGGAGAAAGAAACTAACTGCTCATGATCCAAAGCATACCACCTCATCAGTGAAGCATGGTGGTGGTAGTTTCATGGCGTGGGCATGTACGGCTGCCAATGGAACTGGTTCTCTTGTATTTATTGATGATGTGACTGCTGACAAAAGCAGCAGGATGAATTCTGAAGTGTTTCAGGCAATATTATCTGCTCATATTCAGCAAAATGCTTCAGAACTCATTGGACGGCGCTTCACAGTGCAGATGGACAATGACCAGAAGCATACTGTGAAAGCAACCAAAGAGTTTTTTAAGGGAAAAAAGTGGAATGTTATGCAATGGCCAAGTCAATCACCAGAGCTGAATCTGATTGAGCATGCATTTCACTTGCTGAAGACAAAACTGAAGGGAAAATGTCCCAAGAACAAGCAGGAACTGAAGACAGTTGAGTAGAGGCCTGGCAGAGCATCACGAGGGATGAAACCCAGCGTCTGGTGAGGTCTATGCGCTCCAGACTTCAGGCTGTAATTGACTGCAAAGGATTTGCAACCAAGTATTAAAAAGTGAAAGTTTGATGGATGATTGTTAATCTGTCCCATTACTTTTGGTTCCTTAAAAAGTGGGAGGCACATATACAAACTGTTGTAATTCATACACCATTCACCTGATTTGGATGAAAAATACCCTCAAATTAAAGCTGAAAGTCTGCAGTTAAAGCACATCTTGTTCGTTTCATTTCAAATCCATTGTGGTGGTATATAGAGCCAAAAAGATTAGACCTGTGTCGATATCCCAATATTTATGGACCTGACTGTATATACCGTATATATACGTTATCCGGTGCAAAGGGGCTGCCTTGTAGCAGCAAAAGTGGTTAACTCACACAGTTTAACCTCAAATTCTGATATCTTGCAAATCAGTAATGCTTTAATAACCAGGTTGGCATCGTTAACGTACATTGGTGAATTGTAAATTCTGTGTAAATTGAAATATAATGTCTTGTACTTTTATTACTTTATTTAGCACAAAGTCCCGTGAGAAAATTGTGTTTTTGTTTGAGGACTGAGTGATGCTTTGGTCTGAGCATGGGGGGGCCTCTCTTTCTTTTTACATGAGCAATGAAACACTCACCTTCATTTTAAAAACTGCTACTCTGCCAGTCTAAATTTTGATCTTTCAGAAATCTGTGACCAAATGCTTCAAGTTCGCAGCAATACAGGTTTTGATGCAAACAGGCAAACAGGCAAACTAAAGGGCATGTTTGCTGAAGCAAACCTGCTGTTGCTACAGGGAATGAACATACATTTAGTGGTGATATTATTACCGCCACTAAATGTTACAGCTTCCAGATCAGAGTCATGTGCATCCAGACCCTGCTCACTGGTTGCTAGGGTGATGTCGGGTTCCCCCTAAAATCCAAATCCAGTCTCTTATACTAGATAAGATTCTATTATGTATCTTAAGGGGGACCCCACACAAAGAAAATGTTGTGGAGGCCCCCTCAATATTCATACAAGGTCCTTATCCACATATGGAGTGGCAGTGAGCTTGCACCCCCCCCATGCCCCCATTCCTCCTGAATAATACCAGTTCGTATGCCTTCAACATTGGGAGGGTACCTTACCATTGTGGCCCCCCTGACAAACCAAAAAGGACTCCCCACTAAGGATTGTGGGGAAAAGATGGTCATAAGTGTGACACAGAGTACAGTGCTTACAGTCACAAAATAATTGCTAATGTTGTAAAGCACTGCGTAAACTGTTGGCACTATATAAATCCCGTATAATAATATTAATAATAATAATTACTTTGTTATAGATAAAAAGAGATCATATAGATCTACCTCAATTAGGAGAAGTGGTAATTAAATACTAGACCTGGATGTGTGCTTAATTCGCACTTAACAAATTAGCCCTGCAAATATAGCAACCGTAACTAAGGGCAAAACTCAAAAAACAAAAAAGACACAAAACCAGTGGCATTAACAGCATAACATATCACATAAACTGTTGTCTGGACGCCAGATGGTCAATTGACAGGTGGTCAAACCATGACAAACAGCCATATACAAAATTATATAGAATATTCTAATGTACATTGGTTTGTCCACCTGTACAGAGGTCCCTGAGTGCTCGAGCCACTGGAGGGTAGAGGAGGGGAGAAAAAAGGGGATAAGAATGGGCAGTGGTAGAAAGATAAATTCAGTCTCTAGACCATAATGCAATAAAGGAAGTGCCTGTATCTTCAGATGTAATCCAAGTCAGACAGGCTGTAAACTCCAAGATAGACACATGTCACAACTCCACAATGACAGTTCATCCAAACATAAGCACGCAGGGGCAGAATTAGTTCCTATAATCAACTATTCCAATGTACTGGAATGGCATATAGATCCTCGTCGGGAATTCTATTGCCTTCATCAGCACTCATTGATGCAGTCAGTGACTGATCTGAAAGAGTGTGACTACTAAGGCCGATGTACTCAAAAAAATCTGCTGCATTCAAAGTCACCACCAGTCGGCTATACTGCCATACCAATAAGGTGTGTGGGTGATTTACCTGACAAAGCATCTTGAGGGAACAAATTTCTCTTCCCCACATTCCTTGTCCAGTGGATGTGGAGGTTTTCTTGGGGGGGAACCAATGAGAAACTGGAAGGCCCCTTTAACATAAGTGGCCTTTAGAAATCTCCCCCTTGTAAAGAAGTTTATTAAAAAATCCCAAAAAACATCCACCATTAAACATCATCCAGTAATGTAGATCCCTAGCCATGATGAACAACGCCTTGACGAACGTGTCAGCTTCACTAGTGATCTGCTCTCGCAGTCAGTGTGTTTTGCTTTGGTGGGTCAACAGGCATCATTCTTCAGGACTGACGTAGGTCCACATCGCTGGACAACATGATTGACAATAGATTTACACCATGGGACATGGCTTTTTTGCGTTTTTGTTTTGTATATTAAGGGACTTTGCCAAATGTGTGGTGTGTTTATTACTACCCTTTTTTTTTGTGAATGATTAACCAGAGGTTGCTATGTACGCCTTACTCATTAATGTAAGAGGGGATAGCTCGGGGCCCACTTATTTTAAAGCGGGCTTCAGGATTCTGATAAGAATGACCCACCAACACACAAATGCCCACATCTACTTGGCCAGGGATGTGGGGAAGAGGAAAGGTATTTTGGTGAAGAACTATCCTTAGTGAGGTGCTCTCCCCATGTTGAGGGCATGTGGCCTGTTATTGTTTAGAAGGCAGGGGGCGCACATGCTCACAGCTTGCTAAGGTTCTCCCTGAAAACCCATACTAGACCTTCATAAGATATGAGTTTGGTATGTATTTTTAGGGCAAACCCCATGTTGTTTTTTTTCTTTGTGAGGTCCCCCTTACAATCCTACCAGACCCTCATCATGGTCAGGTATGGTTGTAAGGGGGAATCCCTGGGTATTGTTCAGTTCTTTAATCTTTATGCCATTAGTTTGACAATCTCTTGCCTATTGGCTTTGTTTATAAACATAACAAAGCTGGCCGGAAAATGGTAATTTTTTTCACTTTAAGGTTGATTAAAAGAGCTGCTCTCTGCTAAACAGTATTTCAAAAGATTTTTTTGCATTGGTACATGTCCCTGTTGAATGCCCAGCTCCCTGTCCCCCTTTTTTCTTTTTTTTTTAAGTATCTTTTTATTCATTTTCAAAAATATAGTTTTAACAAGCACTTTTCAATGTAGCATTGAGTACATATTGCATTTATAGAACATATGGCCGAACATGGCCAGCATAGTAATAAAACAATAACATAACCCACAGACCCCCAAATGGAGGAGAATGTCATAGAATAACATAGCAAAATTGCCTTAGAAGGACCACACTGGGCCCAAAATATGTACACTTCAACCATAACAGGAAGAGTTGACATCCAAGCCTTACAAACACAAACATACACACACACATAACCAACATTAAAACCTTACCACCCCCTCCCTCACCATTAAACAGGAGAATCAGGAAGCTTATAGCGAACCACAGTCACATTGGTATAGGCTTATGTCAACCACTTACTACTGTTGAGAAAGCGGAGTGTCTCTCCAAAAGGTGTATGCAATATCAAGCCAGGGCTGCCAAATCTTAAAAAACTTTTTAGGACAAGCCCTACCATTATAAACAAGCTTGAAAATAGGTAACACTTTATTCACCATGCAGTAAAAAGTTTGTATATTCAGAGCAGAGGCATTTTTCCATCGTAGCAGAATAAATTTTCTAGCGTACAATAATAATACATGCACAAGAGTTCAAGAATGAGTCTGATGTATAAAGTCATTTAACACACCAAGCAGTCCGGCCTCAGGAGCATGAGGTACAGGTAAATGTAAAGTGTTATCAAAGAAAGAGAATAAGTCCTTCCAATATGATGAAAAGACAGGGCAGGACCAAAACATATGTAAATAATCTGCATCTTTAAAACCACAATGGGAACAGGAAGCAGCAGAGACAAAACCCATACAGGCTAACCTAGCAGGAGTATAGTGCAGTTGGTGTATAAACTTAAATTTTATTTTATTGATCGTTAGAACCAAAAGGGTCCTGGAAACAAATCTCTAAGGCCTCCTCCCACCCCTCCTCAGACAGCCCAGGAAGCAAAACCTCCCAGTTATGTTGAACATGTTGAAAGGGGTTGATCCCTGTCCCCTTTGTTTGATAATCCCTTGTCTATTACCCTTGAAAATTGAAAGAATAGATTTTCAAAATTTGGCTGTGTTTGCTGAATACACCTGAAAGTTGAACCCCAAAAGATCTACCCATTACTAATGTAATCTTTTATAATTCTAAAGATGAATTCCAAGTACAGCATTGCCCCACCTCTCCACTAGACATGTGCACTGTCGAAAAATGTGTTCCCTTCATTTTTTTTTTTTTTTTCGGTTTTCGAGCCATTTGTTATGATCGCAATTTGTAAATTTGAAAATTTGTAAATACGAAAATTCGTAAATTTGTAAATTTGTAAATTCGAAAATCCAAAAAAAAAAGAAAGCAAATCAGAAAATTTGAAAGAATAACTAAGTAACTAATAATACCTAACTATTAAATTATAGGTATTGGAATCTCCTTTAAAATTTGACTGTTAGTGAATGTAATGAATAAGAATTTATCCAAAGTTACAAATGATCTGAAATAACGAATGCCGTTTCAAAACAAATGGAATGGAACAAATTAATAATAAATTAAAATAATAATAAAACTTTTTTTTATTATTAATATTGTTATTTATTATTTATTTATTTATTTATTTATTTATTTATTTATTTATTTATTTATTTATTTTTCTGAAAATATTTTTTATTATTATTTCACAAGTTTACAAAGTAAGAAAATACATTTAGGTTCCTCAATCGTAGTTGAGTATTGCTACATGAATGCCAACATAATGAAATGTTTATGCTTGGTTGTTAACATTGAATTTCCAGTATAGATATTGCTGTCTTTACATTAACAGTAGCATGCGTATGTCATCTTACATTGAAGATCCTGAAGTAATAACTTGTCCTTAACATAAAGATAGGAACTGTGGTGTCTAAATTGAAAACCATTACTACAACAACTGTAATTTACTATAGGAGAGAAAGGAGAGATTATCTTAAGTAAAAATCATACTACAGGATACAGGTTTTTTTTTTTTTTTTAAAGATATTTTTATTGGTTTTAGGTTACAGGATACAGGTTAAACACATCTTTGGAATAATTTATTCCAGAGGTTCCAATTGGAAATGTACTTTGCTCCATTACCATCTTTGACCGCCATTATTTTTTCGTATTCAGAAATCATATTGATTTTCGTTTTCAATTCTCTTACACTTGGGATTTCGTTAGACTTCCATCTGTTTACTAGTAAGGATCTGGCGGCAAACAGGACATGCATCGCTATTGATCTGACCTGTATTGGGTATTCTACCATGTTTATGCTTAAAATTGCTTTTTCAACCGAAGGGGTGGTAAATACACCTGTGGTTGTCGCTATTAATTTGAACACTTCTGACCAGAAGCTTCTAATATGTTGGCATGACCAAAGCATGTGGATCAGTGTTCCCACCTTTCCGCATCCTCTCCAGCACAGGTTAGAGTTACTTCTAGAGAATTTTGCCATCATGTACGGTGTGTAGTGCCATCTAGCTAGTAATTTTGCCACCAGTTCCTCATAGTTGGAGCATCTTGAGAATCTACGGCTACACTGGAGTGCTAGTGACCACTGTTTTTCTGTGAATTTTTTTCCCAGTTCTAATTCCCATTTGTTCATTGTATTAAATTTCGTAAATGTTTTTTTTGCATTGATTAAGGAATACATCTGGGATATACCTTTTGTTTTAAGGTTGGTGGATTGGAGGTACTTCCATACTTGTGTTGGGATTTGAGAATCAGATATTTCCAACGTCTTAAGCCATGAAGCTATCTGTAGGTGTGTCAAAAATTCCGAGGGGTGTAGTTGGAATCTTTTTTGTAGTTCATTAAAGGGGGCCACATTACCTGCATGTGTTATGTCTTTCACGAGTTTGATGTTTGCCTTGTGCCATTGTGTCAGAGAAATATTTGGGATTAGCCAGTAAAGAGCTTCTAATGGGGTGGGGACCTCAGTATATTTTTCTTTGGGACTGGTAAACTTTTTTAGGTGGGACCACGCCTGTAAAGTGGCCTGTATGGTGGGATGATTAGTTAGAGTTATATTTGGTTGTATATTGTGTGCTAGTATGAGTGATTGGAGGGATCTAGGATGAATCCAGTTTTGTTCCAGTTGGCACCAGTGTTTTACTTCTTTTTGACTGAACCAATTTCTTAGTTGGTCTATGATAGCTGCAGCGTGGTAGTCTTTTAGGTTTGGGATTCCCAATCCTCCCACTTCTTTATGTTTCCCTTGCATTTGGGCCGGAAATCTAGCCCTTTTGCCTTCCCAGATGAAGTTTGTCATTTGTGTCTGCATTGCTTTGAAGAAGGAGGCTGGGATAGGTATTGGGAGGGCCCTGAAGAGGTACATTAGTTTTGGCAAGAGTAGCATCTTATATGCTGCTAGGCGGCCATTCCAAGATAGATAGAATTTTTGAAATCTAAGGATATCTTTTTTAAATTCGTTCAATAGGGGTTGGTAGTTGAGTTGGAATAATTTTGCTACGGGTGCTGTTAATTGTAATCCCAAGTATGAAATAGAATCTGTGGTCCATGGATATGGGAAATCTTTTTCCATGATTGATTTAGTGGTTTTGTCAATTGCGATTCCTAAAATACTGGATTTGGTGGCATTAACTTTATAATATGCTACTTTACTGAATTGTGTTAATGTCGCGTGTGCTGCATTCAATGAGTTATACGGGTCAGATAAAGTTAATATGACATCATCTGCGAATAATGATATTTTGTGCTCCTTATCCTGAGATGGGATACCTC
Organism: Lithobates clamitans; assembly: GCA_037952925.1. NCBI lineage: Eukaryota > Metazoa > Chordata > Amphibia > Anura > Ranidae > Lithobates > Lithobates clamitans. Next base: position 2,226,698 of record JBBGZY010000339.1, on the reverse strand, counting down.
GAATTAGTGTATTTTCTCTTATTGTTTCTGCAAGCGGTTCCATGATCAATGCAAAAATTAGGGGTGACAGAGGGCACCCCTGCCTCGTCCCATTTGTAATTTGAAAATTCCTAGAAAACATGCCCTCAGTGAAGACATAAGCAGACGGGGATGAGTAAAGAGCCAATATTGCTTGTTGGATTGGGCCTATCAAACCAAATTTCACCAATACCTTAGTCAGATATCTCCAGTGCACTCTATCGAAGGCCTTCTCCGCGTCCAGTGTAAGGAGCAGAGAAGGCCTTCGAGACTCCTCCGCTAGGTGAATTATGTTTACCATTCTTCTTGTGGCATCGTTTGTTTGCCTGCCAGATACAAAGCCTACTTGGTCTTGGTTGATAAGACCAGGTAGTAACAATGACAGTCTATTGGCTATGATCTTAGCATATAGTTTCACATCCACATTCAACAGAGAAATGGGTCTATAGTTTTGTGGGAAGGATGTGTCTTTACCGGGTTTTGGCAGTGTTATGATAGTTGCCGTTAGCATTTCTTTTTGAATGAGGCTTTAGACATTGCGGTATCAAAGACCTGCTGTAAGAAAGGGGATAATTCGGTTTTAAATAATTGGTAATATTCGGATGAGTAACCATCCGGTCCTGGTGACTTACCATGAGGCATTGTTTTGATTGTTTTTTCAATTTCATGGATGGTGAAGGGTAAGTTAAGTTTATTAAGTGCTGGTTGTGGGACTGTTGGAAGGTTTATGGTTTCTAAGAATTCTGAAATCAGGTTGTCTGAAGGTTGGGGTGTGTTGGGGTCGTCTTTAAGATTGTATAATGCCTCATAGTATTCGCAAAAGGCGTCTGCTATCTCTTTGGGGTTATAGACTTTTGTTTTAGATTTAGGATTCTCTATGTGCGGAATTTTTTGTTTTGCCATTTTTTCTTTTAATTGGTTTGCCAGCAGTTTCCCCGCCTTGTTGCTATAACGGTAGTTTTGTGCTTTAAAGGTGCGAAGGCGGTTCTCCTGCTGATAAACCAGGGTAGTTCTTAGTTCTTGTCTGGCATAGAATAAAAGATCTTTTGTTTTTTGAGTAGACTTTTGTTTGTTTGACGCTTCTAGGGTCTTAATTTTATTTAGCAGGTCGTTGATCCTCCCTGCCCTTTGCCTCTTGGCCCTAGCACTGAGTTGAATCAGTAACCCTCTCATGACTACCTTATGAGTGTTCCACAGCGTGAATGGGTCGGATACCGACGGAGCATTAATTTCAAAGAATTCTTTTAGTGACTTTCTAAGTAGTTTTATATTTTCTGGTTTGGACATAGTGAAAATGTCGTTTCTCCATCTATTCGCTCCTGTCTCGGCCCTCGACCCCCCCACGCTTATAGAAACTGGGGCATGATCAGACCAGGATATAACATCAATGTCTGATTTAGTAATTCTCTGCAGTAAAAATTTGTCTACAAGAAATAAATCTATACGCGAGTAAGTATTGTGTACACTAGAAAAGAAAGTAAAGTCCTTCTCTGAGGAGTGTTGGCACCTCCATACGTCGAATAGTTCCGATGTGTTGATGAATTTTTCCAATGTGGTTCTTCGGCTATTTACTTGTTTAGGGTTTGTACAGTCAATGGTTTTGTCTGGTACTGCGTTGAAGTCCCCGCATAAGAGTACATGTCCTTGTTTCATAGATTCTACTTTTTTCCATATTTTTTTAAGGAATCTTAATTGGTTGTTATTTGGCAGATATACGTTAACTAGAGTGTACGTCACTGTAAAGATTTTGCATACTAGTATGATATATCTGCCAGAAGTGTCCAGATGAGTTGCGATCTCTGAGAATGGGATGTTATCTCCAATAGCAATTGCAACTCCCCCCTTTTTCTTTGGGCCATTTGCCATAATAACTTGAGGGAATCTGCGATTGCGAAATACTGGGGGTTTGTCTGCTATAAAGTGTGTCTCTTGAAAGCAAATTATGTCACTTTTTTGCCTTGATGCTTCTTTCCAGGCCATTTGGCATTTATAGGGGCTATTAAGACCCTTGACATTTAATGATGTGATCGTGAAAGACATTTTGAGATACTTGTTTGTCGTACCTTATAGTAGAGTGGTTTAGATATGAAGTCCAAAGGTTGGTTTAACGGTGTCGTTTATCCTCGTGATGGGGATGATGAGGCAAAGGGTTCTGGTGTCCGGGTGGCTTAGTCCCGTGTGTTGTTACTTCTGTTCCTGTAGTTGATATAACAAAAAGAAGAAAAAAAGAAGAGGTGCAAAGAAAAAAAAAACAAGTAACTAACTATTAAGAGGTAAAAAGAGTGATTCCTTGAGGAATCTGAGCGGATATTATCCGTTTCCAATTCGGGGGGTAAAGCAGTAAAAGCTAAGTGGCTGTTCCTGGGCCATTGGGGATTCTTGCTGTGAATGTGGTGAGCTTCAGCCTGTTTCCGTGTCTGAGCTAGCTCGGGTGGAAGAGGGTGAGTGAGGCTTGTCATTGCCGTTGTTATATGGATCTATGATTTGCCAGTCTCTCAGGAGGCGGATGCCCTCTTTAATATTATTAACCACATGTGATTTGCCTTCTTTCGTGATTAGTAACTTGGCTGGGTATATCCACCTATACTGGATATGGTGGTTGTTTAGTGGCTTAGTTATGGTTGCAAGTTGTCTACGCTGTTGCATAGTAAATGCTGACAAGTCGGCATAGAAGGAAAGATCTTGTATATCTTGTGGTAGGTTTTCTCTTCTTCTAACTCTCATCATGAACTGGTCTTTTATATGGTAGAAGTGAATCCTCACTATTGTGTCTCTGGGCAGATGGTCCGGGATATTCCTGGGTCTTGGAAGCCGGTGAATCCGATCAATGATCAGTTCTTCCAGGGGCGTTTCTGAAAGCGCGGCTTTCATTATGTTGATGAAGAATTCTTTGAGATCTGGGGGTTTGATCGATTCGGGTATCCCCCGAATTTTGACGTTGTTACGTCTCGATCTGTCTTCCAAATCTGCTAATTTTGTTTTAATGGCGTGGATTTCGTCATCCCTGTCATTATGTGCGTCTACTAGATCATTGAAAGTAGATGTAAATTCTCCCATCTTCAGTTCAATGTGAGTTACTCTGGAGTCTACTGCTGCCACTTCTGTTTTACACTGCTGTGTAAATGCCAGCATGTCAGCATGGAGTGTGGAGCGCAGGGACACCAGCATGTCCTTGAGCGTAGTGTCCATGACTGGCTGGTTTTGTGTGGGGAAGTCAATGATAGAGTCCTGTAGTTCTCTGGTATCATCAAGAGAGGACTCAAGGCCACTAAAATCTGCTGTTTCTGCAGGGACTAAGGACATTTTCATCTTGTTTTTAGCAGGGCTGGATGATGCAGATGGGGCCGGTGGGTACTGACCTTGTCTCTGAGGAGAGTTGTTAGAAGTGTGGCTGGGTCTCGCTATCCCCTGTTGGTTTCTCTGCACTCCGGAGCTGAGGCCGCGTGTATCTCCTGCTTGTCTGCCGGCGCCATCTTGGCCAGGGAGACGGCGCGGCTGTATTAGGAAATCAGTCATCTTCCCTGGTCTTGTTGTGCCTTTTCGTTTGCGGGAAGGCATCCGGGAGCGTTGCCGGTGTATTCCGGGTATCTGGTGAGATGAAACGAGGCTCTTAGTCGTTGTGTTTCCCCGTTAGAGCCCAGGATAGTGCGGAGCTAGTCTAACATGCGTCCATCGTCTCCGCTGGCTAGCCACGCCCCCCCTATTTATTTATTTTTTTTAAGTATACTTCTTTATTCGAAAGATAAAAATCTACATAATAACAAAAAAAGGAAATAAGCCCATTTTAAAATGAAAAATAAATCGAAACCAACCTTGCAAAACAAATATAACAGATAAACCAGCAGCGACACATATTAAATTCATGGACAAAGATAAAGATTAATACAAATTATAAAGTACTACAATAATAATAATAGTAATAATAATATGCCACCCTAATAAAACTTCATTATCAAATCTAATAGGGTCCTATAGCCTCATCGTATACCTAAAATATAATATTTACCTCAACTACTAATCTATAATACATTATATTTATATCGCTACTTAATATCTTCCTTTATTATTACTTGGCTTATTTTCTTTTAGGATAAGAAAATAAGCTTTCCTCCATTCCTCAACATTAGGGGTCTGGTGACAAAATCTCCAAAACTGATAAACGAACAAAACAGAACATAACAGAACAAAGCAAAACAAGGCAAAACAAAATAAGACAAAAAAAAAAAAGGGGCGAGCTGACTAGCTCAGACTCAGAACTTCATAGCTTCTGACCCACCTTCCCCTCCCCCCTATTTATTATTTTTAATTTGTTACGTTCCACTAGTTTAGATACAGCATTCGTTATTTCAGATCATTCATAACTTTGGATACATTTGCATTCGTTACGTTCACTAACAGCTAAATTTGAAAGCAAATTCCAATATCTATAATTTAATAGTTAGTGGTAGTTAAGTTATTATTAGTTAGTTATTATTTCAGAATTGAATTTTCGGGTTTTCGGGTTTTTGGATTTTCGAATTTAGAGTTTACGAATTTATTATATTGGGAAAAATTATCTAAACAGGTTTTCGTTAATTCAGATATTTCCGAATTAACTAATTTGGTTGAAATTTGTTAAAAAATGAATTTGTAACTAAACTAATTGCACGTGTCTAATCTCCACCTCGTCTAATCTAAGAAATGACAATATTGGTGCATTTTGTGATTCTCTGACGCCATGCCTTTTTCTCTTAAAAGGCAGTCCTTGAGCTCCAAATGTGAGGTTGAGATAATGTCATTATTTTACTGCAGAAGGAAGCATGCCTTCAGTCTCCTCTCATTAGTAAACAAACTGCAACATTGTAAATTTGTAGCAAGTCACAAGGTGAGAGGCTGCATCAGGGGCTGATCTGTGTCAGACATTTGTGAATGCATGATTCTGGGGGGAGTGGTCTAAGCATGGCAGCGTGAGAGCAATGGAGACCGGAGCATAGCAGTATCACAGCACACCCTCCAGCAGACCGGCTGAAACTCACCAGACCCACACAGTACATGTCGAGGCGGGGTAGGAGTGCAGGAGTGCCGTACACTCCCAAACACTCGTACATCACCCGATACCTGACGGTGAAGAGAGATCTGGAACAGCCAGCGGACGCCAGCGTCAGTATGGCTCTGACAAAGGAGCCGTTGTCAGAGGTATCACTACAAGCACCAGCTGTTTCTTTGCTACAGAGGGGTGGATCGTCTACACCAATGGGAGTAGTAGAAGGGGAGTCCTCATCAGCAACTCATACAGCTATAAATAAAGAGGTTCAGGTATGCTCGTACACTGCATATAATATACAGACACAGGAGCAGGGGATAGAGCCGAACATTAGACAGCTTATTCAGGCTCTCCCTACTAAAGATGACATCCAAAAACTCCTGGTCAGTATAACGGGGGCACTAAGGGAAGAGATGGAGGAGGTGTGTGCCAATGTAGTGGCAGTAGATGACAGAGTGCACAATCTTGAAAAGCTGCAAGGTACATCAGATACACGGTCAGAGATGATTGAAGAAAAATTGCAAAAGCAACACCAGCGATTGGTTATGCTACAACTACAGTCTGAGGAATCAGAAAATAGGAGTAAGAGGAATAATATTCGCATTAAGGGGGTCCCGGAGGATATCGAGGGACTCGCTCTAAGAGATATAGTGATGGCCATTTTAAATCAAGTGTTGGAACCCCCCCCCCTGAATACTCCTATTGAGCTTGATCGCGTACATAAGGTTCCCACGTTTTGTAACCCGGCACAGACTAATCCACGGGATGTCCTGTGTAGAGTACACTTCTTCAGGATAAAGGAGAACATACTTAGAGCTGCATGGCAAGAGGGAACAGTGAAGTATGAGGGGGCTGAAATACAAATATATCCAGACCTGTGTAGACAAACCAAAATCAGGAGACGCATTTTAAAGCCCCTTTTGGACTATATGTTTTTTTTTATGGTTTTTTCTTTAAGGGAGGAGGGTGGGAGGGGGGGGGGAGGGGGAGGGTTGATGCATGGTATAGAAAGTATGCTCTGTATACATGGTATGGGGATTTTTCCCCCTTTTTTTTTTTCCTTCCCACATCCCCCACTTACATATCTTTCTCAGTATGGCAGAGGTTTATGGAATTTGCGAGAGGGTCATAGTCTGGTTGATAAAATCATGTACAGGGATCTATCTATGTATATACTTATGAGTTATTTGAACATTTGTGGGGGTTGGGGGTACGGTTTTGTTTTTGGGTAAAAAGGGAAGGGAGGGAAGAGAAAGAGGAGAGGGGGGAGGAAGGAGGGAGGGAGGAGAAGGGGGAAGAAAAGGGGAAGATTGTTTTTTTTTTTTTCTCTCCCCCCTTGAAGGGGAATAAAAATGTAATGGGTCCTTTGAGGTAGGATGGGCAACAGAGAACCAGGGTGTAGCCCCGGACGGGGAAGATGGGGGAGGGGTACATGTAGAACTTAGAAGGTACTGGTAGGAGGGGAATGTAAGAATGGTAGGGGCGGGGTGGGGGATATAGGAGGAGGGGCTTTTTTTTTGCTTTTTTTTTGGGGGGGGGTTTACGTATTGGTTTGTTGTAGTCTTGGTATTGGTAGCCCGAATGGAGTAGAGGACTAATAATAAATAACACATATCACATATCATATATCACAATTCACGTTTGATAAGCAAGAATTTTTGCTACGTCTGTCAGCATAGGAATATGTGAATAGTAATGGATGTCTTATATAAGGTAGTGGTTGCACAAGATAGAGAGTAGTGTTTTTTCTTGTTTTTTGTGGTTTTTTATCTTTTTTATGTTTGCTGTGAGTTAGTTTCACATTGGGTGGAATACGAGAGTATAGCACTTGATACACCGTCACAGGGGTTAGGAGGTAAAATAGTAGGGAATGTGTATCCTCCTAGAAAGTTACTCAGTACCCCTGCTCCCACATTGGTAGAATAGTATGTTTTAATATCCTGGTATGGGAAGAAAATCCCACATTTAAGAAAACCTGTATGAACTGGAAGAAGTAGGGGTTGAGATAGTTGGAATATTTGCCGTCTCGCCAAGGCCTAATAATAGAGGTCGGGTGGGGTATTTTTGGTTCCTGATTTTTTTTTTTTTTTTCCTTGTGGGCCTGGGAGATCACCTTAATATGTATTAGTAGGAGATACAAAATCTGTGATAGGATTTTCAGTAAAGTATTAATATATATTGGGGGGATGATGGAATTCGTCTGATGGTTATGAGCAAACAATGGGTAAGGGGGCCAACTTGCAAGAGGCCTAAATGGATAAGTTAAGGAATGTGATATACAGGCAAAAAAAAGTGGTGATATTTACACGGGGTTGCAAGCGGATATAGGGTACATGTGGATAGATAATATAGCTCTGATCTCTGCCGGGCTTATTCACTCTCCCCAAATTTATACGCCTCTCCTCCAAGTGGAGGGAAGTCGGAGGCGTTTAACTTTCTAATTTCTTTTACTAAGCAAATAGCAGGCAGCCTTGCAGTTGCATAAAGCCAGCTATAGCTTAGATTATACATTACTCAAGGGCTTGGACATCTAGCAAGACCCTGGGAAACAGCTCTTTGAATTTGTTTTTCCTTTTTTTTTTTCTTTTTTTTTTTTTTTGTTGGGTAGGGTTGCCTTATTGTACCATCCCCCTTCCCCCACATTCCCCTTACACTGGTGACTTGCTAGAATTAAAGGGCAAAATGACTACTATAACTCTGACCTCCTATAAAGTAAAGAGGCTAAATAGTCCAGAGAAACGCACCAGATTGTTAACTGAACTGAGGAGGCTGAAATCCAAAATCATTTTTTTACAAGAGACACATTTTAGAAGAGATAAAATTCCAAAATTGGGGAATCGCAGATTTCCTATAGTGTACCATTGTGCCTCCCAGACTGCAAAGGCGAATGGGGTTTCAATTATGATTTTGAATCAGATACCATGGAAAGAATCCAAGATAATTACGGACGAGGCAGGTCGTCTTCTTATTGTAAAAGGATTTCTATGTGAACAAAAGGTTACGTTAGTAAACTTGTATCTACCAAATGAGGCTCAAGTCTCAGCTCTTGAGACATATCTGAATTTGGTACATCAAAATAAAGAGGGGATTCTGATGATGGGAGGGGATCTGAACATGGCATTGGATCCTGCTCTGGATGTCTCAAAGGGAGTGTCTCATTTATCCTATATAAAACTGCGCAGAGCTAAGTGATTGCTACAAGACTTGCAATTAATGGACACTTGGAGGACCCTCCATGCACACGACAGAGATTATACTTTTTTTTCAGCTAAACATAAGACATATACTAGAATTGACTATGTTTTTCTATCAGAACGCACTGTCGTGTATATTGGAGGCTTCCATAGGCTCATTTACATTATCGGACCACGCACCAACTAATTGTGTTTTAGAATGGGGAGACACAAGCCCCCGGGAATGGAACTGGAAGTTGGATGAGACACTCCTGAAGGAACCAGAGTATGAGAATCAGATAGCTCAGGAATTGGAATCCTTCTTTATAAACAATAAATCAGGGGAAACGACCCCATTTTGCAGATGGGAAGCGCATAAATGTTACATTAGAGGAATCCTCATATCTTTAGGAGCTCATAGAAAACACTCTCTCGGCGCTAAGCTGGACACCCTGCTTGGAGAAATCTGTATACTCAAACAGGCACACAAGAAATCTCATGCACAACAGACGGAGGAGAAACTTTCAGGCTTACGGGATGAATTAAATCTATTATTAATAGATAAAGCAAAAGCTAAGCTGGCCCGGTGTAGGCGAGTATACTATGAATACGGAAATAAGCCTAGCAGGGTGCTAGCAAATGCGCTCAGCGAGACAAGAGCTCAGAATCATATTGAGAGTATTAAAACCCAGGGAGATACGTTAGTCAGCTCCTCACAGGCAATTGCGAAGGCATTTAGGGATTATTATGCCAACCTATATCAGATAGAGGGCCAACTGCCTACTTCAAGAACATCTAATAGATGGGAGTCGGCAAAAGAATACATATTGGCTTCTGGAATGCCTAAGATACCTGAAGAAGGAGCAGGAGACATAGATGGCCCAATTACAATAGAAGAATTTTCAGAAGCCCTGAAATCGCTGAAGCCAGGTAAGGCTCCAGGTCCTGATGGGTACACCTCGCTGTATTATAAGACCTTCTTGGAAAAACTGGCACCTAAATTCCTAGCTGCTTTTAACTCAATACGCGATGGGCAAACGATGCCCGTGGAAACATTAATGGCCCACATAACAGTAATTCCGAAGGAGGGAAAGGACCCAGCCCTATGTGCTAGCTATCGTCCAATCTCGTTGCTAAACTTAGACCTTAAGATCTTTACAAAAATACTCGCTAATAGATTATTGACATACATCCCCGCTCTAGTGCATCAGGATCAAGTAGGGTTTACCCCTAATAGAGAGGGTAAAGAAAACACGCAAAGGGTTCTAAATGTCATATATATATATCTCAACATTATCAAAAACCCCTAGTGCTTATATCCACTGATGCAGAAAAAGCATTTGATAGGGTAGACTGGACATTCCTGAGAGCCACGTTACAGCATATAGGATTGAAAAGTGGGATGCAGAACTGGATTTCTAGTCTGTACTCATATCCTAAAGCAAGGGTGAAGATTAATGATACAATGTCTGAATCATTCGCTATAAATAATGGAACGCGGCAGGGATGTCCACTCTCGCCTATCATATTTATTCTCACACTTGAACCCTTTTTGAGAACAATAGGAGCCAACTCAGACATTAGGGGCATTTCAATAAAAGGGGAAGAACATAAATTGGCCGCATATGCGGATGACTTGCTATTCTTTATAACCTCTCCAGTTGTATCCTTACCATCTTTATTATCGGAGTTACGCATATATGGAGGGGTATCCAATTTCAAGGTAAACTATAGTAAGTCTGAAGCGATGGGTGTGGAAGTGAATACTGCGGTACAACATCAGCTTTCAGATCACTTTGCTTTTAGATGGACGGATTCACATATATGCTATCTAGGGACTAAAATACCGAATAAGCTTAAAAGAGTGTTTGAACTTAACTTTGCCCCATTGGTACGACAGTTTAAATTAGATTTTCAGTGGGGGGACAAAGAAGTCTTCACGTGGTTTGGTAGGATTAACATCATCAAAATGAATGTAATGCCGAGATTGCTATACTTATTCCAGACCCTACCTATAAAGCTTCCCTCAGGGTTTCTGAGAGACCTGAGATCAAGATTTGTGAAGTTCATATGGGCAGGCAAAACAGCGAGAATACGTAGAGATATTCTGACATTACCAAAGGAGAGAGGAGGGGTGGGATTTCTGGACCCGGTGGGTTATTATGAAGCATCACATCTAGCACGGGTAGCGGATTGGTGTGTACTACATAAGGAAAAGCCTTGGATACATATAGAACAAGCAACGATCGATATACCCCTGGAGGGATTAGCATGGCTTTGGGAGGTAGAGATACCACAGGCGGCGAGAAGACACCCCATTGTGGGTGCTACACTCCAATCCATCAAAAAGACATTTAAGAAAACTAAGATGTCGACTCATCCAAATCCCATGATACCAATCCTGGGCACCTCAGCTTTTAAGCCAGGTCTTATAGACCAGGGTTTCAGGGATTTGAGGAGACGAGGCATTAGCAGGATCATACATTTTTCAATTGACAATCATGTGATGACTAAGGGGGAGATTGAACGGGTGTTCTCGTCTGACCTAGATCCATTTAGGCAAATACAGCTTAATGCCTTCCTTCGATTAATTAAAGTGGTGTTTCACCAAAAAAAAAAAAATTAGATGTCAGCAGCTGCAAATACTGCAGCTGCTGACTTTTAAAATAAGGACACTTACCTGTCCCGGGGTCCAGCGATGTCGGCACCCGAGACCGAGCCGTCCCTCGATCCTCGGGTGCTGCCGCCGCCATTCACACTGAGGGAATCAGGAAGCGAAGCGTTGCCGCTTCACTGCCCGGTTCCCTACTGCGCATGCGCGAGTCGCGCTGCGCGTCTTCACTGGTCCCCGTTGTGTTGTGGGAACTGTGTATTTCCCACAACACAACGGGGGTGGGCGGGGAGTCTGCGGCTAGCTGCGGCTAGCTGTACCCGGAAGTGGGTGCAGATACCTGTATTATACAGGTATCTGCACCCCCCTCCCCCCTGAAAGGTGCCAATTGTGACACACCGGAGGGGGGGAGGAATCCGATGAGCGGAAGTTCCACTTTAGGGTGGAACTCCGCTTTAAGCAACGAGTGCAGATGGTACGTACTCCATCTAGGTTTGAACAGATATGCCTAAAGGGTGAAACATTGAGACACTCACTCTCTTTTATGTATGCATTGTTGACGGAGTTAGAAGCCCCACAAGAGTTGGCCTTTATACAAGCATGGGATGGGGACCTCGGGGTTACGTTCTCGGAGACACAGAAAAATAAGATCTTTATGTTTACGCATAAGGTGTCAATGGCAACCAGATATCAAGAAGGGGGGTATAAAATTTTGACTAGGTGGTATAGAACCCAGGAAGTATTGAATTGGGTATTTCCACAAATATCCAATCTATATTGGCGCTGCCAGGGTGCGGAGGGCACCATGTAACACATATTCTGGGAATGTACTGGACTGAAAGAATTCTGGAAAATCTGAGTCTCTGAAACAGTTAAAGAAATTACAGGTGTGTCTCTTGGTGAAAACCTGGCAGCTTTTTTGCTGCATGATATTCCGTTATCTATTGATAAATATAAAAAATCTCTCCTAAGGCACCTGCTTACAGCAGCAAAAGCTTGTATCCCGGCACTCTGGAAAAGCACGGTAGCTCCGACTAAATTACAATGGATTAGCAGAATAACAAGAGATCCAACAAATGGAAAATCTTACCATGACGCTAAGAGAGCAAGAAGACAGGTATCGGGAAGTCTGGACTCCCTATATTACATACAGGGAGCAGAATCCCTAAATAAAATTTCTAGCGGAGGGGAGGGGTGGACGGTATGATGAGGCATAATGTTAATTTTTAATTAATTAATTAATTAATTTATTTATTTATTTATTTATTTATTTATTTTTTGTTCTCTTTTTTCTTCTTCTGTGTCTCTTTTTTTTTTTGGGTGTTTTGTTTTGGCTTTGGAGGATAACCAGGGCCATCCCTGGTTAAGGAAAATGTAATAAGAGTAGGAATTATTACGGGTATGTATTAGAATAATAGGAAGGCAAGATGAATTGATGAGTTTTTTGCCTAAAGACAACATAATTTCGTTAAAAAGGTGATAGTAATTGGGGTTTTCAAGAATATAATATTTGTAAAATAGAAGATGTAGGTGTTGATGTACTCATATGTAATATTGTACTACTATTATTGTGGAAAAAACGAAAATAAAGAATTTATAAAAAAAAAAAATGCATGATTCTGTAATCTGAGCCAGTAGTTACGTCCAGGAATGTGTGAACAAGGCTCCATCCTTCTAGGTAAAAAGGCAGATAAAGGCATTGTCAATGGGAATATTGTGACCTCTGTGAAAGGCCATTAATACTTTTAAGTATGTACCGCAGATTTAGCATGCATGCTTTGAGCTTGAAAACATATTTTTTTTTTAATACTATGTCCACTATAAAGGAAAAAAGTAAAAGTGAAAGAAAGGAATACTGCCCAGTACTGCTTTATCTATCCACACATGGGAAAAAAAAGAACTACTGCCAATCCTGTTAATCATATTGTGAGTAAAAATTTGCTGACTCAATCACATCCACCTCACAACCACTGAGTCAGCCAATATAAAACCTATTGACAGTGCATGACTCGTATCGTAGTAAAAAATGTAATTCTGTGCATGTGATGATAATTCCCTCATTTCCCCTGGCACAATGGGATACCCCTGGTTACGTTTATAGTTCTCTTTTTAAAAGATTGAAAGTAAGTATGGTAGAATGAAGAGAGTACCAAACGTTTGGTTGCTAGACGAGCAACCAAAGCAGACCCTTATTTCACAATATAGAAATCAACTCCCGGGTACCCACTCTAATGCCGCGTACACACGCTCGGAATTTCCGACAAACGGATTTTGTTGTTGGAAAATTTGAGAACCAGCTCTCAAATTTTTGTTGTCGGAAATTCTGACAAAAAATGTCCGACGGAGCCTAAACACGGTCGGAAATTATCGACAACAAGCTCCCATCAAACATTTGTTGTCGGAAAATCCGATCCTGTGTACATGGCATTAGAATAAGCCCCTGAAGTTTGGTGGCTACCTTTTCATTCTCCACGCTGCAAAACGTAATGCTGTCAATTTGTGGACCTCCTCTTCTGACCTATCAAAAATATAATCTAATATAAATCTAAAATATCAACAGATCAAAAGGCCTACCAAAATCCTAATCCAACTCTCCACCAATGTATCTTTGTTTAATAGATTGGTGAGAAAAATCTTTACCTGTAGGTGAGAACAGAGTTGCAATTTCACCAATTTTAGGATGAACTACCATCGGTAGCTTCCATGAACAGTAGAGTTGGGGTTGGCACCTTACTCCTATGGAGCACCAAGCCAGACCTTAATTATGCAAAGGTAGCAAAGGAAGCTATCATTCTTAGTAACCAACACTGAAAGGAAACCTTCTTCCACAGTGTTCTTCCAGGTAATAGCGTTTTATAGTCCAGTACTATTCCTCAGCCTGAATGAAGGAGTACAAAAGAGACAAACACCAGCCCCTGCTGATCACATTTACAAACAAGAAAAAGTAGCAACTGTAATTCTGCAGAAAGAATCAGTAAGGGTCCTTTATGCTGAAGGTGGAGGGAGTGAAATGAGTGGGGAGTTCCTTTTTCAAAAGGGGTCCAAGATACAGATGCAGGACTCTTGTCTTCCTCTGTGTTATAGTTAGTGATAGACGAAATTGCACGGGTTCGATACCCAAGTGTTCAGCATGTCTTTTTCAAATTTCGGCAAAACCAAACATGCTATAGAAGACTATGGGGGGGGGGGGGGGTATTATTAATACATTCTGCTCATTTTAGGGCTAATAGGCAAACTTTTGTCAAAAGACATAGGAACTGCTATGGAGGAAAAAAACAACTATGAGAGGAACTTGTCATACTGTTTTGAGGGCAGCATTGAAAATACACAAATTTTATAACATAAAGTAAAAAATTTGGAGTGTTGTTCCTTTAAATCTCAAAAGCAAATGCCTAATCCATAAATAAGTGTAAACGTAGGAAAAATTATACTAACACCCACACTGAAAATATGCATATAACAGTGCAAAACCAACAAATTCAAATCAAAATATGTAACAACACCTGTGAATAAATTAAAACGTATGAGTCATGTATGAAAAGTGCAAGTGAAAATAAACCAATACACAATATTTTATAACGTGCAATATCATGTAAATGATATTTTAAAGTCCATGTCTGTTCAAATAAAAGTCCCTATGAAATAAACAGTGGCAAAGTGCACAGTGCCTATAAAAAAATTTACTTCTAAGTGCTTCAGTGCTCAAGGTGCTCCTATAATGAAAGGGAGGTCTCTTACCAGATAAGTGAATCTGGAATAAAAGTCGATCAAATATGCACAAGCTCCATCTACCAAGTGTCAAGGGACTTCAGATATAGCACTATCAATGGTGGATCCTCCAATCCCAGAGGATGCCATTTTTGGGAAACGCGTCGGGCGGGGTCTGCGTGTGAGGTCATAACGCGTCTGAGAGCCGGGTGACACCGCAAGCCAGATTGCTACTTTCATACACTGACTGTTACTTACTGCCTCAATATAAGTGTAACTCTACTTTTTATTAAGTTTATAAAAACTGTATTATGCTAAAAGGCGTCTCCCTATTAATATCCTACTTATGCCTGTGTTGAGAGCGGCTCTTTAAATCCAAGGGGTGGTTTCTTCAAATCCACCGTTGATAGTGCAATATCAGAAGTTATGTATTGGCCTAGTATTCAAGATATTTGAGTTGCAGAGGTTCACTCTATTTCTGTCAGCTGAGTGCAATAATTTATTTTTCTTTGTTTCAATTCTATAACATACTTGGGGGGGAAGGGAACAGTTTATACCATGTATGTGGTGTTACAAACAGTAATTTAATTTAAAGTGGAGTTCCACCCACTTTTACATCTCTTCAGCATCCCTCACTGAACTGTGCACTGTAAACGAATTGGATATTTTTAATTTTTTTTCTCAGCACCTACTGTTTATCTGCTGTATTCATTTTTCACTTCCTCCTCCCTGGCCATGGCCCATCGCATCATTTCCTGTTTGCAATGCCTTCTGGGAAGGGACGGCAACTTCCTCTGACACTGCCGTTGCTATGGAAACCTGACCTGAAACCTATTACACTGCTTGTGCTGCACTGAGCATGTGCGAGATCTGCAAGGATGACATGCAGGAAGAAATAGTCTGGCTTCAGATGCCCACACTTAAGATGGCCACGGCCTGTTGTAATTTTATAAAATAACAAACTACTGCTATAAACAGACCTTAGTTTACAGACTAACTTTACTAGAATACATTAAGCTTGTGTATTATAGGGGTATTTTTATATAAAAAGTATAATTTCGGACGGAACACCACTTTAAGATGAACTTGTCTTACATACAGCAGCAGCACCCCAAATCTGACTAATTTCAGTTTGAAGATTTTTTTTTCTCAGGATTCTGTAGTAGTGACATATTCTTTTTCAAAAATTGGTAACTGACCCGCTTTGCCTGGCAAATAGTAGTTCACTGTGGCTGTTCCTGTCCTGCTGCAGGCCAATTTCTATCAAGCTTTCATTAAGAATTTTGAGACTGCAGATGATACAGCAGTGTAAAACTGGTCAGCAGCAGGGGATTTTTAATAAGTGTGAATTGGCTAAAATGTACTAGAGAAAAACAGATAGGTGTTTTACTATATAAATAAGGTGACTGCATGACCTGTGAAGGACTAAACTTCAGTCCTAGAAGCTACCCCTTAACCATTAACCTCTAATACCTCCCACAAATGACGCGACAAGGTGGTGGAGTAAATGGCCTTGTCGGCCTTTTATTAATAAAATATAAAACCAATAAATAACATTTTTTATAAATAACTTTTTAAATAACTTTTAAATAACTTCACGGAATTATTGGAGTCTAGGAGGGGAATCCACCCACAGGTCACTGCATAGGAACTCCAGTCGCTAACCCCAGACTGTGAGACAGTACCCAACCTTCTCAGTGACCAAACTTTTCCCCTTCCTGGTTAACCCCTCGTAACCGGAAGGTACATAAAAACAGCCCATATTATATATGGGTACCAACCGTGTAAACTCTAAACAGCCCATATTATATATGGGTACCAACCGTGTAAACTCTCCATACCATCAATCTCCTCCTCCTCACAGACCCAAACCACTGCCGCACTAAAACCAACGCCCTGTTGCCATAACCTCAGGGAGGGTGGGTGGGAATCTTCTTCCCCGACGCTCTCCACTGACGTCACATCCCCCCTTCTCCTCTCTGCATTTCCTTCTGCCTCCTCCTCTGCTCCAGCCCCTCCCTTATCCTTAAAGGGGAAAGCGACCAGCGTAAACAGCCTGACTGTGCAGTCCACACAAGTCATGCTGTCCCTGCGCTGATCCCCTGCTCCTCTCTGCTCCGGGACCTTCTGATGATACAGTAATGCAACTTTGGCTAGTAGCAAGTCAATTTAAAATAGTAAGCCTACGCTCAATTTACTAGAGACAAAGAGCACAATCCGGGGTTTTACTACAAGAATTAAATCAGTTGTAAACCCACTTTTTTTCCTAAAATTGGTATTGCACAGAGTGGCCCCTAACCTCCTCTTCTGGTGCCCCCCACCGGCACACCCTGCTCCTCCTCTTCTGCAATGCCACTTCCCATGAAGACACTTGTGTGGGTGCATTCCCGAGCCGGGCTGCGTGTGTCCATAAACACACACAGCGCTGACTTGCCCCGCCTTCCACTCTCTTCTGACTGACAGCAGCAGGAGCCAATGGCTGCCATTGGAGCCTCAAGTAAGCCCAAGAAGAGGAGAGAAGAGCTGCAGCAGATGGGTACAGCGATGATCAAGAATGGGCTCAGTAAAGTGTTTATGGGGGGGCTGTAGGAGCATATGCATTAAGATAAAAAAAACCTTCTGTGTGTAGCAGCCACCCAGCACCCCCCAGTTACCTACCTGAACTCCTTCTCTCTCCAGCAATGTCCATGATCCCCTCAGCCACCCAGGACACTCCTCCTGATTGGCTGAGACAGAGCAGCGGTGTCATTGGCTCCTGCGGCTGTCAATCAAAGTCAGTCAGCCAATCAGGGGAGAGAAGGGGTGGGGCCAGGTCTGGGCTCTGTGTCTGAATGGATACACAGAGCTCTGACTCGGCTTGGGTGCCCCCATAGCAAGCTGGGAGGGGCTAGAAGCAGCAAAGAGGGACTTGAGAAGAGGAGGATCTGGGCTGCTCTGTGCAAAACAAACTGCACAGAGGAGGTAAGTATAACACGTTTGTTATTTAAAAAAAAAAAGAAAAAAGGAGCCTTTACAATCACTTTAAAGTGCGACCCGGAGGAAAATCTAGACGGAGGGTCGGCATGACTATGGGAGGAACAGGTCGGCAAGGGTTAAGTTTTTACTGAGTTAGTTGGGGGAAAAAGGGTAGCTTACCTTATTGGAGGAGCAGGTCAGGTGTGTGGGTGGAGCAAGAAAGGGTTGGGATGTTGCACAGGCTGTTGGGAAATCATTCCAGAATTTTCCCTGTTGGTAGAAGTTCTGTCGGCCCCTGCGGAGAGAAATACAGGCAGGATGAGCGATTTGGAGGCCTTGTGGAACCAGGTCAGGGCTGCAGCCTCTACACGGGGTCCTCAGTGGCTCCAACAACAATTATTAGGCATGTTAGGGGGGTCGGGGGTTGATCCCTCTCCTCCTGGATCTCCCCCTTCATCTAAGCGCGCTAGGAGGGTTCGCCCTCCTGAGCGCTTGAGCCCTTCACATACCCCCCGGGTCCGGCGGCCGCATGGGAGCTCCACACGGAACCCTTCAGTGTCCCCTGCTAGGCCATCAGCTTCTGGCCACAGCGGAGGGCCTGGGAGGAATCCCCAGCATCGGCGGGACCTGCGGGAGGGGGGGCCGCTGCGCTCTCTTCCCCCCTCCTCCCCCTCTACAGTGATACAGGATGTCACGGCCGGCTCTCCTGCTGATGTGCCTAGCAGGAGGCCGGCTCGGCGAGGGACACAGTCGGATGCAGGGAGGGGCGGGAGCCCTGTCCCTTCTGGATCGGTGGGCAGAGCGGACCGTGGGAGCCAGGAGGTCCGGTACCTGCGCTCGTCGGCAGCGTCATCTGGAGGATCAGCTCCCTCTCCTGTGGCTGAAGCGTCGGCTCGGCGTGGGAAGGCTGGAGAAACCGGCAGCAGAAGGCAGTTGGCGCCCTCTGCTGCTTCTACACAGACATTGCAGCCATCTTCAAGCAGAGATAGAGTGACAGCTGCACGGGGGAGTGGCCAAGCTCAATTAAAGGGCCGGCGACCCCCTTCCACAGTTGGGGGTGCACGCGGACCCCGCAGCTGTCAGATGGAGGCGGAGGAAGATGAGGGTACGCCGGGGCGTGCTGAATCAGAGGAATCGAGGGGAAGGACGCCTGCGGCACAGTCGGTGCGTGAGTCATCAGCAGAATCCGGCGAGGTGTCCAGCGATGACGGCGATGGGCGATCACTGGCCATGCGCCCTACCGTGCAGAGTCAGCTGGGATCCAGAAGTGCGGCTGCTCGGGATTCGGTGCGCAGGCAGCCTGGTGAGTCCAATTTTAATTCTGCTACTTTTGTAGGGCAAGGTGTTGGGTTCACGGAGGGTGGAAAGGGGGGGTCACGGGGCAGGGAGCAAGCGGGTCAGATGGGGAGGGAACCTGGTGTGGCGGGTTTGGCGGAATTTTTTGCGGGTTTTCGGGAACTGTTGGACTGTTGCGCCCCGCCTGGGCCTTCCGGACCAGTAGCAGGGCCGACGGGGGCATGGGTCCCTGCCGTGACCACGTCGGATGGATTGGGCTGTGATGCCCCTGTTGCGTGTAGTTCTACGCTGCCGCCGGCAGTGAGCACGGCGTCCCAGCGGGAAGGACAAGCGGATACGGAAATCCCATTATCCTCAGCGGTAGTTGAGTCTGCGTCTCAGACGGCGAGGGTCAGTGGCACGGAGTCGCGTAAGGCTAAGGAGTCGGGGGACGATGGGGTTCGTTTGGGTGATAGAGCACACGGTGAGGTTTATGTATGCTTCGAGGGTCCGTTAGGGGTACATCTCAAGCCCGAAGTTAGGGAGAGGATTTGGCGGGGGGAATACGTGGAGATATTCTCCCTTTTGCCGCTAGAGAAGTTTAACATAGATAAAGGAAAAGCAGATGAGAGTAAAAAGGAGGAGGAGGAGAGGCGGCGTTGGCGGCTTATCCCTAGGACATTTTCTAACTGGCTGCAAGCCTTTGCGATATTGGCCAGCGTCATAGGTGAAAAGGAGCCGGAGAATTGTTCTCCGCTTTTTTGCTATTTAGACGCTATTGGGGAGGCTTATAGGGTATATGGAGGACTGGCATGGCTTCGCTATGACGAACAGTTTCGTCAGCGGAAAGCTGTCAGGCCTCAGCTAAGATGGGACCATAAGGATATTGGGCTTTGGATGAAGCTCATGGTGCAGGCTCGGGCTTCAGGACAGCCCTTTCCAGGGGGGGGCGGCGGTTCAGGCACTGGGCAGCCGGCCTCACAACGTAAAAACTACTGTTGGCAGTTCAACGAGGGAGCGTGCCGCTTTGGCGCGTCCTGTCGGTTCCGTCACGAGTGCTCCGGATGCGGAGGCTCTCACGGTTTTGCCAAATGCTTTAAGAAGGGGAAGCTGCAATCTAGTGAGTCCGTTTCAAAAAGGGAGGACGCCGGTAAATCTGTCCGAGATGCTGCCGTACCTAAGTAGGTATCCCAGGACGGAGGCAGCGGTTTTTCTTGCCGAGGGCTTTGCATATGGTTTTCGCATTCCCTGTTCGCTACCCTTGTCTGGGGATTCTATGCCCAGGAATCTGAAATCTACTTCTCAGTTTCCTCAGGTGGTGACGGATAAGTTAGCTAAGGAGGTGGAGATGGGTAGAATGGCTGGCCCGTTCGATCGCCCACCCATACATGGGTTGCATGTGTCTCCTTTGGGGGTAGTACCTAAGAAGGAACCACATAAATTTCGGCTGATTCATCACTTATCGTATCCTAAGGGATCTTCGGTAAATGATGCGATTGAGCCTGATTTGACGTCGGTGTCCTATACGTCGTTTGATACGGCCGTTAGTTGGGTTCAGAGATATGGACAGGGGGCATTATTGGCTAAGACGGACATTGAGTCCGCTTTTCGTTTATTACCGGTTCATCCGGATAGCCAGCCGTTGCTGGGTTGTTTTTGGGGTGGACAGTTTTTCGTTGACCGTTGTCTTCCCATGGGTTGTTCTATTTCTTGTTCTTACTTTGAGACATTTAGTACCTTTGTCGAATGGGTGGTTCGGGAAGAGTCACAAGTGCGCTCGGTTCTGCACTACCTTGATGATTTTCTTTGTATTGGCCCCCCGAAATCCACGGTTTGTTCGGTCTTGTTACGAACATTGGAAAGCGTGGCGCGGCGTTTCGGGATTCCTCTCGCGCCGGAAAAGACGGAAGGGCCGTCGACTGAGATGCAATTCATGGGTATCATTATTGATACACAGGCAATGGAGTGTCGCTTGCCGACGGCTAAATTGGAGGACTTGCGATTGTTGGTGAGGGCGGCCCTACAGGCGAAGAAAGTTAGGCTGAAACAATTACAGTCTTTGCTGGGGAAGCTTAATTTCGCCTGCCGCATCATGCCGATGGGGCGCATTTTTTGCCGTCGCCTGAGTGCCGCTACTTCGGGGGTACGAATGCCACATCATTTTATTCGGCTTTCGACCGAACACAAGGCAGATCTGCGGGAATGGGAGGAGTTTCTGACCACCTATAACGGGAGGTCCTTGTGGATGGCCCCGGTGGTGTCGGCCTTTGATTTCGATTTGTACACGGATGCAGCGGGCAGTTTGGGTTTTGGGGCGTACTGTCAAGGGGCATGGTGTGCGGAGGCATGGCCGGAGGAGTGGCGTGTAGCGGGCTTCTTGAGTAATCTGGTGCTATTGGAGCTTTTCCCGATTGTGGTGGCATTGGACATCTGGGGATCTCGCTTTCAAAATCGGCGAGTTTGTTTTCACTGTGATAACATGGGGGTGGTGGCGGTTGTGTCTAGTCTGTCTGCCTCGTCTCCGCCCGTAGTGCGTTTGTTACGTTTTTTGGTCCTTCGTTGTTTGAGTTTGAATTGTTTTATAAAAGCTGTGCATGTACCGGGTGTGGAGAATTCCATTGCTGATGCCTTGTCTCGTTTTCAGTGGGACAGGTTCCGGAAGCTGGCGCCGGCGGCGGAGCAGAGGTCGGTTCCTTGTCCCAGGCATCTGTGGAGACTGGCATTGGAATAGCTGGTGGCTTGGTACAGCGTTCGGTGAGTGCGGGAACATGGGCGGCTTACTCTTCGGTTTGGCGGGAATGGGACGAACTGGTAAGTTCTGTAGGGGGTTGTGTTTCGGATCAGGACAGGCTCTCACTGTTATTGTACGTGATTGGGATGCAGTTTTCCAAGGGAGAGTCGGTGTCGAAAATGAACCGGAGATTGGCTGCGTTGGCTTTTCTTTATAAGCTACAAGGCCTGCGGGATATTACCAAGGAGTTTATGGTGCGTCAGGCCATGAAGGGTTTCCGGCGCGGACGCGTGGTAAGAGATACCAGGCGCCCAGTGTCCTTGGAGTTCCCCGGAGTGAAGCAGTATGCAAATGGTTGGGGGTTAGAGGCATGATGTGGGGACGGGTTCTTCCGGAATTCCACTATTACTCTAGAGTGGACAGGCCCCCTGATGTATTGGTGCTCTCCGTGGGAGGGAATGATATGGGGGTCCGGGCAGCTAGGGACATTGTTCGGGATGTAAAGTTTGACATTCTGCGACTGATGCGGGACTTCCCTGGGGTCGTCATAGTGTGGTCCGACATAGTGGCACGACACACTTGGCGACATGCGCGTTCCGTTGAACGCTTGAATAAAGCACGGATAAAGGCCAACAGGGAGATTGGGCGCTTTGTGTCTCGCCTTGGGGGTGTGGTGGTTCGCCATCGGGATCTAGAAGACCTATCTATTAGGTATTGGAGGGATGACGGTGTACATCTGAATGCGGTTGGAACCGATTTTTGGTTTTTAGGATTGCAGGAAGGGGTGCAGAGGGCTCTGCAGGTGTGGAGGGACTCGCTTTAGTGAGGGTCGTCATAGTGTGGTCCGACATAGTGGCACGACACACTTGGCGACATGCGCGTTCCGTTGAACGCTTGAATAAAGCACGGATAAAGGCCAACAGGGAGATTGGGCGCTTTGTGTCTCGCCTTGGGGGTGTGGTGGTTCGCCATCGGGATCTAGAAGACCTATCTATTAGGTATTGGAGGGATGACGGTGTACATCTGAATGCGGTTGGAACCGATTTTTGGTTTTTAGGATTGCAGGAAGGGGTGCAGAGGGCTCTGCAGGTATGGAGGGACTCGCTTTAGTGAGGTGTCACTCAAGCTCGCATGGCGGGTCAGGGGGTCTTTGGGGGGTCAAGAATTGAAACAGTTTATTAAATTTTGGGGGACCCATACAGGGTATGGGATCCCACCTTGGTTTGTTGTTGGTGGTTCTCCCAGGACTTAGGTCCCAAGGGAAAGAGAAATTTGGAAAGTCGCAATGTCCTCGAGCCGGCTGGGGCACAGCTGAGGTCACAGTGGTTATTGAGCAAAATGGGACCCCAAAGACCCCCTCCTGGTGTTAAGAATTGTTATGTTTATGGTTATATTTATTTTGGTTAATAAAAGGCTGTTGTGGCCATTAAAACCCATGTCACGCAGTGTTGTGTGGTTATTATAGTTATAAGATAAATGTAAGACCGCAGTTGACGAATCCTATAGTCATGCAGAGAATGCATTAAAGTTATAGCAAACTCCGCTTGGTCAAGTTTATTTACAGGTAAGCTTGTAAGAAAGCTTTAAGGATATTGTGGTGTAGCACTGCCCAGCCCCCTACCTGTTGTGCTTGCTATATAATAAAGCAGAAAAAAACAACAAACAAGAATAGGTGAAAATGTTATGTACTACAGTGCACCTCCACCACTTCAGTATACTGGGGTCAAACCACCACTGATTAATCTGCCTGTTAAAATGTGGTAAAATATGTATATGACTCTTCCTCTTGAAAAGAGATGTGATACTACAAAGCCCTTCCACTCAAAAATGACATTACAGATTCCAAGCTGATGATTGCAGGGACATTGATTGCATAAGTAGCCTTGTGCACTACATATTTCCTACTGGTTTAGGTTATATAGCAAGGAATATCCCATTGCGCTGAAACAGATAATAACAATTGTAATAAAGCTTACCTATAGGCATAATGAATATCTCCTAACTTGCACCAGGAGATAATTACATGTTCTGAAGCCGGGAACATCACTGGCACATGTGCACTGTGTTATGAATTGATGGCACACTGAATGGGCCATCAATCCAGAGTGCTGTGCTGCGATCGTGGCTCCTGTGCGCATATGCGGGAGTAACATCATTGCAACTCGGCCAGAGCTGATAAAGCCGGATGGATGACTTGGTGAAGATGGAAGCCCTAGCAGCAGTGACAGCGAGCTGCTGGAGGGATCCATTTTACACGCAAGTCTGTCATAATGTGCTAGTATGTGATGCATCTAGCAAATTATGCCATTAGCTAGCAGGGAGGTTGATTTTTTTTTTTGTGACTTTGTAACTACATCATTCCTCGCCTATACATTTTATTTATATCTATGGACCAATTACTCTTCCTGATTGGGTCAGGGGTACTAATCTCCCTAATACCTCCCCCTCATCACTATCCTAATTTAAAAACATTTTTTTTCCTTTTTCTTTTCATGGATTATACAGTCTATTACTTCATCATTTATTGTGTAGTCTCATGTCATGTGATATTTACTATAACAATGTATTTTTATCTGTTTGTCCATATTACATTTTTTTTTCTTCTTAATTTTTCTCTATTATTCCAATATTCGATTATATAGTTTACTGGTGTTTGTAGTAAATGCTTGTAATATGAAAAAAAAAATAGAAAATACAGCCTTAAGGTAAGGAGCCTTTTGCCTTTGGAAATGTGTTAACATACTGCCGATACATACTGTGATATAATGTAAAAAGGGGGGCACATCATCTGAGCCCACCTTCTTGGGACGGCGGCCACCCAGCCCTGTTTGGTTGCAATATGCATGTTAGCCATTAAGTTGCATAAGGTATAGGATGGTGGTGTATTGTCACTTTAAATATTTAAATCAAGCATGCCAGGCGGTCCAATGGAAATTCCGGGAAGGTTCTGGATGTTCCTGGGATGTGATAAAAGGGCTGCAGAGGGTCTCTCCTTCCTCTTGCAGTGCTGGGACTACAGGAGAAAAAGCTCCAGGAATTCAGCAGAGCTACCCTCCCTCCCTTTCAAGGTACTGCACTGTGTGTTAATGGAGGACTTGGTCCGGGAGTTTATGCAGAGAGCGGAGTGTAGTGGGGGAGAAGAGTGGCTGAGACGCTGCATGGAGATGGCTGACACTGAAGAGTCATCACAAAGGAAAAGAAAAACTCTGCAGTCTGCCAAGAATCACAACATTCTTTAGCAGTGGAACTAAGTATAAACATTGTAACAATTTGTCAATGGAATAGACTTTGTGTGTAAATGAAGAAAGTTTAACCACTTAAACACTTAACCATTTTTCTGACATTTGTTGGTTTCAAGTTAAAATCTTTTTTTTTGCTAGAAAATTGCTTAGAACCCCCAAACATGATATATATTCTTTTAGTAGAGACCTTAGAGAATAAAATGGTGGTTGTTGCAATATATTATGTCACACTGTATTGTATTTGCACAGTGGTCTTTCAAATGCAATTTTTTGGGAAAAATTTTTGAATTTTTTTGAATGAATTAAAAAAAAAACAAAAAAAAAAACTAACCAGTAGAGTTAGCCCAATTTTTTTTGTATAATGTGAAAGATTTTACGTTGCGAGAATCGTGATCTTTTTATTCTAAGCAAAAAAATCGTGATTCTCATTTTTGCCAGAATCGTGCAGCTCCTTGGTATACCTGTCAGCTATTTCTACTGCTCTCTCTGCTGCTGGCATATCTGCCCCTCTCTTTTTTTCTACCTCTCTAGCTGTATCCCCCCTGGGTCTGCTGTTACAAGCTCTGTTTCTACACCTGTGGTAGCACCTCCTGTGTCACTGAGTCAGCTAAGCAGCACAACATTTGTGAGGGATACACACATTCCCACTCCTGCTAGCATGGGTGTAAATAGACTGTCAGTACCTGAATCCTGTATGAAGGAGGCAATGCCCAGTGAGATTTCCCCTTTGGGGTACTATTTAACTATGTCAGTTAAGGAGAAAATCTGGAGAGGGTAATTTGTGGATGTGTTATCCCTTCTTCCTGCTACAAAGGATTTTATTTTGAAATCAGATAAGAAAGGGGAGGATAGGCAGGAGGAAGATAGGCGTAGACCTGTACCCCACTCTTTCAATAATTGGCTACAGGCATTTTTTGTTTATGCCAGCGTGTTAGTAGAAAAACACCCTGATTTGAGCGGAGACATTTTTCAGCATTTAGATGGAGGCCTATAAAAATGTTGGCGGTTTGGGCTGGTATGCCTACGATGAGTCATTTCGCCAAAAGCTGGCGGTCCACCCATCCTTAAGATGGGGGATGAAGGACTTGGGCCTATGGCATAATTTGATCTAGCCCCAAAGAGGGCCCGCTATTCGGCAGAACCTGGTTAACCCTGTTAGCTCTGTTTATCGCAGTGGTTGCTGTTTTTCTTTTAATGAAAACCAAAGTCGCTTTAATACCTCATGTAAATATAAGTATGAATGTTCATTTTGTGCAGGGCCACATCCAGTGGTGCGATGCTTAAGGAAAACGACTGGATCTGGGTCCCCGTCTCAGTGGGATATTTTTCCCAAAAGCCTGCATGCCAGTGAGGCTGGAAAACATGCGCCCATGGCTGGAGTTATATCCAAACAAGGAGAAGGTGCGTTTCCTAAATGAGGGTTTTTCTGTAGGTTTTCAGCTTCCTTCATTTTCAGGCACGGGGTGCACTATTGTAGGTAATTTAAAGTCGGTTGATCAGTTTCCATAGGTTGTGCGGGAGAAAGTTTTTAAAGAGTTAAGGGAGGGGCGCATGGCGGGCCCTTTTCAGTCTCCACCTTTCAAGGATTTCTGCATCTCTCCACTGGGGGTGGTCCCCAAGAGGGAACCAAATATGTTCTGTCTGATATAACATCTCTCTTTTCCTAAAGAGGGATCGTTGAATGACAAACTTGTTGAGTCGCTTTGTTCAGTTGATTATGCGACTTTTGAGGAAGGTTAAGGCCTGTGGCAAAGGGGCTTTGTTGGCTAAAGCTGAAGTGAAGTCGGCTTTCAGGCTTTTGCCCATTAGCTTTCAATCCTTTGGGTTTTTATTTTGACGAATGTTGTTTTTTTTATAAATGTCTCCTTATGGAATGTTCATTGTCCTGCACGTATTTTGAAGCTTTTTCCACTTTTCTTCATTGGGTTATGTGTTTTGAGTCTGGGCAGGATTCTGTAGTGCATTATTGGACGATTTTTTATTTATTGGTCCAGCGGGATCTGACTTTTGTTCTCGGTTGTTGCGGTTGTTTGGCGAGATTACGGAACATTTTTGTGTTCCACTGGCCATGGAGAAGACTTGTTTCCCTGTGGCTTTTGCTTGTAAAATCATGCCGGTAGGGAGGATTTTTTCCCGTCTGTACATTTCAACCTCAGGTCTAAAATCCCCTTTTGCTCACATACGCTTGGCCGATTTTTTAATGACCTTTAACGGAAGATCCTTCGATCAGACTGATTTTATTTTTTGCTCCAGATTTTCACTTGTTAACAGACGCAGCGGGCTAAAAAAGGTTTTGCGGCAATATGGGAATCGCATTGGAGTTGTGGTGCTTGGCCAGAGGCATGGATTCAGAAAAAAACTACTAGAAACATTGTGCTGCTTTAGCTCTTCCCGAGTTTGATAGCAGTGTCGCTTTGGGGAACATTTTTTGTGAACAGGTGGATTCTGGTGGAAACCGTTAAATAAGGGGTCCTTTTCACCGTCAATTGCCTTTTTTTTCAGCTCTTTGTTTGTGGTTAAGATTTTGCGTCATCTGGTCTTTTTATGTTTGAAATTTAATATCTGAATTAAGGCTAAGTATGCGCCGGGAATTTTAAATACTATAGTGGACTCTCTTTCCCGTTTCCAGATGCAGCGTTTTCACCAATTGCTCCCTGGGGCGGACGAGGAAGGGACGGAGTGCCCAGCCAACCTGTGGAATCTGATTTAACACAGGTTGTTAAAGCTATTAGACACTCAGTCACTTCTCGTACATATACTCCGCCGCCTGGAGGAAGTGGATACATTTCGCTGATATTAATGGATTCGCTTGGGATGCTCCCAAGGAGCAGACGGTTCTCGCTTTTTTGGCCTTTTTGATGGGGAGGCTGCCTTCTTATGGGCTTCTAGCAAAGAGTGCTAGAAGCCCCCTAGTGGGGGTATCTTTTTTCTTTAGAATGAGAGGTTTTCCGTCCTGTTCTAGTTTTTTTACAGTAAAACAGGCATTGAAAGGCTACAGGAAGAAAACTTGTGCCACGAATGGTAGACGGCCTATTTGTTTGGATACTCTTTGCGAGGCCACGCTTATGGTTTGCTTTACCAATCATGAGTGATTTGTCTTTTTCTTTTTTTTTTTTTTTACACGTTACATGTATTTGCATCTCCAGGCAGGCATTGAGAACTAAGCTTCTCGTTGTCCAATTTGGTCTATGCTATGTAATCTTTGTGTACTCATAGGAAGATGATCTGAGATGGAGATATGTGCCCTGACAGACTAAAAATTAGGCATCTGCAGTTTTAAGGAATGGCTGATAAAACTGTATATGTACATCCATTATAGTGGCAAACTGTTTCCCCTGCAGAAGATAAAGATATTGAAATGTGTTGGATCACCCAGCCAATGGACTGAGAATAAGATATATGAATATTGGTTGGGGAGCATGTTCAATAAATTCCTGCACAATCCCCTAAATAAATTCAAAATTGGAAAAGTGGGTATGGAAATGGGGATTTTAACGTGCCTGGAGACAGTTAATCACTATCACAAAGATAAAATTAGTATTTGTATTTATACAAAGCATTAAAAACAAGAGAAGTGTAAACTTCTAAAAGAGTGTGTGTTTGATACATAGGCATACAGTACATTCATCCGTATAGGAATAGATCACAGAAGATATATGGATCAAATATATAGATCCATATATCTTCTGTGATCTATATCTATACAGATGAATGTACTGTATGCCTATGTATCAAACACATACATTTTTTTTAGCAGTTTACACTTCTCTTGTATTTAATGCTTTTATATAAAAATTTTAAAAAATACTGATTTTATCTTTGTGATAGTGATTAACTGTCTTCAGGCATGTTAAAATCCCCATTTCCCTAAATCTGTCCCACACTCTCTACAACTATTGGATTCTTCCTGCAAGCTGGCCCTGCTTTGGTCCCCACACACCCCTGTGGCACCTATATTCTGGAACATGGCTTTCCTGCCTGGCCTCCGCCTCCATGAATTACACTGGTGGGTAAACAAGGGACTCTATTGCATAGGCCATTTTCTTGACCACAAGGGCTTTTTACGCACACCGCAACAAACTGATGACATTACAATATGAACAGTTTCTGAAAATAGATTCCATGGCGAGGCTCAAAGGGGTGGCATCTCAGCACTGTATTAACAGTTTGCTACTGCTAAATTTCCCTAAAGGCGCGCCTGGAAGAGGGACTTGGGAGCAGAGATTGCCAAGGATGATTAGAATGCCTGGGCTTTTCGAATGTCTCCTTATTGATGACATACCTGATGGTATTTCATTCCTGAGTGTCCCTCCAAGCTGTACCCAGCATCTGTTCGCTTTGTTTTCGGGGTGCAGGCAGGTGGGAACAATGTTTCACACATGGTAGACATACCCTAAGGTCCCGCGATTTTGTATAAGAGTGCACAGTTTGATCTACACAGTGACCAGGATAAACATTGTCGAGGACCCCAAGGTGGCTTTACTTAATAAATCTATTGAAGGGGTTCTCATATACACTTGATATTTTTTATGATCCTAGCGGACAAAATCACAATAACTACCTGCAAAAGCCCGGTCGTAGACCTGGCGGTGATAAAACGTAGATTAACATGGATAATGATCAATGAAAAGATGATTAGCATTTTGAAAGATAAAACTTCGAGGTTTAAGTGGATTCACTACCTCAAACCTCCTGCTTCATGACAGTATGGTGGCAGCTGGGAGGGACCTCTCGCTTTTCTTCTTTTCCTCCTTCTTCTCTCCTCTCACTCCTGCTTCTCCCTTTATGTTGACTGATGACATAGTGTCCCTCCAATTATCACAGATTGTGATTTTGAGTATTTATCCTTCTAATAATGAGTGGTTGCTATGGAACGGTGGGGTACTTTGATGTAGCATTGGAGTGTCTAGCCAGTGGGGGGGGGACATAATCAGATTGTCTTGATGTGCTCAATTGACCTTCTTTTTGCTTTATGTTTTTGATAAATGTGACACATACCATCTGTCCCTTATTGGTCTGTTGATTTTGACTTTACCCTCCGCCTGGGTTGGCAGGACAACCACACAGTGTTATGGTTAAAAGAATGTCCAACTTCGTTGTTATGGATGTAAAACTTTAACCATTTTGCTACAGGAAGTTTTTACCCCTTCATGACCAGGGCATTTTTGCTTTTCAGCACTGTGCTGCTTTAACTAGCAATTGCACAATCATGCAATACTGAATGCAAATTAAATTTATGGTTTGGGCTATTAACCCTGAATTTTACGTGGAGGGGAAAGTTTAAAACCGCAGTCCTGAGTGGCTTAGGAAGGAGACTGCAGCGACCCAAACACACAACTGGAGAGCTGAAAAAAAAAAGTATCCTTATTCTGGCATTCTGCATACCTCCCAACATTTTGAGATGGGAATGAGGGACACCTACCAGCAAATGTATGTAGGCATAGGACATGCCCCCTGCCACACCCCCTTAAAGGAAAATGAACCCCAAAAAAGGTTAATTAAATTCACAAGTGTTTTTTTTTTACCACTACTACTACTTTACATTGGCTTTTAAAATGTACAAATGCAGCAATTTAGAAATTGAATGAAAGGTTTAGCACTGGGAAACACTTTTTAAAGATAAAAAAGTGCATTTTATGTACAACTATATAGATCAGACCAAAATGAGGGACAAATGAGGAGGAATGAGGGACAGAGGGACATTGCTCCAAATCAGGGGCAGTCCCTCAAAATCAGGGACAGTTGGGAGATATGATTTCTGGCAGTCATGCTCAGAATAAATTAAGAGACGAAAGCTATTGGCTACTGCCCCGTTTATAGTCCCGATGTACCTGTTTTACATCACCGCGTTCAGAACGATCAGATTTTCCAACAACTTTGTGCGACCGTGTGTATGCAAGACAAGTTTGGCCCAAAATCCTTAGGAAAAAATCCGATGGATTTTGTCGTGGGAATGTCGGCTCAATGTCCGATCGTGTGTACAGGGCATAAGGGTAGTTTTTGTTGTGCCCGGATTTGGCCTTTAAATATTGTTACAAACAATAATGCATGAAACATGACGACATCTAAATACAGATAGAACATCCTTTTATGTTTTGTTCCATTCACCACTTCTCTCTACAGTCTCTCTAATTTCAGCCCACACTCAGCCTGGCTGGCATGATGGCAATTTAATATAAAGAAGAGCTATAGTTCATTACAAGAAGAACAATTTTCTGTAATATCAACAAACACCACAAAATCTATTTGAGATTCCAGGCACTCAACTAGATTCCATTCCAGAGCAACCTGCTGCTAGCTGAATGACATCTGACTTTGGCTGCCAGAAGAAATAACGAGAACAGGTGCTACTACTTTAAGATACATCAGCATCACATTATGGAGAACAAATACGTCAACTCTAGCTGAAAGAAAAAAAAATCTCACTGTCCCTCCCACTGATTGCATCTTTTGGCTGCGCTGGGTAATAAAGCTAAGCCTTCCCCTCTATCCCTGATTGGACCTGTGCTTTATAGCAGAAGGCATCCTTGACTTCCCTTTAGACATGCATGTTCCTGCCATACTTGAACACCATGCTCTCAGTTATATTGTATAAGTAGGGATGGGTGAATCTGTCCAATTTCGATTCGGGTGACTACTGTTTGAAATTTACCATTTTTTAGGGGACTAATTCTGTGTTTTTAATTCTGCCCATTTTTAGGGCTATCAGGCAAATGACTGTAAAAGAAAAAAAAAAAGAAAAAAAAAGCCATAGGAAGCTGGCTTATACCATCAGAACAAGCATTAATCAAAAAAAAAAACATATAGAGGAAGAGTATTTTTTTCATGCAGTTTCAAAGGCAACATTAACCACTTGCCCTGTACTTTTATTTTGCACACATATATCAAAATCTTTATTATTCAAATTGCTTAAAGGCTTCAGAACATTATACATTTTCTGAATGCATAGGGCCTTTAGAAAAACAAAAAGATGGTAGTTTTATGTTGTAAATTATGTTTATTAAATCTGTATTTTCAGGAAAAAGAAAAAAAAACACTAAAATGAATTCTATCCCCAATTTTTTTTGTACAAAATAAAAGATGAGGTAGCGTCGAGTGAATAGATACCAAAATATGTCAGTCCTCAAAACTGGATGTCCACACAAAATGGCAAAAAAATATGGTACCCAAAAGTATCAATAGGGGGAGAATTAAATGCCTTTACAGCTTATCAGTTAAAAGTGAAACGTAAATAAAGGCCCTAGGATTATCACTCTCAACCTGACATTCGTGACAATATATAACATGGTTGCGCAATCGTTGTTTACATGGACACAAGTCCTTTGTGCAGTTTTGAATTTGCCAGTGTGCGTAGTTCAGAGGGGCTCTTTTTATTTTTTATTTTTAAATTAATTTTATTATGTTTTCCTTTATTTACCTTTTTTTTTTTATTTAACTTCACAAGAGGGCTAATAAGCAGAGGGCATAGGGTCCACTTTACGGGTCTAATCAGGGGTCTATCGGACCCTAATGTCTCACCTTGCCGTCTGCTATTACTGATTAAGCACAGCACTGACTTTATACATAGCAGAGGAGTTTGGGGAAAACTGTAACATGTTCCTGGATCTTCTCTGACTTGCAAGTGGCTCCTGGAATCACTAGTTGTGTTCCTGGACTCCTGGGGGAAGCACGAGAGCCATGAAGGAGAAGGACCCATAGGGGAGATGGTAATCGAAAGATTGCATCACTAATTTCATTGCGGAATTTATTTTATTCTTTTACAATTATCTTAGCTTACATACAGCAGCAAAATGCCAATCTGATTAATTTACTATAAAAAATAGGCTTTTTCAGCCTAATGCCTCACCTTGAAAGAAAGCAAGAAGAAGGGGCGCCTCTGTATATATATCAAAAATACTTTAGCAGTAAAAACAGTATCCACTCACATGTAAAACTGAGAAGTAGAGTTCTAGCACATCTCCAGGCAGAGGAGAGAGAGGAGGACTACAGGTAACAGAAAGTCTTAGCGCTGGCATCACATCATGTCCATCACGGATGAGTGGTAGCAAGATCTGTATGTAGTCTGATGCATGGCACACCAACCAGAATGGAGTCGCACGAATGACAGCGCTCAGACTGTTTTTACTATTAAAGTATTTTTGATATATATTCAGAGGCACCCCTTCTCCTTGCTTTCTTCCTAGACACATTGGACGCGGCTTCCGGTCCCCCTAGGTGGCTGCCCTGATTGATATTGTGCATATATCATTCATACATATTTATATGCATATCTCTTGCTCTTGGACTATTAGGAACAGTTTATTGAGGTACCTATATATTGCGCCTTTTTTACTTGTTTAATGCCTCACCTTGCCATCTGCTATTACTGATTAAGCACAGCACAGTGCTTGATCTGCTGTGCACCCAGCATTTGAGCCGGGGTTCAGAGAGCCCTGAAACCAGAAACACTCAGAGCTAAGCACTTATGACTTTATACACAGCAGAGGAGTTTGGGGAAAACTGTACATGTTCCTGGATCTTCTCTGACTTGCAAGTGCCTCCTGAAATCACTAGTTGTGTTCCTGGACTCCTGAGGGAAGCCCGAGAACCATGAAGGTGAAGGACCCATAGGGGAGATGGTAATCGAAAGATTGCATCACATATTTCATTGCGAAATTGATTTTATTCTTTTACAATTAGCTTAGCTTACATACAGCAGCAGAATACCAATCTGATTCATTTACTATAAAAAATAGGCGTTTTCACGTAGACTTAGTAGTGACACGTGGTTTTGAATCAAATGATAATAGGTTCACTTCAACCGGCAAATAGAAATTATCCAGTATTTTGCTGAGGTTGTCCCTGTTCTTGCTAGTGCAAAACTGTCCTGCTGATGGCCAATTTTTATCAAACTCTCATTACGAATCAAGAAAAAATGTAATGTAAAATGAGGCATCAGCAGGACATTTTAATTAGGTAGAATTGGCCACAATGACAGTAAAAGTTCAGGCAGGTGTTTTACTATACGGGATCACAGATGAGACGGCTTTGTAAAACTGGCCGGTAGCAAGACTTTTTTTTTTCCTTTGCATTCCTTATTTATACTTTTGCAGTACAAAAGCCAAGAAAAACAGGGGGAACAAAGAAGCTATTAAAAATTGATTGATCAAATAGAACAAAACACTCCATACAACACAATTGGAGCCTAACAAGGTACCATTTGCAAAAATGGGCCTACAGGCCTCATATAACAGTACAGTACATAGAACCTTGTGAAGTTAAGTAGGAGCCCAGACAAATGTCCAGCAACAGTTAGGGCAATTTAAGAGCTTTAGGTTATGGCGGTAGGTGTTCCAGAAACCAGTCTTGAAAAAAGGCGACATGATGTACTTATCTTAAACCACTTTGTGTGGTTTCTAAGAGGCCCCACGATGCCCATACAATCATTAATTCAGGTAAGGAAAAAGAAAAAAATGGGTGGGGGGGAGGGGGAATTGGAAGAGAGGAGAGGGGAAAAGGAGGCGGGAGGTGTGCCATAGCAGGGGCATGCCTTGATAATGCTGTAGATGGGGGTTGAAAGGTAACCAATAGGACCCCCACAGATAAAAAATAGTAAGCACCGATGACCATAACCCAGTATAGCTGTGACAACAATCCGATTATCTAGCTAACAATTGTTTACAGTCATCCGTACAGAACTCAATCCACTAAAACCATGTATTTCTGAATTTTTCTGAATATTTCCTGTTCCACAGAGACCCATTGTTGTGAGGTCTTATTTTTAGACCAGTCTAGAACCCTTATCAGGTGCGAGGCAATAAAGTAAAGTCAGATGTCAGGCAGAGCTATGCCTCCAGAATACGTTGGCCTGCGAAGGATGTAGTGTTTCAATCGAGCAGATTTGTTGTACCATATAAATTTGTTTATGGCATATTTGAGGGTTTTGCAGAAGGGTGTCCTGGGTAGGATGTTTTGCTTGATGGCATTACATTTCTCCAAACAGGAGAGGTTTTTAGAGGACCAAGACTGCAATTCTGCTTGTATTACTGGTATCAGAGGGCCAAAAGTAAGCAAATATAATTTGGACAAATTGTTGGGAAGTTGGATGACCAGATATCAAAAATGAGAAGGGCATAGTTAACAACATTCCCCCCCCAAAAAAAAATTCAGTGTGTCTGGCAATCCATTGTAGGTAGACAATGTACTTAGGGGTGGGACATTCATTTAAAATGGGTGTGGCTCTACAAGAAGCATATACAGTGACTTAAAAAAGTATTCACACCCTTTGAAATTTTCCACATTTTGTCATTCAACAACCAAAAATGGAAATGTATTTTGTTGGGATTTTATGTGATAGACCAACACAAAATGGCGCATATTTGTGAAGTGGAAGGAAAATGATTAATGGCTTTCCAAATTTTTTACAAATAAACATGTGAAAAGGGTGGTGTGCATTTGTATGCAGCCCCCTGAGTCAATACTTTGTAGAACCACCTTTTGCTGCAATTACTTTTGGGGATGTCTATACCAACTTTGCACATCTAGAGAGTAATATTTTTGCCCATTCTTCTTTGCAAAATAGCTCAAGCTGTGGATAGAGAGTGTCTGTGAAAAGCAATTTTCAAATCTTGCCACAGATCCTCAATTGGATTTAGGTCTGGACTTTGACTGGGCCATTCTAATGCAATGTACACACGGTCGGACATTGATCGGACATTCCGAAAACAAAATCCATGGATTTTTTCCGACGGATGTTGGCTCAAACTTGTCTTGCATACACACGGTCACACAAAGTTATCAGAAAATCCAATCGTTCTGAACGCGGTGACATAAATCACGTACGTCGGGACTATACATGGGGCAGTAGCCAATAGCTTTCATTTCTTAATTTATTCTGAGCATGCGTGGCACTTTGTGCGTCGGATTTGTGTACACACGATCGGAATTTCCAACAACGGATTTTGTTGTCGGAAAATTTTATAACAAGCTTTCAAACTTTGTGTGTCGGAAATTCCGATTGAAAATATGTGATGGAGCCTACACACGGTCGGAATTTCCGACAACAAGGTCTTATCTTAAGTTTAGGGTCGTTGTCCTGCTGGAAGGTGATTCTCCACCCCAGTCTCAAGTTTTTTGCAAACTCTAACAGGGTTTTCTTCTAAGATTTCCCTGTTTTTGGCCACATCCATCTTCTCATCAACTCTGACCAGCTTCCCTGTCCCTGCTGAAGAAAAGCGACCTCACAACCTGATGCTGCCACCACCATGTTTCACGGTAGGGATGGTGTGTTTAGGGTGATGTGCAGTGTTATTTTTCACCACACCTAGCGATTTGTTTTAGGACAAAAAGTTTAATTTTGGTCTCATCTGACCAGAGCAACCTCTTTCACATGTTTGTGGTGGCCCCCACATGGCTTCTTACAAACTGCAAACGGGACTTCTTATGGCTTTCTTTCAACAATGGCTTTCTTCTTGCCCTTCTTTCATAAAGGCCAGATTTGTGGAGTGCATAACTAATAGTTGTCCTGCGGACAGATTCTCCCACCTGAGCTGTGGATCTCTGCAGCTCCTCCAGAGTTACCATGGGCCTCTTGGCTGCTTCTCTAATTAATGCTCTCCTTGCCCAGCCTGTCAGTTTAGGTGGATGGCCATGTCTTGGTAGGTTTGCAGTTGCGCCATACTCTTTCCATTTTCAGATGGTGGATTGAACAGTGCTCTGTGAGATGTTCAAAGCTTGGGATATTTTTTTATAACCTATGCCCTGCTTTAAAATTCTCCACAACTTTATCCCTGACCTGTTATCAGTGTACTCACCAAGGCCGAGATGCTGAGAGCGGCTCCCCTTGCAGCTAAGCGCACTCTACCCCTGGAAGTGGTACAGAGGGTATAGGACACAAAGAGGCATAAGTCATCAGCAGGCTAGGTGGGACTTGAGTGATGATCACAGGTAGAGCTGGCACACCGTGCCGTAGAACTGCTCTGGTGTGGGCCCGATCCTGTGAAGAGGAAGCCCCACTGGAAGATGGGATGCATAGTAGCCCATTAAGCTTTACCTTTGCAGGGAAATAAAGAGGAAGTAAAATCCATCAGGGTTTACTTCCTCTTTAAGTTTTTGGTAGTAACATGACAAAATGTAGAAAGTTTCAAGGGTTATGAATACCTTTTCAAGGTACTGTAATTAACATTCATTTATTTATTGCAGGCATATGTATAGTGCCTACAATTTATGCAGTGCTTTAAATACTGTATGCGACATTTCATAAGGACAGAAACACAGCTATTTTCTCCTGAAAATATATGTTTTAAAAACACTTGCGCAAATATTGTACAACATAAAAAATTGCAACTGCAACAGTTTTATTTTACACAGTCTCTGCTTTCTAAAAACCTAATATGTTTGGGGGTTCCAAATAATTTTCTAGCAAGAAATGCAAATTTTATCTTGTGTATGAAAAATTTTAAAATAGTACAAGACATCCTATGCATTAAGGTGAAAAAACATCTTACGATCAAATCACTGGCTCCCCAGCCCCCCCGCCGTTTTACTTACCTGAGCCCTGGAAAACGTCGCGAACGCGCTCTTCCTTTGCTCGGTTCTTCTCGGCTCTTCATTGGATAGATTGATAGCAGCACAGCCATTGGCTCGCGCTGCTGTCAATCAACTCTAATGATGCAAGGGCCGGGGGGTGGGGCCGAGTCCTGTATTCGGCGGCTATAGACGTCAAATACAGGTCTCGGGAGCGTGCCCGCAAGGTAACCCCCTTGGGAGAGCGCTTCCCAGAGGGGGTTATCAGAAGCGGGGAGGAGCCGAGACAGCTGCCGAGGGACCCCAGAAGACGAGGATCAGGGTCACTGTGTACAAAACGAGCTGCACAGTGGAGGTAAGTATGACATGTTTGTTATTTTTTTTTTTAAATATTCCAACCTTTAGTGTCACTTTAAGTGTTAAGGACTGGTTAAACAGCTGTAAGACTGAACGATATACCTACTTGCTACAGGGCAAGACTTGGCTACTTTTATTATTAGACATACACAAACAGCAGGGCTTTATTTAATGAACTTTTCCTAATATCTAACCGCAGTCCTCAAGCACATGGACAGTGCAAGTTAAAGTACAAATAGACATTTGCAGGAAACATCCCTATGCACTGTCATAGCCTTATTTTCAAACAGACTGTTTATCTAATTATGCAGTCAGTTGTCAGAAATGGTGGGAAATAAATTATCACAAATATCAAATTATAATTTGCCTCTTTTTATACACAAGAGCGTGCAACCTGTATTTTATTAAAGGTACTACAGGCATTAGCTACGTAGGTAGGAATTATTGTAGAACAAACAGGGTCAGGGAGTCCAGTGTGGTATCTTCTTAATATAACTAAATAAAATTACATTAAAGGGGTTGTAAAGGTTCAGGGTTTAAAAACGAAAAACAAATATGTCATACTTACCTCTGCTGTGCAGTTGGTTTTGCACAGAGTGGCCCTGATCCTCCTCTTCTGGGGTCCCTCAGCGGCGATCCTGGCTCCTCCTTCTCGAGTGGCCCATCGGAGAAGCACTCTCCTTCGTGGACACCGGTGCAGGCGCGCTCCTGTGTCCTGCTTCTGCGTCTATTCACACAGAAAGCAGGACTCGGCCCCGCCCCCCCCGGCGCCCCATCATTGGATTTGATTGACAGCAGTGGGAGCCAATGGCTGTGCTGCTATCAATCTATCCAATCAGGACACGAGACACTGGCCGGAGCTCGTGTGCTCGTTCCCGTCATGGGAAACACAGGGCTCAGGTAAGTATAACGGGGCTCGGGGGGGCTGCTGAGTGACAGAAGGTTTTTCACCTTAATGCATATACGAGGGTTTACAATACTCTCCCTGGCTTCTGAGGCCAGCCACATCCCCATCTTTGCCCACTTTTACAGCATTTCTAGTAGGGAGGAGGCAGGCTCCGTCTAGGGAATGTTTCTTCATTCCACCACAGAGCCGGAACTAATGAAAGTTACTGCTAGATGAGGAGATTTGTCCTGATCTCTGTCTGTCCAGAAGACACATGGCAGCAATGTAGCAAATGAATGTGCCCCAATGTGCAAATGAGCAGGCATCCAGCTGCGGCAGCATGTTGAAATTCCCTGATGTCTGTGCAGAGTTGTGGAGGGCAATAACACAAAAAAAGGCCAGTGTCCATGAGCAGGTTTGTTTTCTGGGACGCAGCCCGGGTAAAGGTCATGTTGGGATATTCTATTAAAAACCATGATTATCCCAGCAAATCCATGACAGTTGGCAACTATGGAAGGGCCCACTTAAAAGCAAAATCCGTTTGGAGCCGGGTATACACTATATGTGACATAGTAAGATTTAAAATGACAGATGATAAGATTAAGCAAAGTTAAAATTGGATTGCTGAGAAAAAATAGTAAATCATCTGCATAAGCCGAAACTTTGTGAGTCTGAGGTCCTATGATAATGCCAGTTAGGTCTGGGTTAGCCTGTATGGAGTGTAAACATGGTTCCAAGGTCAATATGAAGATCAACTGAGATAGTACACATTCTTGATGCGTCCCATTATCAATAGGAAAAGTGTCTGAAAGAACCCCTTTAACCCTGACATGAATATGAGGAATTGTTCCAGTAGCACATATGAGGGCCTAATCTGATGACCTCCAATGTAAAATCAGGACAATTTAATTAGAAAGGCTATGCCCAAATTTACTAGAAACAAAGAATACAAGCTGGGGTGTTACTGCAAGAACTAAGATACTGCAGAAGTTACATCAATGTAAAATTGGCCAACAGCAAGACAGCTTTAATCAGGCATAATAGACATAACCAGTGTATCTTTACATTTTTATATAGGGATTGGGGGGGGGGGGGGTAAATGTGAGTGCTATAATGTGAGGTGGTTTAGTAGCACACTGTTCTTGCACTTTGTTTTTTTATGTTCCTTTTTTTTCAATAGATGCAGAAGCATGTAAACAAAAGGCAACTCTAGCAACAGTAATAAGCACCCCACACTTACATTGTAAAAAAGGCTTATCAACATGAATAAAAAATACCACCCTTGCAAAAAGAGCCTGCCTGCCGTGCTGCAAAAAAACACATTTAACCGGAAAAAGGGCCCCATCACTATAAAATAAACAGCAATATAACCCCCAAATTTCACCCTCTGAAACAAAAGCCGAGCCTTGCAGCAAATAAAAAGTTTGCCATGGACAGGGAAGCAGCTAAATTAATCACTGATCTCAAATCAACACAATAAAATTAATAACAAAATAATGCTCTCAATAATAAGCAGAAAAAAACAGCTAAGGGGTTGGTTGCCCATAGAGCTAGCAACCCAAAATAAAGTACCGTTTGCTAACTGACCCTAATCTCTCCTTATGCTGTTTGTTAGCTTTCCCTATCCTTTCTCTACAACAGCTTCCAATTTCCTGACACTGTGGTTGCCCTGTGCTCCCCTTTCATATTGAGGAGGCAGGCTTATCCAAAATTCCCCTTATTGCTCCTTCTAAGCCTGCTGGCTTAGAATGAGCTCTAACAAGCATTTCACAAGTGTTTTGCAAATCTTACCATAGACTAAAATGACTGGCAAAAAATTCCTGTATAATTTGAACGCAGGAGGTTTTCAAAACACCCTCAAGCACAGCACCCTGATGTGAACAGTCTCAGCCAAAAGCATCCAGTCATTGTGCCAGTGTATCAAATACTGGCAAAATGCATACAAATACTGGAATGTGAACATACATTATGACTGCAACATAAACAAGACAGTATTCCATCATGATTTCAACATAAACTGGCCTGGTTTTGATTACTAGAAAGTTTGCCAAAACCCATCTTGAAATCATAAAAATTATACGAAAACCCCCTAACGGGGCTTTAGAGCAGCCAATGAACACAATGTAGGTGGTCAAAAGAATTGTTTTTATTGGTACAAAAAGTCATATAAAATAGGTAAGTTCTGACCTCTAGGGTCAGGACATGAACTGGAATACAATGTTAAAAATTACAACGGACATCACCCATAATTCGGGAACAGTGTACAATACAGGATATTAGGGACAACAAGGTCATAAATACTAGATAAATCCTGACAACAAGATCGTAAATGTTAAAATCCTGACGCGTTTCAACCCTCACTGGGTCTTCTTCAGAGGATAATTGTCAGCTGTAGGGATGTAAGCATATGTCAAAACACTGCATAAAGCTCAACAATGGTAAGCCTATGTATATAAGACATAGCATGTTCGATATAAATTGCATAGTTACCCGTCCCAGAGTTCCCGGTGGTTCGAGATGTTCGTAATGGAAAAAATGTAGTCCCTCCTGTGTCCTATGCCCTCCCGAGAGCAGGCTAGCCCCCCCAGGGAGCGGGCAATCGACCATCTGTGCCTTGCAAGGGATCACGCATAAGCTGCCCCCCACACACACCGGGGGGGGGGGAGGGGCGGAAAAGGCAGTGGACTGCGGATGCGTGATCCCTTGCAAGGCATGCCTGGTCAATTGCCCGCTCCCTGGGGGGCTAGCCTGCTCTCGGGAGGGCATAGGACACAGGAGGGACTACATTTTTTCCATTACGAACATCTCGAACCACCGGGAACTCTGGGAAGGGTAACTATGCAATTTATATCGAACATGCTATGTCTTATATACATAGGCTTACCATTGTTGAGCTTTATGCAGTGTTTTGACATATGCTTACATCCCTACAGCTGACAATTATCCTATGAAGAAGACCCAGTGAGGGTTGAAACGCGTCAGGATTTTAACACTTACGATCTTGTTGTCAGGATTTATCTAGTATTTATGACCTTGTTGTCCCTAATACCCTGTATAGTACACTGTTCCCGAATTATGGGTGATGTCCGTTGTAATTTTTAACATTGTATTCCAGTTCATGTCCTGACCCTAGAGGTCAGAACTTACCTATTTTATATGACTTTTTGTACCAATAAAAACAATTCTTTTGACCACCTACATTGTGTTCATTGGCTGCTCTAAAGCCCTGTTAGGGGGTTTTCGTATAATTTTTATGCATTATGTGGGGTGTGCTGCCTATCTGTCTTTACTTAAGTGAGTGTCTATAGTTACCCATCTTGAAATATGTGTATACCAAACATAGCACCCAAAACCCCTAAGAAGTCTATGGAAGGTGAATCTTGTTGTATTTTTTCTGGCTTTTTTCGGGCCAATTTGCAAGCTTTTAGGGCAAAAAGGGCGTAGATATCTGGATGTTGCCATGGTGGAAATTTACCAATGCAAAACACATTCTCCAAAAATACCATTATGTAGGGAGTAGATTCTTTATCAAAGCCTAAAGGGCAATATTAAAAACAAAGAATTATTTTACATTGCTGCTAAATGGCATTTCCTAGTCACTTCATTCCATTTGAAAACAAAGCGAGCAGAGGATTCCCCTTCACATCCAAACTAGATCCTTATCCTTGATAAGGGTCTGGTATGGAGTTTAAGGAGGAACCCCATAAACAAAATATAGAAAAAATCCTGCATTGGGGTGCCCCCCAAAATCTATACCAGACTCTTAGCTCAGCATGCAACCTGGTTAGCCAGGGAAGGGAGGGCAGGGCAGAGAGTGTGATGATGATACTAAATAACAAAATAAATAACTTGTTGGCTGCAGATGCAAGAGTTCCAGGTGGATGAACAGGCCAAATCTGGTTTAAGTTCAAGTCAAACTCAAGGTCTACCCAAACTCAAAGGTCATCCCTAATCATGAATACAACATAAACAAGGCAATATTCTATCATGATTGCAGCCTAAATGAGGCGCTATGCTATCATGTCTGCAACATAAATAAGACAATATTCTATCATGACTGCAACATAAATAAGACAATATTCTATCATGACTGCAACATAAACAAAGTAATATTCTATCATGACTGTACAGTAGCTCAAAAAGGCAATATTCTATCATTACTGCGGCATAAACAAGGCAATATTCTACCATGACTGCTACAATATAGACCAGGCAATACTCTACCATAATTGAAACATAAACAAGACAATATTTTATCATGACGGCAACAAAAGTGAAGCAATATTTTATCATGGAGGCAATAAAAACAAGATAATATTCTTTCATGACTGTGATTTCTCTTATTGTAATGAGTTTATTGCACAAGTAACCTTTAAACTACGGCACTGGTTATTAGCATAGGACCCACAACCCTGCCAAATGTTTTACTGCTACCGTTTATGTAATTGGTGCTTTGAGGAATGATGTTCCTAATGAGTGATGCCATGTATGAAGGATAAATGCGTCATGGTATGTGACACTTATCGTGATAGGGGGATGTCACAAATAACTTTGATGGTCATTGGCAGGGAGAATGCCTTATATGTCACATAGTATATGGTACATATCACAATATAATTTCTACAAATAATGATGGATACCAAAGGGGTACAGTATCCCAGTATGACCAATATCATACTCATACCCGTACATTTGCTAATGTACAGAACACAGAGGATGGGTTCTGGATAGTTGCTACGTGTCACCAATATTTGGGTTATGGTCCCTTTAAGGGAAATGTTTTATGCATGGGTGAGGAATTCCAGCATAGTTAAATAAAGGAGAGGACTGACTTTCAGTCACTTTACATGTTATGTTGGGGGAGGATGAAGAGAAAATTTCCCCATCTCACATCCCTGTTGAGGAGGATGAAGGGGAAACTTCCTCTAGGTTAGTGTAACCAGACTTGGAGGTGTCCAGGGGTGGGTTTTGCACTGCCCAAATACAGGACCCTACTTTAGTCAATGCTAGAGAGCAGGTTTCCATTATTAATGGGGTCCCATAAATGCCTGGAACAGACTAAAGGTCATTTTGCGCCCAGTGGGGACTGTATCGAGTGACTGAAATCAGAGGGGAGACTGTAGAGCAAATGCTTGTTCCCCAGCCGTATAGGCAGATGGTCCTTGACCTAGCCCACAACGATGCAAGGGGATGACACCTGGGGGCTGAAAAAATGGAGGCCAGATTAACCGATCAGTTTTACTGGCCAAGGGTAAAGGCCAAAGTTAAAAGGTCCTCTGCTTTCTGTCCCACTTGCCAATTAACTATCCTAGTGTCAAACTACAGAAACCCCTTGGTACCCTTGCTAATAATTGAAGTTTCATTTGAAAGGATCATTATGGATCTCGTAGAACTCTTGGTAAA
Source organism: Lithobates clamitans (assembly GCA_037952925.1). Taxonomy (NCBI): domain Eukaryota; kingdom Metazoa; phylum Chordata; class Amphibia; order Anura; family Ranidae; genus Lithobates; species Lithobates clamitans. The sequence goes on along the minus strand of JBBGZY010000339.1, from coordinate 2,182,812 downwards.
GTCAGTAAGGGGACACCAATATATATTAGTCAACCTGGATTATGCAACTAGATATCCAGAAGTGGTCCCTTTAGGAAACACTTCCTTGAAGGCCATTGCCCATGAATTGTTTCAAATGTTTTCAAGAAATGGGTTTTCAAACGAGATACTGATGGATCAGGGTACTCCTTTTATGTTGAAGGTCATGGCGAACCTATGCAAATGGTTTTAAAACAAGCAGTTGCGTAGTCCATCTATTACCCACAGACAGATGGCCTCATTGAGAGGTTTAATAAAACCCTGAAAATCAATGTTAAAAAGATTGGTCCAGAAAGATGGAAAGGATTGGGACAAGTTGCTCCCTGCTCTGTTTTTTGCCATCCAGGAAGTTCCACAAGCATCCACAGGCTTTTCGCAATTCCAGCTAGTGTATGGGCAAAGACCCAATGGGTTGCTTGATCTGATAAAGGAGACATGGGGAAGTGAAACCTCACTGCATAAAACAGTGGTGTAACTTATCTCAGCAAAGAAAAAGTTTCTGCAGAGGAATAGAGAACTGTTTTCAGGATTGCCTGGTCTCACCAACGTAATAGAGCCCAATGTAAAGCCAAGTACCTAGGGTACATTGTGGGTAAGGGGCTAGTAAATTCTCAAATGAATAAGGTGGAAGCCATACTGAACTGGCCCTATCCCCTAGCCAAAAAACAGGTCAGAGCTTTTTTGGGCATAGTTGGCTACTATCGGAGGTTCATCCTCAATTTTGCCACCATTGCTGTACCGTTAACTGACTTAACAAAAGCCAGGAAGTCAGTAATGTTAAAGTGGAATGTGGATGCCGAAGAAGCTTTTCAGAAGCTTAAGACTGCATTGTGCGAGCATCCGATGCTTGTGGCTCCTGATTTTTCTAAGGAGTTTGTGGTGCAGACAGATGCCTCAAATGGGGGCTTAGGAGCCATCAATGGGGAACAGCACCCCATAGTTTATCTCACTAGGAAACTGATGGCAGCTGAGAAAAACTATGCTGTGGTGGAGCAAGAGTGTCTGGCCATCAAATGGGCTCTGGACTCTCTGTGGTTCTTTCTGCTAGGCAGGAGGTTGCGCCTGATGTCAGACCATGTCCCATTGACCTGGATGGGACAAAACAAGCAGGCCAATGCCAAAGTGATGAGATGGTTCTTTTCTCTGCAGGAGTTCAACTTTGTAGTGGTGCACAGACCCGGGAGACAGCATCTAAATATCGTTTTCCCCCCGAGTACATTGTATGCTGTCGAGTGGTGCCTCTAACACCTCCGCATTGAGGCAGAGGTGGGGGGGGATATGTACAGAAGGCCAGTCAGGGGTTCTGGATGGTTGCTATGTGTCACCAATATCTGGGTTAAGGGTAATGTTTTATGTACTCAGGGGTCTCACCAGGGATGGGTGAAGAATTCCGGGATAGTTAAGTAAAGGAGAGGACTGACTTGTAGTCCTCTCGGTATTGGTAGAAAGTTTGGGACCCAGAATTTTGGAGGTTCTGAGTAACATTCAGGTGGTCAAAGGACCTCCACTCCCAATTACGGGGACTCCGGTCCCTAGAGAATTATGCAGCCTCCACAAAACAGCACAAATATCTGAAGCTGGTCTGGGGTAAATCCTGTATATGAACTTTCTTTTTCTTATATTTGTGCTGAGGATAAGCAGATGTTTGTGTTGTGTTTCTGAAAAAAAGTCAGCTCTATGTTGCTGCTGAAAGTGCTGTTTTGTTGCTTTGGAAGAAAAATAAACACCTTCACGTTAAAAGCTTTGCACATGGTTTAGTGGTGCTATACCCCTGAACTTTACACTACATAGTTATAATCTTTTCACCACAACTTTCATGCATGCAAGGATTTAACTAAATGGCTTCCTGCAATGTTGTAGCTATTATTTTTTAAATGATAAAACATACTGTAATCATTTGTGTGTTGGACCATTCTTTAATAGTTAAAACCTCTCTCCTTGAGATATTATGAGATGGGGACTTACAATATTCATCATGGCCATACCTGTACCTATGCTGCATAAATATAATGCATTCACAACAAATTTCATGCATGAACAATTTATTTAAAGTATAAATAAAGCAAATCATTTTGGATGGAGTAAGGTAGGGTTATACCTGTCAGTTTTTTTGCCATGAGAGAGATTTCCCTTTACTTCCTGTCTCATAGCCAAAACAGGAAGTGAGAGGAAATGTCTTCCAAAGTAAGGTATCCTGGGGTGGCACCAACCCTGCGGGTCACCAGAGCTAGTGTCGGCATTGGAAGATTTCCCCTGTATTACTTTTCTGATGTCAACCCAAAATTTGGGATTTTCTTGAGTCTTTAGTTACGCTTTAAATTGTCTCTGTAGCAAAGTCTCTGGCCTTATCCAGTCTATTGAGAACTTTCCAAGCCAGAAGATAGCTGACATGTACAAGGAAAAGGCGCAAAAAAACTGGAAAATATTTAGCAACATCCCAATAAGCAGCAAACGATTTTAGAAACTACAATTTTAAAAGATACATGTGCAATGTAAAAGGGAAAATCAAAATGAATAGTCCATTAAAGGTCCATGTAACAAGTCTATGTAAAAAGGGATAAATGTATAGTCCACAAGCAGGGCTGCCTTCCAGGGAACTGAAACCAAGCTCCAGAATCTATAGAAAAAACACAAGGAAGGGAGGCACCTCTGGGTGTAGTAGAAAATGGCCGTTTTTAATTTTAAAAGCAATATGCAAACAACTCACATTTTAGTGGTGTAAACAAAGCATCTAGGAAGCCAGAGGAATGATCCATCATGGGGCAGTTCATCCAGTGAGTCACAGTGGTGCTGGCAGGTCTGCGTGTAGCTCCTGGTAAACCGCTAATGCCGGCCGCGGTGATGATGAAAATACAGGTAAGGCTTGGAACGCAGATGGAGGGCAAGCGCACAGGCTGTGACGTCAAAGGGCCGCGACGCGTTTCTTGAGCGTACAGGCTACGATATTCTGGTAGCCGCGCTCCTTCATCAAGTTGGTTTCCTTCAAATGTCCACAATTAAAATAGGATTCTCTTGAGGTTGATTTTAGCTCAGTGCTCTAAATCAGTGGTTCTCAACCCTATCCCTAGGAGTTTGAGAGAATGTTTGAGAGTCCTTTCAGTGAGAATGTGGAAACCTTGCAAATGATCTGAACAAATTAATGGGGTGGACAACTACATGGCAAATGAGGTTTGTCACGGAACGTCCCACACTCTGCTTGAGTGCTTCCGTCATATACCACTTCTTCCCAGTCTGGATACAGATATCAGATATTCCAACCGCTTATGAGCACAAAACAAGGCGACACTTGTTTCACTGCTAACATGGACTGTTTTTTTTTAGAATCAAAATTACAAGACTTTATATGCCATTGGAACCTCCTCTAACAATACACCTGTAACCTAATTAACCTAGTTAACATGAGCTAGTTTACTAAATCATTTACCCAGACCAGATGACTCAGAGACATGACCTGTAGGACACAGACTTTTGGCAACCGAGCTTCACACAGTAGTATAAACACAATAGCAGGAGCTAATTACAATTAACAATACAAACAACAATCTCCCCCCTCCTCAGCCTAGTCATCAACAACTATAGTAGGAGTAGACTGTTCGTCTCCTAGCCAGTCCTGGAGGCTAATGTGATCAGCTCACTCAATTAACAGGTTGAGTTCAGAATCAAACAATCCAATAATAGTCTCTACATACATTCTGGGAGATATTGTGGACAAATATTACTGTCCCATTTTAAGTAGTCCAAGATATATTTTCTCACTCACCCTGTGTCAGGATAGCACAGGGTGACTTAGACATAAGAGGTGTATGGGGAGCTGAAACAAGGGCATCCCCTACTTTCCAAAGGTTCAATGCAGAATGTAGAAAAATGTAAAATAATGCATTTGGGTTGCAAAAATATGAATGCAATCTATACACTGGGGGGAGAACCTCTGGGGGGATCTAGGATGGAAAGGGACCTGGGGTCCTAGTAGATGATAGGCTCAGCAATGGCATGCAATGCCAAGCTGCTGCTAACAAAGCAAACAGAATACTGGCATGCATTTAAAAGGGGATCAACTCCAGAGATAAAACGATATTTCTCCCGCTCTACAAGACTCTGGTTTGGCCACAGCTTTAGTATGCTGTCCAGTTCTGGGCAACAGTCCTCAGGAAGGATGTACTGGAAATGGAGCGAGTACAAAGAAGGGCAACAAAGCTAATAAAGGGTCTGGAGGATATTAGTTATGAGGAAAGGTTGCGAGCACTGAACTTATTCTCTCTGGAGACTAGACGCTTGAGAGGGGATATGATTTCAATATACAAATACAATACTGGTGACCCCACAATAGGGATAAAACTTTTTTGCAGAAGGGAGTTTAACAAGGCTCGTGGCCACTCAATAAAATTAGAAGAAAAGAGGTTTAACCTTAAACTACGTAGAGGGTTCTTTACTGTAAGAGCGGCAAGGATGTGGAATTCCCTTCCACAGGCGATGGTCTCAGCGGGGGGCATTGATAGTTTCAAGAAACTATTAGATAAGCACCTGAACGACCGCAACATACAGGGATATACAATGTAATACTGACATATAATCACACACATAGGTTGGACTTGATGGTCTTTTTTCAACTTCACCATCTATGTAACTATGTAACTATGTGGTTCTGATACTTGCTTCAGTTACTCACTGTGGTCCCTGGTAAAGGTGGTTGGCCCCTTTGTGGGGACAGCTTTCCTTCCACCTCCGACCACTGACAATCTCATTGGCTAAGATACCCCATATATTCATAACCTGACCTTGGGTTGCCCTTCTCATATCTAGTACCACCAGGTACCTGGGCATCTAGTGGTAGAATAGAAAAGTGCAACAAGGCCAAACTTAGGGTGAAATTAATAGAGCTAAACCCCAGGGTGTTGCATCTCCTACAGTGTTTATTTGTTTATTTGTATACTGGACCATTCCTTAACCTAAAACCTCTTCCCTGAGATATTATGGAGATGGGAATCTAGTTCATCCTCTATACTTTAGAAATTACCAATAATCTCCATAGTCATGCAGTAGTGTGTAGCAGGAGCACAAAGGCTTGCTTTTTGGTATGGGGCCACTTCTGTAGTATGCTTTCATATTCTTTAGCTGGTAGAAACCAATACACCCCTGGGGGCTGTCCACCCAACTTTGCATCCACAAGAGTTGGAACCACACATGGTGGGATCACCCCTCTGTGTCTTTGTATTCTATCAGCAGGGACTTTCTATTCCGCATACACCCCCCCCCCACCAGAATACACAGATCAACGCTGAAGCCATTGGCTGCAAGCACTGATTGAATGCTGGATTTCCAGCATGACCGTTCAACAGAAGCTGGGAGTTGCTGAACCAGACGTTTTTCATTACGGGTACGTCTGGCTATAATTTTGTGCGGTTTACACAGTCCTATGTTTTTTGTGCACTCTGTTCTGTATACAACTTTCACAATTTACATGCTAATAATTCTTGTTAGTTTGCAACATAGAGATTTTTTTTATAGATTGGCTACATGACATTTGCTATCTTGTATGATATTTATTTGTGATTGATGAGCATTGTGGCTTTGTAGTGCTGGTGTTCTGAGACCAGAAACCACCAAGAACACTATCTTCATACAGTTTTTATGAGCTTCTTCATAATGCTCCAGTCTGCTTACCCAGTCTAAAAACATACATGTAGGATAATTGTCTATGTGACTGGTAGAGACATCAAATTATAAGTTACATCAGCAGCAGCTGAGGTGTGCTTTGTTGTACCCTGCGACACAACAAGAAATTTGCTAGCACTACATAAATGAAAAATACATTTGCCATTCATATATGCCATTTACTGTGATAAATGACATTCTCCAGTACCTGCCATTGCTTACTGATACATAACACGTCTAAACTATATGATACGATATGAGATATGCCTATTTTTAGGGACAATCACATTTGTTGGAAAGTGACAGCCTGTAATATGCACATGCCTCCTTCATAATAACATCATTTCCCATGATCCACTGAAATATGACTTTTCTCAACTAATGCCTCCCCATAACATATGATGTATTCTGTGATATAGGGCATTCAACCCTTCAAGCATTTCCAGGGTATGTACTATTACCATTAACATGTAATATAGAACATCCCACTGACATCTAACACCGTTATATTAGGTAGGAATTTTCATAATATACAGTATATTCCCTCGTAGCTGTGAATATTGGTTTCACCATGACAATTTGGTGTTTCACCACAACACATTGTGTTTGATTTACTAAAGGTTTAAGGGTTGTTCACTTTACTAGGGACATTTTTTCATTTTGCAAGGGAATGTTCTCTTAGCTTAGTGATTGAGGTGAAACGTTGCTAATTCCATCATTCAAATATGGGCTAGCAAAAATATTGTTTTATTATTTTCCTTGAACATGATTGGATATTCTTTGAAAAGTGAATATTCGCCACATTCACCAAGTTAAGGGAAAATTGGCTTGCAAAGTGAACAGCCTATTTGCCTTGAAGAAACCAACCATAATATCTTAATCCTCTATTGTCATTTCATATCTTATTCTATATGTTATTGACCATGTGACACATAAAGGAAAAGTTAGTAAACTAAACCAGAGGCATTGAAAATATTATTGATAGTGCCTGTATTTTGTTTTAAATGGCAACCATAGAAAGAAATTTGGCAAGTACACTGTGACAGTGTAAGTACAACTTCACTTTGAGAATGAAAATGGTTACACACAAACAAACACATACACTATGCAGTTAGTAAATATGAGTACAGACCTCTGGTGCACGCTCTCCCCACTTGTCATTACCCCAGCCTGCCCAGAGATAAGAGATGTTTACGTTCTGCTGCTGTCCTCTGCAGTAATGCGCATGCATTGGTCTTGCTCTTAAAGAGTAATGGGCATGCCATATCCATGTGCTGAGACAAGCATGGCCATCTATTTCACAGGCAATTCTCCCAAGGTGGCTATAACCATTAAATATAGGTTAGATGTGCAGATACAATTCAGCTGGCACAGAAACATCTTTCTTTTGTGTAAAAAGGAAAGGAAAAGTAATGTAAGGTGATTTTGTACTTTCTTTCTTGCACCGCACTGAATTAGCGTTCCCGGCAGGTAGAAGCAGTACCAGCAAGGTACCTTGGTGGGGGGACTCTGGTCAGTGAGATTAACTTCACATAGTAAGGACATCTGAATGCCTGGTAAGATGTATTAAGGGATAAGTTCACTTTTAAAAAAAAATAATAAATGCACATTTATGCGGGTAAAAAAAAGTGAATTTATTATTCTTTGTTGCAGGAGCCTGTAAAGCAGGGGTATGCAACCTTTCAGAGGTTGAGAGTTACCTGGACAACATGGAGGAAGGCAGAAATCCCAGGAGGTCTACTACGCCCCCCCCCCCAAAAAAAAAAAAAAAACAACTTCCAAGCTCCCAATAAGAAAACAGCATCACAGTAGTGTCCTCTGTCCTCTTCACATCCCCCTCTCCACTGTGGTGTGCTCTGCCCCTGATAGCAGTGTACTCTGCCCCCCTCCCCCCAGGGTAGTCTTCTGTACCTCCCCAATGCTGTGTCCTGTGCCCATTCACATCACCCTCCCCACTGTAGTGTGCTCTGCCCCCCTCCACCCCACAGGAGTGTTCTGTACCCCCCCCAAAGCAGTATCCCATGTCCCCTTCACATCACTCTCCCCACTGTAGTGTTCTCTGCCCTCCTCCCCCCACAGTAGTCTTCTGTACCCCTCAGTGCTGTGTAGTCTGCCCCTTCACATCACCCTCCCCACTGTAGTGTGCTCTGCCCCACTCCCCCCCACAGTAGTGTTCTGTACCCACCCCAAAGCAGTGTCCCCTGTCCCCTTCACATCACTCTCCCCACTGTAGTGTTCTCTGCACCCTCCCCCCACAGTAGTCTTCTGTACCCCCCAATGCTGTGTCCTCTGCCCCTTCACATCACCCTCCCCACTGTAGTGTGCTCTGCCCCACTCCCCCCCCACAGTAGTGTTCTGTACCCCCCCAAAGCAGTGTCCCCTGTCCCCTGTCCCCTTCACATCACTCTCCCCACTGTAGTGTTCTCTGCCCCCTCCCCCCAGAGTAGTCTTCTGTACCTCCCAATGCTGTGTCCTCTGCCCTTCACATCACCCCCCCCCCCACTTTAGTATCTTCTGCCCCCCATAGCAGTGTCCTCTTCCCCCCCAAAGTAGTGTTTTGTTTTTCACAATGCAGTGTCCTCTGCCCCTTCACATCACTCCCCCATTGTAGAGTCTCCTGCCCCCCTCCCTCACAGTAGTGTTCTCTAACCCCCCCAAAGCAGTGTCCTCTGCCCCCTCCACATCACCCCCCACAGTACTGTTTTGTACCCCCCAATGCTGTGTCATCTGCCTCCATCAACCCCCCCCCCCACTGTAGTGTCCTCTGCCCCCTTTCTCCCCCCAGTAGTGTCCTGTACCCCCCCCAAAAAATCAGTGTTATCTGATCCCCCGCACATCAAGCCCCTTCCATATTATCCTCTTTATCCCCTCCAACAGTGTACCCCTGCCCCCCCATACACACAATGCTGTGTAGATAGCACTCACCTGCCAGCATGTGTTAATCAGAGCAGAGATAAAGAGATAGAATAGTGCTGGGTGGTAGGCAGTAGCCGCAGCTGCCAGAGTTCATAATAGCAAGCTGGTGATTGGTTGCTAGCAACCAATCACTGAGCAGTTCCAGCTCCTGCCTCCCACGCTCTGCACAACAGGAGAGCGGCGGAGGCTGAGGAGAGAGCAATGCTCACGATCCACCTGTCGCGGTCGATCGCGATCAATGGCTTGCCAACCCCACCGCTGTAAAGGTCTCCTGCAGGTCTTCTGCAGATCTGTCAGTGTATCTGCTTGCTTGTATGAGGAAGCCGATACATGCTGATAGGAAGAATGAATGAACCACCGCAGCGCTGAAAACTACGAGCCGACAGCCGCAAAGGCTGCTGGACCTTGTAGTTATCCATTCACAGGACAATGTGAATGAATGACATGGCCGGGCGGGGGGAGTTTTTTTTTCAATTGTGTCACCTAGCGGGGAGGGAGAAGATCCCTGTTATCTTAGGGGAGACAGTAGCAGCCCACTGAAAAATTCCAGTACAGGCAATCACTAATCACCCCTTAGTTGGTGATTTCTAAGCTGCATTTCTGTCAACCAAGAGTATCTTCAGTTTGCTAACTGTGAACTGTGTACCATAAGCAGTTGATGTGTTTTGTAATACAATACTAGTTTACAATACTCGGCGCTGCTGATTTCATATGGCATTTCTCAGGGTGGTTTTCCTGATGGTGACAACAATAGACAGTGTCTACACCCTGTTCCAAATTATTATTCCAATTATATTTTTCTCATTTACCTAAATAATTGATGTAAACAACAGTCAGCATAATTCTCATGTTATCAACTATTAGGAGTACAATTCAAATTTTATTGAACAAACCTCCTAATGATAACATTTTTTCTTTCAAAATAAAAAACTTACAATGCACTGTTCCAAATTATTACGCACAGTAAGTTTCAAAACACTTTATAGGTTGTAAAGAGCTGAAAAATGTCATTTGTTGTGTTTGCAGCATATTTACTGAAATCAAAAGCTATTTCAATCAAACTTTGAACAACATTTTAACTTTTTAAACATTTTAACAGGTCACGTTACATTTTAACATAGGGCCCCTTATTTGATAGCAGCTTCACAAGTCTTGCATCCATTGAACATGTGAGTTTTTGGACAGTTACTGCTTGAATTTGTTTGCAAGATGTCAGAATAGCCTCCCAAACCTGCTGTTTGGATGTAAACTGCCTCCCACCCTCATAGATCTTTTTCTTGAGGATGCTCCAAAGGTTCTCAATAGGATTGAGGTCAGGGGAGGATGCCACAACATGACTTTCTCTCCTTTTATCCCCATAGCAGCCATTGATGCAGAGGTATTCTTTGCAGCATGAGATGGTACATTGTCATGCATGAAGATGATTTTATTACGGAAAGCATAGTTCTTCCTTCTGTACCAGGGAAGGAAGTGGTCAGTCAAGAACTCCACATACTTTGAAGAGGTCATCTTTATACCTTCGTGGACCCTAAGGGGGCCGACCAGCTCTCTTCCCATGATTCTGGCCCAAAACATGACTCCACCACCGCCTTGCTGACGTCGCAGCCTTCTTGGAACAGGGTGGCCTTCCACCAACCATCCACTACTCCATCCATCTGGGACATCCAGGGTTGCACGGCACTCATCAGTGAACAGGACTGTTTGAAAATTAGTCTTCATGTATTTTTCTGCCCAATGCAGCCGTTTCTGCTTGTGAGCATTGTTTAGTGGAGGCTGAATGGAAGGTTTATGCACAGTTGCAAGACTCTGGAGGACTCTACACCTTGATGTCCGTGGGACTCCAGGGGCACCAGCAGCTTCAAATATCTGTTTGCTGCTATGTAATGGTGTTTTAGCAGCTGCTCTCTTGATCCGATGCATGGATCTGGCAGAAATATTCCTCAATGTGCCTTTATCTGCACGAAACCCATCTCTGCTTTGAATCAGCCACAAATCTCTTAATAGTGTGATGATCATACTTAAGTTTTCGTGAAAAATCTAATGTTCTCATACCTCGTCCAAGGCATTGAACTATTTCATTCTTTTCGGCAGCAGAGAGATCCTTTTTCTTTCCCATATTGCTTGAAAATGGTGCTCTGCTTAATAATGTGGAACACCCTCCTTTAGGAGTTTTTCCTTTAATTGGGCTCACCTGGCCTTCATCTAATTATCACAGGTGTCCAAGATTGTTTTCAGTGCTCAAAAGAGCCCTGAGACACGCCATCCACGAGTTAAACTGAAAAACAAAATATTTAATCTTTGTGACACTGAAATAGAATTTGCATAATAATTTGGAACAGGGTGTATACAACTACTGATTGTAGTCCCCATTGGAAGTCTGTATGACAGGATGACAACCAGAAGCACAATTGGAAAATAGGACAGAGCCTTGTTATCCTGTAACAGGAAGCTGCCTGAACAAAGGTCTACATGGCAGAATCACCAGCTATTATTTTAATGAAAGTTGCAGATTTAACCACTTCTGTACCGGGCCTATTCTGGGACTCTACTTCTACATGTAAAAATCATCATTTGTTTGCTAGAAAATTACTCAAAACCCCCAAACATTATATATGTTTTTTTAGCAGACACCCTAAGGAATAAAGTGGCAGGCGTTTAACTTTTTACGTTGCACGGTATTTGAGCAACAATTTTTCAAACGCTTTTTTTGGGGAAAAAAAACAGTTTCAGGAATTTAAAAATAACAAAACAGTAAAGTTTGCCCAATTTTTTTGTATAACATGAAAGATGATGTTACACCGAGTAAATAGATACCCAACATGTCATGCTCTAAAATTGCGCACACTTGTGGAATGGCGCCAAACTTTGGTACTTAAAAATCTCCATAGGCGAAGCTTTAAATTTTTTTACAGATTACCAGTTTAGAGTTACAGAGAAGGTCTAGTGCTAGAATTGTTGCTCTCGCTCTAACGCACGCGGCGATATCTCACATGTGTGGTTTGAACGGCATTTACATATGTGGGCAGGACTTACGTGTGTTCACTTCTGTGCGCAAGCACACGGGGACGGGGGCACTTTAATTTTATTTTTGTTTATTTTACTTAAAAAAAAATTTTTTTGATCACTTTTATTCCTATTACAAGGAATGTAAACATCCCTTGTAATAGGAATGGTGCGTGACAGGTCCTCTTTATGGAGAGATGTGGGGTCTATGAGACCCCACATCTCTCCTCCAGGCTGGAAATCATCAGATCAAAAAAAAAAAAATGAACGATCCAATGCTTTCCAGCCGAGATATCGGCTTTGTTTACATCCACGGCCCGGACATGACGTCATAACATCGCGCCCGAGCCTCCGGCGGTCATAGAGATAACTGGTGACCATCTGGTCACAGGAAATCTCTATGCTCTTCATCAGGTACCCGATGGCACGGGAGAGCCTGGAAAAGCACCGGAGGGCAGCAGAAGGGGGGAATGTCCCCTCCCGTCGCCCGTAAGAACGATCAAGCGGCTGAACTGCCACTATGATCATTCTTATGGTGCACAGAATCGCCAGTTGAAAAAGAAGATATCTGAATGATGCCTGCAGCTGCAGACATCATTCGGATATCACCACTGAAAGTCAAGAACGTCATATCATATCCTTGGGCTGGAAGTGGGTTCAACATATTGAAAATTACTTTTACAAATGACATTAACATGTTAAAGCTTATTCGAACTTTTACAGGTTGAATGAAGTTGCATTCCTAAATGAAAAGCATTGCTTTTACTTAGAATTTAATTAAAGAAGGTATGAAAAATTAGTTAATGCAGATTTAGGCTACATTGACAAGGGTTGACTGTAATATAACCCCATTGCACACCGCAACCATAATACAATCCTGTTTTGAAAAAGTATCGCACAACACATTAAGGGCTTTTTCATACCAGCCCACAGGCTAAAAAGAGGGAGTATGCATGCACCTTCTAGTTCTCCGGTAGACACGGCACTGTCCTACTGCTTCGTACAGCCACAGATCACCTGCAATGAGAAAGCAAAAAAACTCCCGATTAGTATTCGGGGCACATACTGTAATAACAAACCCTGAAACAGGTGACTCCATTAGTGAAGGATTTCTTCCTAAATATGTAGATTGAGAAACCAGCCTCCAAGAAGGCACTGGACCTATGGTGATCAGCTTCCTCCACGGCCGATCTTCTGGATCCCTCCCTTAATGCTTACCTGCACAGCCAAAATGTATCATCATCTCTTGGAATTGGAATCTGCTACATCCCTTGACTAGGAATTTTCTTTCCTCCCGTCGGCTGATTCTACGGTCCTTGTGCTGACCCAGATGATGCTAGAGCCCTAATCACATATCCCCACCCTCGGGTCTGTTTCAACTGGCGAATATCTACAGCGGAGGAAATCGTGAAAAATCCTTTATATAAAGTGCGTCCAGCTCCACACCCAGGTGAGTAGATAACCTGCTTACCAGATCGCCGTGACCAGTGCCACTAAACAGTAGTCTCACCAAGCTCAGGGAAAGAATAGTCAACCCAGGACCTGTAAAGTTGTCTGGAACTGCAGCTAAAACTGGTGATGCTCAGAAAAATATCAAAGGAAATTCTCCCATAGTGTAGTACTTTATAAAAGAGGATTTAATAAAAACAAGTGGGTTACACTTACCGTTTGAAAAGCCGTTTGAAAGCAATACAGCAACATGTGTTGAAAACTAAACCGCGGTGTCTCCATAGGCTTCACTTCACTCCCTATATTTTTTGCCCATCCACCTCCTGAGAGGAAAAACGTGATGACGTCATCATCGTAGGCTCCACATTTTGTCACTAACGGACATCGACTGGGGATTGCCATGTCACTACCTATTGCTATCATAGGGGATCATAGGGGGTATTTACATTCCCTGAGATAACAATAAAAATGATAAAAAAAAAAATGAAAGGAACAGTTTAAAAATAAAATAAAAAAAGCAAAATAAATAATAATAAAATAAAAAGTACCCCTGTCCCCCCGTGCTCAAGCATAAAGGTGAACGCAAGCGTCGGTCTGGTGTCATATGTAAACAGCAATTGCACCATGCATGTGAGGTATCACCAAAAAGGTCACATTGAGGGCAGTAATTTTATCAGCAGACCTCCTCTGTAAATCTAAAGTGGTAACCTGTAAAAGATTTTAAAGGCTTTTAAAAATGTATGCAGTTTGTCGCCGCTGCACATTTGTGCACAATTTTAAAGCATGTCATGTTTGGTATCCATGTACTCAGCATAAGATCATCTTTTTTTGTTTCATCAAACATTTGGGCAATATAGTGTGTTTTAGTGCATTAAAATTTTTAAAAAAGTGTTTTTGTTTTTTTCCAAAAATTTGCGTTTGAAAAATTGCTGTGCAAATACTGTGTGAAAAAAAAAAGCAACACCCACCATTTTAATCTGTAGGGCCTTGCATTAAAAAAATATTTATATAATGTTTGGGGGTTCAAAGTAATTTTCTAGCAAAAAAAAAAAATAATGTTTTTTTCAACAAAAAGAAAGGGCTTTGTCTTGAAGTGGTTAGAAGAGCGGGTGATGAGTGACATAAGCTTCTAATGTTGTGCATAAAATGCCACAGTTCAACCCCCCACCCCTCAAATGACCCCTTTTTGGAAAGTAGACACCCCAAGCTATTTGCTGATAGGCATGTTGAGTCCATGGAATATTTTATATTTTGCCACAAATTTCGGGAAAATTACAAACTTTTATTTTTTTTGCACAAAGTTGTCACTAAATGATATATTGCTCAAACGTGCCATGGGTATATGTGAAATGACACCCCAAAATACATTCTGCTGCTTCTCTTGAGTATGGGGATACCACATGTGTGAGACTTTTTGGGAGCCTAGCCGTGTACAGGACCCCGAAAACCAATCACCACCTTCAGGCTTTCTAAGGGCGTAAAATAGTGATTTCACTTCCTCGCTACCTATCACAGTTTCGAAGGCCATGAAATGTCCAGATAGCACAAAACTTTGGAAAGTAGTCACCCCAAGGTATTTGCTAAGAGGCATGGTGAGTATTTTCTAGCTCTCATTTGTTTTTGAAAATGAAGAAAGAAAAGAAAAATGTTTTGTGACAAAAAGCAAGATCTGCAAAGCTGTCTTTACACCCCAATGTGCTTGGCTTGGGTAACTGACCCAAGCTGAATACTATGGGTTTTTTTTACAAAAGGCAAATCCACTTTGCACTGCAAGTGCACTTGGAAGTACAGTCGCTCTAAATCTAAGGGGTAGATCTGAAATGAGTGGAAGCTCTGGTAAATTTATCATTCAATCATGTACAAGCTAAAATTCTGTTTTTTATTTTCCTTGCATGTCCCCCTCAGATCTACAGCGGCTGCACTTCCAAGTGCATTTTCAGTGCACTTTCAAGTGCACTTGCAGTGCAAAGTGGATTTTCCTTTAGTAAATAACCCCCTATGTGTGCTGTTACTTGCATTTAGTAACTTCAGACCAGGCTAAGACAAAGGTTCAACACTTTTACTTAGATAACTTGAGAATTATAGATGACAGTAACACGGTTCTCCCTAACCTAGTGTAGCGCTGGTAGATTTTCAATCTACTGCTGATAGAGGAAGTTAGATTTGCCTCTGTTCCAGCTTGGCTGAGTTGCGTGTAGTTCCACACTGTGCCGGTGGGTGTCGTTGTCACCATGGGCTGGTGTTGGAAAGGCAAAGTGTTGAAGCGTATAAGTGCTCCTCTGTCCCGGAGACAACTTGGTGGAGGTGGTCCTCCGAGTTGCATTCTGGGAGAGGATATTTTTGGGACAGACGTCATGTTTAGGGGTTCGTTTTTCAGCCATCTGCTGGCCCTCCTGGCCGACAGGTATGTGTTAAGAGTACCACCTCGGCGTGGCGTGTGGGGGGGCCCAGAAGCCTGTCTGGGGCCTACCACAGCGGCAGAGGAATGGTCCTGAGCTGTCTATCCTGAGTGAAGAAGCTGGACAACCGAGGACATCCCAGGGGAGGACCCGTCATGGAAGGATTATGCAGAGTGCTGGTCTGGAGAGTGGCCTGGTGACTCGGTTGGAGGACGTATCCTGAAGTAATCTTACTGCATAGTACTGCTGGGTTGGCTTAAATGTTCAAGTACTGTGTCTGACATTCATCGAAAACCAATACATCCTGTGGCAGAGGATCGTACGGGTTTTATTCCAAACAAGTCTGTGGCAGAGACTTTTGTTCGTGCTGCGTACTGGCTGCTAGGCAAATGAGAGAGGCCTATCCAGGCGGGCAAAGATTGAATTCCACAAGAGGAGTGCATTCAACTATAATAGGGCGTACAAACGGTCGGACTTTGTTCGGACATTCTGACAACAAAATCCTAGGATTTTTTCCGACGGATGTTGGCTCAAACTTGTTTTGCCTACACACGGTCGCACAAAGTTGTCGGAATTTCCGATCGACAACCACGCGGTCATGTACACCACGTACGACGAGACTAGAAAAGGCCGGTTCAGAACCAAGCGCGGCACCCTTTGGGCTCCTTTTGCTAATCTCGTGTTAGTAAAAGTTTGGTGAGAGACGATTCACGCTTTTTCAGACTCGTGGCTTTCAGATCGTTTTCTGCCGTTCAGTTTGTGCTTGTGGGTTTGTATCTGCTCTTCAGTGCGTGCAAGCAAGTTCCGCGTGACTTTAAGTAGTCATTGTATTCTTGTTCGTTCGTTACTGGTTTTCAGGTCGCTCTTCACAGGCCTTGCTGTTCTTCAGTGCGTTCTGTTACTTCGTTCTGAGCAGCCGACCGTTTTCTAGCCATGTTTCGTATGCGTACTCCTCGTACAGTTCGTGCTGTGCGGGGGCTTGGTGTTGGGGTCCTGACCTTGACACAAGTCCAGTCCATGAACAGGGTGGGGAGGAGTTCATGGACCAAGAATTGGTTGCTTCAGCGTGACCAGTTCTCTCATATGCCTTTGCTCCGTGAGATCCGTGAGAATAATCCTGATGATTTCAGGAACTTTCTCAGGATGACGGACCCCGTGTTTCAACGTTTGTTGGCTTCGCTGACCCCCTATATCAGCAGGCAGGATACCTGCATGAGGCAAGCCATCACTCCGGAGCAGAGGCTCGTCGCTACCCTGCGGTATTTGGCCACAGGGAGAAGCCTGCAGGACCTCAAGTTCTCGACAGGCATCTCCCCCCAGGCTCTTCTTTGTGGACATTTACTGCTTGTGTTTGTTTGAGCTGACCCTGACAGAAATGTGTGGAGTGCAGAAAATGTCGTGATTGTGTAACCTTACAAAGTACTGTTGGCTGTTATTTACTAAATGCAAAGACACTTTTCACTACAAGTGCACTTGAAACTGCACTGAAACTGCAGTTGTAGTGCAAAGAGGATTTGCCCTTAGGAAATTACCCCTATTTTCTCATAAAACAACAATTACATCACCCCAAAAGTGTTGTAGCGTTGAGACAATAATCCACACATTCTTGATGAACAATCTTTTTAATACCTGCACAATCACATGTGCATTTACCAAAGGTTTTTCTGACAAACCGACATGTTTGTTGTATAACAATTTTTGTGGTGTCATTATCCAAAATCAAAATGTGCATTTTATAGAAAACAGGCCTATGTAAAACCCACAAGAAAGACACAAATCTTGATCTTACAAAGTTCACATTTGGTAGAACCTGAAGGCAATATCAGACATGAGTATTTAGGAACTGTGTTTGATATTGCGTTCAGATGGGGTGAAATCACCCCAGGAAAAGCCAAATTTGGAAGATGCACACAAATTTCACAATGTCAACATGTACTATCTGCCATCACGGGGGATCAAGGGACGTGTTTTGGGGGAGAAAGCCCTTCCTCACCGCTACTTTATTATTGAGGAAGGGGTTGCACCCCCAAAACGCGTCCATTGATCTCCCGTGATGGCAGATAGCACATGTTGACACACTGTGTGCATCCTCCAAATTTGGCTTTGGGAAAAATCACAAAAACATTTCGCACATTGTAGCACACAAAAGAAGAAAGTGATTTGGAGGGGTTTTAAACTCACCCCAAAACATCAATGATGTTTTTATATTTTGGAATAACATCATTGATGTTTTGCATGATGTTTTCCAATTGTAAATTACACCCCATGATCTCCCCGATCAGGATCTGGGCACTTTCGGATGTGAAAGGATCTTCATCCACAACCTCACGATCACCGAAAAAGAGAGGAACCCCAAAATAAATTAGGTTTCCCAAAAATGCCGCCATCCATCTCTTATCTGAGCCTGTGGTCGCAGACACTCATCACCTGTTGTGGTGACTAGTTCCACCACGTCTTCTTCCTCCTCCTGCTTATCTTGTGTTGGGGGGATTTCCCCTTCTTCCAGAGGGGGGGGGGGGCTCTGGTCTCCTCGCATGAGGGGTGTCCTCCGAGTCTTTTCTCCTCTATGTAAAACAAAAATGGTATACTTAGCACACAGATATTTGATGGCAGAACTATAAAGATGAAACATTGCTTGGAAGTGGGGTACAATTATCTATTTTAGCCGAGTTCCAAGATGTAGCTTTTTTAGTGTCCTTTGTCAAGCTGCAATACTTTACCTGTTTAGTACAAGCTTCACAGATGTAGGCCCCCCTATAGTATACACTGGAGCACCTGTGTGCCCCCCCTAATAAAAATGGTGTTCTTGTGTCCCACACTAGTGCTCCAGTGTCCAGATGTGAAAACAGATGCTGAGTGTCCTCTCCTTACACAGAATCTAGTTTGCATTTCATTCTAGTAACAAAGCCATCTACACAACCCAATTCTTTGAAGACAAGTATAGGGCGTCAAAATGGTGGCCAAATGCATATGGCCTAAACAATGGTATTTTATCGTCCGAAATAAAAATGTGTGATCCGAACGAATAATGTGCCCATAAACATGAAAGTTGCCATTTTAAACTGTACAACAGTTCCTAAAAGCACATGGAGCAGCACGAACGTCATAAACATAAAGAATAGGAACACAGCACAACTACTTACTTTTTTGCAGCACTCTCGGGATCTTTCTGTACTGCTCATGTTCTCGTAATTTCAGGTCCGACCACCGCTTCCTGAGCTGATCTTTCGATCGTCGTACCCCGAATTTCCGGTGCAGACTCCTGACCACTTTCGCCATGATCTTTGCCTTTCGGACATTGTGGTTGGGGTAAGGCCCATACTTTCCATCATAGTCGGCCTTCTTCAGGATGTCCACCATCTCCAACATCTTCCCAAAGGACATATTTGAGTCCTTCAATCTCCTTCTGGATCGGGACGTTTCAGGCTCCGGCCTCTCCTCCTCCTCCTCCTCCTCCTCGTTGCTGTAATTAGAATGATCCTGCTGTCTATCCGCCATGTGCTCTTCCTCCACTGCGCCGAACGAAAAGGGGCGGGGAATAGAATAGAAAGAACGTCAGGGGCGGGCGGAGTTATACGCATGCGCAGTGTGTATAAATCGTAACGCGCGCGTCTTACGTACGATCTGTGAGCGGAAGAAGGAGCATCGGAGACGCCGATCGTGCTAACGAAGGTAGGATCTAAACTTGGGCCTATACTGCTTCGAAATGGAAGCCTATATTGTAACAAGATTAGGGGAGTTTGGCCTGACATTAGGGTTTGTCTTGTGTTGTGTCTTGCAGAGAAAATGGATGGGTTCAACGACCATAATTTCCTCCCCCTGTTCATTGACAAGTACAGGGAGCTGCCCTGTCTGTGGCAAGTCAGACACCCCCACTATAACCACAAACAGAAGAGGCAGACAGCGCTGGAGAAACTGCTGGAGTTGGTGAAGCCGGTGGTCCCCACAGCAACCATCCCTTATTTAAAAGCAAAAATTGGTGGCCTGAGGAGCACGTATCTTAGGGAGTGCAAGAAGGTCACAGATTCCCAGAGATCCGGAGCTGCAGCAGATGACGTTTATGTCCCCAGGCTGTGGTACTATGAGAGACTGCGATTTCTGTCAGACCACACTGAAGTCAGGGAATCCCTCTCCACTCTTCCTTCCACTCTTCCTTTTATCCCAGCTGAGGCTTCTGATGTCCAACCTGGGCCTTCCAGCCAGGAAGAAATGGAGGAGCCCAGCTGGAGTCAGGTACAGCATTCTTCTACAGATTTCTGGGCAATAAATAAGTGATGTTTACTAGATGTTATTATTGATCACTAATTGCTGATTTCATAAAGTGTTTTACATATCAATAGACAGTAGTGGGCACCCAAAATTGGGACAAGAATGCAAAATGCTGGGCTCAGAAGGATAGTCTGTTATATTTGTTAACATTCAATTTGCAGCAGTCCGGAGGTGAAAATTGTGTGTGATTGATGTAAAAAATACTAAAACTATGTCCCTTTTTCATACACAGGAAGACCTCAGCCAGGAGGAGGCTGTGGAATGTGGCAGCCAGGAGGAGGCGGGGATTAGTGTCAGCCAGGAGGAGGCGGGGCTAAGTGTCAGCCAAGAAAAGCCTGGGACAAGTCGCAGCCTGACTGAGTCTCAGGTTCCTCCCCTCCGCCTGCCACATAAATGAGCCAAGAAGATGACTCGCAGTCCTGTGCAGGATTCAGCATACAGGCTGATCCAGGAAGCTTCTGCGTCCCTCAGAGCCTTCCCCAGTCCTGAAGAGGCCTTTGCCTGCATGGCTGCCACCAAATTGCAGGGCATGCAGGAGGGCCAACGCAAGATCTCTGAGGACCTGATTTATAAAGTCCTACGTAAGGGGGTGAGTGGGGAACTGCCACACAAGACGGATGTAATTGAGATCGACGATCCTCTTCCTCCTCCTCCTGCTGCCACAACTCCACCACCACAGCCAAAGCCTGGAAGGAAGCGTGGAAGGAAGACCTGAGAATGATTGCCCTTGGTTCAGTCTGGTCTGACAGAAGATGCAGTCTCTCGTATGACCACAGCCTGGGGACACAGATGTCATCTGCTGCTTTCTGGATCTCTGGGACTTCTGGACCAGACTGCCCTCCCTTAGATATGGACTCCTCAGGCCACCAATTTTGCTTTTAAATAATTGATGTCTGCCCTGGGGGTCCAAGGCTTCGGCAATTTCTGCAGTTTCTCCAGCATTGCCTCCCTCTTTGTTTATAGTTGTGACCCCTTAATAAAAAAATTTTCGGTAAATTCTACTCTCCTGTGTGTGTTTTCATCCAAAAAGGACAGTTTGTTGGTGACGATTCAGGTACTTTTCTAAAAACATAAAATGTGAAATTAACAAGGGACAACAACACCAAACAATCTCCTACAAATTAAATAGAACAACATATTAGTGGTGTTGTGGGAACTTGTCACAAAAAACACACAAACATTTTCGGGAGTACAAATCAAAATCACCAAAAAAAACAATTAGAAAAGAGAAACACAAAAAATGAATCTACATTAAAGTAAAAAAAAAAAAAAAATATGTTGTCAGATGTGAGAAATCAAAATATATTGAGGGAAATAGTAACGAAAGAAGTTTGTGAGAAGTGTGTGTGAATATGAGCATCAAAACTACTTAATTCTTGTCACATTATAAAGAAGAAGAGAGTGCGCTGTATTAAACCATTTTGAACATTGCAGCGTGACGAAAGTGCTGTATCCATTGCGAACGCTAAGTTTACCAGAACGAGCTGTCCTGTGTCGGAATTTCTTCTGAGCATGCGTGGCACTTTGTGCGTCGGAACAGGCCACACACGGTCGGAATTGACGCGATCGGATTTTGTTGTCGGAAAATTTTATCTCCTGCTGTCCCACTTTGTGTGTCGGAAAATCCGATGGAAAATGTCCGATGGAGCCCACACACGGTCGGAATTTCCGGCAACACGCTCCGTTCGGACATTGTCCATCGGAAAATCCGACCGTGTGTACGGGGCATATGTGTTCAATTACTAAGAATGTTCTAAAGAATACTAAGGAAAGGTATTTGAGCTTCCCTGCAACTTTCCTTCTGCCTCTTTCCTGCTACTTCCTTTATTACTTGTTCATTAAAGCATTGGAAAATATACTCAAGTGTTTGGTGTCTACATCGTCCAGAGGTAAACTCAACGGGACTCTAGACCCGGTGCCGGTGAAACAGAGGTATCGAGAGTGAAGGTAACAGCCTGCTTTAAACCAGCAGCTCCACCGAGAGTTATTGCTACACTAGTATCATGTACCAGGTGTGACCAGAACTGCATGGTTAGCTACAGAGGCACACTAAACACATGTAAGTGAAAATATAAATGATTTATTAAAGTAAGTGAATAATAGAAGTACAACCACCTCCAATATGACACAGTGCAGTAACCAACCAACAGACAGAGACCCACAAATAACAACAGACAGATAAGTACAATAAATGGGAAATACCAGGATCATAAACAATAGCCAGGCCAGGGTCATACACAGCGGATCAGCAGATGGACAGGGGATGTTCCAGAAACATAAACGTAAGCCAGGCCAAGGTCATACACAGGGAGATCAGCAGATGGCGTAAGGAACACAGGACAGGGAGAGGATAGATTGATTAGACTGCAGGAAGGGATGCAAGGTAACAGGTGGAACAGGATAGGGATCAGGACAGGGAGACAGGATCAGATACAGGGGTCACAGGTTCAGGGCACAGGAACAGGTTCAGAATCAGATCACAAGCTAGCAGGTCAGGGCGCAAGGACGAAACCAAGGCAAACATGTGAGTGCTTGCCGGGTATTTATAGGCCTGTGATTGGCCTCAAGTGACACCTGATTGTAGGAGGTGCTGTCTGCTCCACACTGCCAGGATCCATCCGCTGGTTGACGCCAGTATTGCGGCCCAAGATGACATAACATCACCAGGGAAAAGCTCTCCTGACAGTTCCAAACTGAAAGGGGACACCTGCTGGTGGACCTTAGTACTGCACGCCAA
The DNA here is from genome assembly GCA_037952925.1 of Lithobates clamitans. Classification (NCBI taxonomy): domain Eukaryota; kingdom Metazoa; phylum Chordata; class Amphibia; order Anura; family Ranidae; genus Lithobates; species Lithobates clamitans. Next base: position 2,160,369 of record JBBGZY010000339.1, on the reverse strand, counting down.
ATGACAGGTATTACCAGCGGATGGAATATTTCCTGACACCTAGGCCCTAACTCAGGCTTTGTAGCTGCCCCAGCATACCTACACAGGAAAGAGTCCATAATGGCAGATCTCCATAGCTGGTATCTTTGGGGCGAACTGCAGATCCTATCAGTCCCGTACACTGTAGAGGGCTCTTTATCTGTAGGTGCTCCGGACTTGGCAGCAGACTGGATGGATGGACTCCAGCAACAGCATCATGTCTTTAATTATGCACCTTCTCTCTGGATTGGACACTAGTCCCCTTATTTTATAACACAGGACCAGAGCGTTGGATCCAAAAAAGCCCACCAAGAAAAACCCGGGAAGCATGTTAATTCTAACCCTATTGACTGGGGCAGCATTAAACCTAACCTGCTTACACATACTGGCACATTATGCTGACTTACCTGCCAAGCTATTACCTCCAGCATTACAAAGTCAGTGTTTTTGGCACTCACGCTTCTATCTTCTCTTGGTCTTTCTTACGGGTTTACACTCTTTGGCCATTTGATGGGAAGGTTTGCATTGACACTCCTGTACCTGCAGGACAGGCAGGGAGAAAGGTTTATGATAGAAGACCAGATGGTATAGGTCTCCAGAAAAATGACATTGTATGTTTCCGAATAGTGTTGGAGATGTGGTGAAAATAGGGGAACGCCTTTTCACATCTTCTGGACTTGCCCTTCGAATACATCCCTATTGGCAAATGTTTGTTCCTTAAACAAGGATCTTAAGCCTGGTACACACGATCAGATTGTTGACCAACAAAGCGTCAGACTCTTGTCCGAAGGGCTTGTGCCAGGAACTTGTGTTGCATACAAATGGTACACAATTGTTGGCCAACAAACACGAACGTAGTGACGTACTACAAGGAGTTTCACCTCTTGAGCGCTACCCTTTGGGTACCTTCTGCTAATATTGTGTTTGGTGAGCATTGATTCTGAGCATGCGTGTTTGTACTTTCAACTTTTGTCTGACGGACTTGTGTACAGACGATAGGAAGATCTGACAACAGACCGTTGTCCGCCAAAAATTTACTAGCCTGCCATCCAACATTTGTTGGCGGAAAGTTGGACAACAATTGTCTGATGGAGCGTATTAAAGCCTCGTACACATGATCGGACTTTCCAACGGGAAATCTGTGATGTCAGGCTATTAGCGGAAAATCCAACCGTGTGTATGCTCCATCGGACAATTGTTGTCGGATTTTCTGCGGAAAAATGTTGGATGGCAGGTTTTCAAATTTTTCTCGAACAAATGTGTGTTGTCGGATTTTCCGGGCGTGTGTACACAAGTCCATCGGACAAAAGTCTAAAGTACAAACACGCATGCTTGAAAGCAAGGACGAGCCAGAAGTGGTCGGTCTTGTAAATTAGCGTTCGTAATGGAGAATTAACATTCTGACATGGCAAATTATGAAATCTCGAAATGCAGCGCACAATTCTCTTCTTCTTTGATGGGATAATAATGAAGCTGCTTTGCTGGTAATACTGATGGAATTATTGCAAGCTCATTTTCAAAGGCTTTTTTTTCTAGTGATATCAAGAATAATATTATTATGTTTTTTGTTTTTTTTTAATTATTATTATTTAGGCAAGTTACCACAACACCATTATCCCGTAGTTTTTAAGATCAAAGATACAACTATGTTGGTGTCCCTTGTCAATTTTACATTGTATTTTTTTAAATGTAACTGCCTACTACCAAACTGTCATTTGAAGTAAAACACATAGCCGAGTATTATTCTACACAATTTTTTTATTGTGCATTAAAAAAAGAAAACAAATAAAATTAGACATGCTATCTGCCAATAGAACTTAACCAAAAAGTACATTCTATGCATCCAAAAATATAGAATATATACCAGATCAAATCATCATTTTTCAACCCAAAAAATAATGCCAAAGCAATAACTCCAAGGCCAATAATAAATAACACGTTATCTCCTCCTAATCTGCAACATGGCTGGTTGACGAACAGCCTTTCAGAAACAAACTGAAAAGTGCGAAATGAAAAGTGCGAAATGAAAAGCGTGAAATGAAAAGCGCGAATCAACACTCACCAAACTTCTACTAACACGAAATTAGCAGAAGGAGCCCAAAGGGTGGTGCTAAAGAGCTCAAAAACAACGTAGTAGGTCACTACATTCGTATTTGTTGGCCAACAATTGTGTGCCGTGTGTATGCAAGACAAGTTTGGGCCAATGCCCTTCTGACAAAAGTCCACAGTTTTGTTGGCCAACAATCCGATCGTGTGTACGAGGCATTACAGTCGGATTTTAGGCAGTCTGTCATCACACAATTCCCAGACGAAAATCCGATCGTGTGTACGAGGCTTTAACTGGCCTTTCTCTAGGTCAGAACCCAGCAGCCTGCTTACTACACCTTAGCTCTGTTTCTAAAAACAGATATAATCAGTCTGTGGTAAGACATCTACTCAATGTAGCTAGGACCTGTATACCAGCACAGTGGAAATCGATCTCTCCTCCTACCATAGGACATTGCATCGGAGAAGTAAATGATATAATGTATATGGAGAAACTTACTGCTTCAATGAAGTTCTATTTTGAAAAATGTGAACTTGATGGATACATTTTACTCTCACAGGGAGTTATCAGACACTCTCTCTCTGAAATGGTGGTACACAACACATTTTTAAAAACTTTATTTTGTTTTGTTTTTTATTTATTTATTTATTTATTTATTTATTTATTTATTTTTCCCTTTCTTTTCTTTTCTTTTTTTTTCTTTTTTTTTTTCATTCTTTTCTTTTTTTTTCTAGTTGTTTTTCTTTTGAATTATTTTTTAAATAAAGAAAAAAATGTTCATGGGGTCCTGCAACGCAGCCCCATAAGTGGCATATATTTGTTATTTTTCTTTTTTTTTTCTGTTCATTATTATTATTATTTTTTTCTTTTTCGCCTTAGGATTCTTGAGCCGAGCATATGCAGCAATTTTATGTATGATTTTTTTTCTTTTTCTGCCTTGTTTAACATGTAAGTATCATATAAGTTAGAGAAGTATATAATCTATTAAGGCTTAAAATGTATGTTTTTTTTTTTTGGGTGCTTTAAAAATAAAGATTTAAAAAAAATTGACAATAAAGTATACATTATATGTACAATTTATTTAGTATTAGCTGAAATACAAATATCAGTGTGAGCATATCCTTTCTTGTCCTTGGCGCTCAGTCGACATGGGGGTTATTTCCAAAAGGCAATTCCACTTTGCACTACAAGTGCACTGCAAGTGCACTTGAAAGTGCAGTTGCTGTAGATCTGAGGGGAAGATCTGAAATGAGGGGAATCTCTGCTGATTTCTATCATCCAATCATGTGCAAGCTAAAATGCTGTTTTTTATTTTCCTTGCATGTCCCCCTCAGATCTACAGCAAATGCGCTTGAAAGTGCACTTGTAGTGCAAAGTGGATTTGCCTTTCGTAAATAACCCCCATAGTGATGATGATTTGCTAAAGGCAAATAGGCTGTACACTTTGCAGGTGCAGTTGCTCCAGCTCTTAGTAAACGAGGTAAAGATTCACTGTGCAAAAAGTACCCAATCACATGGAAGCAAAAAAAAACAAAAAAAACAGCAATTTGCTTGCACATGATTGGATGGTCGAAGTCAGCAGAGCTTCCCCTCATTTAGTAAGCTAATAATGGAGCAACTGTAATGCAAAAAGCACAGTCTATTTGCCTTTAGTAGATCAACACCAGTGTAACTCACATCACTCTGGTTAAGCAATGAGCCTGCACATCCATAGGTATGCTGGGGATGTCTTCTTCAATATAAGACTTGTCTTCAGTCACTAGTTTGCAGCTCGCCATGGGAAATCCCGCCTCTTGTACTTGCGTAGGGTTAGGCTGTCCATTGTTGCTAGGGCTACAGTCACCATCACAGGCCTGGCTGCAGCGTGTAGCCATAGTCTGACAGTCTGTCATGTTTATGAGCCCTGATCCCCTGCAGCAGTCAGTTTGATAATGCAGCTGCATCCCCACAATACATGAAGGCCGTGAATGCCTCTTGTTTCTGAGGGCTTTGTTCTGCTCTGCTATTGCCTCACAAAAGATACATTCTGTTCTCTTTTTTTTTATCCCGATAGTTAGCCTGCATTCACACCTAGTAAGTGTTTATGTAAGCACTTATAGGACTTTCCTTAAGTGTTAATGCACCCGTAAACGCATTTTTTAATGTTTTTTGCAAGCGTTTGTGCAAATGCATGCAATCTCCTGGGTGGGAGAAGAGGGTGAGGACAGAGGGGAACAGTTGTTATTGGTGCTAGAAAAAAAAATACAAAACTGTGCGAAAATGCTTATGTCACGTGAATAAAGGCGCTTCTATTGAAGGCTTTAGAGCCAAAAACACGCAGCTCCAAAAAACCTTTTTCTAGCTTCCAGTGACTGAGCATAGAGATATGAACAGCCTGTATTGAAAAGAATGTGAGGGCCCTGAAAGAAAAAAACTGTAATTGTCACCCTTATCACCCATTTGTTTTCAAAGTAAAGTAATATTAAATATTTTTTTTAATTAAAATACAAAAAGATGTTATACTTACCTACTATGTGCCATGATATGACACAGAGCAGTACCGAACCTCCTCTTTGGAGGTCAACTGCCGGCGCTGTCTGCTTTTCCCTGCATGTGCTAAGGGGGCACCCGTGTGTGCGCGCTCCTGAGCCAGACTGTGTATGTCCATAGACAAGCACAATGCTGGAAAGCCATACCCCCATTCCTTTCTCATAGGAGTTTGACTGAGGGCCAGTTCACACCATATGCCGTCCAGTGTGTTTTTGTTCTGCATCAAAAATTCCTGGAAAGTAGGTTATATGGTTTCCAGTGGCATAGTTCACACAAGTGCGGTCAGTTCCAGGGCATTCCAGTTCCAAAAAAAAAAAGGTTGAACATGCTGCATTTTTTCTGCACTGGACTGTACTGGAATGTGGTAAACGCCTCAAAAATGCACCGGAAGGCACTGAAACGCATCAATGAACACATGAAAAATGCACCAGACACCAGTACGGTGAAAGCATCCAGAAATGCATCAAAAACACACCAAACGCATCAAAAACAAACCGGAACACATCAAAATCGTGCATGCAGACATGCATCCGGAAGAGATCTGGAGTGTGTTTTTGTGGCGTGAACCAGCATTGACAGCAGCAGGAGCCAATTATGGCTCCTGTGAGACTAGGAAGTGAGAGGAGTGGTGATGCAGCCAAGACATAAATGCTATAGGTGTAGGTCATTTATGTTCCTCCCGTACCCTGACTGAAATACTCCCAGGATGTTGCTAAATGAGGCCTAGTCCTTTCTGCTCACCTCGTCCATCACAAGAGCAAGGTCTCAGACTCTTGAGTTCAGAACTACTGCATCAGAGGAGAGAAAAAGCATGTGAGGAAGTTTGAATCAGAGAAAGCTCTCACTTGTGTGATGGAGGAGGTGAGCAGTAATAACTAGGCCCCGCTTAGCAACATCCTAGCACCCTCCTGGGAGTACTACAGTCAGGCTTCATGAGGTATATAAATGACCTACACCTATAACAAGGGCATTATTCAACTTTAGTCAAAGTTGCATGGTTTGTTTTTATCTACAAACACCCCTTACCTGCATAGAGAGATTTTTTATAACGATGAACTAACCCTTTCGGCCTAGTTCACACTGATGCGGTGTGGGATTCACAGCGATTCCTGTGTGTTTCACATACTGCAACACAATCGCACTCTGTTCATGCGAACCTCTGCAGGTGTCAATGTTAAAATAAGGACACCCCAAAAACGGTTCCTAAAACGCAGTGCGATTGGTTGAATCTGATTGCATGGTGTGAACAATCCAATTCCAGTGCGCCAAAAAAAGGTGCATGCACCATTTAGGTGCATGGCAATATGAGCCATACAAAATTCATGGGTTCAGATTGCACTGCAACGAATTACATGTGATTTGAACAGGAATGTGGTGCGATTCCTGTTCGAATAAAATGCTGTTCCCCAAACATTTTGAATTTAGAACCACATTAACTGTTTTTTATAAAGGGCTATGGTGACTATTACATCCATGTCTGGGGTAGCTTTGCTGATTTCTATCTGTTTTGTGTTTCAGGTTACAAGCTGCCTGCTGTTGCTTGAAAGATTTACCTCAGTTGCTGGGCAGATCTTCAGTCAGCTGAGTGCCAGATTGGTGAAACAACCTTTTGGCGGGAAAACAGCTGGCCAATGTGTGTAACCTTTCACCTGTATATTTATCCCTCTCACTGGGCTTTGTCAGTAGTTTCCTCAGGTCTGTCATGCAAACTCTCCTTTGGCTTATCTTCAGACTTCCTCTGAATCGATTTTTTATTCTTCTTCACCGCCTTCGCTCCTGTTTTCTAGAAAAAGTTCATATGACTGGGGGTGTGGTTTCCATAATCCCTATAATTGTAACTACACTCAAATTTCTCTTTGTACAGATTTTTAAAGTCAACCAATGTATTAGCAACTACAGTTAAAAACAATGAATTATTTATGAATGTAGCACCCTCTACCAATAGGTAGGTGCTAGTAATAGATTTTTACTAGGAACTGTCAGCACAGGCAAATTTAGGCAGGCCTATACTGCAAGCTAGACCTGTCTGTTTGATCTGGGGGCTGGGAGTAGTCAGAGTAGCAATGGGCGTGACCACCTGTGCTCCAGTTCTGAGGCGCCTCCCCTGCTTCCAGGGATAATATTCTGGAAGAGGGGCTGGGCCTAGGACTGGAGTGGCAGGCAGCTCATGTGCCCTGACCAATCCCCATCTGTTTGATCTGGGGGCTGGGAGTGGTCAGAGTAGCAATGGATGTGACCACCTGTGCTCCAGTTCTGAGGCGCCTCCCCTGCTTCCAGGGATAATATTCTGGAAGAGGGGCTGGGCCTAGGACTGGAGTGGCAGGCAGCTCATGTGCCCTGACCAATCCCCATCTGGTATTGGCAGGGGGCGGGCCTCCTTTATAAGCTGTGGTAACACGCCACTGGGGGGAGATGTCGGCTGAGTGAGGTAAGGAATGGAATACTAGGCAGCAGCAGGAGGGCACCCCCATCTGGGGGGGTGTACCGATCACAGGAGGAGGCCCAGGGAGAGCTGTGAAGGAACTTTGCCTCTACACGGTCACTGGCAATGTCTTTATCACCACACGGTCGGTGGTAAAGAACTTCTGGAGTAGAGGGGCAGGTGAAGCTGTCGGAACCAATGGTCCGGTCAAGTTCCTCAACAAGGACTCAGAGCAGTGGAAGGTCGGTGAGTGTTACCACAGTGGACGGCTGGATGTTCCAGGAAGTCTGTGAGGGAACTTTGCTTCTACACGTTCATTAGCAAAGTCTTCATCAGTCCACCATCCTTAAAAATGCTTTTAAACTACTAGGCCTCCGGGGAGAGGTGCTGCAAGCCTCAGGCTTAGTAGCAGCGAGCAACCAGAGCCTGTCTAGGGACTTATTCAGAGTGGGTCCTTTTTGCTCAACAGAAGAAGATGTGACATTACTTAACCTCAGTATTAAGAAGTTTGTGCAGGAGGAAATAAGTTTGTGCAGCGGAGAAGGAGTTCTGGGATCATAACTTTTACACGGTCAAGAGTGATTTCCTCATCCTTTACACGGTAATGGAAGGGGAATTCTCAGGAGGACTAGTCTGCGGGAGTTAAGCAAACAGTCTGCATGGAGATGCAGGAGGAGATCATACTCATAACACATGCACATTACCTCTTCTGGCTCTAACTATGTGCTTTTGTGCTTAATCTTCAAAATATGATGGCAATTAAAAAATTCTATGGGCATCCCATATACCCTTTCCCCAACCAAGTTGTACCCCCCAATAAAACAACCAAAATAAAACCAACAAAAGAGTCATTGTCTCTGCAAGTGATGTATGAAGTCTGTCAGCGGGGTGAATTGGTGGATTGTCTGTTACTAGTGGCAACTACACCGCTACATTAATATCATTAAATATAAAAAGTCTCACATTATAACAACTCATTTATGTAACTTCAAGTATAATGCATGTTAAGGCCACAATGCCTCAGGTGAACATAGATTTGTACATAACTTAATTGCATATATAGAGTACAAAAAATGGTATTCCCCAGCTACTTTCTGTTAGATCCCACCACTATATAAAACACAGTTGATGGTTTCAGAAGTTGGGCATAGCCAACGCATTTCGAAAGGATCAAATAGTATATTCTTCAGGGATTTTATACCACTCTGTAACATAAACGTTTCTTAGAATCATTGCATACTTTACATTTAACTACAGCATGATATGTCCAGTAAGCAACACTTACTTAGTATGCTATCCTTTTGACCAGAATGTTCACCCATAACTCCATACTATAAATCCGATCAATGCTGAGAATTATACCCAAGGTACACAAGGAATAAATATATACACTATAGAACAAATATATGCACTATATTACCAAAAGGATTGGCACATGAATTTTAATGGCATCCCAATCTTAGTCCGTAGGGTTCAATTTTGAGTTGGCCCACCCTTTGCAGCTATAACAACTTCAACTCTTCTGGGAAGGCTGTCCACAAGGTTTAGAAATATGTCTATGGGAATGTTTGACCATTCTTCCAGAAGTGCATTTTTGAGGTCAAGCACTGATGTTGGACGAGAAGGCCTGGCTCACAGTCTCTGCTCTAATTCAACCTAAAGGTGTTCTATCCGGTTGAGGTCAGCACTCTGCGGTGGAGGAACTTGACTGGCCTGCACAAACTTGCTCATCCATGTTTTTACTTACCGTGCTTTGTGCACTGGTGCACAGTCATGTTGGAACAGGAAGTGGCCATCCCCAAACTGTTCCCACAAAGTTGGGAGCATGAAATTGTCCAAAATGTCTTGGTATGCTGATGCCTTAAGAATTTCCTTCACTGGAACTAAGGGGCCAAGCCCAACCCCTGAAAAACAACCCCACACGATAATTCCCCCTCTACCAAATGATTTGGACCAGTTCACAAAGCAAGGTCCCCGCAGTGACGTGACTGCACATGACGTCATTGCAATGCACATGCGCAGTATATTGGGATGCCGGGGGTCGCAACGGGCGCCATTCTACCTCTTCCTACTGCATGGAAGAGGATAGATATTTTCTGCAGGAGGGGATCCCAGTATAGATATGCATTTATTCCATAGCTCTATAAAGGAGACAATGGAGAGACACCTCTGCACTACTTGATGGCGGCTCTGATACCAACCATCTTTGGCCCACTTTGGTACCATCTTCTTAATGAGATATATAGGTAAAATTGGGAGAAACTGTATTACAGTCCCTTTGGAACTCCCCAGGTATATGAGGGTCTTCTAACAAATGTATATGGTATTCTATGTGGGGAGAGTCTGGTCCCTAACATTCTCTATTATTTTATTGGGATTTTATGTGATAGACCAACACAAAGTGGCACATAATTGTGAAGTGGAAGGAAAATGATAAATGGTTTTCCAAATTTTTTACAAATAAATATCTAAAAAGTGTGTTGGGCATTTGTATTCGGTCCCCCTGAGTCAAAAATTTGTAGATCTCTGCAGACTCTAATTCCCTGTACACACGACCGGTTTTGCCGTCGGAATAAACTCTGAAGGTTTTTCCGACGGAGTTCCAACGGAATTCCGCTTAAGCTGTCTTGCATACACACAAAGTCACACCAAATTCCGACCGTCCAGAACGGGACTAGAAAACGGAAGTTCAATAGCCAGTAGCCAATAGCTTCCATGTCGTACTTGCTTCAGAGCATGCGTTGTTTTTGGTCCGTTGGAACAGCATACAGACGTGCAGTTTTCCCAATAGGAATTGGTTCTGTCGGAAATATTTAGAACATGTTTTATTTCTATGTCCATCAGAATTTTTCAAAAAAATAAGTCCGATGAGGCATACACACGATCGGAATATATGATGAAAAGCTTCCGTCAGACTTTTTCTGTCGGACATTCCGCTCGTGTGTACGCGGTATAACAGGTTTTCTTCTAAGATTGCCCTGTATTGGGCTCTATCCATCTTCCCATCTACTCTGACCAGCTTCCCTGTCCCTGCTGAAGAAAAGCATCCCCACAACATGATGCTGCCACCACCATGTTTCACGGTGGGGATGGTGTGTTCAGGGTGATGTGCAGTGTTAGTTTTGCTTTTAGGCCAAAAAGTTAAATTTTGGTCTTATCTGATCAGACCAGCTTCTTACACATGTTTGCTGTATCCCCCACATGGCTTCTTGCAAACTGCAAACAGGACTTCTTATGGCTTTCTCTCAACAATGGCTTTCTTCTTACCACTCCTCCATAAAGGCCAGATTTGTGGAGTGCGCGACTAATAGTTGTCCTGTGGACAGATTCTCCCACCTGAGCTGTGGATCTCTGCAGCTCCTCCAGAGTTACCATGGGCCTATTGGCTGCTTCTCTGATTAATGCTCTCCTTGCCCGGCCTGTCAGTTTAGGTGGATGTCCATGTATTGGTAGGTTTGCAGTTGTGCTATACTCTTTCCATTTTTGGATGATGAATTGAACAGTGCTCCTTGAGATGTTCAAAGCTTGGGATATTTTTTTATAACCTAACCGTGCTTTAAACGTCTCCACAACTTTATCCCTGACATGTCTGGTGTGTTCCTTGATTCTCTAACAAACCTCTGAGGGCTTCACAGAACAGCTGTATTTATACTGAGAATAAATTACACACCGGTGGACTCTATTTACTAAGTAGGTGACTTCTGAAGGCAATTGGTTCCACTAGATTTTAGTTAGGGGTATCAGAGCAAAGGGGGCTGAATGCAAGCCACACTTTTTAGATATTCCTTAGTAAAAAAAATTGAAAACCATTTATCATTTTCCTTCCACTTCACAATTATGTGCTACTATGTGTTGGTTTATCACATAGAATTCCAATAAAATACATTTACGTTTTTGGTTGTAACATGACAAAATGTGGAAAATTTCAAGGGGTACGAATACTTTTTCAAGGCACTGTATATACATACATATACTGTATATATTTGTTTTTGGTTTCCCCCTCCTCATTTGATGATGCCTCGCTTTAGTGATACAGCCTAGCCTTGTGTACCGTGGGTATAATTCTCAGCATTGGTCGGATATATGGAGTTATGGGTGATTGCATGCCATATAAGTGTTGTTCGCTGCACATATCATGTTGTAAAGTATGCATGGATTCTAAAAGTTTGTTTATGTTACAGAGTGGTATAAAATCCCTGAAGAAGATACTATTTGATCCTTTCGAAATGCGTTGGCTATTCCCAACTTCTGAAACCATCAACTGTGTTTTATATAGCGGTGGGATCTAACAGCAAGTAGCTGGGGAATACCACTTTTTGTACTGTATATATGCCATTACAGTATGTTATGTACAAATCTATGTTCACCTGAGGCACTGGGGCCTTACCATGCATTGTACCTAAAGTTACATAAGTTAATTGTTTTAATGTGATACTTTTTATAGTTAATGGTATTAATAAAGAATGAATTATTTTTAACTGTAGTTGCTAATACATTGGTTGCCTTTAAAAATCCCGTACAAAGAGGAATGCGAGTGTGGTCCCTCCTCTTTGCTTGTTGTGGTCCATCTTAATGGGGTAATATTGCCCACTCTGTGGGTGGACAGTGGATGGTAAACTGTTATGTAATTACTGCGTGAGTCTTGGTGACTAAGCATGCTGGCCTGTTAATGGGTAACAGCAGTTCTGTTCGGTAATAAAGGGTATGTTTATTTCATAATTAAAATGTATTTAAGCCCAATAAAGGGGATGAGGCTTAAAGTTTTCCCATAACTTTATAGCTTGTTTACCTTGTTATTTAGTTATGTTGGCATGGTATGATGGGATTTATTTGTTGAGCGGGTAGGTTTAGGTGCAAAAACATATGCAAAAATGGTGTGAATGGAAGGGGGGCGGGGGTTGGGGGGTGTTGTGGAACCGGGAGGCGAAATCTGTATTTTCCATTATTATTGTATCTATATTGTGACAGTGCCAACAATAGCAGTTTTTCAAAATGAATCCCACCCCTCATCAGGGACTTTACAACAAGCAGCATTTCATTTGCTTACGGCTCATACAGACCTGCAGCATTAATAATGGATGCATTGCATTAACGTTTGCAGCTCTTGTGGGCCTCTGTGACCCATGTGGCTAGATGAATATACTGCTATTTGTTATAAAGCCTCTATTGGAAGCATGACGACAGGATCAACCATAGAGCGAAGCTCTAAACTACACAATCTAAATGTGAAAGTTATTGGATTGTATTTTTATTGTAATAGTCCTCTGTAAGTTATCTCTAGAGTAACAGTAATCAGTACAGTGTTATCAGTGTACAGAGTTGTACTACATGTTAATAATGAAAATGTAAGCAATACCATTACCATGATAGTAAATGAGGGAACAAAACCCTGTTTAAAATTCCCATGTATATAAGACAGTTATTATTATTACTCTTCAACATGCTCTTTTTAGTACACGGATATTAACGCTTTGTTTTTAATTTAATTAAACAGTGGAAAACAGACTGACATTCATTCTTTTAAACTAGTCACAGATCAGCTTCGGGAGATAAAAGATGATTTCTGTTTGGGAGCTTTCACATACAATCAGTAAGGTTGCCACCTTTTCAGAGAAAAAAATGCCAGCCTTATGTTCTCTTTTCTATTAATAATAGTGGCAGCATGCACCATTTTTCCCGTCAATCTGGTAAAATTCTGGCCACCTGGAAACTTTAAAAACACAATGGAATATTCAAGAGTAGCTCCAGTCTGGGAAAAAAAAATTAAAGTCAGCAGCTACAAATACTTTAGTTGCTGACTTTTAATATAAGGACACTTACCTGGCCAGGGATCCCGTGATGTCGGCACCCCGAGCGGATTCGTTAATCGGCTTCGGGTGCTGGAGCCGTCATTGCAAGTAAGGGAAACCGGCAGTGAAGCCTTCAGGCTTTCCTACTAGTACACATGCGCAAGTCGCGCTGAGCTTTCGGAATGGCCCGTCGTCTTCTGGGACCTGTGCGTGTCCCAGATTGCAGCGGGAGGAAGGAGGAGGGGCCAGAAATGTCGAAGATCAACGATCTTACCCGGAAGTGGGAACAGGTACAGGTGAAAACCAGATACCTGCTCCCCCAAAAAGTGTCAAATGTGGCAGTGGAGGGGAGGGTGCGAACAAGCGGAGCTTCCCCTTTTGAGTGGAGCTCCACTTTGAGTTTAAGGCTAGGGTCACACTACTGCCATCTGATTTTGATCTGAATTTCTGTGCGATTATGTAGTGCAACTTGGATGCTACTTTGATGTGGTTAAAATATTCTATGGGGCCAAAATTGTGCTGGACCTGTACCAAAATTGTACAGGAACCTTCTCCAAAGTCACACCATTCTGAGGTGCATTGATGGGGGTGGGCATCATTGAAAACAATGTGATTTCCATTGTCATGCATTTGTGTGTGACTCATGTCGCATCTGAAATCCCGTTTGTGTGAATGGAGCCATAAAGTGGTTCTAGGGGGGCTCTTGCAGGTTGAGAGAAGCCAGAAGCGCTGGCTGGAGACCCGAGAAGAGGAGGATCATGGCTACTCTGTGCAAAACCACTGCACAGAGCAGGTAAGTTTAAAATGTTTGTTTTAAAAAAAAAAATGGAACCTTTACAATCACTTTAAAGCAGAACCAAACCAAATTATAATAGGGCTTACCTAGGCTGTAGGTACTGTAAATATTTCCTAAACGTGCACTGTTTAGAAGATCACCCCAGTATGTAGTCCTGGGAGTTCTACTGCATCCCACAGGCTCCTCGCATGATCCGGGTAGCTGGATCGTGCGAGGATTCCTTTAGAGTCCTGTGCTGTAAACAGCAACTCCCACGCGCATGCGCAGGAGTAACATCATCGTGGCCTTGGCCACTCACAGAGCCTGGAGTCCACGAACCCGGAAACAAAGACGTGTGAAGATGGAAGCCTTGTCAGTGGTGACAGCTCACCGCTGGAAGGGCTTCATTTTAAGGTAAACTTCACATAATATGCATACTAGCACATTATGGCTTTACCTTGCAGGTTCCAAAAAAACTCCCAAAAAACACACAGCAGTTTACTACTGCTTTAAAGTGGAGGTAAACCCATCGATTTAACAGTTTCAAAAAACATTTACCTTCTCGGCATGCCGGGAAGATTAACTGCCGGGATCAACTGCGCTCTTAACCAAACTGTCAAACCATCCAATGGCTGGTGTCATAACTGGTCACATGTGCAGCACCATGGCAGTTGAAGATCAAACAGAAACCAAGATGGCAGCTTCCTTGTCTGAAAATGATAGGAGGGTTTACTTCCAATTTAAGTGGAACTAAGGGCAGAAATTCTTACCTCTGCTTCAAAAGTCTGACTGAGGTTCCTCACTGATGCTGGCATCTTCTTCCCAGCTTTTATTGGGTGCTGATCTTCAGCCCTCTTGATTTGCTGGTGTGGAATGATGTCACTCCTGCACACTGGCACAATGCCGGAGATGCAAATTGAGCTGCATGTGCACAGCTCAGTGTGCATTTTTCAGAAGATTGCAAGCAAACGGGCAGGTTTATTTTATTGCAAAAGAGATAATGCATCCCCTTCTGCAATAAAGAGCCTGTCTGTCTGTGCTTTTTTTTTACTTAGTAAAAAAATGAATCAAACATTCATTAAAAAATACATACATGAAACGTGTGATCCTAGCTTTACCCCTTATGATCAGATTCAGGTGTAGGTCCCTTTAACTCCTTCTCCCACAACTCCTTGGGTTCTTGGACACACCTAGGGAAGATAAGTTTCTCTGCTTCTCTCCTTCAGCACCACACTTAATGAGGCAGAGGTAGCTGGGCGAGTGATCTGCAGCCAAGTGAGAAGCCCTCCACAGTTAAAACTAGCATGTGGGCAGCTGGATGAGAGCTTAATAGCACACAACTTCTATAGCAGACCCATATACTGTTGGCAGCTCTTTGTTCTTGGATCCCTCCAGTTGTTCCCCTGTGTTCCAGAATACCTTGGACTTCACTGTTGAAGATAGTTGCAAGTAGCTGTGTTTTGTACTGTTTTACTAAAGTAGTGATTTCCAGTTTGAATCTCTGTTGTTAAGCTGGCCATACACTATTCAGTCTTTGTACCACCTCGTTCAAACCTAAGCATTCAATGCAAATTGTGTTTATTCAGGCACACCCTTGTATTACATATTTGTTAGAAGATCTAAAGAGGACTTTGCACTCAGATTGTGTATTGTCACTTTTATAGATATAATGCTGTGCAGTCACATGTCACCCTGAAGGAACCACACAGAGTCATTGCTGTGAAGGGTCCATGTTTGTGCAGCTTTCATAATTTGTTGTGTATTATTTTGCAGAGTATGCATGCTCTTTTGAATCTTGAACCTGTTTGCACTTGTTTAATAAATTGCAAGTTACAGTTACTTTCTGTCTGATCATTCAGCCAATTACCTATCCTGGTAAATAATAATCCACTGCTGTTTGGTGACATACAGTGTCTTCTTGCGTACTGTAGCAAAATGCTACATGTCTGTACTTTACTGCAGCTCCAGGTTGCATTGCATTGTGAGTAGTGCACATACAGTATCTCACAAAAGTGAGTACACCCCCCACATTTTTGTAAATATTTTATGTTTTCATGTGACAACACTGAAGAAACGACACTTTGCTACAATGTAAAGTAGTGAGTGTACAGCTTGTATAATGGTGAGTGTACAGCTTGTATAACGGTTTAGACATTAATGTCGAAACCGCTGGCAACAAAAGTGAGTACACCCCTAAGTGAAAATGTCCAAATTGGGCCCAATTAGCCATTTTCCGTCCCCGATGTCATGTGACTCATTAGTGTTACAAGGTCTCAGGTATGAATGGGGAGCATGTGTTAAATTTGGTGTTTTCGTTCTCACTCTCTCATACTGGTCACTGGAAGTTCAACATGGCACCTCATGGCAAAGAGCTCGCAGAGGATCTGAAAAAAAAGAATTGTTGCCTCTCATAAAGATGGCTTAGGCCAGTGATAGCGAACCTTGGCACCCCAGATGTTTTGGAACTACATTTCCCATGATGCTCATGCACTCTTTTGTGTAGTTGAGCATAATGGGAAATGTAGTTCCAAAACATCTGGGGTGCTAAGGTTCGCCATCACTGGCCTAGGCTATAAGAAATTTACCAAGATCCTGAAACTGAGCTGCAGCACGGTGGCAAAGACCATACAGCGGTTTAACAGCACAGGTTCCACTCAGAACAGGCCTCGCCATAGTCAACCAAAGAAGTTGAGTGCATGTGCTTCTGCATCTAATTCAGAGGTTGTCTTTGGGAAATAGACATATAAGTGCTGCCAGCATTGCTGCAGAGGTTTAAGGGGTCGGGGGTCAGCCTGTCAGTGCTCAGACCATACGCCGCACACTGCATCAAAGTGGTCTGCATGACTGTCCTCCCAGAAGGAAGCTTCTTCTAAAAATGATGCACAAGAAAGCCTGCAAACAGTTTGCTGAAGACAAGCAGACTAAGAACCATGTTCTGTGGTCTGAGGAGACCAAGATAAACTTATTTGGTGGTGTCAAGCGTGTGTGGCGGCAACCAGGTGAGGAGTACAAAGTGTATCTTGCCTGGTGGTGGGAGTGTCATGGTCTGGGGCTGCATGAGTGCTGCCAACACTGGGGAGCTACAGTTCATTGAGGGAACCATGAATGCCAACATGTACTGTGACATACTGAAGCAGAGCATGATCCCCTCCCTTGGGAGACTGGGCCGCAAGGCAGTATTCCAACATAACGATCCCAAACACACCTCCAAGATGACCACTGCCTTGCTAAAGAAGCTGAGGGTAAAGGTGATGGACTGGCCAAGCATGTCTCCAGACCTAAACCCTATTGAGCATCTGTGGGTTATCCTCAAATGGAAGGTGGAGGAGTGCAAGGTTTCTAACATCCACCAGCTCCATGATGTCATCATGGAGGAGTGGAAGAGGACTCCAGTGGCAACCTGTGAAGCTCTGGTGAACTCCATGCCCAAGAGGGTTAAGGCAGTGCTGGAAAATAATGGTGGCCACACAAAATATTGACACTTTGGGCCCAATTTGAACATTTTTACTCAGGGGTGTACTCCCTTTTGTTGCCAGCGGTTTAGACATTAATGGCTGTGTGTTGAGTTATTTCGAGGGGATAGCAAATTTACACTGTTATACAAGCTGTACACTCACTACTTTACATTGTAGCAAAGTGTAATTTCTTCAGCCTTGTCACATGAAAAGATATAATAAGATATTTACAAATATGTGAGGGGTGTACTCACTTTTGTGAGATACTGTATAAGACAATTGTTTTCTATGTGCCCTAGCAGTGAATGGCGTATATCTAGTACAAATCACTGCACTATATGTGAACAAACCCTAAAAGCTCATCCGTTAATAAACATTGCTGCACTAAGGGGCACAATACACGCTACAATCTAACCATACAATCTCTGTACAATAAACTTTAGTTTTATCAAAACTATATAATATGTGGACCTATCTACTCTATCCAATCAGTCTGTATCTAATCAGGCAGGCCCTTGCACAATCAGATTGTATAGTGTATAACCAGCCTAAGGCTGGCAATTCTTGGAGAAATTAGCTAGATTCCCCCATCAACACAGATAGTGTTGATGTGGGAATCCCTTCTGCCGGGCCATTGTCTTCCCCCCATGGGGGGGGGGGGGGGGTGGGCAAAGGGGGGAGTTGTCCCTGCCTGGAGAAGACAGTGATTATAGCTAGCGGTTATAGCAACCGCTAGTGATAATCGCAAGAGAATCCGGCAGGCTGGTTGTACCCACATTGATCGACTGATCAACTTGGTACATTCAGCATGCCCATTAACGGCTCAAATCTTAGCTGGTTCCTGCTGAACTGGCCGAGATTTAAACCGTATATGCCCAGCCTAAGCTTTTAGAGCTTGTTCAGACCATGTGCAGTGACCTGGTATCTTCTGCACCAGGTCAACGCAGGCCACTGCATGGTGACATAGAAAACAAAGTTTTTTTTTGTGTGTTGTTTATAGCACAATTTTGTGTACATGTGCATTGCATTGCAACTTGTCTGCATTTGAATGATACACACATTAATACATGTAAATGCAATGCAAGTGAAAGTAAAGATATAACAAAAAAAAATTTAGTATTTTGACCCTTTCAGAGACATGTCACTTGAGGACATGAAAACACATGCCAATATGCATAAAAACCCAATGTAAGACAATGCAATCTGCCTGAAAATACAGGTTAAAGGCTCATTCACACTATGTGCAGAGACCTGCATTGGCTAGGGAAAAAAAAAATGTTTTCTATGTGCCCCGATCACACCACAATGCTGTTGTAATGTACAGTGCAGTGTGAAAAAAACGCAACGTGTTTGCAGTTTTCCTCAGCGCACTGGATTACCTCGCATATCACTGCACGACAGCACAATGCACTGCACTGCTGTGCGGAGACATGAAGAAAGCGTTACTGCATAACACTTCAAATAAAGTTGTAAAATTGAGAAAAGTAAACAGCGCAATGCGCATTTCAGAAGCTCACACTGAAAGCAGCGCAACATTTTACGAGTGTGAACACAGCCTTAATGTACATCAACACGCATGCATTTTTGATGCGTTGTGGTGAGTTTTATGAGCAATGTGGAATGAAAGGACCGTTCAAATTGCCTAAAGGAGTCCGGCGTGATCAAAGATTCAGATTTTTTTATTAACATTTTGTTTGTTTGTTTTTTTTGCAATTTACATAATATAAATCTTTTATTTACTTTTTTAACATTTTATTTGTTTTTTTTTTTGTTTTCTTTTGTTTGTTTTTTTTGCAATTTACATAATATAAATCTTTTATTTACATTTTTTTTATTAACATTTTATTTGTTTTTTTTTTTGTTTTCTTTTGTTTGTTTTTTTGCAATTTACATAATATAAATCTTTTTTTTTTTTTTTCTCCCTAAAACAATATCTACGGCTGTATCTTCAATTTACTTTGCAGTGTGCCAACCAGACAGAAATAGCATGAAAATGCAGTGTACTAGCATGGATCTATCTGCATCAGGCTAAAGTATTCAGACATCTGGTGGTTAACCAGCTTTCAATTAATAATGTGTATTTTTTTTTTTTTTTCAGGCGGTGCTGTCAGAGGAACCATCTGGCAAGTAAGAAGTTAAAGGAGCATGTCACGGTGCTGGGGAAGGCAAAGCTATTTGAGCGCACTGAGCCTGTGCTCCTGCGGCTGACCTATATAGGTAGGTGTAGGTAGCAGAAAGCCTTTGTGTGGGATGCTGGGCTAGGGATGTGCTAGAGCATCCTTCATATACACAGACACTTCAGACCCCAGCCAGCAGAGGACAGAACGCTGTACAGCTGAACACAGCAGCAGCCACAAGAGATCCAGTGTGAGCAGCAGGCAGGGGGATTATTAGGAAACAAAAGAGAGAGGAGGAGGAGGAGGAGAGAAAGCAAGGAAACAAGTCAGAGGCTGCAATCAGCACTGCTCCTCTCTCACACACATACACATCTCGCTGTGGCTGCTTTTCTTTCCTCCTCAGCCCTTCTTCATCCCTTTCCTCCACACACCCCTTCCCTCCCCATCACTCTGCACCCTCCCCCCCCCCACCCTCCATCGCCGTCGTTCTCCATCTCTGCCATCCTGCTTTATTTTCTGCTTGCCACCTCTCCGCTTCCCTCCCTCCTTTATATTTCTCTCATTCCCCCAATCCTTCTCTATCACCCCCTTCTTCTTTTCCCTGCACACTCTTCTTGCCACCCCCACCGTTCTGCACTCCTCCCCCTCTTTTCTCTCCCTCTCTCTTTCTCTCTCTCTCCATCCCTTTCCTCCCCCTCCTGGCTTCTCTTTTATTTATTTATTTTTGGCTGCTCTTCTCTGTCTGTTTCCCTTCTTTCGTTGTATAGCGGTGTCTGTATTTTTTGGAGGTGCACCAGGGGGCTCCCCTTTTGCAGTGCTCGCAGTGCAGGTAGTGGGGTCCCCCCTCACTCCCCTCCTGCTCCAGCCTGTGACCCCCCCTACCCCCAGAGTTTCCCCCCCCCCACCCTGTGCTCTCAGCCTGCTGCAGCCTACCAACATGATGGCGGCAGCACCCATCCAGCAAAACGGCACCCATAGTGGGGTGCCCATAGACCTGGACCCCCCAGACTCAAGGAAGAGACCCCTGGAAGCACCCCCGGAGGCTGGAAGCACGAAGAGGACCAACACTGGAGGTGAGTGCACTGTCTGCTATACTGCAAGGGGGTGGAATAGATGTATTGAGACGGATTCTGGCCCTGCATGCACTCCTGGTACAGGCACCATGTTGGGGGTGTGTGGTACGTTGCTGGGGGCTTCTAAATCAGGCATGTTCATTGTAATCTATGGTCAAAATGGCGTCTTCTTGTGTTATTATTGTGGATTTTTATGGCTTACGTCCTCAACCTGTGCTATGCTCTCATTGCAATATGCTTTGTATGAAGGCAATACACGTATACACCCCTTAATGGTTCCGGGGTGCAGGGGCAGCTCGGAAAGGGGTACCTGCCCTTCATGGGCATGTCATTGTGTGTTTACAATAGATGCCGTGGACATAAGGACGGCTGATTTAAGAGTTTCATTGTGAATCACTACGGCTGCTGATGTAGGGGATGCAGGCACTGGCATCACTTGCAGCCCTCCGGAAAGGAACAGGTTAAATCCCAGTGCTGGAAGATGCATGGAGGAGGCAGGGACCAGACCAGTCAGCTGCACATCAGTGACTGCACCTCTCGGTCCCTTCTCATTGTTTCTGGGCATCCTTTTATTTAGCAAGACAAACCTTCCCTTTCCCGAGTGCCCGGATTTTTGGAGCAATACTGTGTGCCTTTTTTTTTTTTGATTCCCCCCAATCATTAATTGTGAGCTTGGGGGAGGGGGGGAAGAGAGAGAGGCTCAGCTCACAGGAGCTGGGGGTTGCTTCTTCTGCATCCTGGTGATGTGTCCTAGCATCTTCACGTTCATTCCTATTGGAGGCATAACAATGCAACGATGCAGAGGTGAATGCATTTGCTGAGGAATTGAAGGAAGATCATTTTTTTTTTTTCCTTGGCTTGGATGTATGCTCCCAGCACAGGAATCACACATGGACCTGCACTTTTATCATAAACTGTACAGGGATATATATTTACTGGAACATGTTGAGGTTATGCAAAGTCAGTGACTTGTTTTATATTAAAAACAAATGAACAAACATTCAACATTTTCAATCATTCCATTAAGCTGGGGCATTGATTTCCCAATTTTGCTATGTTTTACATTTTTTTATTCTGTTTTTGCTTTAACTTTGTTGGTTAAACGCGTCGATATCCGGTGACCTGTGCGTATTTAAGATAACTGTGATTTAAGCTTTAGATCAGTTTGAAATAAGGGGGAAAATCTTCTTAAACTACTTTAATTAATAAGCTTATAGGAGGATCATGAGAGATTGAAAGACGCTAAAGAAATACATTGGGATTAGTGTGGAAGTCATTCCACATTGCATTGAGTTTTTTTTTTTTTTTTTTCTTCTTGGCAACTACCTAATGCTTACAAATTAAACATGCTGTTCAGAGGTGAGATTTTGCATGGGTTCATTCATAGCAGATGTTGATAAAGAGTTTTGCTTGTCAGATGCCTCATCCATCCATGTATATTCATCTTGCATTGCTTTGCATTTTTTTTTTTTATTATTATTTGTATATAGGGTATGGATTATATCATTTCAATGTGTTTTTTGTCAATGATTATAGGCTGAATTTCACATAAAACAGAAAAAAAAAAAATTATATTTGATTTGTGCCCACAAGCGGTGTTATAGGGACTTATGTAAGTGTATAGCAGAAACCGCGACATGGATAAAACACTTTACGTTATGTACATCGAATTGCAATTGTCTGAAAAATTGTGTCGTATATATATCTCTGCTGTATTCTAACTGTTGATTTTTTTTATTTTTATTTTTTTACCCCTTGACAGAAGACGGCCAATTTTTCCTGAAGGTCCTCATTCCTAGTTATGCAGCCGGATCTATCATAGGAAAGGGTGGGCAGACGATCGTCCAGCTACAGAAAGAGACAGGGGCTACAATCAAGCTGTCCAAATCCAAAGACTTCTATCCAGGTAAAGACCAGACTCGTGCCAGCACGTAACAAGTCTGCTGCCGAGTAGGATGTAAATGCATCATTGAATATCTGTGTTTGAGATGATAAGAATGGAATGTACAGTTATGTTTGCTGCCTGATATTTTTTTTTCCCCCTTGTTTTATCTTCGGAGTTGGCTAAGAGGTGATCGACCTTGCTTAGGTTTGTTGAGCATTGTATGCATCTTAATGCCAGTGGTAAGCCACATTTACTGGCAGCTTTTTTCTATAGAGGTTTTGAACATTTTGGAATATGGGGAGGGTAAAGGGGCAGAAAAATTGCTGCCTGCCTATGACACACTTGCTGTGTAGGAGGATTCAGATTGCAGTCACGCAATCTTGGTGACATTTTAGTTTTGTGAACGTGAGTGGATGCCATGGCAGATGTCATGGCATATTCCACTGCGCAGTTTACAGCACAAATAAACAGAAGTCGGCACAGACAGAACATGCCCAAATAAAATAAAAAACAGATTACACATTTTAGTATAAACCAATCTCTAGGACCTAGCAGAATCTATAGCAGCTGCAGCTGGCTGCTTATTGGACTCTAAATATATTATATATTGGTGTGTTCATTATAGACAACCCAAGAGGATCTAAAAGGCAGATTTGACAATGGGTATCGTACACTGGATGTTCATATATTAGGACAGTTATTGCAATGAACTGCTAAAGCAATGGTGTCACCCTGTAAGAATATAGTGTGAAAGGTCAGTAAGTTAATTAGATGTTCTACTTCAAAGGCTGCCACTCTTAGACCACAAAAGAAGACTGCAATAAGACACTAGGCCGAAAGTCACTTACCAAATACATAGACGTGCGATCCAAACCATTTGTAATTACATCAGCCCCTACTATACAATTAGGAGCCATTGTTTTGTGTCACGGTTTGATTTGGGAAAGTCTATTTAATATAATTTTCTAGGAAAGATCATGCAAATGAAAAGCGTGGAGGATGTCTGTTTTGCGTAATTTAGCTGCACTGTTTGCAAATAAAAATCTGAAAAATATATGCAAATGCATAGTGTTCATCCTCTTCCAGACAAAAACATTGTTTTAAGCAAGCCACCGTTAGTGCGCTGCACATAGCATTTCTTTAATGAGATAATGTTGCCTTATTATGCTTTAATGGCAGAAGGTTTTGGAAGGCTTGTTTGGTATGTATGAGACCCTTGTGTATGCATGACTTTCTTCTTAGAATTATTTAAAACAATTGTTGATTGTCGATCATTTTCACGTATGTCCTTTGAATTACCTTTATCCTTATTCAAATGCATATTGTGAGCATTACTTGTAATGCATTACCTGTAATGAAGTAATTATTGTAGCAGGTACATTAGGAAGGGGTTGTAGGATTAATCTGACAAGGCTGCATCCAGCCTTCATCAAACGGTCTGTTTTTATAATCTAGGTAGCTATACCCTTACAGTAACGTAAATTATACATGTGATTGCAATTGGACTGAATGTGGACACTATACCTACTTGGCTATAGCACATACCTATGCGCTGACCATGCAACTCATTATATAAATGCACACATCCTACTCTAGGATTGACAGTTTGTATGCATGCATGTAGGTATAGATTTAATGTTTTCAGAAAGAAAGAGATTTGCAAGGATCAGAGTTTATTGCAACATAGTCAGATAAAAATAACATGGTGTGGGGGGGTGGTTAATGCTCAAATTTAATAAGGTAATATATCTGGCAGACAACCGTTCAGCCAAATTGAATTTGCTGTTTAACAGCTGAAAATGAAATAGCATTTCTTGCATTATACATGAGTTTGTATTAGATGTGCTGAGATATTATAGGAAAGCGGTGTTTAGAAGATAGCCCAAATTCCAGATTAAAAGTGGCCTTGTTTTGCCAATAATTTAATTCCGCTTGAATCGGTTTGAGTCTTGCAGTCCTGGGCCATACTTGTAGCAGAGTGTACATATGTGCCTGTCTGCTATTCATGCTGTGCTTTTTTTAGCTGCCTTGCTATATTTCTACATAGAAATGCATTGTTGGGCTCTAGTTGTGTGCAGTGTATCAGTATATTTTAATTATTTATATATATATATATATATATATATATATATATATATATATATATATATATATATATATACGGTATATATATATATATATATATATATATATATATATATATATATATATATATATATATATATAATTTTATGTATATTTTTTATGCAAGGTACTATTTTTAACAAGTACTTGATGTAACATCATAAATACATCATATAAAAAAAAATCACAATAAAATCACAATATCATACAGACAAGTAAGCATAATTATGCTTAATGCTGTAATTTCAGTGTGGCAATTAAATTACTAGATAACCATCTTCTAATAAATTCAATTTTATAGATAAGGCTTTTAGGCCTGAAAGAAAATACTTCATTTAAAAAAAAAATCATCGACTTTTGCTAGTCGATGAGCTGGGTACACACAATAGTTTACACATGTATATGTATATATGTGTGTTTGTGTGTACTATTTTATGTATATCCTTCCGATGACCTGTTGATGTACTAGTTAGGAAACCTCCTTTCAACGTTCATTTCCGATACATTTTAACAACTGAATAGGATGTAACCAGTCCTGGTTCATTGATTTTCGCTGTGATTGAAGAACGTTTGCACATATATGCAATTCAGAAGGTATAATATAATTGACATTCAGAGAGAGATGTTTCTGCTGCCTAAGATTTAAGTTCTGTTCTTGTGATTAGGTTGTGATTTGAGTTTACAGTAAAGGAACATCTATACTAGTGAGTTTATGTAATATCGAAACAGAGACATATGTCTTAGGCTTCTCTCTGTTGATTGAGATTGTTCAATGATGAAAGCGCTTTTAAGGCTGTAAGAATAGTGCAAATAAGGAATGGAACAAAAGGAAGGCGCCAATAGTTTGATACATACACTCATTTTGTTGGCTGGTGAAAATTTTCATCGCACACTATTAGTGGATGTCTACGTGTAAAACGGTGTATGTTTTTTACACGGATGTCTAGCTGCATGCTATCACTTAGGCAATGAGGAATGAAATGATGTCACTATATGTGACTCTTCATTGTGACAGCTGGTGGGGTTTCCATTTTAACCTTATCGTCCCTGGACATTTCCATGGCTATTTATTTGTCCAATATTTATTTTTTTTCATCTCTACTCTCTTTACTGATAATAAAGAAAAGCTGGCAGTGTTTTGCCCAAGGTGAAAATATATACTTTGTGCACATTATGTCTACCTAAATGTACATATATGTCGATCGTTCTCCCAAGCTATCCAAAGTCATAGTCATGTCATTGGCTATTGTGATGTGAAGGCACGTCACTATCCTGCAGCAATAATGACTTCTATCTGGGGAAGTTTAATGTTATTCAGGATTAGTACAGTATGTTGCTATGTGTGCAGTATAATTGTCATCATTTTCTTAACAGAATGTCATTGACACTTTTTGATGCTTGGTTTATTTTGAGGTGTTTCATTGAGTTCCTATGGAAATACCTGAACATATTTTACACTCTCTTAGTTGGCTTGCTAAACTTATAGATATGAATGTCTAAAGTGTCACCAAACACCAATTCTAATACAACCTAAGGAAATCTGCATGTATTATTCTCGATCCAATGCACTAATACTGGATCTCACTCTTCAAATCCACTTATGCTGTAATGTCAATACCAGGATATATTTTAACTGGAATAACAAATTGCGTGAAGAAAATTTTTGGTGTGGCTATGATATTATCATTCATTTTCCTACAAAATCATTTTTTAAATGGTCTTAATATCAGTTTTTAAAGGTTCCCAAATTCCAGTTGAGACCAGCGTAAAACCTTGATCTATACAGATTTGATTGTAAGCTTTGTCAAACACTCCCAGCTACTCTAAATGGGATGGTTTAAGACATAGTAAATGACTGAAAATATAGTTGTTGTTTGATAGAAAATGAACACAGATATATACTGAATATGACCAGTTAGTGAAAAGCATTCCATGAAACATCCATGCCTAGGTATATTCTTTACAGTAAAAATTCCGCAGGTGGCAGTGCTGGAGCATTGAATCCGCATTTTACTAAACACTGTGGTGTCGTCATTGCAGATAACCATCAGCAATCATAGCTCTGTGATGTCCCTAATCACCCTACTTATAATCCCAAGCTAGTTTATTTTCTAGTGTCACAAAGTACTGTATTACTGTCCAAAAATGATCAAATATGAACTTCATGTTGACTATTAGTTGTTTTTTTTGACTCTACTGATACAAAAGAGATATAAGACGATGAAAAGAAGGAAAAGACATTCAGAGATGTACAATAGTACACTAGCGGACTACCTATGTTGAAACCACAGTTATGTTTATTACAATTGTTCGGTAAAACACAGTTTATTAAAACATAACTGGTAATAGGACTGGAAGCCTTCAATTGTAGAGAAAGCTGAACGCGACAGGAAATTTTAATTTTCAATTAAGGGTATCGGGGCATAGCAAAAGAATGAACACCAAACCACATTGTAGTCCATGCTTGGATCATTAGTCAAAGTTAATTCTAGTAGAACCATTTGGCCCATGTATCTACAGGTTCCAGATCACATAAACATGTAGAATCATATCATCTCTGTATGAACCATAGCAACTTGGATATCTTTTTACTATTTCCAAGTATGTTTAAATAGGCACAGTATACCTGCAAGGCAAATTGCATGAAGAATATAAAAAACAAAAAAACAAAAAAAATAAAAAACACTTTGGCCCTTCTTTGCTATCCAGACCCACTCATTTTCTCAAAAACATTCTCTCAATTTTAGTTATAGTTAATACTGTGCTCCTGTCTGTTAAGCTCTGTGGTCTGAACTGACCAGCCGTTATCTCAATGAAAAGCGATATCCAGAGATGTAAGAAAAGATTCACTGAAGCGTGTCACACAATTACTTTGCTCCCAAAATGCGCTACAAGCAGTTATTAGCCAAGATAAGCACACTGGTAAAGAAACTCCTCTGGCTCCTCTACAGGTTCACACTCCCAGATTTCCATCACGGCTGCTTTCATCAATGAAAAAAAAAAAATACTATTTCTATCTATGCTGTTTACCTGATATTGATTGACGAGATTTAAATGAAATGCCACATAGTAAATACTGTTCACTCTTAGAAGCCCAGCATACCAGTTTTCTTCCTATTCCCTATTCAGTTTTGTAATGAAGTCACAACTGTCCTCAATATGGGGAATGTGGAAAAACGTCTGTCTGTTTCAAGCTTAGCGTTAGCGATGGGTGAATCTGCCCAGGTTCGAAGGTTGCCAGGGGTTTGGCGAATCATGTTCAAAATTTGATGAATCCGAACTTCGAAATCCGAGGTGAATCTAAACTCCAAGGTGAGTTCCATTGAAGTCCATGCAGGCAAAAAATGTTGTGGTAAATTATGACTATTGGTATGGCTAATAGGCAAACTACAAACTACAAACAAAAGTCATTTAAAGCTGGGTACTGCCATAGAGCACATGTACCAATTAAAAAAAAAGATAGCATACAGCAAGGGAGTGGTTCTTTTCATGTAACTTTGAGGACAATGTTGAAAATAGAAACACCCTTTAAATAACATGCTTGAGGATACTTTAAACAGAATTTGTTCAGGTAGTTCTAGAAAGCGACACATGTGGACCTGCTTTGACTGGCATAAAGAATATGGCCAATAGTCCGCTCTGGTTATTCTTGTCTATACCGTTGCAAAACTGTTCTGCCGCTGGCCAATTTCCAGACATGCCTAGGTCAAAATTTTTAGAGACTAAGTGCACAAACTGGGGTTTACTGTAGGAGTTAAGATCCCGCAGAGGATACAGCAGTGCAAAATTGGCCAGGAGGAGAATTTTAATCAGGGATAATAGGCCTAACTGGTGTATGCCTAACTTTTATTGTACCTATGGGGATATGGGGGTGCATTGGATGTGTTATATAACGTGAGGTGGTTTGGGTGCACACTGTTAATGCACTTCGTTTTTTTTCCTTTCCAACGATGCAGCAGGATGCTGCAAACAAAGAGGCAGCTTAAAGAACAGATGGACAGTAACAAGTGAATGCTCTACATTAGACACCAAAAGACAGAAATCCCCTATCAATGTAAGAATAAAAAAAAAAACACAGAAGAGATCAAAAGCCCCAAAATACCACCCCTAGAACAAAAGCATCTTTTTTCAAAAGGGAAGACTTTTAGCAAAAGAAAAAAAAACACCAAAATTGTTAAAATAAACTCCAATAAACCCAAGAAAATAAATTAATGGCCATAGTTCAAAGACCGTGCAGTGTATTATGGTTTCTAAAAATTATCCCGGGCAAATCTGCACAAAAATTCATTCTGCACAATTCATGACTCTTGTACCCACGGTAGAGACGGATCTCATCCCGACTCAGCTATTTATTTGTGTCCTGCTCTGACTATATGAATGTGTCTGGGTTTCAGCCAGCAGTAAACAGAGAATGAAGGAGCTTTGCCACAGACGGTGTGATAAAGCAGGAGTAGCTGTCAGGACTGGCGTCCATTCAGGGCTATGACAGAGCAACGGTGCATATTTCAATGCTCACAAGTGGAGGCATCAGCTTTGCTTATCTCTATCTTGAGTAGTATAAAGGATTTCTATCAGTAATCTTAATGTTTAAAGCCAAAACACATTTGTTTGTTACGGTCACCAAACACATCTGTCTCGTTCTTCTCAAATGCTGCATAGTGATGTGTCATCAGATTGCTTTTTTTTTCAGTGTCTATCTCGCTAATTATTTGGCTGTGAAATAACATAGACTTTTACTCAGCCTCATATTAAAAATGGAATGTTTCACTACCGTTTCTGTGGGTGATGCAGACAATGAAGCCATCGCTCGTCTCCTAAGCAGCCTATGGCAGAATGCCGAACCATCAAACTGTAACTGTGTCCAAAAACTGTAATGAGTATGTGCCGCTGTAGGGTGCTCATTGCTTTAAAAGAGTTCCATAGCGTGAAATTTAAAATTCCTCACCTGTCCTCATTTTGTGACCTCAAATGGATCATTCCCTGAGGTTGTGCGCATGTTTCGTGCATATTGCGTTACAATGATGTCATTTAAAAGTAGAGGAGCTGATTTAAAACCACGTCCATGTGTGCTTTACCAGGGCCTGGCTACTTGATAAATGCTCATATTTTAACAGGAATAAGCACCATCCCCTTAAGCATGGGCAACTACCTTTAAATTAGCCCCTATGCAGAGATAATACTTTTTTTCCAGCTGTTAACTTAGCAAGCATGCAAGAATCACATTATTTTCAAGCAGTGGTAAAGTCAACTAACTATGAGTTCAGGTAATTCACACGCCATGTCTCTATGTGTAATAAAAGACATGAGCGACGAGAAAAGAAGACAATCATTTGCAAGCATCTAGGTCTTATATGAGTATGTTATTTGATTTTTTTTCATTGAAACAAATGCATAATTGTTTCAGAAGCGGCACATGGGCATATTTGACCTAAACACAATAACTACAGAAGTAAAACACCTAGCAATAAAATAATTATAATATATATAAATATTACATTTTTACATTATATGTTACTTTTTCTAATCAATATAGACCACACATGAACCCTTGCATAGTTAATAGTTTACATATGGCCCAATTTAAAAAATATTTTAAAATGTTAAGAGGCCTGTTACATCTGGAAAATCTATGCCAATTCATTCTGTGTGTTTTTTCACAGTCACTGACAGCTGTTTCACAAGATACTTGCAGACTCACTATAACCATATAGGTAACTTGTAATATGCAATATAAAGTAGAAAAAAATAGTATGGAAAGAGGGCTCCTTTAACAGAAGGGGGGGGGGGGGTGTTAATTCCAACTGGTTGGTATTTGGTAAAAAATCTTCAGCATTAAAAATTTTTTGGCCGGTATAATTCTGTAACCCATTGCAACAAGTTATCAAATGATAAAAGCAAATGCAAATATATTCTGTGCCAAGTACTTGGGACATGGTGCTTTCCAAAAAAAAAAAATCTTTCTCTGCTTTGTAGCAATGTGCCCACTGTGTATTATATTACAATTAGCAATTGACCCCTGCCTTTCCCAGACTGGCCCTAGCATTCCTATTCACATTGTTTATTAGTGCTCCTCACAATTAGGTTAGGAGCAAATGCTTTTCTCTCATATCTCCCCTTTCTGTAGTTTTGGAGAATTGTGATAATGAATTTCCAAATCATAGATCTCATAATTGAAAAGTGTGGCTCCCCCTCATTTTTCGAAGCAGTGCAATTTTTGCCACATTCTTGAATTTTTTGCCAAACAGGTAATTTATTTTAGGTTTCTTTTTAAATAAACTTCCACGGATATATACTCTTTCATCCACGGTAATAATTGACATTTTTTTTAATATTCATATAATTATAATTGCAGGACTTGTTAGTAGCTGAATGAAGAGACTAGTTTAAAACATGCATTTAGTGACCAAGAAGGAACAAAATGGTTCCTGAATTTGTACAGTGATCAAGAAAACATATTTTGGTAGATAGCAAAGTGAGCAAATGTGCAGAAAATTGTAGAAGGAGCCACTGTGAATTGAGAACTGTCACTCATCAAGATTCCATATTTCAGGCTCTGTCTAGCTGGACCTTTGCAGCCTGTCTTTAGAAGAAACTAAGCACAAGTGTTTATTGAATTGTGGGAGTGAAATCCCATATTAACCCTTTATACAGTTTTGTGCAGTAGAAGTTTGAAGTCTTGAAACTACTTTGGGTTAAGGGAAAAGGTCTGATATACTGTATGTGTCAGTAGAAAGCTGCAGGTAATTGGGGCCCAGCTGGTAGGAACTCAACCACAGCAGTGTCTGGTTTCACTGCAGCTGCTGTTGGGCTTAATTACCCTGACCTATGGGGCAGGAGGAGGAACTTCGTCCAACAGGGAAGCGGCCACTAAGCTCCTATTGGCACCCTATGTGACTTTCTTTGCGACTCCCCCCTTCTATTTGACTGGAATGATCTGACACTAAAAACACTTCATATATAAACATACAGTGTAGCTGAATTTTACATTGCAACAAATTAACTTTTTTTTCTGCAACTTTCAACCACTTTCCTTTAATAGGCATTATAAAAAATAAAAAACAGAAAAAAATCAGGGCTGATTTGCAAATACTAAAAGTTGGTGCATTGCTCCTGGCTACCAATCAGGAGTTAGGATTTATTTTCTAACCTGTTCTATAAAATGATGATTAGAGATTGGCTGGCTGCAGTAGAATGAAATTGCAGCCTCAATATTCTATACTAGCTTTGATATGGCGTGTCTTTCATTTAATACTGGGTTAGATTTTTGTGGTTGTACAAGGTTGAATTTTAGATAAGTCAAAATCATATTAAATAAGCAATAATATCTCTAGATCCCGCAGCCTCCCAGCTTCAGAAACTCATAAAAATTTCTCCAATTTAAAGAAAATGGCTAACTTAATTTGCTTTTGCTGTACATTTAGTTTCTTGTGATTTAAAAAATTGCATTGAAAGCATTTTGTGAGATATTACACTTGGCACATTGAATGAGTCTTAAGTCATTATTAAAGGGCTGGCAACAAATTTCTGTGCGTAACAAATCTTCTGCAGATGAGTTTGCACACATCTACTGTCTGTATTCCTATGTACCCTTGGCGTAAAAGAGTAGATTTAGAAGTTTGGAGCCAAGCCAGCTTTTAGGGCATACCATCTCCCCCCACCCTGGAAGTGAGGATATTCCTGTAATCTCGCAACCCTCGGTCAGCTGAAGGGACAGTTACGTCCTAAGCATACATTCAGTCACCTGCCAACGAGGAGAGACATTCTATGGGCATTCCCTTCATGTCTTGGCCCTGTCACTGCAATGACGTAAAAAAAACTTAAGGAGAAGCTTACATGATATAGATAGTGATGGCATTGAAGGGAAATGGTTACCATATGACTGATTCTCAGAAAGAAATAACAAAAATAAACTTGCAGCAAATCCTCTCTAAAAAAATCATACATTTGCAGTTATTTTACAAAAGATAGAGTGCATATCAAACAATGAATCACTGCCAAATATGCAGTAAACACATTTTACCTATTCATTGAGTAAATAGTTCAAGATACATTTAAATTAAGCTTTTCTATGATAGTCACACAAGGTAGCCTTGGCTGTAAGCAAGAAAAGATGGTTCCGTTTGTTGCCAAAAAGAGTACGGGAGTCCCCCTACACAGTCTGGAGGTGCAATATGTTGCACTGTATAGTAGAGGACATTGATGAAAAAATAAAGGTTCTACACAGGGCTTAATAATTGAAAAAAATCCCAAACTTATAGCTAACTATAAGATAGTGGTAATCTTTTATTTCAATTTCCCTTTGTAAATATGTAATGCAAATATTTACAGCTATATGGATAAAAAATGTATATACTAGTCCTTTGGGGAAATAAAGGCTAAACTTAAAAAGTTCTCTCTACTCGTTTGGGAAGATTTTCCATCTCTTTGTGTCCCTGTGAAACCAGAACAAGAAGTGGATAGGAAGACAGGTAGACACGGTAGTTAGAAGTTGTACTCCTTTCCCATTTGTATCATGGTCTGTCCTGAAAATAAATCTAAAACTGGCCATGGATGGATCAGTTTTAACTGATCAGCCAGCCAGCTGATTAAAAAAAAAAAAAACAAGAAACCAATTCCCCCATCCGCACATACGAAGTATATGGGGAATCCCTCCCACTGCGCTATTGCATTTTGGCAGTGGGACTCCTCCACTGCCAGAATACACTAATCTCTTCTGCAGCCAATTAGATGCAAGCACAGATTGAGTGAAAATATGACAACACTCCCGTTTGTTTTTGAATTGAT
This sequence comes from Lithobates clamitans, assembly GCA_037952925.1. Classification (NCBI taxonomy): domain Eukaryota; kingdom Metazoa; phylum Chordata; class Amphibia; order Anura; family Ranidae; genus Lithobates; species Lithobates clamitans. Next base: position 2,127,351 of record JBBGZY010000339.1, on the reverse strand, counting down.
CGCCAGATTTACTCCTCTTGAACAGGATAGGCCATACATCACAATGTGGCTGGTTCCTGTTAAACAGCTTGAATTTCGATCCATGTATGACCATTCGTGATAGATAGGGCAATACAAATCTGGGAACTCTTCCTAACTACAAAATGTTTGCTGAAGTTGGGCATTAAGGTGCCCATACACTAGTAATTTTGAAAAAAATTCAGAAAATCATATGACATTGACTATTTCATCACCTGCTTTGCATCAATTATTGTTGAATGGCAGAATTGGCCAAACCTATAGCCAATGACTATGTTTCCTGATACCACCTCACTGCCCTAAAAAGTCTTTGTTTATTTAAACCCATCACCAAAACGGTATTCATTTCTTTTTTTGACAGAAATCTTTCCACCTCTCTGACTCAGTAGCCAGGTGGATTCTTTGCAACAATATAATAGCTCATTCGCACGAACTATGTAGAAAATGATTGAATTTAACTGATTTCCTATCCCTATAGGGTGCACCACCATACTAGGTATTTCTTTACAGAGTACATTGAACAATTTACAGTCCTTAGCGCAATGCAATAGCCTCTTACAGCCTCATGCCCCTTGCTCCTTGCTATACGACCACACCCTAGACCAGTGATGGGGAACCTTGGCACCCCAGATGTTTTGGAACTACATTTCCCATAATGCTCATGCACTCTGCAGTGTAGCTGAGCATCATGGGAAATGTAGTTCCAATACATCTGGGGTGCTAAGGTTGGCTATCACTGTTCTTGGCCATAATTGGTCAGAAGCCAATAAAACTAAACCTAAATATTTTTTTGGAGAACATAGAACCTACATGCAGATAGGGTCCTTGCTGGAAACTGAAACACAAACTTCAAGTCTGCAAAGGCAGGAGTACTAATCATACAGCCACCCTGCTATACAGTACATTTATAAAATGTATAATTATAATAAGACAAAATTCTAGTTAGGCCAGATTTGTCAAGAAGTGAAATATGAATAGAGTGTATGGATGGGGCATTTAGTTAACTTATACTATGAGGATGAACAGAGTAGTCCTTTAGGTACATCTTTACACATTGCAACATAAGATGTACCAATAATCAAGGCTGATCATTATTCAATAAAATATGTCATGAGGCAAACACACCTAAACATTTCCTTAATCGTTTTGTAACATTTGTGTTTCCTTTTAGCAACACATTTTTCTGCAAATAATACAACACTAAAATTAACTGAAAAATGTTTTTCATAAAGCAACAGATACACCACAGAGGCTAACAGTCATATTACAAAACAATTACTGGACACATTCAAATTTCAGACTAGTCAGATTTTCAATCTGGATGGATCACAGTGGGAATTGTTAATCCTGTTACATTCCCTTTCTTTGTACTCTTGTCAGTGACATTAAATACAAACTATACATGTCACAAGGATCCAAGGAGCACTTAGATCCAGAACTATTGCCCACCCACACAAGTGCTTTACATACTTTTTTCATTATCCTAGAAACCTAAAGCAGCTGCTGTCTTAAATTGACTGCTGGTTGATAGAAACTGGCAGCTTATTTTTTGAATTGTAGAGCTAGTCTCGCATGGAACCCCGATTTTTTTTTTTTAACATATTGTACCTCTTTGTCTTTGTAATTTTGTAGAGCTGGAGGAGCTATGGGCCATTTTTTACTCTCTACTTCTATGTCATAGTTATTAAGAAGGCTCCTTCTATGTTACTGGTTGACAACCATGGCGTTTCCATGGTAACCACTACATTAACTGAACAGGCTATGCTTCTTCTATGCATCATGGATACATCTTGAGGCTGGAGGGGGGCTGTAGTGTTGTATTTGTGTTCAAATTGCCGTTAACCTTTATACAGATCCTTAAAGTAGAAGTCCACCCTAACACTAAAATCCCTGCATCTACAGACATCTGCGATCTAACAGTAACCTATCTAGCCCTGTAAAGAAGAAATCAATATACATACTTTTTTGAAGCCGATCTGGTCCGGTCTCCAGCGGCAGAAGCTCTGCAGAGGACACAGCTGACAACAGCTGTGAAATGAATGGGGAGTGACGTCACCCATAGAGTTACTATCGGGCTTCCGTTGTCGGCTGTGTCCTCTGCACCTGCCTACACAGCGAAGCCGCAGCTGACAGCAAAGCATGGAATCGCGTTGGATCGGCTTCAAAAAAGGTATGTATACTGATTTATTCTTTACAGGGCTAGTGTTAGTTTTAGATCATCGATGTCTGTAGATGCAGGGATTTTAGTGTTAGGGTGATTAGGCTAATTTAAAGCTGAACTCCAGGAAACCTAACAATTCTCTCATGCAATGGGGCTTTGCCCGCACTGCAAGGGTTACCTGCTCATTTCTGTTGAAAAATCAGATATATTTACCTGATTCTTTTTCCAGGCTCCTCTGCACTGTCAAATCAGTGCCCATGCTCTGGTGGTCTAAGGTTCTCTGCGTTATCAAGACCAATGTAGGGTGCACTGGACGTGAAGACACCGTGGGACAGTCACCTGCACCACCAGAGCAAATGGGGGTGCAACCTGCCTTAGGAAGGCAAAAATGGCTGCCCCGGTACTGCCCTGACTGAGCTTTACTTCCTGTCCTGGTGGCTAGGTATTGCAAGTACAGGAATGGACCAGATATCTCTCCAAAAAAGACAGAGATAGTCAGATTACATGAGTACATGAGAAGATTCAGAACACCAGTCCAGTTTTATTGCTGTGTCATCCTGTTCTGGTGACACCCATTCGCCTTCATTTGTGTCACTGGTGTCACCAGGACAGTAATAAAGAGGTAAGCACAAGCAGCAATAAATAAATCAGGTGCAATAAGCCAATATGTCAATATGGCTTGAGTGCATCTCCTCTTAATTTGTTCATGTTTCACCAATGTGCTCCTACTCCCAGGTTATGGCCTGCAAAAAATGTGTTATTAGTTGCATTTTGTGAATTAACCCTCTCATATTAAAACAATGTCCTACTGTAAATTGACTTGGGAAAAAAGAAATTGTCGTTAAACATTAGACGAGCAGCAGATCACATTTTCCTGGAGGCCTCCTGGCAGCGGAAGGGTTACACGTGTGAGGTCTAACTTCCTCAGGAAGCCTGGAGACGGGTGGGCCTGCACCATGTGTATCAGAGCTGGGAAGGTGTGGGTTCCCTGCTTAGCTGTGAGAATAACATTTCTGGCTACTCCTATGAAGGATGGTGTAGGGAGGAGCAGGGAATCGACAGGGCCAGCGAACAGCTGAAGTGACACTGAGCGCCAGCTGGGGGATCTGAAATCAAAATAAGCTGTGTGTGAGTTGTATTAACGTGCAATTATAATGCACAATAGAGATTGTGCGGATCAAGGTCAGATTGCACTGGAAAAAAAACAGCACAACAGAGCTCTGTTCAGTCTGTGCTTTCCCAACCCTGAAATCATTGTGGAAAGTCAGATTTTCCTGCAAACAGATTGAGCGTTCCTAGTCTTGATGCTCAGCACTTTGTTCACGCAATATTATTTAACACTTTGGCATTCACAATAATATAAAGAAACTTTGGAAGAGATGACATGAACTGCACTCCAATACATATGTGTGACCTTGCTGTTATTTATGAAACTGATATTGGCATACTGACAGGAAGAAAAGACGAGAGAGAATTGTTAGGTGGCATGATTTGTCAATCTAGTTATATGTATACCCAGTGGTACTTCATAAGTTAAAGAGGCTGTAACCCTATAAAAAAAAAAGATCCTGTTCCTTTAAAGCATGTTAAACCACATAGTGCTTGTGCAATGTTATTTGTCCTTTTTTATGATGTAAAATACCAGGTTGATCCTGCCTGTTCCTGTGTCCCCCTAGGTGTGCTGACCACGGTAATCTTGGCTGCTGATCCATAATACCGTGGTCAGTTTACGTGCCTCCATCAACCCGCTGTGTTTAGAGTGTCTCCCTCTCCCCCTCCCTGCCTGTCACTTCCTAGTGTGTGAGCCGCTCTCCAAACCCGCCCTTCCTCTCCCCTCCTGCCGCTATTCCATGTGGCAGTAAAGTTAGTGATTACAATTACTGCCAGCCCCTCTGTTATATCAAGCTATACTACACAGTGTTTGTGTTTTTTAAATGTTGGCAGCTGAATACTTTTTTTCACACCGCCCAGCTAATGTCAGAGGGAATCTTAACCCTTGGTGGGTTGGTGGTAATTGTAATCACTGACTTTACAACCACTTAAAATCAGTATTAAACCCCAATCCAAAAATTTAATAAATTGCAGCTTACCAATCATTAGATGTGGCAGCTGCATTCGTTTTCTTTTTTTAAGCTTTTTTTCCCTCTGTTTTTACTTGGTGGTCTGGCCAGGAGCACACCTCCTTTATTAGAGTGTCCTCACTCTGGATGAAGGAGTAAAGGGGCACCTTTGGACAGCAGACTTGCCAATTTGGGGGAAATTGAGTGTTTGTACTAGCAGATTTAGATACACCAACAAATTGAAGCTGACCTCCAGATCACACTTTTCAATCAGTTTACTAAAGATTAAATAGCTGGCCATTGTAACCACCCCTGCCAGCGGTAATGGTTTGTCTCTTCCCTGTAAACCAATACATCAACTAGAGAACTTGTTCTTTTGAAAAACAGCAGACTTACTGCTTGGAGTACTGGATGAAAAAAAGAAAGTAAAAAAAAAGAAAACTAATGCAGCCATCACATCTAAGAATTGGTAAGCTGCAACATTATAAATGTTTTTTTTTTAAATATTGCTTTAATTTATGTAAAATAATGTTTAAAACATTCATGGATGAATAGTTGAATCTCTACAGGGAAATGTAAAAGAATTCAATATTTTTTAAAATAGGCTGTTGTTATGGGGATAGCTAATTTCCTGTGCAGAAAAACACTACCAATTGGTATCCTTTAGGGCTCAGTCACTCCGCAATGCTGTGCACTGCAATGCATGTATTGTGGTGCAATAAACAGACCATTCAAAATGAATGGGCTAAGGTTCACAGCAACATGAGCAGGCTTACATTAGAGAGGAGCAAGTTAATATGTCTTTGTCTATGGAAAACGAATGACATTTGTTGCCAAAGATGTTCATTTGTGAAAGTAGAATAATTTGCCTGTTTTCAATTGTACAAGTCACTTTTTACTAGAAGTGGCTCATAGAAGCCTGAGAATGTAAAATACCTGGCCTCCCTCTGGATCCATCTGCTGACTCCTATGCCACTACCGGATGCAGTAGTGATGAAGAGGTCGCTGAACCAAAGCAAATGGATCATAAGGGACCAGGTATCCGACACACCCAGAAGTGTTTCAGATGCTGAAGATCCTGTGGCCACTGTAGTTCTTTAAGCTCCCTGGCGGTATGCATATTTTGGATTTTAGGTGCTGAAAGCGGTACAATTATTTTGCATGGAAATTTGGCGTTTTATATTGTAGGCCTGTAATTCTTAACAATAACACACTTAAATCTGTCCAAACAAGAGTCTAGTAGATATCCCAGGTATGATAAAGTTTGAAACACGAAAACATAAATTATAATATAATAAATAAATATAAATATTTAAAAAAAATAATAATATAATAATAATAAAATTAATTTCTCCATAAATCACTATCGCTCATTCTGCAAGTGTTCTAATTTAGTGTCGCTGTTTTCTAGCTGGTCTAAAGCCGCTTTTGACATAAAGGGACACTTTTTGGTTGCTTTGGACAATCTCCAGTTTCCAGGCAGAAAGAACAGTATATATATATAACATAAAACTGAATGCAGGGCATGGACCAAAGCACTGGGGACAAAAGGGATGTGAAATAATTTCATACAGTACTGTAATCTGTAAGATTACAGTACTGTATGTGTTATGATTTTTACAATTTTTTTAATTTGCCGCCAGGCTCCGCCCCCGTGCGTCGCAACGCTCACAGGGAACGGAGCCTGGCACAGAGAGACTTCGGAGGAGACAGAGCCCACGAACACTGCGGGGGGACATTGCAGGATCCTGGGGACAAGGTAAGTAACGCCACACCAGGATCCTGCAATGTAATCCCGAGTGTGGCTTGGGGTTACCGCTAATGGGACTGAATTTTAACCCCAAGCCACACTCGGGAAAACCGTCAGGGAGGCTACGAGAGCGAAAATCTTCAGGACAGGTAAGTGTTAGGTCTTTCATTTACAGGGAGACTGTTTTTTTTTCTACAAGAATTAACATAATGTAATATTTTAAAATAACCACTTGACCTCTGGAAGATTTTTTTTTTCATGACCAGGCCATTTTTTGCAAAACGGCACTGCATTACTTTAACTGACAATTGTGCGGTCATTTGACGCTACATAAATGAAACTGATGTCCTTTTTTTCACAATCAGAGCTTTCTTTTGGTGGTATTTGATTACCACTGTGTTTTTTATTTTTTGCGATATAAACAAAAAAAGACCGACAATTTTGAAAAAAAAGCATCTACAAACTATGAGCTATATACTGGAATTTTTATTTATTTATTTTTAATACTAGTATGGGCGGCAATCAGTGACTTATAGCGGGACTGCTATATTTCAGCAGCCATTCCGACACTAACTGACACTTTTGACAGTTTGTGGAAACCAGTGACACAAATACAGTGTTTAGGGCTAAACATATTCACTGTCACCGTACTAATGACAATGGCTGGCAAGGGGTTAAATGTGTGCCTAGCCAGTGTTTGTATGGTGTGTGGTGCTTTTACTAAGGGAAGTGATGGATTTTATCCATCACTTCCCTTAGTAACCTATGTTTACATAGAGAGAGCTCCGTCCTTTGTCCGTCCTTTGTCTCTGCTCGATGATCGGTGTGTGCCGATGGACATCCAGAAAAGGTGTCCAATGCCCCCACCTATAACTGGCCATTGCAGCAAGCAGAATTGGTAGGCAATATATGATATAAACAAGGTCAAGGATAAATCCAAGGAAAGATCCAAGCTTACTCACCAACCAGCACGCTGACAACCAAATCAACCTATCTAACAGTGTGCATTAAAACAGGGGTTAGTCTGCACACATTTGCAAATACATGCGTAAGCCAGAGAGCCTCGTCACTTCTCCCTGGTATCTGTGGTCCTATCACTAGCTTATGAGTGACTCCACAATGGAAGCACATGCATTCTGATGGATAGGTGGAGGGCAGGTGGACTGAAGAAGGGAGCCCATCCCTTCTTAAAGGTACAGGGGCACCCCATTGGCCAGCACCTGCTGATCGCATTCTGATGTGACAAATCACAGCAAAAGCGGGGCGCACATGCTTCCTACGCGAAAAGTGCAGAATCAAGTATATATACTGTACGTAATTCTGCACAGTGCGGCTGCCCTGTAGCAGTAAATCTGCTATAGTGCAGTCAGCAAGCTGATAATATACATATTTAATATTCATGAAAGCTTCAATTTTTAAAATGACCTGAACCACTGCAGGTATGTGCTAAAACATGCATTTATTGTTAGGGAAATTACCTTTTTTTTTTTTTTATGTCACTATCACTTGATGTAGGATGGCCTTGATAAAAGAGCTGAATGAAATGTCTGAACAATTTTCCTACATTTATAAAGCAGCTAATGGGCAACTGGTAAATTAGAAAAATGCTGAGTTGGTTTCAATGAAAATAGAAACCTCTCCTTATTTTATGTCAGTTTCCTGGAGGTTCTGTGATCTGTGTAAGAATTGTATCTTTTTTTTTCAAAACCCAAAGCTTTATAAATAGAAATAAATAAAAAAGCTGCAAAATACAACAAAGGCAAAAGGATAAATTAAAATGTGGAACATTGACATGTTCTTCCAATGCACAAAACAAGGGAATGCATTTTATTTAAACAAAACTGCAGACAAAAGCACTCAAAAAGATAAAGACAGCATTTATTCAATGCTTTATAAATAGACACCATAGAAAAACAAATCTATATACAAGTTTGTTCAAATAGAAATAGTGAGTTTCTCATAACAACTAATTTTGCAGAATAATTTTGCACCCTGGGTCCTCATACAGTGATGGAATGCCAATTTTCTGCCTCGCGGTCTGCCATAGTGACTGAACACAAGGCTGTGTAGTAAGCTTATTCAGTGAAGCAATGCAAAGTCCAATGTACAGAAACAAACAACCAGATTTCAATTAACTGTAATCAAATTAGGAAATATTGATTCTGGTTGGTTATGCGCATTTCTGGGCTTTGAAGAATGCTACATTTAACACTTGCCATTAAAGCAGTAGTTAACCGCAGTTGCTGAAAAAATGACCTGTAATGCCCCATACACACGGTCAGATTTTCCGATGGAAAATGTCCCATCGGAGCATGCTGTCGGAAATTCCGACCGTGTGTGGGCTCCATCGGACATTTTCCATCGGATTTTCCGACACACAAAGTTTGAGAGCAGGCTATAAAATTTTCCGACAACAAAATCCGGTGTCGGAAATTCCAATCGTGTGTACACAAATCCAACAGACAAAGTGCCATGCATGCTCAGAATAAATAAAGAGATGAAAGCTATTGGCCACTGCCCCGTTTATAGTCCCGACGTACGTGTTTTACGTCACCGCGTTTAGAACAATCGGATTTTCCGACCACTTTGTGTGACCGTGTGTATGCAAGACAAGTTTGAGCCAACATCCGTCGGAAAAAATCCTAGGATTTTGTTGTCGAAATATCCGAACAAAGTCCGACCGTGTGTACGGGGCATTAGGCAATGTCAGAATGTGCTAGTATGCATCGCATACTAGCACATTATAAGTAACTTACCTTAGAACGAAGCACTCCAGCACCGGCTGTCACCGCTGAGAGGGCTGATATCTTCCCCCGGTCTTCCTTCCAGGTTTGCGGCATCCGGTTACATGAGCGGCCGGGTGCACAATGACTTCACTACCGTGCATGTGTGGGGGAGCCATCGTTTACGGCATGGGCTCTGAAGGTCCGGCACTGTATGCCGGACCTTCAGAGCGCATGTGCTGGTAATGTCACTAGCTGCATGCACTCTGAATATCTCCTAAATTGTGCAAATTTAGTAGATATTTACAGTACATACAGGTAAGCCTTATTATAGGGCTTTATATAGAGTTTACTACCACTTTCAATACAGCTCAATTTTTATATATGTAGCTGCTATAGAATATTTCTGCTTTCTGTTTGTAACATCATATTTTATAATAAATTACACTTCCAGTAATACAAAAAGGTATTGGTATGCTTCATATTAGGTTAGATAAAGAAATGCCAGTTAGTGAATTGGCTCCTGTCTAAATTGGCCCTAGTATGTATATGCATAAATACGAGTTAGGGACCTTAGATTGTAAGCTCCTTGAGGACAGGGACTGATGTGAATGTATAATATAACGTAAAGTGCTGTGTAAATTGTCACTGCTGTATAAATACCTGTAACAATAATAATGTACACTGACATGATACATTTTACACAAACCCCGGGACTATCGGAGACATTCTAGCAATTCTCTCTATCCTGTCCACAATGACTGTTGCCTCTTCTCTCCCCAGAGAGCCCTCCTGTCTATTATTTTGTTGTCTGTAAAATTCAGGAAAGGGCTGACGTCTACTCTCCTGGGAATGTTTTTGTTGCTGTAGTATATTTAGCATGTTTAAATCCTAATGTACTAGACCACAAGCACGTCAGGCTTGCACAAAAGTAAGTTTATGGGGCTAGACAACTAATATGCTAATTCTTTAAATATATAATCATTTAATCGGAAATAAGCACTACAGCAACAAGCTGGTTAACTATTTGGCCTGATGTTCTTCTACCCAGAACAATTGATTCACATTAAAATGTTACTAAACCCACAACAGTAAAATCAGTCTGTATATGCGGTAAAGCATGCTTGTAATACTCACTGTGGAATAAGAGGTTAATTCTTCTCATTGTGTAAAAAGGCTATTTGATCCTATCTTCTCTGATCCTCCCCTTCTTCCACTTTCCCCAATCCATCTTCTTATAAGACAGAGCCTTTGGAGTCACACTGCACATGCTCAGTTTGGTGTGTATTGCTAGAGAGTTTTTTTTTCTTGGGAGGGTGCATATTATCAGCACAGGGCCAATCAGCATTGTACAGGCAGAGGGTTTAGGGGTCCTGCAGCCTCATAGGACAGCAAGAGCAGAATGAAAACTCCTCCTACAAGCTTTAACCAGACACCAATAGAAGTCACAAGACAAGTTATTATACTGCTGATGAGAAAAGGTATTTAGCTGTTTATATTTACTAAAATAATTGCATTTCCATTTTCTGTGTACTGTGGGAGACCAGATATAGTGAATGCAGGCTCTTGGGTTTAGTAACACTCTAATACACAGTATACAGTAAGAGTACCATGCATTTATTGAATATGGCCTATATGCCAGTTACTGCTAAGCCAAGCCTTTACCGTGAGCAAAAGTGAAAGTGCTCTTGATTGGCTACCTTCACAGCTGATATAATCCCACAGACCTGATTAAGTAATTTACACAACGAAAGGGGTCAAACAAGATTACTGTGCAACATACACAGCTGTGACATGGGATACACCACCCAATATCTTTCTGGGTATCTGTTTGAATGGAGGGGCTAGACATACTTTGAGAACTAACATACCTAACATACCTAAAATGTGATTACCAGTGCTCTTGGTAGTAAAAAAAATCTCTATATTTGCCAATGGGACAGCTCTAAATCTCATCACCCTCCAGAGGTTGCTAGGGGTTCCTTGATCTGTAGCTGATTGACTTCCCATCTGATGGGGCCTATTTATTATACATTTATATCTCCATTCCTGAATTTGATCATACATGCCCCATTTTAGATTCAATAGTGAAGTATCCTAGCAACAAGTAAAGGAGGCACATGGAAATTAGGATTATAAACTTTAGTCCTCTTTTGTGGGCTGTCCACTGTACAGTGAAGGCATGTGGCAATGGTTGAGTGGGACCAAGCGGTCTTTCAGGAAATCAGTGGTGAATCACTGATAAATGGTTCAATATCTAAAAGTAGCTGAGACAGTACAAAATCTGTCAGAGAGAAGATTGCACAGTACAGGATTCAGGAAGTTTACGCCAACTGACCTATAAGGTAGTCTCTGGATTTTGGTTCTTGTGGATTTTATTGATTTCAAACTAAGGTAACTTGAATAGACTTTATTATTATAATACAGTTGCACTGATTTCTGGATGGCAATGTTAACTCTATTTGATTTTTTCACTTGCTGCTTGCAATTGTTGTTTGATATTTGACTCTTTACTACATTTAGTTTACTAGTAAACCAAAGGTTTAAATACAAAGACCTAATTTTAAGTCAATTGTGGTTGGTCCAATGAAAAACTGGAGAAGCAATCTGAGATCTCTATGCAATTTTTTGTTCTGTCATGATTTTTTTTACGCATTTGACTTCAAATCTTTTATAATTGTTATTCGTGCACAAGGCACCGATACATTCTGTCAAGAAAGACTGTGCTGGGGTTTTATTTATTTTTTATTTTTTTTGCTGATTGCTCTGGAATATCTTTTCTCATCTTCTTTTGCAGTTTTTATTTTAACAAAGCCATTCTGTGATCTGTAAACACGCTGGCCTGTGCAAATGTAATGATGAGTGACACATATCTAGAGGAAGGGCAGTACAGGAGCGAGGCACTGTCTGCAAATGAAGCTGATTTGGAGCAGAAAACAAGAAGTGTGGTATATAACTAATGAGGCAAGCCTTGTGCAGGAGCAGGAAGGGAGGCAGCTCATCTGTCAGGGTCCAGTACAATACATGACTGCCTTTCATCTGCAGGGACCGGCTACCATACACTGATCTTAGCAGGATACAGGCTGCCAGTTTTTATTTTTTATTTTTAATATTTGAAACTGTCACCCTGTCCATGTCTGCTTACATCAGTAAAACCGACAGGGCTGAATGACATATATGCACTTGGTTTAGCATTTTTGTTGACATCAGGTAAAAAATAAAGGGCATTTTTATAGACTATACCATTAGGCCTCTAACGTTTGTCTATTTTAGTGTATCAAACCCAAAAGATTGAGATGTGATAGCGTTGGGTTTCGGTATAGATGCATTAACCGTTTAGCCTAGATCCATTTGGTATAGTTAAGGGTATTAGACATTTTTAGTAGCTGTTTTTGTTTTTTTCTAGTTGTCTCTCCAGGCATGATATACTAAACTACAGAATAATTTAAACACTCATAATCTGGAAGAATATCGATATAGCTGAATCACATTTACTGTGTCCTATTAACAGATCATAGGAGGTTGAAGCAGTTTCCATTGCTAAGTAAAATGGTGGGAGTACACTGATGGGTGGGCCTTTTTGCTAAAACTGACAGTACAGAAAATGTAGATGTGGCAAAAACTGACCAAGAGTGGATTTGATTATTTTGAATTTAATGGTCAGACTGTCAGGCTGGCCATTCATTATAAGTAAAAAGTGAAATTATGTGCAGCGCTCAAAACATTGAAATACATATGTATACAAACGAATGCACACTATGCAATGACCACAAAAACTAATAATAATGAAAATGAGATGTGAATTTCACACCCAAACTAAAGTCCATGTGCCATCATACAAAAGTTGTTTTAAAACATAAACATAGCAGTCTTTAAACGGTGAAAAGAAATTGTGTAACTAGAAGTGGGATTCCACGTGACATCAATGTTGAGGTGAGGACACAGACAATAGAACCACCACCGGTTGGTGAGGAGGCTTACCGGAGTGAGAGGACTCAAATGGGCATATGCTCAGTGAGTTAACAAGGCTTATGGTACAATATGGGACCCCCATGTCTGGGTTCCAGATCAAGTTGTAAGGCAATCCAGTTGGTCAAGAGATGTCACCAAGAAGCGGTCTTCAGAAGCAGCCAATTTTTCAGACCAAATCCTATCAAGTGTTCAAAATAGCATGACCAAAAAAGAAAATATTCCCTATAGTATGAATCCATATGAATGTAAAACATAAGAAAATTGGAAACACCCACATTTAGAAAGTGGATCAAGCGCTTAAAATTGAAGTTTGTGGGTAACGCAATGACATCGACAGGTTTTGTCTAAACTGACATCATCTAGTGTATGAGCCTGCTGTAGTCACTGAGTTTATATATCTTATAATCCACCAAGAGTGGATTTGATTATTTTGAATTTAATGGTCAGACCGTCAGGCTGACCATTCATTATACAATTTTCTCAAATAATTTTCCTTTAGATTTACCAAAACCATATAATATGAGGTCGGACACTTTCCATTTGTATCCAGTCAGGCAGGACCTTCTACTACATCGTTGACAGTAAATCTAAAGGAAATTGTAAAGAAAACTGTATAATGTATAGCCAGCCTTAGAAGGTTCACTGATAAACCTCCCACTCTACAAGACTCTGGTCCGGCCGCACCTGGAGTATGCCGTCCAGTTCTGGACACCAGTCCTGAGGAAGGATGTGCTGGAACTGGAGAGAGTCCAGAGAAGGGCAACAAAATTAATAAAGGGACCGGATGACCTTAGTTATGAGGAAAGATTGTAAGCACTGAACTTATTCTCTCTAGAGAAGAGACGCTTGAGAGGGGATATGATTTCAATGTACAAATACCGTACTGGTGACCCCACAATAGGGATAAAACTTTTCCACGAAAGGGAATTTAAAAAGACACGTGGCCATTCACTAAAATTAGAAGATAAGTGGTTCAAACTTAAACTGCATAGAGGGTTCTTTACTGTAAGAGCAGTAAGGATGTGAAATTCTCTTCCACATGCAGTGGTTTCAGCGGGGAGCAAAGATAATTTCAAAAAACTATTAGATAGGCACCTGAATGACCACAACATACAGGGATATACAATGTAATGCTGATATAAAAGCACACACACAGGTTTGACTTGATGGACTTGTGTTTTTTTTTCAACCTCCAACTATGTAACTAACTATGTAACTATTTAATGACATCCACTATTAAAGTAGAATTCCAGGCTAACCCTAATTAGTCCTAAAAATGCTCCCTCCACCAACACTTATGCTGACTAACCTGCGTAAAAAAAATATATATATACTTGCCTATTTTCAGATCATGCATCCAGATCATGCATTAGTCAGTGATGGCTGCAGGGGAGAGGAGAGAGTGCTCAACAACAGCTGGGAATGACTAGGAGCTCCCATGGCCCATCCATTGTCAGTGCTCCCTACTCTTCCCTGCAGCAACCTCTGATTGAAACAAGGGAGCCAGATCATGTGACCAGACCGGAGAGAGCTTAAAATAGGAAAGTGTGTACATTTTTCTTACACAGGTTAATCAGCATAGGTGTTGGGGAGGGGACTTTTAAGACTACTTAAGTTTAACTTGGAAATCTACCTTATCCACGGGGTTCAGTCTTATTACCTTTTCTGTGATGTTGATGCCAGGTTGTGTTTGTACTGCATGTTTCTTGTGTTTATGTACTTGTTTAACTTGGTAGTAAGTTTGTGGCTGTGGTTCAGCAGGAAAGTTTAGAAAGCTATAGTATGTATTGGTAAAAGCACCACCAATTTTACTCAGCCTGTAACAAAAATATTTGAAGTACCAATTCAAAAAGCTTTATACACAAGGTGGGCACTGTTTTTTTATGAAAGAAATCACTTTGATAGGCACAAAAAAAAAATTATTGTGCCAAAATAGTGTATATGAAGCAATAATCACTTGGCCTGGCCTGATTCACAAATGAGCGGTCTGCTATATCATTTTAGCTGCATAGTATAACGGAAGGCAGCCTAAGTGCTTGTTAACACTGGAAAGTATGCAATAATGTAGTTTCTGATGGCTTATTATTGTGCTGAAAAATGTGGTACAATGCATGACAACAAGGTTGCCAGTTTTCCAGCAGCTTATAGAGAAATGCTTTCTAATATTAATAGAGAAACACACTGAGCTGTCCCTCAGCTTCAGATGACAGCTGTGCAGGGCCAGAAGCATATTAACGTTTAGGAAGGGCCATCTCTCTTTGCTATTGTAGAAAGACTACCCGGTATGACACCATTTGGCAGTTTGGCAACCCAAGGAGACAGTGGAGAATGGAGGTTTACTCCACCTTGAAAGGTGCAAGTGTAACCTTGTAACCTTTTCTTTGGAGGGCAGGGGGGTTTTGCCCATACACTATAGGTCTGAGTTACGTATATGGTATGTGTAAATTCAGACCAATTGAAGGACATCTAAAGATTCGTTTTTTAAGTTTTTAGATAGATTGGGGAAGATTTAATCCCCCTATTTAGCCAAACAAAAAAGTGATGGTAAAATCCAAATTTTTAAACTGGAACATTCATAAAGGGCATCCAATGAGGATAGTTTTTCTAGTGGCTACAACCTAAGAGGGGAATGGCCAACACCTTGGAGAGATTTTTAACTCACTTCCTGTGGTGTTTCTATGACAGAAAATTAACGGTGATCTCCCTAATGGAGCACATACAGTAATATAAAAAAAAATCCATACTCTGTCCAAAAAAAGTTTAGGATTTATAGTAGATAAACTTGAGGATTTTTGTCTAAGTTTGTAAAACAAGAAACATTTATAAAAACTGTCATTGCTGTCCATTCTTTGAATAGATGTACAGGGATTGATTTATTAAAACCAGAAAATGCAAAATCTGGTGCAACTGAGCATAGTAGCCAATCAGCTTCTAACATCAGCTTGTTCAATTAGGCTTTGACAATAAAACCCGGAAGCTGATTGGTTTCTATGCAACTCTGCACCAGATTCTGTGTGTGTGTTCATGACAGTTGGCTGCTCTTTGGGGCATTGGACAGCCTAGACCAGTGGTTCTCAACCTCAGTAATCAATTATCCCCAACGGGCCATGTTTTGGGAATTTCCCTTTAGATAAAATAGCTCTTATCAATACCATGTCATTGATATTGATTTAAAGCAGCTGTGAAAAGTAAAGGAAAATTTGAAAACATGGCCCATTGGGGGTATCTGAGGAGTGAGGTTGAGAACTTCTGGCCTAGAAGACCTGAAGTAATTCTATCACTTTCCTCTGAAATAAACAGCACATCTGATTGGTTCCTGAAGTCTTTAGCCACTCCAAGCAGTAGGCACAGCTGCACCCGATTTTGTACTCTCCAGTTTTAGTAAATCAACCCCACAGACTTCTTACCCTTTTTCATCCCATGATGGCTTGATTCAATATTTATCTGGTGGTTGTTTTCTTAATAGCATGGCTTCTGTAGAGTACAATCTACCTGTGCATTGCAGGACATTTGGAGTATACTTAAAACCCAGCCTTTTTTTTCATTTGCATAGAGGTGGCAAATATTAAGGCCCCTGACAATTTCCGGAGAAATTTCCCTTCACTTCCGGTTGTGTAAACACAACAGGAAGTGGGAGGAATCACTCCAAAGTTGGGGAAACACCCCTTAGACAGTTGCTAGCAGAAGTTACAAGTATCCCCAGCTATTTCTGTTTTGTGACAGTGGTCACCATCAAATTCAGTTAATCTCCCTAAGAAATAACAGAAACACATACAGTATATTCAGACATTAAAAAACAGGGGTACTGACTTTTTCATACTCCCTTCAAAACTAAAAAAACAAAACTTTTTTTGACTTTTACACTTTAGGAGATTATACATTGAGGTTGATTTACTAAGACTGGATAGTGCAAGCTCTGCATGAAAACCAGCTTCCAGGTAATTTTGTCAAAGCTTAATTGAACAAGAAGTTGATTGGCTATCATGCACAACTGCACCCGATTTTGCACTCTTCAGGTTTAGAAAGCAACCCCATTGTATAATTTCAATAATCTCACTTATTTAGTATGTTTTGTTAGATGTTGCAATCACTGGCACAGTTCAGCACTATGCATAATTCCATACAAATGTTGGGATACACTTATTTTCTGGGCATGAATAGAAAAGAAAAGTAACACTGCCACTGCCTCATGTGTTCCCGATCACCCCTAAACCCCCCTTCCCAAAGCAAAATGCAGCGTGGTTGCAGAATAAAATACATTGATGAAAGAAAGAGACATCTGCCTCTCTATTGCATGCAAGATTAAGATGGCGGGACAGGATGGGGACAACACTGAACCAACTGGTCTTGTAAGTATATCTCTGGGGCATAAAAAGAACACAAGAGGTAAAGGGCACATGAACTATAATTTTTGTAAAGAGTAACGTTCCTCTTTATTGTTATTATTATTATACAGGATTCAGCGCTTTACAATATAGAGGGAGACAATACACAAACAGTGCAATTCAAAAAAAGAGGGTTAGAGGGGCCCTGCTACTGCTACCTGATTGGTGAAGAAGAGAATTAGCATTTGTTCTCTCTGCATCTTTATTCTATTTTTTAGGTCTCTGCTTTTAATGTTTTGTTATTCACAATATGCGAACACTGTTAAATAACCATTTTAAGTCATCAGAACGCATTCCACAATCTGGGCTTAGCACTTATTATTATTTATTCAAATTTTTACAGTTTTTTTTGTTTTTTAACCACTTCAGTCCTGGAAGATTTGGCTGCTCAATGACCAGGCCATTTTTTGCGATACGTCACTGCGCCGCTTTAACTGACAATTGTGCAGCCGTGCGACATTGTACCCACACAAAACTGACGTCCTTTTTTTGCCACAAATAGAGCTTTCTTTTGGTGGTATTTGATCATCTCTGCGGTTTTTATGTTTGCGCAAAAAACAAAAAACAAAAAAAGAGTGACAATTTTGAAAAAAACACAATATTTTGTACTTTTTGCTATAATAAATACCCCCAATTTTTTTTTTTAAAAGCTAATTTTTTCCCTCAGTTTAGGCAAATATATATTCTTCTACATATTTTTGGTAATAAAAATCGCAATACGATATTGATTGGTTTGCTCAAAAGTTATAGCATCTACCAAATAGGGGAAAGATATATGGCATTTTTATTATTATTTTTTTTACTAGTAATGGCGGTGATCAGCGATTTTTATCGGGACTGCAACATTATGGCGGACAGATCTGACACTTATGACACATTGTTCGGACCATTGGCATTTATACAGTGATCAGTGCTAAAAAAATGCACTGATTACTGTGTAAATGTCACTGGCAGGGAAGGGGTTAACAGTAGGGGGCGATCTGTGTTACCTAGGGAGTGATTCTAACTGTGGTGGGATGGGACTGCCTGGGTGAGGAGAGTGATCATTGTTCATACTTAGTATGAACAACAGATCTCTCTCCTCACCCCTGACAGCACAGAGATCTGTCTGTTTACATTGACAGATCTCCGTTCTGTCCCTGTGTGGAGCGATCGCGGGTGCCCGCCAGGCACGCGCATCGGCTTCGATGGAACGCCGCTGGCGCATGCCCCCTAGTAGTCAAAAGGCGAACCAACGCACAGCTACGTCGTTTCACCCAGGGGAACCAACCTGCTGCAGTACAACTGCGGTGGTTGGTCGGGAATTGATTAAGTGTATCTAAAGCTAAAATAGGGATTTCAGTTTTGGATAGAAGTGTTAAAAGCCATGTCGGGTTTTATCACTGCCTGTGTTCCTGATGGGGACATTCACCCTCTCTATTTGTCACAGGGAACACTGTCATTCGAACACAAAATTGGTCTGGAAATCCAAAATTATACACTTTTCAATGGAAACAGGAATAGAGGGGAAATCTTCCAACAAGTACCCTTAAACCATCAGGAACAGGGTCAGGATTGACAACCTACACATTTTTCTCAGCATATTTCCTTGAAATACAACGTAGTTCAGGGACGTCAGTCATAGGCTGAATATTTTATCCAATTTTATATTCTTATAATGACTGCAGTAGATTGAGTTAATCCAGGTACTAATAGAGGTGTTTTCATCTTTACCCAATGCTGATAAAAATTGTCAAAGATTTTGGCAAACTGGAAGCAGTTTCTCAATATTTCAAATATTTGTTTTGCATTAGGTTGGTTCTTTTTACTGAGTAAACTGTATGTTTAATGCATGCAATGATTGCCTGTGTTTAAGTGCATCAAAACTCACAGGACCCCGGGGACTCTTATTCACCCAGAATAGAAAGAAGTTCTGCTGTTGTTGCAGAGGGGTTATAGAACTCATGTGTCTTGTAGCATAGTAATCAATATATCCTTTTATTTTGGGTACTGTGCAATATAGCAAAACAAAGTGGAGCTATTTTTGTAGCGCAAGCTGTGATTTACTCATAGATATGATTTTTTAGTTAAGTGCTGCCGCAGAGCTTAAAGTCTTATTAAACCTATTAAACATAATTTGTAATCTGTAAGTCACACTTAATACTCCAAGCTGCTGACTGTCTTCCTTTTCGGAACCATGCATTATCCAGAAGATGAAATTTAACATATGGGAAAGGACGGGATCGGGAGTCAGTCGGGTGCTGGTTTTCCCAGTCTGACAGAAGCCGGCTGAACTTCTGTTGGACAGACTGACATACACACGGGTCCGATGTCTGCCAGTTTTTTTGTGAATCGGTTGATGTCTCCCAATGTTTGGCCCGTGTGTGTACCCGGCTTAAGATTCAGACATATAATTAAATCAGACAAAACATCCTGCATGTCAGCACTCCTTGCCTCAGACTGCGAGAGGAAGTGCCAGCATTTGAAGCCTGCTGCATGCACATGATATGCTGACAGTAAACATGCCGACAGTGGAAGAGAGCAGAATGATGACTCATTAGTGTTCTGCGGCTCCCTTAATGTTGAATCAGCCAGGCAGGAGGTTTGTTCCTGACCAGGTCATGGTGCCTTTGCTGCAGTAAGTCTTTTTTCACATGGGCAGCCAGGGGATGGTAAAAAGAGGCAGTGGAGCCATTGTTTTCCTGACCACCCACCTACAACCTACCATACAGCCGAAAGGGGTTATACACATTGCATGGGTGCAACATGTTGAGTCATGGCCACAGTAAATTTATGCTGCTTCTTGAGTTGACAGGTGAACTTCTTGTTAAACTCATCAATTCATGTCAATGGGGCCATGCCACAACTGCACAAAATCATGTTTATGCAGAGTAACCCATAAAAAACCAGATTTAAAGAATAATTACAGACATCAGTATGCTATACATAGTTACATTGGTCCAGCTTGGACCAATGTAATTGTGTATATACCAGGGGTCTCCAAACTATGGCCCTCCAGTTGTTCAGAAACTACAATTCCCATCATGCCTAGTCATGTCTGTGAATATCAGAGTTTTACAATGCCTCATAGGACATGTAGCTCCGCAACAGCTGGAGGGCCGTAGTTTGGAGATCCCCGGTATATACCATACTTGGCCTATGTCATTGAAAACTGCAAACCATTGAAGTAGACACCGTGCTGCACAGCTGGCCTGATGCATTGTGAATACAGGAGGTTGGAGGTCGACCACTCAGCATGGGTGCCATCAGAGAATGCTTTGCATGTTCTGAATGAATGCAAAGCATTCTCTGAATGGCCCCCTGTGCTTAGTGGCCAACCTCCGCTGTTCATAATGCAGGAGAGCAGTTGCTCAGCCCAGGCCCCTGAAGCAAGTGGAAATCACTGAGGTAGCAGTGTCTACTTCAGTGATTTTTAGCTTCCAGGGGCATCAGCCAGGTATGGCAAAAACATCTTTACCTTGGTCCAAGCTGAACCAATGTAGCTATGTACAACATGCTGATGCTTAGAATTATTCTTAAATTTTGCTGAAGCCAACATTTGATAGATACATTCTAAAAGGAACTTTCTTCTGATATTATTGAAAAAAACAAGATTGTGTCTACTGCAAGCCGGTCATCTTACCATAAAGCCCTTGCAGGAACAAAAGGGTTAATAAGCCATTTTCCAAAACCATGTGTGAGATTAGGAAACGCTGTGGCCACAGAGTTGGCTGGTTAGCCGTGTTGTTGACGGTGTGGTATCTGTGGGCCATCCTGATTATAGGGTTTCTGTTGGATTTTGGCTGCGTAGGATTTCCTAGCTTGACAAATACAGACTATTATCGTGTTATCCAACACCCTTTTACATACAGCCAAACACGAGACAACAAGCACAGCCTTGGTTTGCTCTTGAATTCCCTGGCTGGGATGCATGAGGCTGATAAGACTGTCAACATGAATGACATATTTAAAACAATTTCAAATGCTGATACATGGCTGTCTTCACAGTTTCAGCATTTAGAGTCTCCATCTCATCTTTTTGGTCTCTGGCACTGCAGCCTGGCACTGTGCACAGGGCTTGTTAATTTAAGATTGCTGCCGATGTTTTAGTAATTGCTCAATTAGTGCAAAGTTTATTTATTTTTTTCTTTGGCTCATTGGAGAGAAAAAAAAAAAAAAACAACCTTTCGCACACTGTCATTAATTAGCGGTGTGTGAAACTCCAAAGCTCATTTTCCTAAGGGGTTCGAATTGTGGTCTATAATGGTAACTTCTATCAGCGGCCCCCCCATACAGAATGCTCTGGCTTGCTTTCCTTTTTCATTTAGCTCTATTTCTGCTTCTCTGCATTATGGCACCGAGTTCCATTAAAAGGTGTGTGACCTGTACTTTCCCTATTCCCACTGAATTTTCATACAGCTCTCCGCTGACAGCTGCTTTCCGTTTAGGGCAAACATAATAACGAAGCGGAGATTTCGTCTTTCTTTCATACCTCAGCATTTCCAGAGCTTAAATTCCATCTGCTGTGTGACAAATCAAATGTTTGCTTTTGACACAATAATTAATAAATACACACAAACCCACAGCCCTGCCAGCAATTACAGCTTCATCAGATTCTGTGTCGGATGATTACAGCCATTTTGCTCGCTAATTAACAAACCCAATTAAAGCAGAGCTTTATATTGTGTGGGAAAACTATCATATCTTATAAACCCACTCTGCTCCAAAACATCCTTTGTTACCCATGTTTGCACTTTGTTACGTACACTGATCTGACAGTTATAGTATTGAAAAGCTGCTACAGCAAACAGTCACGGCTCAATCATCTTAAAGTTGACCCATCTGAATGGGTATACAACACTCCAGACAAATAATGCAGCACTGTATTCATAAATATGTCATTACCTTTATTTTATTTAAATGCAAACAGCATAATTAACTAAATTTTACTTGGTAACAACTTCTTGTGTGTCTTGTACAGTAGAGCTCAGACTGGTAAACGCAGCAAAAGTAGCCAGTCAATTATGGTGCAGTTCGCATGTGCTAACAAGGTGCATGCGGATGAGTTACAAGAACATATTGACAAAGATGAGCTCATCAGTCTAATGCTTCTCCCTTTACTATCCAATCACAAGCAGGAGGAAGGACAAGACCTAATAGGGGTGATTTACTAAAACTGGAGAGTGCAACATCTGGTGCAGCTGTGCGTAGAAACCAACTACCTTTAATTTTTTTTTTTGTCAAAACTTAATTGAACATGCTGAATGAAGTTAGAAGCTGATTTGTTACCATCCACAGCTGCACCGGATTTTGCACTCTAGTTTTTAGTAAATCAAACCCTGTACATCTATTCGAAAAAGGGACAACAACAACAGTTTTTGCAAACGTTTCTTTTTTACAAACTTTGATGAAAATCCCAGTCTATAAAGTCTGTATCCCATTAGGGTTTCTTTAATCACAGAAACCCCAACAGGAAGTGAGTAAAAATCTCTCCCAGGTATTGACCAATCCCCTCTTAGGTACCAGTCACTGAAAAAAGTATCCTCATTAGATTTTAGAGTTTATTCCAGTATCAACCATCAAAGTTTGGATTTTGCCTAGATGGGGTTGATTTACTAAAACTGTAGAGCATAAAATCTGGTGCGGCTCTGCATAGAAACCAATCAGCTTTCAGTTTTGTTTGTTTTTTGTCAAAGCTTAAAGGAGTTGTAAAGGCAGAATATTTTTTATCGTAATGCATTCTATACATTAAGATAAAAAACCTTCTATGTGTAGCAGGCACCCCAGCACCCCCTAATACTTACCTGAGCCCCATCTCTCTCCAGCGATGTTCATGAGTGTCTTAGCCGTCCGGGACTCTCCTCCTGATTAGCTGATACACAGCAGCGGCGATATTGGCTCCCGTGGCTGTCAATCAAAGTCAGTTAGCCAATCAGGGGAGAGAGGGGGCAGGGCTGGGTCAGGGCTCCGTGTCTGAATAGACACACGGAGCTGTGACTCGGCTCGGGTGCCTTCATAGGAAGCTGCTTGCTATGGGGGCACTGGACGGGAGGGAGGGGCCAGGAGCAGCGAAGAGGGACCTTAGAAGATGAGGATCCAGGCTGCTCTGTGCAAAACCAACTGCACAGAGCAGGTAAGTATAACGTGTTTGTTATCTTTTTTTTTTTTTAAACAAGACTTTACTTTAATTGAACAAGCTGAAAGGAGTTGTAAACCTACGTGTCTTTTCACCTTAATGCATCCTATGCATTAAGGTGAAAAAACACCTGGCAGTGACAGGCCCTCCAGCCCCCCCGTTTTACTTACCTGAGCCCTGGAACTTGACCCACAGGGATGCGCTGTCTCTCTGCCCTGGGTTCTTGGCTCTTGATTGGATAGATTGATAGCAGCGCAGCCATTGGCTCCCGCTGCTGTCAATTAAATCCAATGACCCGGGGGCAGGGCCGAGTACTGCATTCGCCCTCAATGGACACCAAATGATAGACTTGGGAGCACGCCTGCAAGGTAAGCGGGAAAATGCTTCTCCCAGGGGGTTATCTGATATGGGGAGGAGCCACGAGAGCCGCCGGGGGGACCCCAGAAGAGCAGGTTCAGGAGCCACTCTGTGCAAAACGAGCTGCACAGTGGAGGTAAGTATGATATGTTTGTTATTTAAAAAAAAAAAAAACCTTACACTCACTTAAGGTTAGAAGCTGGTTACCATGCACAGCTGCACCAGATTTTGCACTCTCCAGTTTTAGTAAATCAACCCCTGTGTGTTACTTAACAGCAGCAGAAAAAAAAATTCAGGATTTCTACTCTACCCTTTAGGGTTTTATGGTGTGGCAGAGCTGTGTAAATCTCAGAATTGGATGAACTGCGATGCGCTTTGGCAGCTCCATTGTATGTATTTTATCTGTGTATTTAGCAGTTTACATAAAGTTTAGCTAAAGGGCTATACTATTCTGGTGTACTCACTATAGTCATATGGAAACATTCACCCAAACTTAGACCAATTTTGTCAAAGTAGATTGACCTATCAGTATGCTTCTGTATTTTGGAGGTAAGGCCATACACGGTGCGAATTTCCATGGGTTGCGAGAAAGAAATTTGCACAATTCCCCTATCAACATAGACAGTGCTGACAGGGAAATCAGCAATTTTATTTTCCCGGTGGGGGGACAGTGATAATCGTAAGAGAATCCAGCAGGCGGGTTGTACCAACGTTGATCGATCGTTCAACTTGGTACATTCAGCCTGCCCATTAACGGTTCCAATCTCAGCCGCTTCCTGCTGTATGGCCAGCCTAAGCCATGCAAACTCAGAATGATTATCAACTAAGCCAGCTTTTCTCAACCTAGGTTCTGTGGAACCCTAGGGTTTCTAAGGTTTCCTTGAGCAATGAGCAGTTTCTGTCTCTCAGATAATTTCACAATAACACCAATGATCATTTCAGCTATTTGTTAGAGGGTGATTCTTCCTACTGATCACAAATGTTAGTAGCATCCTTCCCACTGACCATCATACTAATGTACTGTAAACTGTAGATATGGTAATTGTTAACAGATGTTCCCTGAAAGCAGAGAGATATTTCAAGGGTTCCTCCTTGTTAAAAAAGGTTTACAAAGGCTAATAATAGGAATATATAAATATTCAAGAGAATACAAAAATCTCATCCATGAGTACAGGGCATGTGCAACTATACACACAATAAAGTCCTGGCTGGCATTGGATGGTTGTATACGTTTAGTGTAAAATTCCTTATACTGTATTAAACAAGACCGACAGATGTAAAAGTGTCCGCTTTACCAAAACAGATTAAGAATGCTGCTCCAGTTGTACGCTTCCGTTTATTTTCAAGAAGTTGAAGTAAATGATTTACTAATATTGTGGTTGCTTATTATTAGCAATAAATCAGCAAACAGGACATGAATTCTGTGAAAGCCAACAGCCACCATCCTTCCAGTTTCTGTTTGCTTAACAGGTGGTTATCTGTGTTAATGGTGGCTGTGGGATTATTCTGCCTTTGCTTTGCTCACTTTTGTATTTACAAACTGCGGACAGATGTTTTATTGCAATATACACTTCTGTTGATAAAGCAGACTCTTATTTTATGGTGGAATTTGAAGTTGAATGGATGGAGGGTGAAGAGTGCAATGGGAAAGTCAACAATGCATAATCACCTGTTCATCGCAATGGAATGGAGTCTAGGAATGCTGACACTTTTTCATTTTCACACGTGACTTTCCTGGCTGCAGCTTTTAGAACTGTAGGCAGAACAATACATCTAACAATTGAAAGAAAAATATTCAATATCAAAAAGAAAAAATGTCCTTGATGTTAGAAAATCAAAAGACGCAAAATGTATCAAAAAGCCAAGCCAACACAAAGTTATAACTCCATTTTTTTGGTAGAAATACACTTAGAATCCCAAATGCAGTATGAATGAATCAATAAGCATAGTATATACTTTTTCTTGTCTATGAATTTTTTATCCTCAAAGCTAAATTAATCACCTTTTTGATTGCAAAATAAAAAAAGTGCTGCACTGGAAACTTTTCATTGTGTATAGACATTGATAGAGACATCCTTGTCTCTTGCCTGTGCTTAGACAGAAAAATCATAACTGAGGGAAACAGTCATTCAGTTGTTACATAAGTTGGCAAAACCTCTCCTATACTTGATGAGCCTAGAAATTCTCATTTAGCATTTTTGAAAGGTGTTAGTAGTTCATAATGAAAATGGTACTTGTGACATTGCTATAACAGAAGCAAGTAAGAACATGTATGAAAGCCCAATTGTAGTTTCACCATGAACTATACAAAGGACCAGAGTTGGGTTGGATCCAAAAGGTAGTGTTAATTGTCACTGAATTATTATTTTTTTTATCCTATATTTTATTTTTCCAACAATTTTTATACATATAAACAGACACATTTTAATTGCATGCATATCACAGAGTATATCTTAACCCAAATCAATTTCAACAAATATATATAAGGCTACTATATAAAATAATAATTAAATATCTAAGCAACAAGAAAAAGAAAAAAAAAAGAGAAAGGGGATTAAATTCTCTTCCTCTCTTCCTCACTGAATTTTTTTAATGCTTCCTGTGCCCCAGAAGAAAACATCTGTGGACAGCAGGAGCTTGCAGCTAAAGATAGCTGTGATCTGGGTGGGAGCAGCAGTGCAACATGGTCCCTACTTCGTTGTGAATGCAGTTCTGCCATAAGCATGTAGCTCTTGCTTAGCAGAAAGGATTGTCCGAGTGCTGTATAGAGACCATTGCAATCCTTAACTGAGTGCTCCTGCCGCCATAGGAGTTTGTCTTTGTAAGCTTTATCTGTTAATGGACGCAATCTGATAAAATACATATAGGACATCTAGAATTGTGTTAATTATAATAAAGAATGATTATGAACCATGATACACAGCAACATAAGATTATGTAGAGATAGAACCCAGCTTGTAATACTATATGTGCAGCAACTTGGCCAATATTAGAGGAGATATCTAAAAAAAAGATCTTCATAGATTATTGCTATTGTTCCCTGAAGAATAGGTCTGCACCAGGGTTGTGTTCTTCAACACATACACTTCTAATGGATATTCTTGTGTCATTATCCTCTTACAGAGTGATCGTGGTGGTGTTGGATCTTCCAGTCATCTGACAAACTAAAACTGCACAACCTAAGAGTGCTATTGGGCATGTAGAAAGGTTGTAGAAGTGGGATCTAGTTCATGTTGCCATTGCTAGGTAATTAGCAGTGTAAAATCATATCAGAAAGCTACATATAGACAGAAACACTCCTAACCATTCTGTACTTGGATGCCGATGACTCAGAATAGCCACACCCAAAGTGAAGTTAGTGTTGCAGTGTAACAGTAATCCAGACATGAGAGACTCAGTGAAACATGCTGCTAATTAGTGTAACGTTGTCCAAGCACTCTTTTCTTGGTGACACACTGACTTATAATGTCTTTGTATCTTGACTCTGTGACATTGCAAAACTCATATACTTACAGGATGATATGCTAAAGGGATTATGTTTTACTCTAATCCACAAAGCCTTTTCAAATACTCAGTTGTGCCCTACATTTGTTTGATTTCTACTATTCCACTTTGCATATAATGTTATGCTGGATATGAAAATGTGAACATGCTATTTCATAATAGAAGCCTGTACTGAGAGACATATGTAAGCTGTCATTCCTGACCTCTTCTGAAAATGCTAATCCAGAGGCTGTCATACTTTGGTGCTTTCTGGGTCACTAACAGTGTTGGGGTTACCAGGAGAGTAAATGCTAGGGTTATGAAGATTATAAGTGTAATGCCGCGTACACACGACCGGACTTTCTGTCAGAAAAGGTCCGACGGTCTTCCCGACTGAGTTCCGACGGACTTCCGACCTAACGGACTTGCCCACACACGAACGGACCAAAGTCCGTTCATTTTCAACATGATGACGTACGAGGGGACTAGAAAGGGAAGTTCAATAGCCAGTAGACAATAGCTGCCCTTGCGTCGTATTTGGTCTGTTGGACCAGCATACAGATGAACGGTTTTCCCGATAGAAATTTGTTCCGTCGGACAGATTTCAAACATGTTCTATTTCTAGGTCCGTCGGAATTTTTGAAGAAAAAAGTCCGGTGAAGCCCACACACGATCGTAATATCCAACGGAATGATTCCTTCTGACCTTTTCTGATGGAAAGTCCGGTTGTGTGTACGCGGCATTAATGGATCCTCAAAGTGCCACTAAAGGCTCCTGTATGACAGTCTAAGAAAATTCTAAATCGAGTTACTATGTGATGCAGGAGACTCATACAGTAAACAAAAAACTTCCTTTTCCTTCTCCTACTGAGCCGTATCATCCTTTATTTGTGTCTCACAAGCTCCTCCTTACAGACACTGCAGCTCACAGAGGGAGGGTTTCACTAACAGTGCTGTCAGTCCAGAAGGCAGTGGCCAGAACTAGGTATGGCCAGGTGCTGATTGGTAAGCTACAGGTTTGTGGATCCGCAGTGACAATGCTATTAGCCATCTAAGCCACCCACCACTGCTGAAATGTATACTTATCTCACTGTAGTGCAAGCAAGTACAACCTAATTGAGAGTGGCAACTCTGCTCTGAATTCAGAAGCAGTACAGCATCCTCACCACACCATCACAGGAAGCTACATTAACATCAGAAGAAGCTACAATGGACTTTACTGGTAGGATCAGCAGATAGATATCAGGCAGGTAATTATGACCAAAATAAAGCATAAACCTGCACAGAAAACAGCTAAAAAAACACCAATATCCAAAATTTGGTGTTGATGTGAACCCCTATGTAGGTTTGATTGTCTTTGCCTAGACATTTACCAATAGTAACTTGAGTTTTAGGCCTAATGATCGTTTAGTATAATATAAAGTGCTTCTAAAAAATGTTTTTCTCCTTCACCGTAAAGTAGAGTGTCACACGTGTATGGAAAGAACATATTTGCCTAGTTTGACAACTCTTTTGTACAACAAATTGAAGTGGATTTACTAAAGGTAACTAGACTGTGCACTTTGCAAGTGCAGTTGCGCTCTTTTTTTAACCGCTTCCAGACTGCCCACTGTGCATATACTGCGTCGGGGTGGCTCGGCTGCGCAAAATCACGTACCTGTGCATGCAGTGTAAGGGCCTCGCACGCGCTGCTATAGCTGGTCCGGCGGCCGCGATGACCGCTGCAACCCGCCGATCATTCACAGGAGACATGGAGCAGCAGTGTGCCTATGTAAACAAGGCACACCGCTGATCTGTCAGTGAGGAAAAGAGAGATCTTCTGTTCCAGATAGGCTGAAACACGATCTCTGTTTTCCTCCAGTGTAACACTCACCCCCCCCCACAGTAAGAAAGCACCTCGCTAGGGCACACTTAACCCCTTGACCGCCCCCTAGTGTTAACCCCTTCCCTGCCAGTGTCATTTATACAGGGATCAGTGAATTTTTTTAGCACTGATCACTGTATTGGTGTCACTGGTCCCCAAAAAGTGTCACTTAGGGTCAGATTTGTCCGTCACATTGTCGCAGTCCCGCTAAAAATCACTGATCACCGCCATTAATAGTAAAAATGTCGTAAATCTAACCCATAGTTTGTAGACGCAATAACTTTATCGAAAACCAATCAATAAATGCCTATTGGGATTTTTTTTTACCAAAAATATGTAGCAGAATACGTATTGGCCTAAACTGATGACGTTCAATAGCAGAAAGTAAGGAATGTTGTTTTTTTAATCAAAATTGCTGCTCTTTTTTTGTTTAAAGCAAAAATTTAAAAACCGCACAGGTGATCAAATACCACCAAAAGAAAGCTCTGTTTGTGGGGAAAACAGGACAATTTTATTTAGGTACAGCGTCACATGACCGCGCAATTGTCAGTTGAAGCAACGCAGTGCTGTATTGCAAAAATGGCCTGGTCGGGAAGTGGGTAAAACGTTCTGGGGCTGAAGTGGCTAAATAAATGTTAATGTGGTAAAGCTTTACTTTGTAAAGAATGCCCAATCAGGTGCAAGAAAAATATATAAAAAATGTTTTGCTTGAACATGATTTGATTATGGAAGTCTGCAGAGCTTTACCACATTTACTTAGCTCTGAGGAAAATTTGTGTAAGACCCCTTTCACACAGGGGGGCTTTGCAGGTGCTACAGCACTAAAAATAGAGCCTGCAAAGTGCTCTGAAAGAGCCGCTGCTGTGCCTCCAATATGAAAGCCCTGAGGGCTTTCACACTGGAACGGTGCGCTGGCAGGACGGTAAAAAAAGTCCTGCTAGCAGCATCTTCGGAGTGGTGGAGGAGAAGTGTATACACCGCTCCTGCCCATTGTAATCAATGGGGCAGCGCAGCTATAGCGCTTTGTAGTGGTTTTAGCCCTTTCTAGGCCACTAGCAGGGGAGTAAAGTGGGTAAAGCGGCGCTAAAAATACCATTTTACCGCCGACACCGCCCCTGCCCCAGTGTGAAAGGGGCCTAACTACACTTCCAAAGTGCACAATTTATTTGGCTTTGGTAAATCAACCCAACTAGATAGCTCTTTCAAGCAATAGGAAGTATGAATGTTACAACTATTATGACTATTGGGATGGTCAAAGTTTAGTAAACCTTTCCTGCGAAGAACACTAGGACTGCCAATGCTGACCTCTTTCTAAAATGCTAGTTGCTTGGCTATTATTATGATCCAGTGGTTTCAAGGTTCCGAGTCAGAAATCTGAAACACATATACAGATCATCAAAGTCAGAGACAAGTCAGAAGTCTTTGGGTACTTGTTAGGGGTCAGTTACTCCAACTCTTAAAGCTGGAGATTCAGCTTGACAGCCAGGCAACTCGTTTTTGCAGAATGAGAAATCAATAATGGCAGGCTCCATGTTTTCCTCAGAAGAGTTTTAATTTAGATTTAATCATGTTATTCAGGGGTGACTTGACTTATAGTATATTTCTATATTAACACGAGTTTAATTAAAAGTATGTCAGCTCTATCTTTATCTAGAACATGTTATATATTTCTTACATAGTGCAGTGCATTTTCCCTGGGAAAGAAACTGAATGGCCTGTCGTGTATCAGGTAGATGTCTGAGAAGTATTTCTGAGTACATAAATTAATTACAGAAGCAGGGTAGGTTTTTTGATAAATTGTCCTTTGAGTGCCGACAGGCTGACAAAATGCAGGGAATATAGTTGCTATCTTTGACAATAACTCACCACACAATTATGTTGATTTAATTTAATTTATTTGCTGCAGAACCCTTCCAAGGACATCTTTTTGATTAAATTGATCAAACTTCATGAATATTTATAAGTATTTTCGTAAAAGCCATGTCATCATAGAGACCCCCTGTGTGGATGTTGTGTGTCATTTCTAGCTCGGCTCCAGCTTGAACAAGGACAGAGAAGCAAAAGAATAATGTTTCCCTGAAAACGCTTGAAACATTATAATGTGATTCTGTATTGGACGAAACATTGGATGAACTGATTCAGTGCAAGGCTTTTATTACTGTTAATGTTATGAATATTATTATTATTCAAATTATTATTATTATTTGGCAGTGTACTATTAACACATTGCAATTAAAATGTCTACTTCCGTAGACTTGCCAGTTCTGGCAAGTCTACGGAAGTAGAACCCATACTGCATATTCTTTCTGAAGAAAAGAACCAGGAGGCATGCCTTACAGCTAGGCTACTGCCATTTTAACTATACCACCCACTGATGGTTAAAATCTGCACTGTTGTCCAGCAACTGAATGATCGGTCCAAAATATGTTTACATTACTCAGTTTAAATCTAATAGGATCAGATCTCCACTGTTGCCCAATACCTGCACAGGGGTCATAGTTTCTACAGTCCTGTTTTTTTATCAAGGCTATACTGATTCTCTGTAGAATAGAAACAAAGCCTAAAGCAGATCTACATTGTATCTGAGCACCGCAAACCAAAAACACTATTTGATCAATTTTTAGTATTCAAAGCTAACTCGCCAACTCCATCCATGTCTCCATGCTTTATTTTGCTGAGAAATCACTTTGAAAAACAATCCCTAGCATTTCTGGCCATGGCCATCTTGAATAAGGGCAGATGGTTCATGTAGCATTTACTTCTTGGAATCCATCTGTCCTTGACTCTGGCACGCAGGCAGAAGGGTAGGCTTAGCTTAGAGAGCCCCTCCTTCCTTCCTGAAGACTCCTGGGATGTTTGGCGTTATTTGCCTAGACATAGAAACCAGGAGGTAACCGAAGAAATGGATAAAATACATTTAAAGCAAGTAAATATATAATACCCTCCTATCTATTCACTAATACAATCAGCATATTAAAAATAGTCAATGTTGATTGAGAGAATGAAGTTTTACTTTAACTAAAACAGGAACAATCCTCCAATATATGACTACATTAAGTACAGTGTGTCAGGGGCAGGACTCTGTGTCTTGTTATTATTACAGGATATGGTTGGTATAGAGGGACATGTTAATACTTAGAGGAGCCTTCCTATTTACAAATGTAAAATTGTGGTTAATGGTTTTACCAACAACCTTGTTATTTCCTGTACATATACTACATTTATCAATGTAAGGTAGTGCTTTAACATTAAAGTTGTATATTTTTAATATAACAAACTAGGAATTGGTAAACACTTAAAAAAAGCTAGTCATCTATGGATCTACACTATAGCGATGCAGTTGGAGATTTCTCTATAGTGCTACAGGACTTGATTCATGAGTCTAAAGCACACAATCAGCTTCCAAATGTCATCCTGCAGCCCAGGTTTGGGAATGAAACAAAGATTTAGCCTGCTTGCTATGGGCAACAGGAAATTTCATACAATATACTTATCACACATTTGCCCTCTTGGTTAGTTTAAGAAGAAACATTCTATAATGATCTGGTGTAATTCTGTAGATGCTCCAGATTGGACATATGGTAATACTAGGACTAGTTCAGGGTTTCTGTCATTTGTCAGCCACCTAATGTTTGCCTGTAATATGGTTTACATTATTTCATATGCCCCTTGCCATGCAGACATTTTCCAAATATTTCTTATAAATACTGTATATGGCTTGAAAATAATCCACTTAAAACAGAAAATTAATACCAGAAAAGAGAAGTACCCTCAGATTTGTCAGAAACATCCCTGGGGCACACAAGCCACGGACTGAAAGCCTTTGGCCTATTTCAACTCATGTTTGCTTTAATTGAGTTCCCTGGAGATACATGAAAGTCTCTATGATTCTCCTCTAAACCATTTTACAGTACAAGGCAATTTAGCTTGCTCAGCTAAATATGTGTTGAAGGAAGTGTGGTAGGGGTGAGGTATGAAAACAGTGCTTTTACACTTAGCATTTTATTTTTTTAATGAAGTTTAAAAATATCCTGTTTTAAAATTACCAAATTACACAGCATTGAACAAAGGGCATGGAGCTTCTACATTGAGAGGCTCTAATATTACAGTACAAAGAGAAACAATGTGCCCATTAGCAGAAAGTCAGATTTCATCCTAACCTAGTGAATAGAAACCAATAACAAAATTGTAAGGTGGCTGCAGATCGGTTGCCATGGTGAACGGCGGTCTTCCTCTTTCAGGTATCATATAAGAGCCTCAAACATTCATGTCAAAAGAAGGTTCTGTGTGCATGAAAAAAAATTACCTTCATTACTTTCAATATCTGCATTGCTTTGCTATTGATTATCACAGTTGCCATGGATATCGCTCACTGCTCCTTTGAATGCACCTTCGGCTGCATTATACGTTGGTTTATCCACTTGAACATATTGGTATTATTCTGAAAAACACATAGTAAAAATATTAATAGGGTAATGGTTACTATATGATCTATGCCATAATAACAGATTCTGATAGTAGGAATTTGTTTGCTATAGATGATTCCAGTATGCGCCGACACCAGATATGATATTCTGACAAGGTTTGGGTGGTTTAGGACAACCTATAAAAACCATAAGAAGCACTTCCAATTATTGGAGGTGGTTGTTACTGCTCAAAAGTGACCTAGCTGATCGTTCCTTTTTCTCAACAAGAAGAGGTAAGAAATCTACCAACTGCCGTGAGCACTTTATGAGAAGCAGCAGCAGCAGCTACCAGTTCTACAGACAATGGGTAAATATCTCCCTCCCATCTATGGCTAGTCTAAATCTGGACACCTATTGACAAATTCAACAGGAGGCCAGAGGGGAGGGGTGTTGTATGGGTTGCTTGTTAAAAGATTATCTGTAAGCAAGAAAACAGTTACTCCTGCCTGTGGCCCATAGACTGCACCCTACTAAACTGTGGGAGTTCTGGATATTAACAACTTTGCTTCATATATATATATATATATATATATATATATATATATATATATATATATATATTTTTTTTTCTGGCTTTAATTTTCAACTAACTTAGGCAGTGTAAAAAAAAAAGGAAACTGAAATAGGGGTATTATTCATGTGTGCTGAATACACAATGAATGGCAAATTCAGCTCTGCTGATGGCTAAAAGTGTTTGCTACTTACAGTGTTGTGCTTAAACAAGAACATAATAAAATGTGTGGGCACTTTCACATGGCCATCATCAGTTCAGTCACGCTTTTGCTTAGAAAAAACAGATTCAGGCTACATCTGTTTATATCAATTTGTACATCTGTCTCCAGTTCAGTTCAGTTTAGTTTACATCAGTTTGCACTTCAGTTCAGTTCAATTTACATCAGTTCTGTTCCATTCAGGTCAATTTACATATTATTTTTTGTCTACTTTTTGTTGTTGTTTCAGAAACCAATCATAGGAGACAAAAGTATAACAAAAAATGTTTCTTACTAAAGAGAAAGCCGCTCCATGTGAGGCACATTAGCCATCCATCCACAACATAGCCAGGGTTTAGGTGAAGGTGTTAGCACAGCTCATCTGAAGTTACACAGTCAAAAGAAATCCAGAATTTGCTGCAACACCTCACCTTTATTGATCCTTCTTGCAAAAGACATCACAGGCAGTGCAGGGTACAGTAAAAATTGGCTGGCTCGTGCTTACTCATAACCTTAAAAAAGAAGCATGGGTTTTTGTTTTTTTTTATTCATACTTGCCTCAGTGGATGGAGCATCAGACCGATCCCCCGCCATCTCTGCACTGAGAATCGAGCAACCGAACACTGTCGATGGTTCGGTTCTCACTCCTCCCCGAGAGGAAAGTTGCTGACTGTCAGTCAGAGTCTCTCCTCTCTGCTCACTGGAGCGCTGAGCTGTGGAGGGGCGGGAAGAGGCTGTCTCAGTCTCTCAGCGGCTTGCTGAGACTGCCATTAATCAAGGCACCTGGTGGATCCAGACTTGGAAGTCAGGATGACACAGTGCCTCAAATGATGGCAGTGACGTCAGCGAAAAGTGAACTTCAGACCGTTCTCCGCTGAAAACGGGTCACAGGAATGTAAAACTACTTGCACTCCTGTGACTTATAGGAGAAGCCCAGCCTAAGAAACTCAGGCTTGACTTCTCCTTTAAGGTGTTGCAGCGATTTCTAAAAATTGTTTCCTGCCTAAAAATAGAGATAAGTAGAACAGATGTAAATGGCATCCATTTACATCTGTTTACATCCTTTCAGATCCATCTGAAAAGAAAAGGAAGCAGCCTTTCACTCGGGCAGTCAGTTTAATTCCGTCTGTCAGTTTTTAAGGCAGATCCAAATTGAACCACAATGTATTTCTAAGGATGGGCAGATGTAAATGGAAGATCATCC
Organism: Lithobates clamitans; assembly: GCA_037952925.1. NCBI lineage: Eukaryota > Metazoa > Chordata > Amphibia > Anura > Ranidae > Lithobates > Lithobates clamitans. Next base: position 2,092,084 of record JBBGZY010000339.1, on the reverse strand, counting down.
GTTTACATTTATGTCTGTTTAGGTCTGTTTCGTTTAACGGAACAAGACTACATCCTTTTCTGTTTAGACAGGTCTGAATGGATGTAAATGGATGTTGTCCATAGGCAAGAAACATTTTTGTTTATACTTTTGTCATCTATGATTGGTTTCTGCAACGACTAAAATGGCAGATGCTAAAACGGGCATTGACTGATGTAAACTGAACTGAACTGAAGACAAATGTACAAACTGATGTAAACTGAATCCGGTTTTACATAGCAAAAACTTGACAGAACAGATGACACCTGTGTGAAAGGACCCCTAAACAGGTACAGATCTAGGTGGATGTAAACGGATGGTCATCCATTTACATCCCCTTGCCCATCGACATACAGTGCCGGAACAAGGTCTTCCAGCACACAGGGCAAAGATGCCAAACTGACATCCATGGTCATGTAGTCAATACCACTACATTGCCAGTAATCAGAAATACTAGTAACATGGTAGACTGAGACCAATAAAACAGTGTTCTAAACGATTAAGAATAAGCCCCATCCTAATATATTTGTGTGGCTTTTATATTACTGTCACTAAGGTTTATGTATAGTCAAAACCTTTTTTTTTTTTTTAGATTTTGGATAGAGTGAAAAAGCATTCAAGTTGGCAAGACAGCATTCCAATTAGACCATTGTTCATAGAGTAGATAAAAATATAAAAACCAATGATTTTTAACAATACAAAATGTGTGTGTGGTAAAAAAAATCTAAAGTTTCTAACTATATTACTTTATAGCACATTTATTTAAATTAATTTCAGTGGTGTGGTAACATTTAATAGAGCTTGGCATTCATTGTCCCTGTACTTCCAGTTATATTTCTTGGTTTTCATATTTCTGTATTTTTTCACTTCATGAATGAGACCTTTTTTTATCATATAAATATTTTTGTTAGGAATGCAACAGACGTGGAACACCACTTCTTGCCAATGTCAAACCATGTGCTTCCATCACATTTGGCTGTTGTTGCTTTTTACCATAGTATTTTCTTTATACATACAGTATATTAACACATATTACATACTTACAGTAAATTTATATACAGTATCTCACAAAAGTGAGTACACTCTTCACATTTTTGTAAATATTTTATTATACCTTTTCATGTGACAACACTGAAGAAATGACACTTTGCTACAGTGTAAAGTAGTGAGTGTACAGCTTGTATAACCGTGTAAATTTGCTGTCCCCTCAAAATAACTCAACACACAGCCATTATTGTCTAAACCGCTGGCAACAAAAGTGAGTACACCACTAAGTGAAAATGTCCAAATTGGGCCCAATTAGCCATTTTCCCTCCCCAGTGTCATGTGACTCATTAGTGTTACAAGGTCTCAGGTGTGAATGAGGTGTGTTAAATTTGGTGTTATCGCTCTCACTCTCTCATACTGGTCATTGAAATTTCATCATGGCACCTCATGGCAAAGAACTCTCTGAGGATCTGAAAAAAAGAATTGTTGCTCTACATGAAGATGGCCTAGGCTATAAGAAGATTGCCAAGACCCTGAAACTGAGCTGCAGCATGGTGGCCAAGACCATACAGCGGTTTATCAGGACAGGTTCCACTCAGAACAGACCTCATCATGGTCAACCAATACAGTTGAGTGCACGTGCTCAGCGTCATATCCAGAGGTTGTCTTTGGGAAATAGGCATATGAGTGCTGCGAGCATTGCTGCAGAGGTTGAAGGGATGGTGGGTCAGCCTGTCAGTGCTCAGACCATACTCCGCACACTGCATCAAATTGGTCTGCAAGGCTGTAATCCCAGAAGGAAGCCTCCTCTAAAGATGATGCACAAGAAAGCCCGCAAACAGTTTGCTGAAGACAAGCAGACTAAGGCCATGGATTACTGGAATCATGTCCTGTGGTCTGATTAGACCAAGAAAAACTTATTTGGCTCAGATGGTGTCAAACGTGTGTGGTATCAACCAGGTGAGGAGTACAAAGACAAGTGTGTTTTGCCTACAGTCAAGTATGGTGGTGGGAGTTTCATGGGAGGGGCTGCATGAGTGCTGCAAGCACTGGGGAGCTACAGTTCATTGAGGGAACCATGAATGCCAGCATGTACTGTGACATACTGAAGCAGAGAATGATTTCCTCCCTTTGGAGACTGAGCCGCAGGGCAGTATTTCAACATGAAAATTACCCCAAACACACCTCCGAGACGACCACTGCCTTGCTAAAGAAGCTGAGGGTAAAGGTGATGGAGTGGCCAAGCATGTCTCCTATTGAGCTTCTGTGGGGCATCCTCAAACGGAAGGTGGAGGAGCGCAAGGTCTCTAACATCCACCAGCTCCGTGATGTCATCATGGAGGAGTGGAAGAGGACTCCAGTGGCAACCTGTGAAGCTCTGGTGAACTCCATGCCGAAGAGGGTTCAGGCAGTGCTGGAAAATAATGCTGGCCACACAAAATATTGACACTTTGGGCCCAATATGGACATTTTCACTTAGGGGTGTGCTCACTTTTGTTGCCAGCGGTTTAGACAGTAATGGCTGTGTGTTGAGTTATTTTGAGGGGACAGCAAATTCACACTGTTATACAAACTGTACACTCACTACTTTACATTGTAGCAAAGTATCATTTCTTCAGTGATGTCACATGAAAAGATGTAATAAAATATTTACAAAAATGTGAGGGGTGTACCCCCTTTGTGATATACTGTATATACAGTGTGATGCTTTTAGAACCTCACTGTGTAATTGTTTTGCATCAGCAGTGTATTACATGGTGATTAGGTGTTGGATAAGCATTAGTCTGAATAATCAAGTGACAATTGTTGCTATGGTGTTTATATACATTAACACTGCTTTCTGTTTGTTTGTTTTTTGTATATTGGATGTTGCTAAATTGTAATTCTACGCTACAGATCCCTAACATGAGAGGATGGTTCTCTGAAACTAAAAATCTGTCACAAAGTAAAACTGTACTTTGAACTAGTTAATCGTTTTTCCAATGAAGAAGCTACACTGTCTCGAAACACGTTGAATTCATATTATTAAAATTTAGAGTCCTTTTATTTCAAACACTTTCACTTACTAACTCTTCTTCTGCCAGAATAGAAGAACGGCTCGAGGTCTCATTGTATTGTTCTGTAATATCTGACATAAGCCGGTTCCAATCTTATCCAGTTCAGCAAGGACCGGCTGAGATTCGACCGTGTATGGGCAGCCAGAATCTACCCAAGTTGATCAATCAATCAACTTGGGTACAACCAACCTTTTGGATTTTACATGTGATTATTGCTAACAGCTACTATTGCCACTAGCAGTAATCACTGTGTTCTCCCGGAGGGGATGGCTCCCTCCTCCCCTAACACCCTCCCAACCCCCCTGCCTGAGAATACAATGGTTCTGTGGGAGGGATTCCCCCATCAACACTGTCTGTGTTGACAGGGGAATCAAGTGATTTTCTGTCCTGCAAAAATATAACAGTTTTTAGTGGTAGTGAAGTAACATTGGTGATTCTCCTTCAGAGTCAATATTCCTATCTTTTTTGGAAGAAGTGGTTTCTCTGCTGAGGTCTGAACTTCCTCTTCCTGAGTCAGAGCTAGAGCTCTCTGATTAGCAGAGGATGTAATTTTTACTGATTGCAGAGTGGCAGTGGTAGTGAAATAATATTCATGATTGCCTTCAATATTCCTTTAATTACACGCATAAGCTTTTTTGGAAGCAGTGGTGTTTCTATAGAGGTCTGAAATTTCCAACCTGAGTCAGAGCTAGAGCTCTCCAATTAGCCGGGGACCTGACCTTTACTGACTGCAGAGCTCTAGCTGTGTCTCCATAGGGGGGTGTCTAGGATCTCTGCAGAGAGACTATTGTTTCCATGGAGAAAGCAAGGGTCTGTCTCTACTGTAAGCTGACAGGGGACAGACTTCACTATACAGACGGTGACTGCTTTCTAAAGAAATCAAACTGTTATGCCCCGTACACACGATCAAATTTTCCGACAACAAATGTTGGATGTGAGCTTGTTGGCTGAAAGTCCGACCGTGTGTATGCTCCATCGAACATTTGTTGTCGGATTTTCCGCCAACAAATGTTGGCTAGCAGGTTCTCAAATTTTATGCCAACAAAACTTTATTGTTAGAATTCCCGATCGTGTGTACACAAGTCCGGTGCACAAAAGTTCACGCATGCTTGGAATGAAGCAGAAGGAGCTGCACTGGCGATTGAACTTCCTTTTCCTCGGCTCGTCTTACGTATTGTACGTCACCACGTTCCCACGTTCGTAATTGTTGGCCAACATTTTTGTGACCATGTGTATGCAAAACAAGTTGGAGCCAACAACCTTCGAACAAAATTCCACGGTTTTGTTGTCGAAAAGTCCGATCGTGTGTACGGGACATAAAACATTGAATGCATTTTGTTTTATGCTCCTAAAATGCATTTAGCTAATTTAAACTGAAACTACAGTTGAGCTTTAAAATAGTGATGGAGTTGTTTTCGAGACAGCAGTGAAAGAAATCCTTTCCAATGGAGTCATAGATGGCAATACAATCTTGATAGAAGTTTTCATCTGTCTTCACTCTATCCAAAAAATAATAATTTTTAGCTAGAGTTCTACTGTTAGCAAGACTAGAGATTGTAAAGCAGAGTAACGAGACCGTGGTCTGGTGTTGCTATACTGTGACATAGGTATTGCTGTAGTATGGCACAAAGATATCTGACTATATACAGAGAAGGAGAGGTAGCACCATCTGTCTGTGTCAGTCTGCAGATGAAGTGTTGGACAATATACCCATGTCACCCTGTGTTAATGAAACAATTGCTGGTATCACATTGGGTGCTTTCTGTGTGAAACTGTGGCATTAGTCCAAGAAAATCCACCACTGCCAAATTTCTTTAGAGGATGGAAGTAACAACTGCTTTACGTGGCACATGGCATTCCCTCTGCAAATTAGGTGACACAGAAAACAATTTGGGCTTTATGTGTACAGAGGAACGGAATGTAACTGTTGCGCATAGTAGAAACCTTCCATTATATTTCAGTGCAGGTGAGCAAATTGATATTTTGGGTTGCTATTGCTGCATCCTCCAGGTTTTACAGGATATCTGTTTGAGTTGCAGAAGGATAATGATGGAAGGATATCTGTTAGAGTTGCAGCAGCAAACTGTCATTGAACTTCACATGTAAACCTGATTTTATTGCTAGTTACAAGTAGAGCTCATGCTTCCACTCCACACGTCAGGGTCAACAAGGGTGAATCACGGGGCAAATCACCAGGGACCATTTAACAATTCATCCTCCTACAAGACCCTCAAATACATGGTTATTTTATTAAACCTTGTGAAATACTGCTTACTCTCCATCAAGCCGTTGGTATTTCTTGGCAAATATATTAGATTCATTGATAAAAATCTGAGACCTAAAGTCTTTTGTGTGTGTTTATTTTTTATAGCCAAGCCTCAAATTACCGACTGAAATGCTTTTTAGGTTAGCTTAGTCTTTTGAATGTGATCATGTGCTAAGTGGCAAGAAGGTCTTTCAGTGGCTATACTGTAACTGAACATCCAATGATCATCTTATGCATGTGATGAGTTCAAGCCTAACATTTCTGCTGAAATGTTCACCTAGAAAACATGTCTTCACCCACCACTTCTAGTCATTACAATGCAGCAACACAAAAAGTGCTATTGAAATAAAATTTGATAATCATGTTACTATGGCAACTGCAGTCAGTAAGCTCTAAATACAAATGTCAGGAACTCACAAGGGAAAGAATCAGCATGGAATCTTTTGAATATAGTCTGTATACCTAACACAAAAACATGTCTTTAAAGGGAAATGCCAGGGAGGCAAAACACCCAATATTTTTAGCAGTACAGTAAGAGAAAACATTTCCTTGCAGATAATGTTCTCTGATACAGATGGCTCAGAACTGCCAGCGGATGACATCAAAAACCAATGCCTTCATATCCTGGAATGTGTAATGTCTCTAGCCAGCCATTAGAGATTATGGTTCTGATACTTGGAGGGTTGACCAATGAAGGACCTCTCTAAACTCCCAGAACCCCACTCAGGCTTCACTGACTAATGCACTCACATTTGGACCGGTTAAACTGAGCCATATCTGAGATCTGAGTTTGATTGCCAACCCCGCTGGACACAGGACTATAGGGAAGTGTTTGCAGGCATACTTACAAGTACATATTTACATCATCATCTCTGCTAACCAGCCCATAGTGATTCCTGCTTCTGTGCACAGTCATCTATGGAGTGTTATGTGCTCTGGCATGGTTTGCACTCACACTGAAACAAACCATTCTAGACCAACCAAGTGAACCATGCCCACAACCACCTTACAAGTGGTCCTTGGCATGGTATGCCTAACCAATCCTGGGCACAGTTCAGAGCAATCACACTACACAAGTGAACTGGACAAAGAGGGTATTCATGCGGAAAAGATCTGGACAGCCGCACACTGAGATAGGCAAATAAAATCTTCTTTATTCAAAAAACGGAGTAGTACAGTACATGACACCGCTGGAGCAACACAGCTTAGCCACTGACGCGTTTCACGCTCTGGCAGAGCGCTTACTCATAGCTTTGGACCAAGAGGGTAAACTGGGCCCAAACTCAGTTAAAACTGCCAGTGTGCGTGCACCCTAAATGGGTGTTCCAACATTTATTTTCCTGGTGCCAGATTATTAGCCTTTATAATATATTTTATTAAGCAAATCAGAGAACACAGGTACATGTTTTTAGGCTAGTCCTATATCTAAGGTAATGCACAACACTCAGTGGGGTCATCATCCTAATTAGTCCTATCTGAAAGAAGGACAGCAAGAAACCCAACCACCACAGGATGAGATAATTTAATTATAATCTTTAATGTATGTTTATTTTCAGGAGGTCAGATTCCCACTTTAATTATTACAAACAAAACCTGCTCCTCATAAGTTGCATTAAAATATACCTCTGGTATGAAAAAAAACTGTGAGGATCATTTATTAAAGTATTAATGCTCCTTCGGAACAAATTAGAATATTATTATTATAACCTCTTATCACTTCTTATATACAGGATGAGGGTCATCTTCCACTCTTGATCACTAAATAAAGATGGTCTAACTCCATTCTGCTTCTAAAAGGGTCTCTAAGAGGTCCTTGGCATGCAATTTTACATAACACAGCCACAAAGGATTAAGCCCATCCTTTGATGCTGTATTAGCATTGTGGGAGCTCTACTGTATAAAAATGGACTTTGTTTGCTAGATTTGTACCCTGAAAAGCACATTTGTATGGCCTTACACTATTTTAGTTCCCTCCTGCAGTTCTTCACTAAAAGGCGAACCTAGAAGGTCATGTGACTATGTATGCAGAAAGCTCAGTGCTTCAGTTTCCTTCTTAAACAACTCAATGAGAGCATTATAATATAATGTATAGATATTGGTTATATTGGATATTTTCATGGGAACATTTCAATACACAAACCGATATGGAAAAAAAGTTCTAGATTTAAAAATAATGTATATGGTTTTTAGTGTAGCTTTCCTAAAAATTCTGTTTTCTTGTAAAGTTATTATGTGATAAAATTGTAACAAAATTACGTTAACAATTCAGTCATATTCAATTATGATTTTCTACAGCTGGCCAAAAGCAATATAGTGTACTGATTCTCACTGTATTTCCCATTAATTTGCACAGAACTTGAGATAAAATAACAGACATCCCTTGCCATAGGATTTCCATCTCTTGTGAGATGCATTTAGTCTGTGGCCACAAAAAAGAATGCTAAGGCTGCAGCTTTTTCCAATCCTGTTTATGTAATTACCATAAAAGCATACCCTCCTACATAGCAGCCATATTAAGAAATGGCCTGTATTAATTGTACTTGGGGTTTATGTACTAAAGGCAAATTCTTTGCAAGGGAACATTCAGGTTGCAAGGTAATTTTCCCTCAGCTTAGCGATTGTTGTGAATAAATAGAAAACCCAATCATGTGCAAGGAAAATTTAAAAACAGGATTTTTGTTTGCACATGATTGGATGATAGAAATCATCTCATTTCTCTAAGCAAAAGGAAATTTGCCCTGCAAAGTGAAAAGTCCTTTGTAGAGTATTTGCCTTTAGTATATCAACCAAGTACAAAACAAAACCAAGGATTTTCAATACAGTTTTCCAACATCCTTGCAATATTGACAGTTGGAATTTCACATGGAATTTGAGGCATGGGGTTACATGCTGATTGTGATTTATTGGGGGACTAACTGAACCCCTATTTCTTCACCTACGTTCTTGTGTATCGCTGCTCATCTTCCATGCGAACTGACATCTTTAGAGCATTTTTTTGCACCAAATGGCCTTAAACGACATTCCTGGTCTTCTGTTTACCCCCCCAAACCCCAGAATTCTATAGGAGACTAGATAAACACGGAGTTTAAAGATAAAGTAATTGTAACACACCCATTCAAATATGATTTACAGAAAACAAACTGTATACTTGGATAAGACCAGGGCAGATGTGTAGCTATAGCAATTGAATGAGCTGTACTCTTATTAAGGAGGTTTCTTGCCAGTAAAGTCAAGCAAGCAGGTCTGGATAGTTTGTGACTTGACAAGGAATGCACCAGTTTGTTCAAGTTATGAACTGTGATGCAAACAGAGTCTCCAATTTACTGATTTCAACTCATACACTAAATTATGATGGTGATTGACTGAACCATGATGAATCAGAATTTTTCCCACGCTGTTGAGCTTTTCCCTTTGAAAACTTTGTGTGGAATGAATTTTATAAAAGATTACTTGTACCTACTTGAAAGTCCAACTATTTTGCCTTGCCTTAGACCCTATTAACTGATTGTATAATTATTTTTAAAGAAAAACTCTGTAGAGGAATTGCTGTTTTACCTGACAAAGAATTAGTACAGTAAATTCATGTGAAGCCTGTTTTCTGATACCAACACCCATCCTTGGCCTCTAGTCAGCGAAAACAAAGCTTGGTCAGGAACAGACCCTCAACTGATTTGACAATAAAGGAGCAGCAGCATACTGACAAGGTCCTCACTCTGCTCTGTCATCCTGCATACACATATGTAATGCAGCAAAGGTTAATCGGCTCCTAGTGAATTTCAATCAGTATCATTAAAGGGAACCTTGTGTACTGGAAATATCATTTAAAGTGATTGTAAAGGCTTGTTAAAAAAATAAAAATAAATAACAAAAACACGTTATACTTACCTCCTCTGTGCAGTTGGTTTTGCACAGAGCAGTCTGGATCCTCCTCTTCTTGAGTCCCTCTTTGCTGCTCCTAGCCCCTCCCTCCTTTGAGAGCCCCTCAGCCAGTAGCTTGGTACAGGGGGCACCTAAGCCGAGTCACTGAGCCCCGACCTGGCCCCGTCCTCTCTCTCGCCTGGTCGCCTGACTGGCTTTGATCCAATGGCGCTGCTCTGTCTTGGGAGGAGTGTCTTGAATGGCTGAGGGGATCGTGGACATCGCTGGAGAGAGAATGGGCTCAGGTAGGTAATTAGGGGGGTGCTGGGGGGGGGGCTGCTACACACATACACACAGAAGGCTTATTTTTTTTTATCTTAATGCATAGAATGCATTAGGATAAAAAACCTTCTGCCTTTACTACTCTTTTAAATGTTCTTATACAAATATATGATGTCAAAGATGATTGTGTCTATGCATGATTAGTATTGCAAATATCTTTTGAAGAAAATATTTATGTGTGTGTCGGGGGGGGGGGGCTCTGGAAGCATGGAGTTTTTCGTATTTTTAAGGTAATGAAATAACTAAGAGAAAATATAATTTGTAAAGCCAGTTTTAGCATACGTTTCTAGGCACTTCCCCTACAGATGGAGTACTATGCTGAAAATTGCCAGTACCTTGTTTGCTGTGAGTGGAGTATGTGAAGTGCCTCTACTTGTTGATGGCAGGTGCAAGCTGAGTATGCTGTGACCTCCTGCTCATTGGCCGTGGGAGTCTCTAAAGAGCGCTCCCCCCTCTGAGCTGAGGGCTCTGTAAGCTGCAGACGCTCTTATCCAGCAGATCGACTGAGCAACGATGAAAGAAAACAATCAGTGTTAATGCAGAACAGGCAGATGTTTGTGCTATTACATAAGAACTGGGCAGATGTGTGTCACTGTCGGAATATTGTAACCCCTTCATGGTGTTGTCCAAAAAGTTACACAATTGCTGTTTTTGTCAGCTGAATTTATAAAAGAAAAAAGAAAATAAAAAATGTAATGGCTCATTTAACTAAACAGCCAAGGTGGATTTGATAAATACTATATAAATTACCTCTAAATACCACTTTTACTACCTGTCTCTATTTGTCCCTTTCATGGCCAATCAACCCTAGGATAAAATTCACTAAAAAAAGCCTTCAAGGACAACTCATCTTCAGCCTATATTTCTGACTTTGCACACAAATGCTCTTCAAACTGGCCTCCTTGCTCCTATACTGACCTTCTAATGTCTTCTCCAATAATTCCCATAAGTAAATGCAATGCTTCTTTAGAGTAGTCCCTATTGTCTGAAATTCTCTATTTCATCTTCTTAGACTATCCTCCATATCTAAAAAAATCTTTAAAGTAACCCATCACAGGGTTAGTCGTATATTAATCATAGCCTGTAAAAGAAGAAAATCTATACTTGCTTTCCTGATGGCCTATTTCTTCAAACACCAACTCTTTGCAAAGGTAAGTATAGATGTTCTTACTTTACAGGCTGTACTTAATGTGGTGTCACTTTATTCTACCTCTTCAAAAATGCCTACCCATCTTTCTCTATTCTCCTAATAATCATTGCCATGTCCTCTACTACAGTACCTGTAGTCTATGCCACCCTCTTACCTTTTGTGTCTTTTGTTTCCTCTAAGATTGTAAACTCATATATGTAAGAGCCTCTTTTCCTCTTGGGGTGTGTCTTTGTGTATTCATTTGGAGTGTGTATTGCATTCCATTTTCCTTTTGTACATGACAAATAGGGGAGCTCAAGTTTAATCAAGGGACTTTCTTGGCTTAATAATAACATTAGCTACATACGGAATACAACATTCCTGCATGTGTATACAATAAGTAGAAGCTTTTAGGACCATAAAAACACATTTGAAAAGTAATAACTTTATTTTTTATTGTAATTTTAAATAGAGCTAATGTTTAATCGGGATGTTATTTAATGAAACATCCATCAATTTTATTTATTTTTTACTTTTTGACAGGTTGGGAAAGGATTAGAACCTCTGTTGGGTTTTTATTGCTGTCCATGTTCACATTGAACACCATGACAGGACAGGAGAGGAAATCACACAACTCTGATGCATAAAACCTTCCCCACTACACCAAAAAAACTACAAAAAAAAATGTGTTTTTCCAGGAGTTTTACTTTCAATAAAACCTATAGTATGTATATAGTACATCACACTGGGGTATAGGAAAAGACAAGCATCCTTTGCCTCTGTCAGCAATGTACAACCAGTAGAATTTTACTGCTGAGGAAGTACAGATGTACAGCAGTCCGTGGAAACCCTGTGAGTCAAGGCTAGGTGGTCTAATGCCCAGTTATACAACACTGCATGGTCAGACACACCCAGATCAAACATAACAGAGACGCACATTTCTCCATATGCCAAATCCACCGCCTAACGTCATAATGAATTATACAGGCATGCATGTGAATATATGAGGGCATGAACAATTACAAACAGGCCTAGGTACCGTATCCATGCTGTGTAAACTCATGATCACATCCTTCTGGCTGGTTTGCTCTCTTACAATTCAAGCAGGGAGTGTCTTGAGTTCTGTTTCATGAGTGTTAGCAAAGCCTTTTCTGCTTTACTTGGCTTTGACTACGCTGTTTTCCAGGCCTCTTTCCCTGATCCGACCTCCTCTACTCACAAAGGCCAAAAGCAGAGTCTTTGACCCCTTCGTATTATTCCTTCTCATCTGGACTCCCATTTCCTTTCACTCTTTCACTTTCTTTCTCTGTCACTTTATCTTTTGTCTTGGGTTCCTTTGTCCGCTTCCTTTCACTATTTATTGCTTTTTGTTTTCATTTAGTCTGTATCCCTCATTAACATCACCATGGCTGCACTGAATGAATTTCCTTGCTGTGCATTCCATCCCGGGCTCTGAAAATATCCTGCTTATTCCTGCGTTTGAGTATTAGTTTACCTCCGTATTGTATCTATTCTTAGAACTGTGCCTGAAAACATGATTTCAGGGATCAAGAGATGGTAAAATATTCCAACAGGGGTCACATAAGGCTATTGTGGGGAAGAAAGAGGGATGACTTGGGAACAACTGTATGCTTGCTTCTGACGATGTGTCAGGTAGGTAGGTTTTCACTTCTGAAGCCTGCTTGGAAACCTGATGAAACATAGGCCGTGGTGGGACTAGACTTGTGGAGGAAAGTGAGAAGTAGCTGAGATAGAGGTACAAATGTAGAGGTCATTGTGATCTGAGAAACTTCTTCAAGTGAACAGCTAATGCTTCACATTCAGTTCAATTCAGAAGTAGCATCAAGCCAAAGTCGGACTTTCTGTACAAAGTATGTCACAGAACTCTTCCAGTTCACATCAAAAATAACGGGTTTCCTTAGGGCTCGTTTATACTTGGGGCCATAAAAATGGGCAGCTGAGGTATGATTTTACTGCCCCCTGACCATCTCCCTTGAGCTGCAAAGGCAGCCGGATAGGGTTTATCATGTACATTAAATGGTCCCCCACTGCAACCATTATTATTATTATACAGGATTTATATAGCGCCAACAGTTTGCACATTGATTAACAAAATGACTGCGGACATTACAGTTACATTACAATTTGGTACAAGAGGAATCAGAGCCAAACGCTAGGCTCACACTTTGCGGACTGGTATTCTCATTAAAAAACCCTTTTAGGCTGTCAAAAATAAAGCAGGCATTCAGGAATTGGCAGTGTTAACCTCCTGCATGCCTGTGCAAATGTACTGCTCTCTGAAAGGCAGGTGTAAACTAAACCCTAAAGAGGACCTGTTACACTCAAGAGTTGCACACTTTCCTGTCCCCCAAACAGAAGGAGCATTAAGGCAGAGTTCACACTTATGCAATGCCAGACATTGTATGCGATTTGCACCACATTGCTGTAATGCAATGTCTGTACGATGCAAATTCAGCCAAACAGTTTGTATGGCTGAAATCGCATCACGTTCACACCAAAATGGTGGTCCCTTTTCTTTGTCTGCAATGGAATCAGATTGCATGAGTGTTCAGACCCATCCGATCCGATTCCATCCGATTTACAGTTGCAAACTGATTTGGGGTTATCATTAACTTTTTATTGACACCCGCAGAGGTTCGCAGAGAGCAGTTTGAACTGCCTGTGAGTCAGATGCGATGTGGGAACCCGCACAGAAATCACTGTGGTTCCCGCATCGCACTAGTGTGAACCCAGCCTTGCATTAATACTTTCCTGCAAGAAACAGATGTTTGTCATTGATGATCCCAAATGCTAGGTGCCTGGATATTATGTTTTACTTATTTGTTCTGAGCCGGCAGCTCCTGCAACAAGAAAGCAAGTATTGCAACAAGAACGTCAGCATGACATACAACAACTGGATAATGGAAGGTCATTTCAGCTGTTTCCATGTCTCTATCAGTAAAGGTCTCAAAGTATTTTTCTAAAAGAAAATGTGCTCTAGCCAGAGTAAGCAGCACACTAAGCAATGTGGATAATTTACTTAGACCCCTTTCACACTGGGGCGGGTGGGCGTTAGCAGCAAATCGCCGCTAGTTTTAGTGCCGCTTTACCACTCTTATAGCGGCGCTATCTGGCCGCTAACGGGGGTCAAAAGCACCCTGATAGCGGCCAAATAGTGCTGCTATAACAGCGGTAAAGTGGTGCTATTTGGGCGCTAGCAGGGTGCTTTTAACCCTCACTAGCAGATGATGAAAGGCTTAAAAGTGCCGAAATGTTCCGATGCCGTATCGCTTTTCAGGCGCTTCAGCAATGGTGCCCATTCATTTCAATGGGCAGGGAGGGGTGAAGGAGCGGTGTATACAACGCTCCCGCACCGCCCCAAAGATGCTGCTTGCAGGACTTTTTTTTCCCGTCCCACAAGCACACCGCTCCAGTGTGAAAGAACCTGGGCTTTCACACTGGGGCTGCAGAAGAAACAGTTTACAGGCGCTTTTCAGGTGCTATTTTTAGCGCAAAAACGCCTGTAAAACGCCTCCGTGTGAAAGGGGTCTAAATGAATAGAGGCTGTTAATATAAAAGAGTGAATGTTAATGATTAATGCCCCACTCCAGGGAATAAAAAAAAAATACCCTTGCAGTGGTTGCAGTGGTGGCTCCAAGTGGTGGAAAAAAAAGAAATCCTCTATGAGCTGCACCCTGGGCCAGCAGTCCCATCAAATACAATGCAGGACCAATAGTTCTGCACTGTACATGAGAATGATAAGAGCCCACCCAGAGCGGAAGAGTAAAGAAATGTCAGCAGCCAGGGGGAACGAGGGGTAAGTTAAAGCGGAGTTCCACCTTGGGGAAAAAAAAAAATAAAAGTCAGCAGCTACAAATACTGTTGCTACTGACTTTTAATATAAGGACACTTACCTGTTCAGGGAGCCCACGATGTTGGCACCACAAGCTGATCCATCCATCGGCTTCAGGTGCAGGCGCTGGCATTGCTAGTAAGGGAAACTAGCAGTGAAGCCTTCGGGCTTCACAGCCAGTTTCCTACTGTCCATGCGCGAGTCGCGCAGCGCTTTCTGAATGGTCCAATCGTCTTCTGGAACACACACAGGTCCCAGAAGGCCGCGGGGGAAGAGGAGGGCACGATCTGATCGTGTAAATGACGTACCTTGTCGCAGCGGTGCTAAACGGGAAGAAAACAGATCACCCCATGGAAACAAGGTAAATCAAGCCAAAAAAAGAAAAAATGTCCAATGTGGTTTTAACTTGCTGCTATGAAGCGGATGGTGCAACCATGGAAATGTGGGTGGAACTCAGCTTTAAGCAAAACAACCTTTTATTCCATACCCTAAACTTAACAAACATTTAATCTTTACAGTATGGAAAGACCCGCTGCAAGAGTATTTTTCTTATGCTTTATGGTAAAGCTGGGTTCAGTTTGAATATCTAATCATATGCTGCAAAAAAATCTTTTTTTTTTTTTTTAATTTAAATTGAACACAGATTTGCCTTAATTACACATTGCACAATTACACTTGCAAAGTGTAGCAAACTAACCCTGTTGTGCAATAATCACAAATAAGAAAGTTAACAAACATTAACTCCTTCCTTTGCTTTATAGCACATTATGGCAAAGAAAAAGTTAAGGGTGGGTATAAGTTTTATACCTCTGGAGTATATTATCTTGGCCTTAACTCATCCAAATGTCTGGCTAAACTTCCTGCTTTTTTTCTACGTCCTCCTCCTTATCTGTGTCAGAGCTCTATGTCCAATACCCAGCATCCTCTATTCTCTTAGGTTCACAGTTCTGACATCATGCTGAAAATATGTCCAAGAAAACAGAAAAACATCCTAATAGCGTAGAACGCCCATTTGCAGTCAGCAATAATAAGGGAACAGCTAAAAGCAAAGCTAGCTTAAAGTGAACCTGTCTCCCACACACCACTTTACACGAAGTATATGTATCTGAATATGCGGCCATAAGATTAACACATGATTGGTTAGGTATTTGCTGCAGGTCCATCTATGTTTTTCTTTGAACAGAAATATGAAGCTGCCATAATCTTGCAAATAATAAAATTAAAAATTCAGACCATTCAGAACTGATATTAAACTAATATACCGTAATGTCAATAATTAGTGTCTTTTTACTTTGTAGTAGAAATGTTAAAGCTGAACTCTAGGCGGATGAAAAACGGTTATTCCCACGGTTATATATCCATAAATAAATCATGAAATACAGGGGGTCCCCGGGTTACACACAAGTTAGGGACTGTAGGTTTGTTCTTAAGTTGAAACTGTTTGTAAGTTGGAACAGGTACATTTTTTAAGTATAGCTCCAGCCAAAAAAACTATTTTTAAGCTTTTTGGATAGCATAGGGAAGGGTTAACACCCCTTTAACATTTGTTTTGCTGTGTGTGCCCCTATTCAGAAGATTTCACCTCACTTTCTGTCCCAATGGCAGTTGGATTTTGAAAATTTTGGGCTGTTGTGGAAACAAGCCTTAGTGATAAAACATCAGTGGAGGTACCTTTTCCCCATACTAGCTCTTACAGGAGTGATTTTCCCTTCCTAGGGGTAGATTTCCTCTCACTTCCTGTTGTCTCTCTCTGTTTGTAAATAGGAGTCGTTTGTAAGTCGGATGTTTGTAACTAGGGGACCCCCTGTATATTGTTGCATCCAGCTAATGCCAGCAACTGAATATGGCTTCATCTGACAAAGCAAGTCAAAAGACAGCACTAGGATGCTGCATGCACAAATGCTGGCTGGTGGAAGTGAGTAGAGTGGTGAACTACTGCTGCTTTGCTTTCTATCCAATCACAGGCTGGGGACAGGGACCTGTGTTGTTTGGCTAATTGCAGCAGAGAAAAGTCAGGTCACCAGCCTGACTGTACAGTATAGCAGAGGTGTGTTCATCCCAGCACTGGATGGACAGAAATGTTAAATTCTTTTCAGGCAAAGCAGCTCCCATACTACAAGACATAGGAGCCAGAGTTAGGGCCCACAGCACATGGCCGGTGAGTATTTGATGCACCCAGAAGTGTCTGATATCTGCAGCAGCTAAAGAACAGACATGCCTTGTAATGCACGGGCTGCCAGAAAGGTAAGTGTACATGTTCTTCTTTTCAGGCTGCACTATCTTTCTCTTTGACCTTGTAGTGACAGGGTCACTATGAATCTAAAATGAATATAATGAGGGACAGGACTTCATCATCAATATTATAAAGACCAGTCATCAAATAATGGTTTTTAATTTTATGGTAGAGTGCTCTTGGATGTGTACTGAGGTTTTGCCTAGTGGAAAAGTTTATCTCATTTAAAGATCCTTTTGAAAAGTTTATTAAGTGATAAATTTAACTTGGCTTGTAAAGTTTCACAGGTGGCACGTCCTGTCAAACTCGCCCATTGGGGTTAATGGGACTGTGTCGCAAGCACAAGTCAAATGCAGCACTGTATTTATTTCAATACAAAATCCCCCTATGGATTAACCCCCCCACCCCCAAAAAAAAACACATTCAGGGTTCATACAAACTGGGCTTAAAAAAACGTCAGTTCCCTTGGAAGAAAAAGTGCTCAAAAAGAGCTTTTTGTACAGGAGTTTAGGAGCATTTAACGTTTTCTGCAAGAAAACTCTTCTCAAAAACGCAAATCGGAAGGGTTTTTTTTCCTGCCTCTAAACGCTGAGCTTAAAATATTGCCTCTAATTGCCCTAATGTGTATGGACACATAGGATAACATTGAGCTGCTTCTACAGGCAAAACACAAAACTCCTGTAGAAGCAACATTTTTTTTTTTAGCCATTTTGCATAGACCCTCAGGAGGGGGCATAATCACCTCCTGAATGCCCAGCAGCCGCAGCTCTACCGCCATCTGAAAAGTGATCCACTGCGGATTACTTTTCAGAGAGTACCGCTCATGAAAACGAGCCCTTGAAAAGCATAAGTGGGACTCCAAAGCGGGGAAACAGAACCAGGAACTAGCTAAGAAGTCTTGCTGAGTCTACAAGAGATATAAGAAGCCAACTGGTGATACAGGCTGCTGAACTAAATTTGTAATCGATAGGTGAACCAACCCTTTAAACATCAGTCACATTTTTATTAACCTCTCTTTAGCTGGACACATGATATAGCACTAGTATTAAATTAAAAAAAAAAAAAAAAAAAAAAAAAACAGTACCATTTTGGAAAGTTTGCAAAGGGCAATTTCAACAAAATGTCTTACTAAAATTGTATTGTATTGTACATGGAAACTTTACCTGCACCTGCTGTGAGCTGACTGTAAGATGAGAAATGACAAATGTAAGAGTGCAGGCTAAACAATTACAGAAGATGAATGTGTAGTATGATCAGTGATATTACAAGTAGGTGCTAAAAAACCCCCCCAAAAAATCTGACACAGACGTACTGCAGCTCTTATGTCAAAATCTTTTATTATGAGCCTTGTATTTCATTTTACACGTAATAAGGTAAACACTTCATTCACATATTTATCTTAAAATTTCAAATGTAAATATTTCCTTCAACTTAAAGTGAGATTGAGGCCTCATGCACACAGACGAATGAAAAAATTTTCCCAAATATGCTGCCAGAAGTTGGCAGAACAAATGCCTCTAATGCCGTGGTTTTATGCGTGTACAGTACATTAGCCACTAGAATAAAATGATGTGCATAAGCACGTTTAGATGCATCTATGCACGTTTAGACATGCTTGCTCATGTACAGGCGTGAATAACTCTGGAAAACTCCTCTCTAAATGCATTTTTTAGGAATTTTTTATGCCCCTGATTGTTGCTCTTAAATATACCTATAAAAGACACAATGTGCATATGCACATTAGATAACCAAGAGATGCTTTCAGAGGCATTACAAAAAAAATCCAGATGCCCTTAGCAGCATTTTTTCTTCCTGTGTGCAAGGGGCCTGACTTTGTGAGTAGGCCACATGATCCTGAACATACTGGCATGGCATGAATCTGGTACTTATCGAGATGCCTATAAATCTGGTTTCTATGCTTGGTAAGCAGCAGTACAGATCTGTCACCATGATGCTGCAAGAGGTCGAAGGAATCTCTAAGGCCTAGTGGCAGTAGTAGTTGAACATGCACTAGCCGTCCATTGTCCCGACACCTAGTATGTCTTAAAAAAAAGAGTCCATAAAAATGTATATACAGACTCCATATTGTGGACCCACTCCACAAAAGTTTACGAGACTCCTATCTTTTCATACTTAACAAACTTGTGCCTAATTGCTTAGATATGCAAAAGGAAAATGTTTTTTTTTGCAGTCAAGTCAAATCACTTTCAATAAATCTCTTAGGGCTTGTTCACACCAGTTTTGGGCTCTGAAGAGTGAGCTGTGCTCAGATTGCTCTTCAGAATTCATTTGACAGGCTGTGAGGAGGCGTTCTATTTCCTCCTC
Organism: Lithobates clamitans; assembly: GCA_037952925.1. Taxonomy (NCBI): domain Eukaryota; kingdom Metazoa; phylum Chordata; class Amphibia; order Anura; family Ranidae; genus Lithobates; species Lithobates clamitans. Next base: position 2,073,016 of record JBBGZY010000339.1, on the reverse strand, counting down.
ACCAACTGTTTTAACCCCTTTGTAACGAAACGTCCCACACTCCGCTTGAGTGCTTTCATCATATACCACTTCTTCCCAGTCTGAATATAGATATCAGATATTCCAACCGCTCACAAGCACAAAGCAAGACGATACTTGTTAAGTTGCTGAACATGGACTCTTTATTAGAACCAAAATACAAGTCTTATATACAGTAGAAGAGGAGGTCCCCCCTCCTGCTCATATTACTCTAACAATACACCTGTAACCAGAAACAGAATTAACACGAGCTAATTTACTAATCACCTAAAGCAGCTGATGTGACTCCGTGCCCTCCTGAGCATTGTTATGATTAATCAGGATTTCACTATAGTTCAGACTTGTTGTCAACAAGCTAAACAAGGGGGTTCTTGGTTCCATGGGCCCTCCCTTCGCACCCTTGATCCCTGCACCAGCGTGCAACAACCGCATGCATGCGGGTTGCTTGCAGAGCAGCCTCATTCACTTAAATTATTATTATTACTATTATTATTATACAGGATTTATATAGTGCCAACAATTTGCACAGTGCTTTACAACATGAGGGCAGACAGTACAATTACAATACAATTCAATACAGGAGGAATCAGAGGGCCCTGCTCCTTAGAGCTTACAATCTAGAAGGGAGGGCCAAGTGGAACAAAAAGGTAATAACTGTGGGGGATGATCAGATGGAGGAAATGAAAATGAGGTTGTTAGGTGTGGGTAGGATAGGCTTCTCCGAAGAGAAGGGTTTTCAGGGATTGTCTAAAAGCTAATAGAGTAGGAGATAATCAGACAGATTGGGGTAAGGAGTTCCATAGGATTGGAGAGGCTCTGGAAAAGTCCTGGAGGCGAGCATTGGAGTAGTTGATGAGGAAGTTAGAGAGCAGAAGGTCTTGAGAGGAACAAATAGAATTATTAGGTTGGTATTTCGAGACTAGGTCAGTGATGTAGTTGGGGGCAGAGTTGTGGATGGCTTTGTAAGTATAGGCCGTGTTCTGCAGACACTACACCCACCGAAATCACAGGGAGTTTAATTCTTGTCACTGCCTCTGTAGCTAAAGGGGGTAGCAGTTGGGGGGATGCAGGAAAAGCATGGCTGCAAACTGTGAGGTTTTAACTCCCCTTCCTCCAATGAGCCCCTACTGAACTGTTTGTTTTGAGTATTTTTAAAAATGGAAAAAGTCAAAATCCCTCTGCCCTTCTTTCCTCCTGAATTGTCCATTTTTCTGGTAATGTATAGACCCCTATAACTAGTCATATTAATGACTATATTTTACTACCAGAAGTGTTATACTGCATAAATCTGTCCTTCAGCCTTATATTATTGCATTTGTATGGTATGAGCTAACCAGGAAATAACACAACAGAGTGTCATTCAGGAGATAACCTCTCTCATATTTGACCTGACATCATTAACAAAGCAATTTTTTCCACTTTATGTAAACCAGTCATTATTATTTCAGTAGCCAGTCTGTGTGTCCATGTATAGGGTAGGTAAATGTCCATTTTTGTTGCCCCATATAAGAATGTTTTCAGTAAGAACCCAGTGTGTGTTTTTGCTTTCTTACTCACTATCTGCCATAATAAAATACGAGACCCTCCCTTGCAGCTACAATCCTGAGCAATGCTGCACACTCGAAAATCATGGAAACCAACCAAAAAGTTATTTATAGTTCTTCCCGCCGCCTGGGGACCAGGCCAATTTAGACTCTCTGTGACAATAGTGGGTTTTTTTCTCTCTCTCTCTCCCTCTCAAATCTCCGAGCATTTCCCTGGGTATATAGAATATGTAGGCCAGAGGCAGGACATTGTTCTAATTACATAGTGTGGCTGTGCTCCTTTATCCTCCTCCTGTACAAGGCATACTATATACTGGGGATCTCAGTGTTATTCAGTTATTCCTGTGCACCAATATCGTTTTTATAGTGAGAGTCAGAGAAAATTGAGTCCTTGTTGTACTGATGTTTAAAACAGATTGCATCCTATAATAAATCAGTATCTGCCATAGCAGCTCTGAAACATTTTTACACTTATACTGAAGCCTGAATAAGAATTGTATCGCATGTTGCAATCACACATACTCTTTGTAGGAAATGTCAGCTGTATTACTCTCTCACTCTATACATTACGTTTCGTGTGACTATTCAGAGACAGCAGTGAATTAATTTACTTAGACCATGTTCACACTGGGGCAGCGTTAGTGCTAAAGCGCTGCTCATTTTAGTAATGCTCTTCGGCCGCTAGTGGGGCATTGGAACCCCAACAAAGCGCTTTTCAGGTGCTTTGGAAGCGCTGCCCATTCATTTCAATGGGCAGGGTGTTTTGGGAGCACTAAATACAGCGCTCCCAAACTACCCCAAAGATGCTGCTTGCAGGACTTTTCCTAACAACCCACAAGCGCACCGCCCGGGTGTGAAAATTCACACTGAAATTAATGGGAGGTGGTTTTCAGACGCTTTACAGGTGTTATTTCTATCGCTAAAACGCCTGAAAACCGCCTCAGTGTGAAAGGGGTCTACTAGGCTGTTTACTTTGCAAGGGAATTTTCCCTTAGGCTAGTGAATTTGGAGGGAATTCACTTTGCAAAGAATATTCAATCAAGTTCAAGGAAAACCAACCCCAATGGGTGCAATTTACTAAAACTGGAGCACTCAGAATCTGGTGCAGCTGTGCATGGCAGCTTGGTCAATTAAAGCAATTGTAAACCACGGCTGCTGTAAAAGAAAAAAAAAAGAAAATGCCTGCAAGGCAATGCATACTAGCACAATATGAAATACTCACCTTGGAACGAAGCCCACCAGCGCTGTACTGTCACCACTGAGAGGACTGACATCTTCCCCCAGTCTTTCTTCTGGGTTCGCACACTCCGGCTATGTGATTGGCTGGAGCCACAATGACATCACTCCCGCACATGTGTGCGGGAGCCCTCAGTTCCGGCATGAAGCTCTGTAGGTCTGGCACACCTCGCATGCGCCGGTGACATAACTGGCTGCATTCCGGGTGAATATCTCCTAAACGGTGAAGATTTAGGAGATGTACGTTTTACCTACAGGTAAGCCTTATTATAGGCTTACCTGTAGGTAAAAATGACCAAGCGGGCTTTACTACCGCTTTAAGCTTTGTCAATAAAACCTGGAAGCTGATTGGTTTCTATGCAGAGCTGCACCAGTTTTTGCACTCTCCAGGTTTAGTAAATCCCCCCCATTATGAGTCTATGATACATGCTATGGTAGATTGCCTCTGTGCTTCTATGAGCACCCAAAATTGTATTGAAGAAAACAATGGCAATTTCAGCATGACTAGGGGGTTATTTACTAAAGGAAAATCCACTTTGCACTGCAAGTGCACTTTGGAAGTAAAGTCGCTTTAGATCCGAGGGGGACATGCATGGAAAATAAAAAACAGCATTTTAGCTTGCACATTATTGGATGATAAAATCAGCAGAGCTTCCCCTCATTTCAGATCTACCCCTTAGATTTAGAGCAACTGCACTTCCAAGTGCACTTGCAGTGCAAAGTGGATTTGCCTTTCGTAAATAACCCCCTAGAGCTATCCAGACGTGAATTTCCCATAATTTGCCATGGGACCAGTAATTGTTTATTTAAATATGTGTATGTTCAAACAGAGTTTCAATATAAAAGGGTCTGTGGGATTCAGTATTGGAAGTTCCCCTATTTCTACATTCCAGCTTATTTTGGGTTGACTTAACCCCTTGTTCAATTCACCATTAGTCATAGACCAAGAATCTCTGAGGGTTTTTGTCAAACACTGACTGCCTTTAGTATGGAGGCCAGGCAGTTTAAATGTACCAGTAATGAACATTAGCAACTACAATCCTCCTAAAAGAAGAAAAGCTGGTAGCAGCTGAGTAAATAGGGCATTGTCAGCCCATTGAAGAATGGGGAGGGGGGGTACTGTTGACCAGCATTTCTCATTTTGTGAAACTCTCTCTAGGTTATGCTTTGCAAGGTGTCTTAAAATGTAACTAAATGATATCCTTATTCTCTAAAAAACACAGTCCATATACATCTACTACCTAATAGCCCTGTAATGTATTTTTTATGACTGTGTTTTTCTGCCTGATCGTAATATGCTCCAGAACCTCTTCCCCCTCACTTCCCTTTTGTTTGGATTGAGCACTGCATGTTAGTTGCAGTCATGTACACTTCTCTATGCACACTACAAATCCCATAGTCAATCTCAGCGGCGAGCAGGAGAGGGTGGCTATAGTCCTACATACAGTGGTGCCATGGATTATGAATGGACCCACCCTCTAACAGGAAGTTGGATCAGAGCAGCAAAAAAAAAAAAAAATAGCTGGAGGAGGCTGACAGCGATGGAAGGTATTTTTTTATACTCAAAGGGTTTATAAAGGCAGAAAGTCTTTTATCCTAATGCATCCTATGCATTAAGATAAAAAAGCCTTCTGTGTGCAGCACCCCCCCCCCCCCCCCGAGCCCCATGTTGATCCAGTGATGTTGCACGAGATACTCGGCTGTCTGGGACTCTGCCTCCTCATTCGCTGAGACAGCATTGGGCGCCATTGGCTCCCGCTGCTGTCAATCAAAGTCGGTTAGCCAATTAGGGGAGAGAGCGGCAGGGCCGAACCACAGGTCTGTGTCAGAATGGATACACAGAGCTGCAGCTCGGCTTGGGTGCCCCCATAGCAAGCTGCTTGCTGGGGGGGGCACTCAACAGGAGGGAGGAACCAGAGCACAGAAGAGGGACCTAAAAAGAGGAGAATCTGGGCTGCTCTGTGCAAATCCACTGCAACAGAGCAGGTAAGTATAGCATGTTTGTTATTTTTATTTTTTTTTAAAAAGACTTTACAATCACTTTAAAAATACATACTTATAGTGGCGGTTCAGTCAAAATCTAACTAAGGCTAAACCTGCTCCTACCCCTATTCCAAGCCTATTCTTTCTACATTGTGAAAGAAAAGATGCTTATACTTACCTATAATGAAGGTGCTCCAGTCTGGTCACATGATTTCTCCAGTGGTGGCTTCAGTAAACACGAAAGTTTACCGACAACGGCTGCAAATGCCTGTGCCAGGCCGTCACCTTACTATGGGGTATCTGTTGTCAGCTGCCCCTTCTCTGCACTGAAGCCAGTTCTGGGACCTGATCATGTGACTGGACCAGAGCAGCTTTAGAATAGGTAAGTATAAGCATCTTTTCTTTCAAAGGGTAGTCTTAGAATGGAGGTGTAATAGGTTTAGCCTTAGTTAGATTTTGACTGAACTTCCACTTTAAAGTGGATGTAAACCCGAATTTTTTTTTTTTATGTCATAATGTAGAGTATAAGATTTCCTATCATTTGAGCCCAGGCTTGCCACACAGAGTTAATCCAGCTCTGAGCAATCCTCTTTTATTGTTCAGTGAGATAAATCTTGACAAACAGAGAAAAACTTTGTCAAATCCTCCCCCTTGCTGTGAGTGACAGGTGGTTTAAATATTTCGTGCACTAGCCTAAGACATGCAGTATTTTTTAATTCCCACCCCCACTCCTTTCTTCAGCAGCTCTGCAAGGATTGGCTGTTCCACACCTCAGCATGATTTGGGATGCTGATGTCATGTGGTTACTTTCCTGTCTTTTCACTGGATGTTAGAGATCATAGCAGAAGTTCAGTGTTAGAAATACACAGGAGAAAAACGCATATTGACAAGGGGAGTGTAGAGGTGGGCGGGGAGTCTACTGACATCACGACTCCACCCACCGAGCTCCAGACAACAGACCCACCTACAGAATCTGCAGTTTTTCAGCTCTCATATCAGACAGAGGGGAGACATTTGACAGGTAAAGATACATGCAGGAGGCATGTATATCCTTATAGATAACCCCTATGGCAGTAGTTTAGAAAGGATGACATTGGGTTTACATCCACTTTAAATAGAATTTAGTGTCACTTTAACAGAGACTAGCTGCATGTAAACTTTGCATTTCCAGAGTTGGAAGTAGGATTAAATTGCTTAGTGGAGTGAGAAGCGTATAAATAATAAAATGAACAAATTTCTAGGGGATTGTTTAGCTGCTGTGAGTTTAGTAGCTGCACTAGATACATTATGTATTAGAGTGTTTGAAAAGCCACACCATAGACAAAATATATAATAGTGGATGCTATCCATAGCATTGTAAATTGACCAAATATGCAAACCTAACAGCCCAAAGTCATCTTTATTGATATACATTGTCCAGCTGAGTTTTTAATGCTTTTTGTTACCCCTGCTGAGCAAAGCAAAGATTAATGCATACAAGACTTCCAACATTTCCGTTATGAAAGTGAACCTGTGCTGATGATTTGATCCTCAATACATAACGAGATTTCTTTCAAACATCATCATATCAGGCACTAACAAATCATCACAGAGAAGCAAGGTTGCCAACTTTCAGTAGCTTTACGAATAGTTTTTAAAATCTGTAATTTTTGCATCTGTCCATGAATGTCCATTACAGACATGCAGTCTGCATATATGTAATTGAAATACACAGACAGATTCAAAAATTATGGATTTTACAAACTGTTTGTAAATTTACTGACAGTTGGCAACCCTGCAGAGCAGTCAACACAGCCAGTCAACAACAAAGGAGTAAAATTTACTGTCTGTTACCATGGCTGGTGAGTTTCATGTTGCATCATGCAGAGCAATGCCACTGATATTATAACAGTGTGGGAGGGAGGAGATAGGACACCTGACATACATTCCAATAAGAGCTGATTTTCATCCTTTTGGTGGAGTTCTAATATTGTTTCCTTTTGCAGATTTTTATATATATATATATATATATATTTTTTTTTTTTTTTTTGTATCTGGTCCAATTAGAACAGGGCTTGTAGGTCAAACTAAGGTGTGGTAAAGAAGCTTCCCATATAGTGAAGTGTAGAGCTCTTGAATTGTCCTGTAGATGATATCCCATTCAGGACCCCTCTTTCCAGTCAGTTCCAAGGCTGCTTTTTTTTGGCAACACTGCTTGACTTCTGTTGGCCATCATAGGCTGTCTTTGGAAACCTATGATTAGCAACAGGGAAAAGTGTAGAGAATTTTAATTTATCTCTGAAAGAGGAAAACATGCATTAAAAGCATGGGGGTTGATTTACTAAAAATGGAGAGTGCAAAATCTGGTGTAGCTCTGCACAGAAAAGCTGAGCTTCCTGATTTGCCCTCTTTGGAAGAAGATCCTCCTACTATTGTTATGAAGACTCTATCAGTATTGTAATGTAAAGCTGTTTGGGCCTTCTTTAGCATTATATGTACCTGGTTCAGTGGTGGATGACCACTGTTTCAGTACATTTCAAGGCAAAAAAAAAAAACATATTTAGTACATCCCCACAATACATGCACATTTCCCCATCTCTTTAAACACACATCAAGTACAGAAAAATAACGTAATGTGCCAGAAATATAGTATTTTCCTCTTTTTGACTTAACAACGTTGCTCTGAATTCCTAATCATGTGGTGTCAGCCCTGCCTACTTCATTTCTTATGGATTAGAAAACACAGACATCATCTCCTCATCTCCTTGCGAACAGGCAGAAAGCACAGGAAGCTCACAAGATTTCTGGCAAAGTCAAAAGGTATTTTTTGCACTAATAAAGCAGATAACAGATTAAATGTAAATTTAGTAGACCAAAAGGGAGCAAATAACAGGAGTACATTTTTATGGTTTGCATACATTTTTAAAGGGGTAAAAAAAAACTGTAGGGCCAATTTAAGGGTCAATGTTTGCACCACATCTCATAATTTAAAAAAAATGTTTTTTTACTGTTTTCAGCCTTTTTTTAATAGCGTGAGCTGCGTGGTTTAGACACTTTTCCTGCTCTGGCCCAACTCTGACATGTTTTCCTCTGAAAAAAAAAAAAATGAGTGTGAGCAATGCAGCACTATTTTCAGGAACTGGAAATTTAGCCAGAAATTTGATATACAGTACATTGGAATTGTTGTGCTGCAAATATGTCCAAATATATGGTAGTAAAACCTGTGGAACCTGCTGAGATCTACTCAGAACTTCAAAAGGGAACCACACAGAAAAGCTGCATGCTTGAATTTTCCTGCATCTCAACCACAGGGGCCCCTAAAATAGTGTTTTCACACAGATCAAACTATTGTCCCTCTGAAAGCACAGTGGGATTCTGTTCAGGAACATTCATATACATAGCCCTTCCTGGAGTTCTTCTTTCAACACCCTTTTGGAAGATTTCACAGATTACACCTACAGTATATGCAGTATTTGATTGACATTTGATGTTTGTTCACAGATGCACACATCTATGTCGCCAGTGTTCAGGGACAATATGTTTTAATTAGACACAATATTTTTAATACAGTTCTAATAAGGAACACTCCTTATAAATTACAATTTTGCATTTAAATTCACTTGATTTACACAAGCTACCTTCTGAGCATATCTATCTGTAACACAGCATTTTTCTTGTGTGTCTGGCTTCCCTGTTTTATATCCTTATTATTTAAATGATTTAAAGGGGTGGATTTACTAAAGACAAATAGACTGTGCACTTTGCAAGTGCAGTTGGTACAGAGCTTAGTAAATTAGATGAAGCTTCCCTTTGCAAAGAATACCCCATCACAAAAAAACAAACAAAAAAAAGAAAAACTATTTTTGCTTGCACATGGTTGGATGATGGTAGTCAGCAGAGCTTCATCTCATTTATTTAATAAGCTCTGGAGCAACTGCACTTGAAAAGTGCATAGTCTGTTTGTCGTTAATAGATCCACCCCACAGTATAAATAAAGGCAAAACACCTGTCAGTTTTTACAGTTGTCTGTGCCCCCATTAGTGAGATTCACCCTCTCTATTTGTCCTGTTTACCATTATCACCAGAAGTAAAAGTAAAAGAAAATTCTAAATTTTAGGTTGACACCACAACAGTAAAAGAGGGGACGTTTTCCAATGGGGAGGCTAGTTCTAGTGACCCTGGTGACACCCCGGGATACCTAAATTTGGAGGAATTTCCTCCAACTTCCTGTTTTGGTTATGGGACAGGAAGTGAAGGGAAATCTCCTGTATGGAACACAGATATTGGGTGTATTCCCTGGTTTCAAGTACTGCACAGGATTATGTAAGAAGAAGCTGCAGACCCCTCCCCCCCTCCCCCCCATATAACTCATAAAGATACATAAAACTGTTCATTTTGTAATGGAATTGTCCCCATTGCTTAGCAAAAATTATGAAAATTTACTTTGCAATACCCAATCACATGCAAGGTAAATAGAAAAGAAAACAGTAATATTTTCTTGCAAATGATTGGATGAAGGAAGTCAGCAGAACTTCACCTTATTCCCTTGCAAAGTGGACAGCGTATTTTCCCCCCACTTTTTAGACTGGGTATATATCTGTAAAAAAACAATCATAGATTTTGGTCAATTACATTAACACATGGCAATGGTTGGAATTAGGTGCACTGTAGCACCTGAACATATCTGGAAAAAAAAAAGTAGCGAATTACATGCACCCTCTGGAGATGTCACCATTTAATGTGGTTTACACACCATTAACCATTGTTAGGTCTGTAATAACCCAAATGTGCTAATCATGTAAGTAAATAGGTCAGAGAGCACTGTTCTACCCAAAGGACAAGCATTTACCAACTGTTTGTAATCATGTTCTTCAACAGTCATTTATCGTGGCTGTAAAGATTGTCAGAGTTCTCTCCGAGCACAGCACCTCAAACCTGTCACTGACTTCATTACCCAAGCCTGCAGATTACTTTTTTGCTAACCATACAAAAATCTTGATTTCACTGACTTTTTAGGGCATCATGAAAGATGCCGTAACCATCAATGAACAAGTTGTGTTGATGTGACTTCAGGAGACCGGAATCTGATTGCTTGCTATTGGTAACTTTCTACATCATCACTGCCCTTTGTACTGATTTTCCTGACTTAACCTAATAAAAATATCAGGGAAAATCTGACCATTGACCATTTCATAAAATAATTCTATTACTTTAAGGAGTAACCAGAACCAGAAGTAACCAGAAGTGCTGTCCAGCTGTGTATTAATGTTGATTCTGGCTGCCTTTGAAGGCTGCAGTTTATGCAGATGGATAGACGAGGTAGTCTTGTATGGCAGAATGCTTGAGCTACATTCACTGTGGTCAGTCTACAAAATATTACTATATATGACCTTTCTTTGTAAGCAAATGTTTGGGTGTGAATAAAAAGTGAATTCATTACCCACAGCAATTAAACCCTAGCTGTCAATTGTTTTGTACAAGTTAAAAAATAATAGTGATCGGTTTCTACAAGCCAACAGTGGACAACTGGCTAGTTTTTGAGGGCCTCTCCTTCCAGGATACAATTTGAAATTTGTTTAGTGAACAAGGAAGTCAAAAGCTTTAGGATTGAAAATATATAAACATGTATGTTCAGTAATAGTTACTAATATGCCATCAGTGACACAAATGTGCTGGTAATAGTATTCCACATAGCCATCTACAATTTTCAACCATAATATATACAGTATATGGGAATATTGTATATCTGGGGATATTTTTTTTATGATGGTATAACACACCATCAAATCTTTCATGAAAAGATCATTGACTTTTAAGCTCAACCAACACCCCCACATAAAATAGACAACCTTGTCCTATTGTTTCTTCCTCATTTATATCTTAAGGGCTTAGTTACACCAGCAGCTTCATTTTACCATGGCCACTGACGTGCCCACTGCCCAGTGATCACACTGTTTATTTTGTTCAACTTCATTGAAATGTCACAAAATTACATTTCATTTATCTAATGCAACACAGTATGTTTCTATGTGGTTTAGTGTGTCAAAACAAAGAAAGGCTTACTTTTTATTGCAGTGGTGTGAACTGAACGCATAGAACTCAAAGCAAATTGCCCTGTCTATGCATTGGGACTGTAGTGTCACGGCTACCTAAGGCTACCCAGTGCAGTCCAATGCACATGGTGTGAATGAGTGTTTAAAAAAATAATTTAAAAGCTGTTATAAACTCAATTTTTTTGTTCCATAATATTTTATTGAGTTAAAAGCAAATGCAATGGTCCAGAAAAAAAATAGTAAATTCAAAGATCAAAAAAGTTTGATCACCGAGAGGTCAAGGTGGAACAAAGTGATAGTGACAAATCCCTCTCCAAGTATTACACAGATTGCACAATACATCTTGTTTGTGCAACATAATAAAAGAGAAAAAAATAAACAATATAACATGTAACTATCATTGCAAATGTGGGTTCCAACCTACAGTTGACCAATGCCTCAATTAGGTGTCCTGGAGAGCTCTCACACAATAGAGGTAAGCTGAGTCCAGGCCAAAGGATGCATCGATGTAAGAGAAGGCCTGTGGGTAAGTTGAGATCATAACCTACCTATCTAACCTTACACTGGTTAAGGAAAGTTATGCCACCTATAAGCGTTACAAAAAATGAAAGAAAAGATAAAGAAAAGGGGCGAGAGAGGAGAAAAATCAGAGAAAAAGAGGGAGAAAAAAAGGGGGGGAGGGGGGGGCAAAACCAAAAATAGAAGGGATAATGTACGGGAGGGAAGAGGCTACCACATAAGGTGAAAAGAAAAGGATCCCAGGCACAGAGAGCTTTGGAAGACTCCTCTCTCCAATACTACTTTGACTTCAACAGATTGGGCAGAAGGCTGTCAAATATCCTCATAAACTAATTTTTTTATATTTTGTAATATGTGCTCAGAAAAATAAAATTATCTGACCAAAGAGTGATGTAGTTTAAATGTGTGTGGGCCCTTTTACTCTCTAATACCAAATTAAAACTTTTTATTTTCATATTGGAAATTGTTTGACAAATGAATCAAGGTCATCTGGTTTGTGTCCCAAACTACATGAGTAGGACAAGAGGGCCCCATTTAGCTGCTGGGCCACAAGTTCAGGCCAAAGTGCAAATTTCCTTTTAATTATTTTTTTATTGTTCATCTCCATTTGAGTGTACTGACCCTTAGGTGACCAAATAGTGTTCTTATCATTAAAGGCTGAATCACACCTTTTCATTGTGATAATATGTGTTAGCTGTCTTGGTGCAATGTGGTGCCATTCACTTTTAAAGGCATTCCCCAACACACCTATCACAATGTGCCTGTGTTGTATCAAGCCACAATGCATGGCAGTGCGTTGTCTTGTGGTATGTTACAAAAAAGGGACATGTCCAATTTTGAACTTACTGGAGTGCGTTGGCAGTCTATTCAAGTCCATTCAAATGAATGAGCTTCCTTAATGCAATGCATGTGCAACATAATGCGCATATGTTAACACATTGCACAAATATAAATGGGTCATCAAAAATGTATACCAAAAATTAAGGTCAGTTATTGTTTAATAATTGTTTTATTTGTGCCTTGATGGGCTACTAAAAGTTTATAGAATAATTCGATTCTTGTGGCATCTGTTTTACCCATTGTCAGGCATATAACTTTAAATGAACCTCTTGTATGTATTTTACTAGGAAAGGGAGTAATTTCAGATCTCCAAATCCTTTGCTGTATTCCATGTGCTGCTGGGAAGTAGGGCAGAATGTAGGGCATCTTCTAATCTTGGAGGAAACACTTGCAGAGAATAGCTGAGAGCCAGAGAGAAAGCAGATGGAGGCATGGGAGGCCTGAAAAGATCATCTGCTTGTGAGGCTGCCGTCATCAAAAAAAAACTTTTACTCATACACTGAGTGCAATTCAAGGTGGCCATCAGATATTAGCACCTTGCTTTGTATGGTATGTTCTATGGGCAATATCAGAGAGGCAAGTCTGTACACTGCAATTTTATAAACTGCTGCGTGCTGTGTTGATAAATACCACATTAGGTCAGCATAGTTTTTAATGGGACTAGCTCTCCTTATGCCCCACAACTGGTATAGATAGGGATCTTTTTAGAAAATGCTGTCTGTACTGTTTACTGAACAGATTAGTGATTTCTCTTTACCTTTACAAAAGGATCACAGAAAAAATATCTTTAGTGACAATTTTTGCCCATCTTTAGTCAGATGAATATTTTTTCCCTTGTCTTGAATAAATCTTAAAGCAGAGCTAAGACTATAGCAATTTTCCCTCTCCCAGCTAACATAGACCCTGTAACAAATATGACCTACCACTTCCTTTCTAAGACCCATTTCACACAGGGGCGGTGTGGGCGTTAGCGGTAAAGTGGCACTAGTTTTAGCGGCGCTCTACTGCTGTTATAGCGGCACTTTTTGCCCGGGTTAATAGCGCCCTTGTTGCGGCACTGCCGAAGCACTTTGCAGGCGCTTTGGCAAGGCTGCCCAATGAATGGGCAGGGCATTTTGGGAGTGGTGTATACACCGCTCTCGCACCACCCCAAAAGATGCTGCTTGCAGGACTTTTTTTCCCGTCCTGCAAGTAAACCAACCGCCCCAGTGTGAAAGCACTCAGGCTTTCACACTGGGGTGGCTTGAGAGGCACTTTTCAGGTGCTTTACAGGTGCTATTTTTAGAGCTAAAACACCTAAAAAGCGCCCCAGTGTGAAAGGGGTCTAAAGGTCACCAGTGGTGGCCTGTATTGTAAAGCCATAGTTCACTTTTTCATAAGCTCCATTGTAGCTAGTTTTTGGGTCTTTGCGTTGTTCTTTGTCTTTCTGACAATTTGGCTCCATTGGCAATATAGATCATATCTAGTTATTACCAACAAAGGAGGTATGAGATTTTAATATGTATTCATAATGGTCTGCATGTATGTCAAAATTCAACACATGCAAGCAATATTACGCAATAGGGTTGATTTACCAAGTGAAAAATCTGGTGCAGCTCTGTGTAGAAACCAATCATCTTCCTATTTTTTTAGTTTTGTCAAAGCTTAGTTGAACAAGCTGAAGTTAGAAGCTGATTGGCTACCATGCACAGCTGCACCAGATTTTGCATTCTCCAGTTGTAGTAAATGAACCCCAATTTGTATAATTAAAGAAAGCCTGCAAGGAGAGAAACATAGGCCGCCTTTGCTGACCACCTTCTGAAAACGCTATCTGGGTGGTTCTCTCTGCATTCAATACTGTCTCTGAGTCACTGGCCTAAAACAAATATGTGAGCAAGTGAAAACAGAACACCTGCTCTGCATATCTGTTACAGGTCAGTGATTCAGAGGGTATTGACAGCACTGCATCACAATGACAGCTAGGCAACTAGCATGTTCAGAAAGCAGTATTAGCATGGGCAGCCTACACATTTTTTCAGCACAGGTTTCTAAAACTGGTTAGTTATTGGTTTGTAAAAAAGAACAATGGGATCATAATAAAAAGGGTTCAAATAAAGCTAAAAATGAAGGCGTGTTATTATTAATAGCCTATGTCCCAGGAGTCTGAATTGGGTTATATTCCTCTTAAGACTGTGAAATTTTAAAGCCCAGTTGATGTCACAGAAATAAATATGCGGTCAAACAGGATTTGTATTAATAACCTCTATTTCCATTGACTTAAAGTGATAATTAAGTAATTTTTTTTGTTTAAAAACAACAAACATGTCATACTTACCTGCTCTGTGCAGTGGTTTTGCACAGAGCAGCACAGGTCCTCCTCTTCTCAGGTCTCCCACCAGCGCTGCTGACCCCTCCCTCCTGTCGAGTGCCCCCAAAGCAAGCAGCTTGCTATGGGGGCACGCAAGCCGGCTCCCTGCCCCCTCTCTTTCCTCTTTGGCTCACTGACTTTATTTGACAATGAGGAGGGAGAGGACAGCCAAGACTCTTGTGCAACATCGCTGGATTGAAATGGGGCTCAGGTAAGTATTAGGGGGGCTTAGAGGGGCTGCTGCACACAGAAAGTTTTTTATGCATAGAATGCATTAGGATAAAAAAAAAACCTTCTGCCTTTAGAACCACTTTAAGCCACCCATACATGGATCAAAATTTGGCTGACTCAGCAGGGACCAGCCAAATTTTGATCCATATATGGGAAGGCTGGTTGTGCAGAAGTTGGTTTATCAATCAACTTCTGTACAACCACTCTGTTGAAAAAATTCTGCATGATCAGTGCCATAGACAGCAGCACTGATTAGTCTATTCTGACAGTGGGTAAGTTCCCCCTCTGTCAGGGTACAAAGGCTCAACAGGAGTAAGTACCCCATCCACCTCAAATGTGTGGATGGGGGAATCGGGTAAAAAAATTGACTAATATAATGTATGGGCTGCCTTACCCCCACTTTCCTGGTACATCAGTTGTGCATTGTGTCTAAATATGACCAAGCGGTCTAATAGGTCCCAGAGTTGGATCAAATGCTCTCAGTAATAGATCTGGTCATAGACATCCCCTCTGGTCTTACAATACAAATCTGTATGAGGACATTTGTGCTGAGGGTTGTAGTTGTTACTCAGCTATGTCAAGAGATAGCACTATAAGGAAGGGCAGGAAGAAGCATTTTTTCAGGTGTTAAAAACCATTATCAAGCAAAAATTGGTACAAATTCATAACATGTGAAAATATAGGACTATATTGAGGCACAATAATTGTGCGACTCAATTTGGACTTTAAGATTTGCTTCAAGCAGGTTTTGTATTCCCATACAAATCTACTGGGATACAAAAACCTGCTTGCAGCAGAACAAATGCAAGGTAGGAGGTCAATCACAGGTCAGAAGCACCTTTCAATAAATTCAGAATGAATTTAGCAACATCTCAATCTGATTACAAACTGATGCCATTCATATAAACCCAAAGTCTGTTGACACAGGCCCCCAAAGTGATATTGTAATTATATTGCACTGTTATCACATCTGCTACTCATCCAGGCTACTCAAGTCACTCTCATGTATACCTATGGGTAATCCAGTACAGAATGAAGGACGTAGAATGTATTCGCCCTCTAGTGGATTCTCTATGGAAGTAGACAAACCATGGAAAAACAATAAATGAGAGTTTAGCTAAAAAGGTTCACATCCATGGTCAGGGTGGGTGGGATTTTACCTGCAAGCTCCTGGACAACAGCAAAGACCTTCTGTTAGATTGAACTATTCCAAATCACATCCTAAACAGAGGATCTCTGTTTAAAAACGTTCCATTGTCTTGAATGCCAGTATTTTAACGTATACTTAAAAATTGTATATGTATGTCCTGATGTGTCTCTTTATTCCTTTTAGTGTTGAAATCACACCATCAGCTTTGCCCACTGGGACAAATGGCAGTATGATTGTCTCCAAAAGCAGGGCAGCAAACCTCCTGCAGTTATGTACAGTATCTAAGTGCTAGCAGGCAGCATGGGACTGATGGTGATGAAATCCCCTTCTGTTGTAAGGGCACAGCATACAGTTTCATCCTGGCTTCTTATCAACTGAAGGAACACGAGGGACAACAAAAGAGAGAATCTGGTGGCACATACAGTATATCTATTTTGCAGTTACAAAATTAATTTCTACTCAGCACAGTCACTCAATTAGGGTCTGACAACTGCACTTTCAATGAGGATAAATATAGTACAGATATAGTAAGTCTTGTTGCTTTAAAGGTCATACACAATAGTCAGTCATATAATAATGTGGCTAAGATAGGTCTGAATCCAGCATGTGGATGTATGAACTTTGGCTGCACCATCTTGCCAGAAGCCTGCCTTTAGCACTTTATCAAGTCATGGGACTGCCCATTCCCTCGTTCCTTCCTTTATAGGGATATTATTAGGAGGATTCACCTCGTATAAAATGTCATAGATGGCCTTTCATTGCTATTTTAGTGGTGCAGTGAAGATCTTTGTTCCTGGAAAGTGCACATTTATTTCATGACATGAAAACTCTTTTAGGTGGATATTTGTTTTAAAGGTGAAGACTAGTCCATGCTATGTAACATGTAAAATTTCCTATACACATACCCTAATGGAGTACACAGAGGACTAATCTAACCTTATCTATCCTGCAATCATCTATTTTTAAAGCAGCAGCTTTGAAGTGCTTCCCTCTCTCTCCCTCTATTTGTACCATTTCCACTCACTGCTGCTCTCTGTTGGAAATTCCGACTGACCAGCATGAATAGGATATCTCTGACATCAGTGGAGGTGATATAGTGAGATAGGTAGAAGCCAAACAGCTTAGTGCAGAAACTCAGGAGCAAATAATAAAGAATTGTGTTTTGTATGCCATGAGTTTAAAGCAGGTCTTTTGTACGTAAAAGAGTAGAAGTCCTGGTTAGAATTAATTATGCTTCAAACTGCTCCCACCCCATCCTTCTAACTCCTACTCTAACCTATCTGTAAAAGAAAGATGCATATACTTACCTATTCTTCAAACACTCCAGTCTGGTCACATGATCTCCACAGCGTCTGGCTTCGGGGGAGAGGAGATATCGCCAACAACGGATGGAATTCCTGGGCAGTGACATCACCCATAGGCTTACTATGGGGCATCCATTGTCAGCTGTCCCTCCTATCCCCTGATCTGGCCGCAGGGAGCCGATTACATAACCGGACTGGAGCGCCCTGAAAATAGGTAAGTATAAGCATCTTTCTTCTATAGGTTAGTTAGTATAGGAGTTAGAAGGTGGGTGGGTTCAGATTTAAACTCAGTCTAAGCCTACACTTCCATTTTTAATGTATTTTATTTAGATGTACATAGAAGTACTAGGAGTACAAGGGGCACGGTTCTTAGTCAAACAAAACATGCTCCACTCCTCCAATACACAAGGTTGTCAATCTACCACAGAAAGATTATTGATTGGAGGAGAGAGCACAGAGATGACTTCAGTAGAGTGCCGCTGTTTCCTCACTACCCAGTTATAGGCCAAGGCATGTAGTTTGTAGTTTTCCCTTATGTTTGCATGTTTTATTTCCCCCCAAAGTCCAAAAAAGCATCTTGTAATCTGTATTCTTGTGTGACTGAGAAAGGATATGAAAACATAAGCTTATAAAGGACAGGGAACTGACGTGAATAGTTCTATGAACTCTAAAGATCTGTATAATACACTGTATATCAATTTTATGGTATGATATATAAGGAGTATATAAAATACTAATTAATGATGATGTATTCTTTATTAAGACTCGTGAATAGCCCGGTGCAGAGAAATCAGCTGACTACCAGCTGATCTTTTCTTTGAATCCTACTAAGCAGTGCCAGCTAGCTCCTCTTGAATGAACAGATCCCTCAGAAATATGTAATTGGTGTTTAGGAAGTGCCTGCGTACAATAACTCCAGAAGATTTACTGCATAAAATGATGAATGAGTATACTGTAGTGTGGTATATCTACGTCTTGACCACTTTTCTGCTTACTATACAGTTTGTATTCAGGATTATCCCTGTACAGTAATAGCAACTCTGGTTTCACATGCGTTAAATACAAGAGTTGGTTTGATTGCCATGTTTCATTAGTATAGCATCTCAGGCACTCCAAGCTTTTGTGTTTTATTAATTGAAAAATTGATCTTTTGAAACCCAAGAGACAGATTCAAGCACTTACCCATAAACTGATGTTCTCAACCACTGCACTGGGCTTAACCTTTTATGCTGCACCTTCTAGTCCATTTGCTCCCAATGATAAGTCCCTTGGCTGCACACTGTTCAAGGACAGAGAAGAACAAAAGGGGCTGGGGGATGAGTAAGTCAAGACTTTGTCCTATGCTGTATCAAACAAATTTACATATGTATTTGCTTAAGACTGGCTTGATTTCTCTACAGATGTTTAAAATACATTGCAATAGGTTTAGTCAGTAGTTGGTTCCACCGTAATGTATTTTATCAATGTATTCTTGGCATGCATGAACAGAGAACCTACCCAGTAGAAATAGGCCTTTCTATCACAGCTGGACAATATGGGGTTGAGTTACTAAAACTGAAGAGCGCAAAATCTGGTATAGCTGTGCATAGAAACCAATCAGCTTCCATTTTTTTTTTTTATCAAAGCTTAATTGAAAAAGCTGAAGTTAGAAGCTGGTTGGTTACCATGCACAGCTGCCCCAGATTTTGCACCCTCCAGTTTTAGTAAGTCAACCCCTACATGTTCTAGCAATGATTAAAGCACAAAACTTCAGAATGAACAAAAAAACGCCACAAATCAAAGCATCACAAAGATCACTTGTCTTTGGAGTTACCGTATATACTCGAGTATAAGTCGATCCGAGTATAAGTCGAGGCCCCTAATTTACCACAAAAAACTGGGAAAAACGTATTGACCCGAGTATAAGACAAGGGTGAGAAATGCAGCAGCTACTGTACTTGGAAAAAGAGGGTCAACAATGCCCATCTGCAGCTGCATGCCTCCCTGTGTCCTGTGCAGCCTACCTGTATCCTGTGCATGTGTCCTGTGTCCTGTATATGTGCATGTGTCTTGTGTCCTGTACATGTGCATGTGTCCTGTGTCCCTGTGTCCTGTGTATGTGTCCTGTGTCCTGTACATGTGTCCTGTGTCCTGTACATGTGTGTGTGTCCTTTGTGCATGTGTTCTGTGTGCATGTGTCCTGTGTCACTGTGCAGCCTACCTGTGGCGATCTCCATCCTCCCTGTGGCGATCTCCATCCTCCTTGTGGCGATCTCGGTCCTCGGATCAGCGTGTGATAATACACTTCGGTGGCCATTCCACTGTTCAAAAGCCACGCCTCCTCCTCGTCTGTTATAGGCAGAACACTCAGCAGTCAGCGGTCAGCCTATCATGGACATTCTCTCATTCTCATACCATGGACGAGGATGAGAGAATGTCCGTGATAGGCTGTACACTGACAGCTAGGAAATGGATGTTCAGCCGATCACAGACGAGCAGGAGGCACGGCTTTTGAAAGCTGGAATAGCCTCTGAACGGTATTATCACATGCGGTGACTCCAGTATAAGTCGAGGGGGGCACTTTCAGCCCAAAAAAAAGGGCTGAAAAATTCGACTTATACTCGAGTATATACGGTAAATCAAAAGACTCAAGAGAGATTTAAAGTCATAGCACACACATTTTTATTTTATAACCTCAGCATTGTAATAGCAAAACAAACAATAGTTAGAGTTGCCAATCCAATATGGACTTACTTGAAAAGTAATTCCTACTTACAGGGCATAGTGAATATGCGTCACTGCATTCAAGGAAGTAAATGTGGGGGGATCTTCATAAAGTAAGTTTACAAACTTCATAGGTCATTCATATTAATAGAAGTAAGCTAGAAATAATTAAAAGTCAAAGTGGTATTTCAATTTTTTTCTTACATTTTGGCCATACATACGTTTTAATGGATTTAATAGGGGTTTGGTGTAATTTACCGCCACATACTAATTAGGATTTCTATAGTTTGAACTCTCCATCAAGATATCCTCATCTCCATTTGGGAAGCAGAATTTAAATCAAGAATTGGGTTAGACTGTAGATTTTTGGATTGGCCCCCTATGTACTAATAATTCCTACCTAATAGACGGTAGACTACTATGCTCGTTGTGGAATTTTAGGTTAGGTTAGGTTTAAGTATCTTAATAGACAATTCCCTGTCGCACAAATCTTTGTATAACTACATAATGGGGAGTTTCAAGTAAAAATGCCTTTTTGAACTACTAGTAGGTGCTCACACAGGTTCATTCACACATACGCTCCTAAACATCTTTTACACAAATTCTAGAATGCAACTCAATTACAAGTCAGGCAATTGAAACCAAAAAGTACAAGAAAAGACAATTTTATAATACAAAAAATAATTTCAAGCTTCACAGAGAAGGTGATATTATAGAGGTTGTTCCTTTCATTATTTTAGATCCAGGTTTCTCAACCATGGTTCCGTGGAACCCTAGGGTTCCTCCAGACAGAGGTTGCTGGGGTTCCTTGAGCAATAAGCGATATCTGCCTCTCAAATGAGTAAACATTGACACCAATATTTTTTTAGTAATCTGTAAGGAGTGAATTCTTCCCAATGACCACTAAAGTAAGGAACATTCTTCACGCTGGCCATCACACTAATGTACTGTGAGCTGTAAATATACTTATTATTATCAGGGGTTCCCTGAAGCCAAAAAGCTCAAGGGTTCCTCCGTGTTAAAAAGGTTGAGAAAGGCTGTTTTAGAGGTTGTTCTTTTCCTTACAGAGGCACAATCAATATGCGTACTATGCAGTTATTACTTGTCATGCCAGTGTATGGTACATACAATAAATCCTGCAAGAATTTATGGGTAAAAGGATTCAGACAGTATTTAGGTGTCTTACTTTATGTGTCAGCTGGTATAAATATTGTGGTAGTTGAAGTATTTATATGTCATTGTGTCTCCAGGAAAAGACACGTTGCTGTGATATGAAATAATAGGATTAATTAACTTTAAAATCGAATCGTGTCAATCCCTCTTGCTACAGTTGTTAAAGCAGGTAGAGGTGAAGAAGTCAGAGGTCATCAGCAAGGCAGCTCTCCCTGTCACAGATGGACTGGGAAAAAGTGAATAGGACATGAGGCCAGTGTCATGAAGATAAGGAACAACCCCTTATTTTAATAGCTGTGATGATTGCTTAGAAAGGAACAGCTGTCTCCTCTCTTTCTGCAGCTTAAACTAAGGCTATGAAACTCCCTATGGTTTTACATTCCACAGCAGGCTACAGAACCCACAAATATAGGACAGTTTAGCCAGAACAACGAGAGGGTCTTTAACTCTTCGCCCTCTTCTAGCACTGGCTGTCATGTCATTAGATTTCTTCCTGATAAGTCTATTCATATTTATAGTCTAAACCCACCCAGTGGTGCTGTCAGATACTTTGACATCCTCTAATCCAAACCATCTATAATGTTATAATCACACAAAGGAATCTATTTTTATAAGTCACTCAATTTAGCTTGAAGGGCCCAAAAAGCGCTTTTGGGAGAACTCACAATTAAAAAATCATCATATCTAATAGAATATTTTGCATGTTTATGTGGTAATAGTACCAAAACTTATGGGAATATTTTAGTAAAAATGAATTGTTACGTGTATAACTTGCATTGGGATCTCTGTTGCATGCATATTATAGTGGACCATATATAGCCAGTCCATACTAATCTGACTATGTACTGCATAGTTGACTACAGTATTGTTATATTGTATATATAACTATGTTGGCATGTAGTCTAGCTAGTCATTGGCTGGTTATATCTCCCTTCATGTCCAGTTACAACTGATCTAAATGTAATCATTTAAACTAAATATATGGTTAACCACAGCTGTAATATGAACATCGGTGACTTGGGGCAAAGCTAATGATTTTTTCATGCATGATTCTTTTTTTTTTTTTTTGGTTTCACTGTGTCTTCCTGAACACACCCGTATCAAAGGTCTACAACCTGTATCACTTTACTAGGCCAATTTAATTATACTAAATGTCGAATCAGTTGTCAAAAAAAGATCTATCTATCTGTCTATCTATCTATCTATCTATCTATCTATCTATCTATCTATCTATCTATCTATCTATCTATCTATCTATCTATCTATCTATCTATCTATCTATCTATCTATCTATCTATGTGAAGCGTACAGTTTTTTTTAATTTTGCCTCCTTCTTTCATTCTGCTGTATTCAGCTTTCCTTGTTTAACACCGAACACTCACTGCTAGCTCTGTACAGCTAGGCTGGCGGTTCAGCTACAATGGACTTTGACTTTCAGGTTATATTGACTACACACAGTATTTTATGGATCAATTATATGAATACTATTAATTACATGAATATTTTACCTGCATTCTCCATGCCTTATGTTTTAAATCTCCCAACCCTGGAACATGAGAAAAAAGGACACTTTGAGATGGAGAAGTGGTAAAAAGTCTGCATTCTCTAGACCCCCGCAGTGATGTTGAGGATATCAGTAAAGCCAGTACATATTTAATACTGCTCCATTACACAGCTAAGTGTGGATAGATACATAAATACATGATTTATATGTTAGCGCTGTACTCCCAGTTCTGCTATGACCTAGATGCATGATTTATTTAATAGTGCAAGTTACTATTATTAATATGAAACTTTGATTGTAATTACAGAATGTATCATATCAGGTATAATACTGACACAAGTCTAAATGACACCAGAAAGATGATAGATTTGAATAAGTGTTCACCACATTGTAGTAGGCATACTTTTCCTTCTCTTGATATTTTAATAAGTCATCTTTACGAGATTCACAAATTACATTAAAGTGGTTCTAAAGCATAAACATTTTTTTAGCTTAATCATTCCCTGTTTAGGCATTGGTATTGGCCCCTCCCCCCCCCCCCCCCCTTATTCTTACCTAAGCTCTCATTTGATCCTGCGCTGTACCCGTCTGCAGCTCCTACAGTATCTCCCCTCACTTTCATGTCTCATTGGCTCCCACTGCTGTCATTCAAAGCCAGTGACGAGGGATCAGGGGCAGGACCAAGTCCCGCTATCTGTGTCAATGAACGCAGCAGTGGGGCTTGGGAGGGGGGACCACATGAGTGCCCCCATGGAAGCGGCTTCTCTGGCAGGGGACATGAGAAGAGGAGGTTTGGGGCTGCTCTGTCCAATTCTACTGCACAGAGCAAGTAAGTATAGACGTGTTTGTTATTTTATATAAAAAAAATCCTTTACAACCACTTTAAATATAAACTGGTCCGAACTGACATAAGCAATGCTTGCAGTGCACTTGTATTTTTGTGTCCAGATTCTTAGAATGAGAGTGCAAAATCTGGTGCAGCTGTGCATGGTAGCCAATCAGCTTCTAACTTCAACTTGTTCAATTAAGCTTTGACAAAAAAAACCTGGAAGCATATTGGTTTCTATGCACAACTGCACCAGATTGTGCATTCTCCAGTTTTAGTAAATCTACTCCAAGCTTGTGTACATGTGATACAACCTGCTGTAAATGCTTGCTACTCATGGGCTGTTTTGTTACATATATTGAAACCCATGCTACCCCAGTTTGTTGGATCTCAGTGATATTAGTTTTCAGTGAAGAGTACTCTGAACATGTGCAAAGCCTGCAGCTCATCTAAGCATCCTGAACATTACAGTACCCCTAACACTTAACCCTCCCCGCTCAGAGCTTTAACCTCTGTCCCTAATTCAAAACTCTTTACCTATGCTTAACCCATAACCCCTAAAACTGAACCTAATACCTAAATTAACCTGCTTTCCACAACATCACCTTTTACACTTAACCCCTCTGCAAATGTTTAGCCTGACCTTCAAACCCAATGAACCCCCAATCACTGATGCTAACAATAACCTAACATGACCTGTAATGTAACTCTAACACTACAATTAGCCATTGTTCTGTATACGGACCCATTTCAGTAGCAGCCATGCTGAATTCTCTTAGCTCTGCTGATCTCTGTACTACAGGTACCAGCATAAAGATGCTATTGTGCCCATATAGAATTTAAAATTTCCACTGGCTTACGCCAGTGCTGCACCATGCAGGTATAGACTTTTTTTTTTGTAATTGATCGATTGCCTAATTGTATATTTATTTATACCTTCATTTGCTGTGGTTGCAGCATATTTTGCATGGTTTTGTATGTGGCTCAGATCACCATGGCAAAACCAGGTACACTCTGCCCCCCTATAAGTGCCAAATGTGGCAGTGGAAGGGGGGAGGGTTATCGCGCTATTAGGTGATAATGACTAAGCCCCTCCCCTTCATGAAATTGACAAAAAGGGGCGGAGCATGGGTGACCTTAACATGATGCCCCCCCCCTGAAAAAACTTCTGCAGGTGCCCATGGGTACCAGTCTTGTATGGTAGTCACAATGTTCACAATGCAAAAAAGTGGCAGATTGTCAAAACAATTGTGCTCCTTCTGACGCATTGGTTTCTATACTTGGCTGCTGTGATAAAGCTATCCACCTGAACACACATGAAAATGTTGAGTGGCACGCCATTAAAAGGACCCAGTCACCGATTTAAAAAATGCAGTTAAAAGCATAGAAAAAAAACAAGAATGTTAAATGCTTACTTGCAGTGTTTTTCCTTTCAATAAACAATGTTTTATTCATTTGCAATGTGTCTCTGAACAAGCTAAAAAATTTGATTATTTCAGGAAGAGGCTTTTACCTAGGTGACCCCCCACCCTTCATGCACGTCATAGCCCTCTCCTCTTCTGTGCTGGCCCAGCTCTTCTACGCCTCCCTACAGAAACTGTGGAGAAACAAAGGAGAATACTATAGAGGTTTATTTGAGTAACAGCTCTGAGTCTGCTGGGTCTGTTGACATCACATCCAAGATATTGTCATCCAGCAGCAGTCTCAGGCCTTTTAGAGGCTTTTATGGATAAATAACATTAAAAGTTAAATATGGGATTTGCGATTTGTGAATCATACTTACCTAGCTGGTTGCGGCATCGGACCATATGGTTGCGATCCTTCCCACGCCTGGACCGGCTCTATGACGTCAGCCGACAGTGGGCTTCAGCCCACTATCTGCTGAAAAAGGGGCATAGGAGTGCAAAACAAACTGCACTCATGTGATCCACAGGAGAAGTACAGCCAAATGAGCTTTGGCTGTACTTCTCCGTTAACCACAAAAATAATATTTTCGAAGATTTCTGTTGAAATGAATGGCCTGGCGGCGGGGTCTTTTTAATATCCTGGTGTCCCGTGGGCACCCACTTTGTGCTAACCTTGGAATTTTTTTCCAGGGGGTTCATAATGAGTGCAAAACCTTGCACCACATAGTCATACATCTGTGGAAGTGTATACACTGTCTTTCCCACTGGTAGAAGTGAGAGTTCTTGCATGTGGACAAAGTTCTTTGGGTACAATAGATTGTCTTCATGACTTCTAGATTTTACTGGATGACTTATTATGCATAGTTTTAGTTTCAATAAATGTTTAATGAACATTTTTCCAAGCAATACAAGAACAACAACATGTCAGACTAAATCCCTAGACAAGGTATGTAACACGTTAATCTGCACATTCAAAATTCTTGCATTTGGAGTCAGAGAAAGTGCATGTATAAAATGTTGTACTGGCACATTAGGGGTGCTATGGTCCATCACAATAAAACATCAGGTCCCTCTACTGATATAGGCTCAAATCTGCCCTTCCAGGTAGTTAAACAAACCGTGCTGCAATTCAAAACCAAATGAAGCATTTCATATACACAACTTAGAAGGGTGGGGACTATTACAAAAAAGTAGACAAAGCCAAGAAAATGGTTAGGCAGCGGTGAAAGTCAGGAGGGGGAAAGGACCCAGTGCCACAATTCCTTTAGCATGTACATTTTCAAATGAGAAGCAGTCACACCTCTGGGGAGTTTGTACGCTATACATCTATAGCTCACAGATAGAATCCCATTCATCAACATCCAGGCCAGGCAATACTGAAACTCAGCAAAACAGAGAAATAGGGCCTTTCCAAGCTATAGCAAGGTTTGTTTGAAATTAAATGTGAATAAAAAACTGCTTCTCCAGAAGAACATGAGGATTTGTGCAGAGCATTGTTTATCATATGACCCAACCTTTTCCTAATGCTCTGGCACAAAATTGAGAATATTGTTCTGGATCGAAAACATAGGTTCTGGAAATTAGGATCACGGAGATTCACTTTATACTGTATGCTTAGGTGCCCATTCACACCAGATAATTTGGCGGCAGCCTTGCCCAATGCAGTCCCAACACAAACAAATCACCCATATCACTTAAATTATTTCAGAAGCTTAATTTGGAGAAGTTTTTCTTTACAGCTGTAGAACAGGGTTTTTACAAGTGATGTAATAGCTCACCTGTGCTAGAATGGCACCATAAAGGCCAATTCCAGCCTGCCCCTATGCACTCACAAAAGTGAGTTCAGTAATGTTATCATTTAACCTGGAATGGGACAAAGAGATTAGCACTGCCCTGAGAGCTCATTTTCGTGTTTATAATTGCATGACTACTGAATAAAAAATGGAATTGGACTTTACCTGTGGTAAGTAGAGATAAAGCTGCATTGGTGGGTACTTACTGATGATTATTCTGGGTTTCTGGTTATTATGTCCCCTTTAGAGTCTACCTTCTGAGGTCTCAGCACGCCACAAGGAGATCATTTATTATTTATTTTTTTTATACATCCCTTCTTTTATTTTATACATGGAGCTGTGAGTCTAAGGGAACACCACAGTTTTATAAATGCTCTGTCGGCCTGCAGTCTGATACAGTGGCTTCTTTGTTGGTGATCATTACAAATAATCTTGTCATGAATAAACATTTCCGTACAGCCTCCTCTGTAATATGTAATCTGAAACAAACAATGATTGTTCTTCACTGAGTACATCACACTAATGCAAATGCTTAATTTTGTTGGTTGGATTAAATGTGTGTATACATTATGTGTTGTTGAACTTTAAGAGGTAATATGAATGAATAAACAGGCATTTTTATAATACTACTTTCTACTGTGTGTATGTAACATCTCTCTTACATTGGGATGTGTTGTAATTCCAGTGACAGTAGAGAAGACATGTAAAAAAACAGTGTTGTCCAAAGCAACCCCTTAGATTCCACATGTCTTTTTTTTCTACAACAGAGCAGAGGTTATTTAGGGCACTTTGTGCATTTTTGTTGAGAACTTGTCGAGTTAAGAGTTAGTTAAGAACTAATGTTCCTCCACCAACCAACACCAAACATACCCGGAAAGTCTGAATCTGATTGGTGCTTGTTGAGAAATAACTCTGGTTCTTAGCAAAAACACTTTCATACATGGGGTTGATTTACTAAAACTGGAGTGCAAAATCTGGTGCAGTGCTGCATAGAAATCAAGCAGCTTCCATTTTGTTTGTCAAAGCTTAATTGAACAAGCTGAACTTAGAAGCTGATTGGCTACCATGCATAGCTGCACCAGATTTTGCACTCTCCAGTTTTAATAAATCAACCCTATGGTGCCTATATAATTATTTCACACATATGCCTGCATACCAGCATTTTTTAATAGAACATTTTGCATTTTTTACCCTAATCCACATTATGCAGGCAAACTGACTTTAATGGCAGACTTATATAAATGCACAATACACTTAATGCTGTGGATTTTAGAACACTTTGCACCATTTTGCTGTTCTTAAATATTCCTATTCCAAGTTAGATAACACATGAGCAAAACATTATTTAAAACATTAGATAAGGCACTTTAAAAGTGCACATAAACCCAGGTTAAGCTACACCCAGTAACCTACCCTCATTATACATGTACATTACTGAATGGACATTGGTGTAAAATGGACCGTAATGTGGACAGAGGAGATACTCTTCATATTCCAACATCAGCTGCTAAAAAGCTAAATATCTGTCTTTCTCACAGTTTAAAAAAAAAAAAAAAATATATATATATCCATATGTCCATATATCCATATATAAACTAGTAAATGAAAAATCCAGTCAGTTGTTTACCTATTATCATTTACAGTTAGTGTTAAAGGTTCCTTTGAATTTTTAAGTTTAGGACATTTTCTCTCAGTTTACTAGATAAATATAAAATCCCCGTTATACATGTACGTCACTCCACATGCACATAGATGTAAAATGGACCTTAATGTGGACAGAGCAGACATTCTTCATTCCACCTGCTGCTAAATATCTGTCATAAAAAAAATAAAAATAATATATATATAGATATATATCTCTATATATAGATATGTATCTATATATAGATATATAGAAATAAAAATTATATATATAGATATATATATCTATATATCTATATATATAGATATATAGATATATAGATAGATATATATATCTATATAGATATATATCTATCTATATAGATAGATATATCTATATATATCTATCTATATAGATAGATAGATATATATAGATATATATAGATAGATATATATGTCTATCTATAGATATATAGATATATATATCGATAGATAGATCGATAGATAGATAGATAGATAGATAGATAGATAGATAGATAGATAGATAGATAGATAGATAGATAGATAGATAGATAGATAGATAGATAGATAGATAGATAGATATAGACAGATATATATATATATATATATATTTATCTATCTATCTATCTATATAGTATAAATGTAATTCGGTATGTCAGTTTACCTATTATTATTATATTATTATTTATCATTTGCAGTTAGTATTAAAGGCTGAATTTATTATGCTTATGACATTTTCTTTCCGTTTATCAGATAAATATATTAATGTGTTTTGCCACCCTCTAGTGGTGAAAGATATGAATGTCACACATCTTTAATTCTAGACATCCTAAGAGGAAACCAAAAATAACATATTTTATTCACCAGCATTCTGTACATGCAGAGTGTAGATTTTATAGAAAAAAAAAAAGTACCACGGCAGATTAGTATAAATCATCTTTATTATTTTAGGCTAAGAGATATTTACAAAATTCTGTAATAAAGCACACAGAAACATAGTCTGGCTTTTCAATGTAACTACCCATAAAAAACAATAAGGGAATCTGCTCTTTAAAAAACTGATCCTCGATCCATGATCTGTGGAGAATATGGATACATACTGTACATATTAGTTTGCTAATCGTGTTAATAACAATAAAAATTTGTATAGACTGAAGTTATAGGAAATTGTCTTTACAGCACATCTGCAAGCAAGAGAATAAAAACCAGAGTATTATTTGCTGTGGCTGGAAGTACTAAACTTGTTCAATTAAGCCCGGCTTTATCAATGGCCATCTGTGCTTTTTAGTAAACAAACAGTGCCTCAGCCATATTTGCGCATCATCTTTTAACATATAAATGTAAAAAGATATTTTACTCCTACGTTTTGATGTGTAATAAAAGCAACCCTCTGTCTCAGGAAGAGAATTTATTTGCAGCCAGCAACACTGTTTAATGCTCCTTGTCTATAGAGGAATAAATGATCTTTTATAAGTTATTAATATGTATCCCAGTAGCATCTCCTTAATTTGTGTCCCAGCATTCAAGGGTGGCATATGCTTAATCCCACAAAAAATAATACTTGCCCCCTAGATCTGGGATTAACAAGGCATTTGGCAGATTATAGCAGCAGGAATCAAAGTATGGAAAGGGGTTTAAACCAGTAGGGTTTAATGTGTTGCGTCTGTAGTATGACACTGTAACCCCTTCACTTCTCCAATAATACATACTGAAAAGTCTTTACAGATACAGTTTGGGTTTTGGTTGTATGTACAGTTTACGTAACTGAAAAAGTATTTTGCCAGTGCTCTAGTAGATCACCAAAGACTTTATAGCTACTAACATTTATTGCAAAGCCAATCAAGTGCTTTCACACGATGCTATGCAACATGTGATATGCTAGAATGCAAACATGCAAATCTTTTACACAATAATAGGGACCCTTAAAAAAAAACAAAAAAAAAAAAACAGTTATTTTCAGCTGATCCCAATGGGATTAAGCATTATTAATATTCAGGGTTTATAAAGCCTCACCAGTCTCTACAGCACTTGCTTAAGCTCAATATTATTTGCTTTTCAGCAGATTTACCATCCTTATGCAAATGTCTTCAATGCACACACCATCATCATAAATATGGGACCTCCCCAATAAGACTGAAGCAACTGATCATGTGTTTCATGTGTTTAAATAGTCTTACTATTTTAGGTTAACAAATGAAATCTAAAATGTTATTGGTTGTTGTGAGCTTTTTTTGTCACTTTTCCTTGCCTGCAGTATTTACATGTATATGAGGTTTTGTGAGTTATTCTTGCACTAAACGAAAGGTAATATAAGTTGGAGGAAAGAAAAAGTCTGCCACTTAGGAAGAAAAACCGACTCTCTCTATGTAACCTGTATTAGAAAACCATCAGCTAAAATTGAATTGGTTGTTAGGGGCACCTCCTCTTTCCTTTCACTTAGTTTTATATCCTATTCATTTAAATATTTCTTTATCAGTGCAAGCTACATACATATTAATGTGTATACAGCTTTGCAGATTTGTGCTTCAGGGTCTTCTTTGCACAAAAAATGTAAAAAGATCTTTATCCGGTCGTTAGATTTCAGGATCTTACAGGAAGGAGTTTATCATTTGCCCTGAAAATCTCTCCTTGTGCGGTGAGTGGTGTCTGGTGGTTGGGGGTGCAAGATAAATACAGTTTTCACCCAGTGACAGTCACACACTAGCAATTAGCCACTCTGAACAATTAGCACATTCCATTTGCCTGCTAATTATTACAATTAGCCCTCAGTCTTTAAGTGATTGGGGCAACACATTAAGATTTCATTTTATTTGTCTTTAAACATTAAGAAACCGTATTGGCACCCATGAGCTCATAGGCACAGTGCAGCTAAAGGCAGCTAAAGGCAGTCGGCATTGGTACTGAGGCAGCTGCTTGTCTCACTGAGATCACATGGGGCGTTCTTGCTGCAGGATAGAGTGAAAACATGTACTTAATGTCCTTTTCTTTAGGCAATAAATGGGGAGCTGGCAGCTCTGTGCAGGTTATAAAAAGTTACGTTTGTCGAGGCTTAGTGGGAAGAAGGTTGCCAGACCACAGAAATCACTAAGAACAACTTGAATTAGCTGCTTTACCAATTTCCCGTCTGCCATGAAATTTCCGGGCTGTAGTTAATTCAAAGTTTTACGCAAATATATAAATTCAGGATAATGAGCTCAATATATAATGAGCTAACCTTTATCTCCTATTCAGTGTGACAGGTTGTGACATTACTGTGTTATACATTACACCGATAATCCAATGTTTTCACATTCAGGTTTTCTGATTTATCTTTTGTGAATGTATTCTGTGTCCTGAGCCAGGTCCCTAGCAGATCAGATGTTTCTTTCTGTCTACTAGGTTCTTTTGGGATCTACTTGTCTATGGGATGCTAAACCACTAGTAGACTCTTAGGCAGGGTTCCAAACAAATTGCTCATTGACACCTGCAGTCCCTTTGTCAGCCAAAGGTTTTGTATATTGAGCACTCTTTTATCGAGGCATCTGCAAAAAAAGAACAGGGACATAAATATAAGAGATACAACATTTTCTATCATAGACACTTTAAAAAATAAAACCTATTGTGAAAAGGCCCTTGCGCATCAACACAATTATAAAAGGGTAACACATGGAAACTGCATTATGCTTTAAAAAAGCAGTTACTCCAATAAGATAAGATAAGAATTGTTCAAACCATTACCAAGTTTTTAGAAGGGTGGATGAACAAAAGCTGGTGATCTCCACCTGTGTTTTGAAAACTGACCTCCATAGGGCAACCATAAAGGATGAACTACACTCAGGTAAGCTCTAACAAACAGGGCCCTCTGATCCCTCCTGTATTGAGTTGTATGGTAACTGTACTGTCTGCCCTCACCTTGTAAAGTGCTGTGCATACTGTTGGCGCTAAATAAATCCTGTCAAATAATAATTCTAAATCCATCTATTCATTTTTGTACTAATTAATATTGAAGGCCCTCCATCTCCCAGGTTCTGGTTTCTTGACTATCCTTTCCCATCTAGAAAGCATTAGCTCTCCAATACTTTATGTTTTTGTGCTTAAGAGTGCAAATGGCATCTATCGAAGCACATGTTTTACCCTACTGGGTTGCCCAAGTTAGGTCCCTCTTTTTCTGGAGTAAATATACCTTTCTTGTGCACTAAAAAATGTGTTTTTACATTTTTTAAATGCTATTAGCAACCTAAATTTTTCAGTGCACTCATGAGAACTTCTTGCTGTCATGGACCTATTCTCTTGTCCACAGCAACAAGGGCAGGAGAAATGATCAAGCATATGCAAATCACTACTTGTAGAATAATATGCAGAAAAACAAAGATGATGCCTAACTGCGAAAGTGCTACTAACACACAGGTCTTTATCCTCTTCCTGTGCAGCTGCATTGCCACAAAGAGCAGTGATTAGAAATTTACTGTGGCAGAATTGTAAGGTAGGAATATTCAAAATGGCATTTATATTTGCTTCCTATTTGGCACACTCACTATTTTGGAGACTTCCATTGGGCTTTAAAGAAAACATCAGCATTATCCATGGTTTGAATTAATTCATGGCTGCTTAGGCATGGTTGCCATGGAGGTCCTCATAGTAAAATGTAACTAAGGGTGAAGAATTTCTGCTGTTTTTCGATAGTAGACCAATTGGCTTGTAACTGTCATTGACACAGGACAGAAAAAATATAAATGCAAAACATGTGATTACTATAAGCAACACCTCCACCTGTTGTATTTTTATGCTACACTGTAAAAAAAGCCCTGTGTCCTTCAATATTTTATTCTGGATAATGGGGTAACCACAGTGACATGGTATCAAGGAGCTGAATATAGCACATCTTAATAAAGGACAATAAAAGCAGTGGCCTAATAAAGTCTTCTCGGTTTTTAAATCACATTTGGTATTTATATGGAATATGTAGTTTAGAAAAAGTATATCCATGAAATGCACTTTATTCATTTTTTAGACAGCTGAGGGCCATAGTGGCATCTTACAGAGCCATGGTAGTAGCCTTCCTGAAAACTTTCTTTCAGTTTTTATACCTTTACCCTACCTCATTTGGGTTATTCTAGTAATTACTTTGTTATTGCAATTATTATATGATCTTGGCATCAAAAAGGAGAGCGAGGTTTGTGTGTCCGCAGGAAGATCTTGTGCCTTTTTCTGATTTATACTATGGTCCGGGAGGCACTTATCACAGCAATTTTTTTCCCTTGCTTTATGTGAGCACGTCTCAGCAGCATTATAATACAGTGCTCTGTCCTGTCAGCTCAGTAACCATGATGAAGGACCCTGCTGTTCCTTTTAGACACTAATGAAGCCTGAAAGCTTTTAAACATGACAAAATTTTCCTCGAGTTTGTTGATTTACGGTTTTTATTTTTATTACCGGTGGTAACCACAGCTCTGCCAGCGTGGCGGGTGTGTGGATCACCGCTGAGAATTGCTGTGCCACTTTATGGCAACAAAAAGCACTAAAATAAAGGGAGATAATTCTTCTTCTACTCACTGACTATTTTCCAGCAAAAGATATTGATTGTATTTGTCAGTCTAGCAATAAGAGGGCATTCATAAATTTATAATGCCTGTCCGACAGGTACTCCAAGGAGGAGTTTTGAGAATTTTTATTTTTGAGAATTTTTTTTCTTAGATAAGTTATAATAAACAGTAGGTTTAAATGGCTGGGTAGCACATGCAACGGAGAGAGTAACTAGTATTTTTATCTAAAGGCAGACATTTTGTTGTACATGCCCTTTTCCAACTCTGCAATGTTCTCACTTGTTGCCTACCAGTAAGATTTCCATACTGCACAGAAATGAGTAAAACCCAGAGAACTATTTGCTGGTTTATAGAGTCCTGTAAAGGAAAAAAACAGCTGTTGTGTGGTATCTCAATCAACCTTTGAGAAATCTGTGTCATATTAGCCCCTCTGATTGGTTACGACACCTCACTGTTCTTTGCACTTTGCTAAAGACGCATTGGGGGACATTTACTAAAACTGGAGTGTGCAAAATCTGGTACAGCTCTGCATAGAAACCAATCAGCTTCCATGTTTTCTTGTCAAAGCTTAAATAAACAAACTGAAGATAGAAGCTGAGTGGCTAACGTGCACAGCTGCACCAGATTCTGAGTGCTCTAGTTTTAGTAAATCTGCCCCATTACACCCCAAAACTAATATTTCAGTTGGCAGGTGGAATTACATCTATAATGAATCTCCACAGTGGAGCGCCTTTCTGTCCCATGCCACATTTCACATTACATGTAGAGGAAGGAGGAAGTCTCCCTCCTTCTTTCTCTTTTTTTTTTTTTTTGAAGCTCCCAACTAGGGTAGCAGTCATAGGTGGGCAGATGAAGGATTTTAAGGGCAAATATCTGGCCACCACAATCCCTAGGATATATACTGAGTATATATATAAAACAACAGGCGATAACATTACCTTCAAGTATATGGAGTGGTAGTGCTTAGGGGGTCTGTATCATATTAAAGCCAGGCCTCTAGTTTAGAAGGTCAATGAAGGACCGCAGGAGGGGTTAACATTTAGGTAACAGTAAGTAAACCAGTCCTGCGAACATGCATAATAAATTGTTCAGAGGAATCCTCTGTATAGAGTACCCAGGGTGTAGTGTGGCCCTGTCCCCAAGGCAATTTTTAAATTATACCTAAGAAAGGAGGTTGTGGGTGGATACATCACTTCTTTCATCCCACTGGCTTTGAAAAAGAAATGAAAAATATAAAGAGAAAGAGGGAAGCTTGTGTCCCATGATACTTAGGTCACAAAACAGGGGGACTGTGTAGACCCTATCGTGGAAAGGAGTGGGGGTAAAGGGGGGTTCCCTAGGCAGAGGAACTCATTCCCTACGACCATGTGTATATGTTAGTCTTGGGTGGGAGGGGAGTATTATCACCACAAGGGTAGTATAAATGAGTCATCTAGGTTTGGGGGCGAAAAGGGGGTATGTAGAAAAAAGAAAGGAAGGCACGTCTGATGCATGAATCATAGTAAAGAATGTATTCCAATAAACAAATGAGTGAATACAGGGGTGGATACTACGTATTCAAACTTAAAATAGTAATAATACTAGCTAACGACAATGTTGTCACTAGATGGATTGACATAAAATAATACCCATACAAGGGTTAAAATGAGATGAATACTTTTCTAACGCGTTTCGAGGGTT
The DNA here is from genome assembly GCA_037952925.1 of Lithobates clamitans. Classification (NCBI taxonomy): domain Eukaryota; kingdom Metazoa; phylum Chordata; class Amphibia; order Anura; family Ranidae; genus Lithobates; species Lithobates clamitans. The sequence goes on along the minus strand of JBBGZY010000339.1, from coordinate 2,037,564 downwards.
TTCCTCTTCATCAGAGCCTTGGTCTGCGTGTTATAATAGAGAGACAACTGGATGGGTGGTATAACTCTAGTTGAGTGCTGCAACCATATGAGTGAAATATCCTCTACTTTTGGGATTTATACTTCCACATCACAGTGTTCTCAGCACCATAGGGGGATAAACTCAAATGCAATTGTCCGTAGTTTGTTTTTATTCGTCAGGAAGACCTAGTAATTAGTTCAGGTGTCTCAGCCAGTGATCCATGCCTGGAAGTCCAAGTCTTTGCTGGGTTAATGTGGCAATTCACCTGTCTAGGTGCTGTGCAGAGTCCACTGCTAAGTTGCAGATATGCAGCACTCAGTGTCCTTAGCGTTCACCGGCGAAAAGTGGGTGAGCCAAGGCCTCCAGAGTCTTTCCTAGATGGGCACTTTGTCTAGTATGACTGCTTCAGTCTTGCTGTGGATCATGGCTTGGGTGATTCTATGTTTCATAGTTAGTATACAAAAGGAGGTGGGTATCCATGCTTTAGGTATGGTTTGTTTAGCTGCTGTGGTGACAAATAGTAAAAGTTTAAACTGACGGTATGTTAAAGCCTGTGGCTTGTTGTTCAGGAGTGCGAACTGGTGTCAGGGGCGAACCAAACAAAGTTGATAGGATCCCAAACACCTCAACCCAGAAGGTAAAAACAATGGGGCATTCCCACCAAATGTGCACATGGGTGCCTGGTATGTCATAGCCATGGAAGCAATCTGAATTAATTCATGTTGCTTGCTAGTAGATCCTGACATGTGTTGTTGGGGGGCAGAGCCTTTTGTCACATAATTCTGCAAATCCTTATCTTTGTATGTAAAAGACAGATAGGGGCTTCTGGATTGAGAATACCTAGCCTGCCTGTTCACATGGGTAAGAAGCAGGGGTACGTAGGATGTCACATTTTTTGGGGCATCAAGCTTAATTTAAACAGTGGGGTTGTCTGGAGAATGACAGCAATGCCTGAATGCAAAAATAGGATCTGAAACTACAGCCAATATGCAGATTGGGCAGATGGCCAAAGGATTGTTCTCTGCTATCAAATCCAGTGCTTTAATATCCACATTATTTACAGCAATTAACATTGCTAGCAGCATCAATCAAGGGCACTATCCAGGCAATATCCTTCGATTAGTAACACTGATACACTGCAGTGTGCCTACCTGTACATAAGAGGCATTGCATTTCACAAAACCCGCTGATATGTGCTTTCATTTTTCTTTGAAACACTCAGTTATTTGAACAATTGTTAGTTCAAGTTAGTTGATGTCTAGTGTTTAATAACCCAGATGAAATTTGTATTTTTAGTAATGTAAAGTGCAGGTGGCATTCTTCTACTTAAATCTAGTTCCTTTGGGTTAAATCTCATCATGATTGCTCTTTGTGCAGGCTAAATTGTCTAAATGCCTTTATTATATTTCCATGGTTTTTGCTTTGAAATCTGTAACTGAAAAAATAAAGATGAATATATGACATGTGTATATATACACAGTAATAATAGCAGATAATGTAGTGAAGCTTTGACATGTACATTTATGGATACAATTCTACAGAAACAGAATGGCTGGGTAATGCAGTATACTGTTTAGTCCTGATATTGCCGACAACCTTTCCAATGCTGTGTGACCATTATTTAAACTCCAGATAGTCTGTGAAAAATTCAGAATGCCCTGGGGGGATATATAACCTCCTTTTCTGGTTATCATTTCGTTAAGAGACTATTTAATATTTCAACACAACATTTATAAAGATAGATCAATCTATTTCATCTTTCAATATGTATATCCATATTGTCATTAATTATCCACAAAGGAAAAAAAGATTTCAGGAGGGCAAGAAGAAAATAACTTAATATGGATGGACAGTAGCATTTTTTTCAATGGATACAACTTGTGACCAGAATTGGCATTATAGAGTGCAGAAGTTAAAAAGCCTATTCCTTTACCACTACTTTCATTCATACATTTATATTGTAATGTGTTTTCTTCCATTGTTTTATTTCAATTCAGCTTTCTACATTCAATGCAGTGCTTCCCTTTTACTGCTTAACGTATCTAAAGCAAAAACTTTATTTTTAGTTTTGGTCATTTTAGGGTCCTATTTGGGAGAATTGCCTTTACTTCTGGTGGCAATTCAAAATTTTGGGTATTTCCATCCTTTCATTCTTGGTAACAAAGGTAACTAAGATACAGAGAGTGATTTTTTGCCAACAGGGACACAGACAGCAATACTCAACAAGGGTTCTAACCTTTCCCCACTCTATCCATAACTAGAAAAATGCTGGCTTTAGACATACTTGAAAAGGCCATTTCAGCAAGGACAAAGTACAGCAGTAATAATTGGGAGGGCGGGGGCTTATTTATGAAAACTGTAAAACTGTGGCTGAAGTAAAGGATTTCATCAAAAGAACCAAATGTATATTTTGCGACTGATTGTAACAGTGAAACCGGCTTGTTTGCCATCGGGAACTAGAAAAAGAGAGATCTGTAGTATCACATTCAAATGTTTTTTTAATATGCACTGAATGCTGCTGTGATGATATGAAAGATATTTTCAAGGCATGTATCTTTCTATCTTTTCAGGTACCACAGAGAGGGTCTGTCTGATCCAGGGCACCGTTGAAGCTCTCAATGCCGTCCATGGGTTCATTGCAGAGAAGATACGAGAAATGCCACAGAACGTGGCCAAGACCGAGCCAGTTAGCATCCTGCAGCCACAAACAACAGTCAATCCTGATCGCATTAAACAAGTATGTGTTCTGTGCCCCTTCATTGTTATTGAGAATTTGAGCTCTAGCGCACAGAGCGAGCTAACACAGGAATGGATGAAATCGTATTAGAACCAAGTAAAGATGTTTTGCTTGCAGTTCAGACACCTATATTTATCCAGTCCTAAGTTAACTGATTCAATAAAGAACCAATCCACACTATACTAATATTTCAGTTTTTGGTAGATGATGGAGAGTAAAACAACATGAAAATTTGTTAATTTGTTATCTCTGGGACGTTGGCAAGATCTTTGAGTGTCTGAGTCTGCACAACTTTCATGGCTTTTATGAGTACGAAATCTCCATGCTGGAGTATCCAAGACATTTAAGAAGCTGTGGGATGACTCAGCCATTCAAGCACTGCTTATAATTAAAATATCACTTTTAGATTCACTGACTCTTTAACAGAGTACAAATAGTGGGCTGATTGGATATGGGTGTTTATTCTGTAGCACTCCTCTGGCTGAGCTGTGGTGTTTTATTGGCATTTAATAACAAACATTGTAAACACAATGAATCAGAAAAATGGATTTCTAGCCCTTAGGATGGCCATACTGGCTGGCCATATGGTAATTCAGGGCATTGAATGACAAAAGCTTGCTTCTGAAGCCTTTATTTTGCATAACCCTGAATAACTATATGCACGCCCTGTGTTGTGGTCATAGGGGTCACTGACTCTCTCATTGTGAAAGTGCTGACTAACAGCAATGCAAAGCAGCAAAGCTCAGCTAGAACTTGCAATATTGAAGACTAAATGTCCATATACAAAAGCCCCTCTAACTCTTTAGTCTTCAAGAGACACTTGTGTGCCACTATTTTGTCACTGTTCATCTACTTTCAAATAACAGGATTAATGGGAAAAAAATTGTTCTGAAACAAAGCATACAGTATACTATAACACATGCAGGGAACATTGATAAAACATATTGAACAGATCTGATCAGAGAAATGATGCATTTATGGTATCATTTTGATAAGATGTTTTCTGTTGGTGTGTTAGACATCCCTTTCACAATCTAACTGAGGGCACACCACTAGTATTGTGGTTTTGAATGTCACAGTTAGAGCTTATCACTCAGCACTGAGAATGTGCAAATTATTATTTTGTACAATTGTTTTGCAACTCCACAAGTCAGGTTTCCCCACGCTGTTAAATGGCTGGCTTTCCTAGAAGAATTAGATTCTCCAGTAATGCACACAAACGCCTAACAATATTTGGTTGTTGTTATACGGGACAACCAGTAGCAGCAAAAAAGTGGTCACTTTTCTACTTAAGATATTCATAGCTGTCAGTTAAAATGCTGAGGCAGCTGGCAACAAAAAGGGTCTACTGTATAAAAGGATATACTTAAAGTAAATCCATATTTTGCTAATTTAGGGCAAAGTTACATGTTTACTTGATAAACCACCCCAACCCTTCCTTTCCTGCTGATACTGTACTTACCTTTCCTACATTCCCCCACCAACTCTTCACCTACCAGAGCCAAGTGAACTACCTGGTAACTTGGAGTATGCAGGATAAATCTCTACCCAGGTAAATATGGAGCATACACTTTTCACTTTACTCCTCTGGATGTGTAGGGCGGGGGGTAGAGGGTGTGGGAAGGTAAGTATCAGCAGTAAGGGTTCAATTTGTTAACTAATCCCTGCTTACCATTAACAGGCAATAGAAAGCTTCACATTAAAGGCAGTTTAATAAAGGAACACGGATATCACTATCTGCACTGTGCAGTGTTTACACCACACTATGCTCTGCATTTTAAGAGTCGTATTTGCTGCATAATACTGTAAAGAGCATTCTGTGATTGGAGGTGAGGTTGGTCACACGACTTTGACATTTATTAATTAGAATTAGAGCTTCACTTGCTTCAGAGTTCTGAACCAAGTGAAAAGGTGGGCATGTTTGGTAAGCCCTATGCTTGGACTGGAACCACTGAAAACAACACTGTTACAAATTGTGTTTGCTTGCTTATTGGCATGGCCTTTATTGTTGATTGGAAAACTAGATTTTGCTTTTTTCAGTTATTATGAAGTATTATGCATCCGTGCCAGCAGAAATATGCCAGCCAGCTTACACATTGCTATGAATATATTTTTACAAAATATGAAAAAGCAAAACAAAAAACCACACATGAATGTTCAATAAAAGCACTATTTTTTCACCATTATTAAGAATAAATCTGACTACCATATATTACAGACGTGTACTAGTAGTGCTAATAATTCTATACATATAAGATCTAATAAAAACAGAAGAGCTGAGATAAAGTTACAAAATAATGGCAGACTGATGTCTCTTGATCATTGACAGTCTATTTTATTGTCCTAAATATTTTTCTAGTATATATGTTTTAGGAAAATGCTTTGTGACTAATTATTTTGCTATATTTGTGGAGCAAGAGGTGTGTACATGTTTAAATACATGATGTGTTAGGTTGTCTTGTATTCAGTGTATTCCATTTACTAAAATGGTTTATAAGACTTAAATATTGATGCATGGCTTGGCTTTTTATTCCATGTTAAATGGTTTACCTGTAATTGCTTCAACATGCTAAACAGGCCAATGCAAAAACAAAAAAGGGAATATAGATGCTTCAAAGGCCAATTCCACTCAAAATGGAGTGGGTACTAATGGGTTGATTCACCTGCCAATCTTTATATCTTTTTTTCACCCGTTACCCAGAGACAAGACTGTAACAAAGCTGTTACTCTCTGGTTTAGTTTTTTAACAGGAACCGTAACTGTGTGTGGAACTGGGAATTCTGGAGGAAAAACCTCACCACTAGTGTCTCTATGGAAATATAAGAAGGCAGCACGTCATTCAATTTGCCTGCAACCACACAAAGATGAGATTTTTTGTTACAGTTGACCCTATTAGAAAAACATTATACATATTACCCAATTACCTGATAATTAAATTATAATTCCCAATAAATAGTCCAGGCTGCCTTTAAAAAATAAAAAATCACAAAGAAACAGTAACAAAGTAAGTCTGGAGGCCTCAATCAAATCAATAATTCTTGAATAATTGAAAAGGTGAATTCTTATAAATACAGATTCCAGAGTTGTTATTGAATTGCTGATTCTTTCACTTGTGAATTTATTGACGTGCAATTGAAAGGGTTGTGTTAATTGTAAACAGTAGCCTTTCTGCAGCTGCTATTTTAATGTAAATCCTGAAACATGCAGAAGATCCGGAATGGTGTGTGCTGTTTAGATGTTTGATATTTTTAACCCCTGTGGCTCCTGTGTCATTGAACAAGAACAAGTATCACCACTGCCTCCTCAACTGATCAGTTTTGTAACAAATTACAGTTAATTAGACTAATTACATGGGCTGCAGGAACCCTCCGTGGTTGTTGACCGTTGCGCATTGCGGCAATTGTTCACAACTATTGCAGGTCTCTGAGACTCATGAAGTTAGATTAACTGTGTTTAAAAACCCATGATGAATAGCGCTATCTAGAATTGAATGATTAACATGGCCCTTACTATGTTAAATCCTCCCTTCTCACATAATAGTACACTGGTTATACCATTATAAAATCTCCTGATTCTGGTTCCTCACATATAGTAACAGCAATCCAAATTGCTTAGACTTGTATATGTTGCTTGTGGTGGTATTTTTTTCCTTTCTTATCGTTCCTGGTGAAAAAGTTTTGTTTTTTGTCACTCTTCCAATGTCATCCATCCTCCTCTCCACCCTTGCTCTTCCTGAGAATGCTTTTTACTTTGTTTTTTATGTTTTTTCCTCCCCCTTTGGTTAGACACCTTCAATGCCAGACAGAGTGTGCCCCAGAATGACTTTCCAGCCTGCTGGCAGTGAAGGGGTCATTTTGTTACTAGAGCTGACTGAATTCTGCTTCTGACCCTGCTTTGTTCTGCAGACATTGTCATCATTACCACCAGCCACCAAGTCCTCTCCATCCGACCCCATGACCATCTCCAGAGCCAGCCAGGTACAGTACCATTCTCCATATCTCATATTTTTCACACAGAAAAGTGGAATTCCATCAACATGCCAGGGATCATCATTAACTCAATTCTTACATTCCAGATTATTAATGCTCAGTTTATGTCAAGTGATACAATACACAGGGGACTCATTAAAACCAAGATGAAAGAAATTATGTTGCCCACAGAAACCAATGGATTCCAGCTTTCTTTACGTTGCAGTGCAGGTTAGAAAGTGAAAACTCAGATGGCTGATCTGGGTATCAGTTCTAGATTCTTTTTGTTCTACTTTCTAGAAAAAACAAAATAATTTGAAAGTTCATAATATTGTTCAAAACCAGACTCCAGCAAAATATCTGTGTGGAAATAGCTTTAAGTTATTCAATTTATGTTTCATACAACTGAAGCATTGGACAAGTCTTAGCAACTAAACTATGCATTATATTCTCATCAATGTTCTAGGCAACATTGCTGTTGGCATTGAGTTCATTGATGCACAGCCTCTACTAATCACTGAATCACTGCTACGATTATTAAAAATATATATATCATTATATATTCTAAAACAATATGGACTTACTATGTGAAACAATGTAGATAGGAGTGTAGATAGATAGATAGATAGATAGATAGATAGATAGATAGATAGATAGATAGATAGATAGATAGATAGATAGATAGATAGATAGATAGATAGGTCAAACATGATCTTTCAAAAGCAGACTAAGGGCAACCAACAGACAACAATCAAGTTCCTACTCAGTATTTTAATTTCCATATGCCAGGGCAAACGTGAATCTGGAGTTTTTGGAGAAATAGCAGCAGGTTATCATAATGGCCTTTTAATACTCAAGCCTACTGCATTTAGCAAGAATAGCAATAGACATTGTTGCTGAAGCAATAAGCTGGTTGATGCTTTTATTCATTAAGTCCATAATTAATTTTAGCATTTGGTGATTCATATCACATGAGACGTACTGCATGCTCTGTTTCAATAAAGCAGATTTATAAAAAAAAATAAATAAATAGTGGAGAAAAGTGTAAAATAGTGTTTATATTACCCCTAGCAATAGTCTATTGATCACTTTCTAACCTCACAGAAGTGTGACTGCTGAAATCTCATTGGCCGGGCAACAGACCCTTTATGCTTTCAGCAAATTGGCCCCAGTGTTGGAGTATAACACACTGTACAATTCATTAAAATTTAAAACTGTTCTTGAAATATATATATAACCCTTAGTATATGCATTATAGAAATAATCATCTTTTTTAATCAGCAGACATACATCAAATACATGCATGGGGATTTGAAAGAATGAATAACGACCTGATATATTATAACATCACTAGAAAAAGATGAATTAATTCATATTATAAGAATTTTATGAATGATCATTTATACTATGGGGCCTATTTATATAGATCAGCAAAATAAGTCCTTTGTTTATCCATACTGCACCATATGTCACCACCACATTTCCATTTTTATAAAATTTGGAAATAATAATACACAAGGTAAAAAGTTGTAAGAAAATAAAATGAACACATATTGATGAATACAGTTAAAAAAAGTTATTACTCCACGTCAAGGAAATTTCGTGGTCTGGTTCCCCTGTATTGGAAATGATAGATAGCTCTTAATTTGGGGTGACCTAAATTATTGGTGACATTTTTAGCAAAAAAAAAAAAAAACTGTGAGTAAATGTTTATAAATGAGCAAATCTGATTTACAAAGAGATTTCAATAGTTTAATTTTACCTTTATAAAGTATATTAAAGCGAGTAGAGAAAAAGCCCCAGACAGCATTAAAAGTAACAATATTGGAAAAATTGGATACTGTCATTTTGATCTTTACAAATAGGCTGCCAAGTTGTGGTGAACACTAAAACTGTCATTTCTCAGATAATCCATTGACTCCATTATTCTCTACATCGATTTCAGGAAATTTTGCTTTACCGAGTTTTGTTTATTTATTTTATTTATTAGAGTAATAACGTACATTTGTTTTTAAATATTGCTACAGCATAGGTACAATATGAGATAGAGATGTGGTACAATTTATAATATTAGTGTAATGTTTTAGAAAATACGTATAGAAAATATAAAATAGTAATAAATTGCTAAAATCCAAAGAGTTCATTTTTTAGTATTACGTAATCCATACTTCTGACGCTAATCTATATAATTCATGTACTTGACTGTTTAGTTTTGAAAGTAATCCTATGAATGTATACAGGCAGATCATAGTGGTTGGCTAAGGGAGTTTTAAGGCAGCCTTGAACCTCCAGGCAGCTCATATGCCTTCTAGTTTCAGCCCATATATACATGTGAAATAATTGAAAACAGCCAAGGTAAACATTAAGTTTGCCCCTGTCAACTGAGCTTAAAGGGTCCTTCCAGCTCCAAATGAGTTTTGCTTGAAACGGACATAAGAGCAGCCATACACAAGCAATACACCTGATTCGGTTGCTGAGTTTACTTTGGGGTAGATAAAGAATTTTTCAGTTGCAATTGTTAAGGTGCACAAATATTTTCTAATTTGTTGAATGTAAGTGGGTATCAGTCGTTCCCTTTCTTGAAGGTGAATGGGAATGTCATCACAATCAAACATCATTAAGGTCAGGCAGAACACTAGGATGGGCCCCAGTGATATGACAACGCCATTAATGTGGAACTTCAGTGAAAACTTTTTTTTTCAGTTTTGCACCAAGTGAGTAAGGGTGCAAACTTCTGTCAGACTTTTTTGCCATTTGTGTCCACATTCAGGAGATTTCATTCACTATAAATGCCCTAAAGATCATTATCACCAAGTGCAGAAAAATCCTAAATCCTAAATCACAGTATATAAAGAAAAGTCCTACTTTTCCAGTTGTAACTGCAACCGTATTAAGGTGGAAAGCCTGAAATGGGGATGCCGGTTCCAGTGACAACTGTCAAAGGTGAGAATCCCCCCCTACTTTTGGGAGATTTCCAATTACTTCCTGTTTTTCGGAACAGAAAAGGAAAACCTCTCCACCCAGGGGGGCACAGACAACATTAGAAAAAAAATCTGAAAAAAGGTTCCAACATTTTCCCCTGCTATCCAAAGCAACAAAAAATGTTTTCACTGGAGTTCTGCTTTAAAGGTTTAGTTCACCTTTACCAAAAAACAAAATGCACATGCAGATAAAGGGAGTCTGTAGATAAAAACAAACTGTGCAGCTCTGACCACAGCTGAATAATGTCCTTGCTATAGGTGTAGGCCATTTACATACCTTATGAAGCCTAAATGGAAAACTCTTAGGATATTGCTAAGAGAGGCCTAGCTGTTACTGTTCGCCTCTATCACCACACTAGTGAGCTTTCAAACACTCAACTCAGAGCTACTGCATCAGGGGAGAGAAACCACATGTGAGAGAGAAAAAGCTTGCTTCTGTGATGGTGAAGGTGAACAGTAACAGTAATTCATCTCTTAGGAACACCCTTAGCAAAGTCCTAGGACTTTTCCAGTTATTCTTGATGAGGTACATAAATGGCCTACTCCTATAGAAAGGGCATTATTTAACTTGGTGAAAGCTGCACAGTTTGTTTTTATCTACAGACATCCCTTATCTGCATAGGTAGTTTTTTAGTAAAGGTAAACTATGCCTTTGTGGATTGGCAGCTATATCATGGCATATCACCCTTTGGCCGAATTCACATATATGTGAATTGGATGCAGGTTTGCCAGCATCCAATTCGCATGACATGCGAGTGTGCCCGGCTTGCAATGGAGCCGGTTCACAAGTGTCTGGGGCAGCTGCGGTCCGCATTCTAAAAGGGCCCTGTGCGTCTTTGGGTCTGGTTCAGGTGGGAATTCAGGCAAAAATAAGGACCTAATTCGCATCTGAACTGGCCAACAGGGACACACCAGACCCATGCTAGGAACTGCGGCCGCACATATGTAAACCTGGACTTAGTGAGACATTTGCCTCTTTGTGGCCCCACAAGTCAGACATACACATACATTCAGCTCCCTGTTTCCTTAAGCAACCAATTGTACTATGAAAAACATTTGCACTTCCAACTGTTTTAAGTTACAACTTAGCTGGAAATAGAAATGTACATCTTGTCTAAGTAAAAATGCTTAGAATAGTATTTTTAATCTTGTAATTTTGCTTACTTAACAGTAAGTAATAAAGCAACCTGTTCAAGTGCCATATGATAAACTGGGTACTGTTCTTTCATATTTAGGGTACAGAAAATGTATAAAGATAGATATATATCAGTGTGGAAGAAACATACTTTATAGCACCAAACATGGTGGGTCTCCTTCTCAGTTACAAACCTTACATGCATGAAGAATGAAACTGTGACACCAACCTCATGCAGAGGGGACAACTGATAACCAGGCAGAGCTAATTAGATCAATCATTTCATTACAATGTTTCATTACAGTCAATTACACTCTGCGCTCTTTGGTCCTGCCAGCGATTTTGTAATTTACGGGTGTTCTCCTGCCTATGAGCGCCTGTCAGAAGCCGTTCTCACCCCTTTGCATCTCGCTCGGGTGGCATTGAACCTTTAACCCTTTCCAATAACTTAGATGTCTCTGCTTATGCAATGTTGCACAATCCAAAAGTTGCTAATTAGCACAACATTCTGACATCATTTAAACTTAGATGTAAGGCAGCCAACAAGATGAGTGGAGCATAAAGCCCTACTTCACTCCAAGGAATATTATTTGTAGCACATAGGAGAATAGTAAACCCAAATACACTGTGTTCTACAGAAAAGGTCTAACATAATGTAAATAGATACAGATACTCCTTGTTTAACGACCTGAATGACCCGCTGTACATCATTGTATTGTACAGTACAGTACATAATTTACATTTGTGTTCTGTACTTATGCAAATAAAACAACATTATTGAGCTGGAGTTTTGTGTTTAGACCTTTTTTTCACAATACAGTACAGTAGTAAAGAATGCTTAAAATATTGATTTCTTGTGACTCCTCATTTAATAACCAATTCTTTTAACGACCTAGTCATTGGTACGGACATACAAAAAAGGAGCCCAGGTAAGGTTACCCGGGGAGAAAGCGGCTTCTAAGGCAACAATGGGCAGTAATGAAGGCTGATAAAAAGTATTTTATTTAGTTGAGGCATAAAAAAAGCATACTCAGTATACGGAGACAATAATGGCATCCTGGTCGTTGGAACGGAACCTGGTTGTTAAGTGAGGAGTACCTGTATAAAGATCCATCAAAAATAAAGTTTAATACATGAATATCACAATAATGATATTGATTTCAGAAATCAGTTGCATTTTGTATTAGCAACATTTACTCTAGGAATAATCTGCCCCGATAGAAAATTAAGTCAAGTTCATAAACTGATTCTTCAACAATCCTTTCAAACAATAATTTTTGTGAAAAAAAATCTTCTGAAACTATGAGATTTCTGATCGAAAGTTATTGTACTGTGTAAGGTCAGAATTATAGATAACAACAGAGGCAACACAGATCATTATCTTAGAGATTGAGGGATAAGGTTGTTATCTGACCCTAGACAGAATGTTACATTTATTCACAACATGGACAACTTTGTAATTACTTGCACCTATAATGGATGCCACTGTCATGGCTCGTTACAAATATTTGTGGCTTTATTTGCCAATTATGGGTCATGTGTGGATAAACTTCTAGCAAGCCTTATAATTTAGAAGTCTGCAATTCTTTATTCTTTCAAAGAATGGGAGAGTTTTGGACAGAAAAGAAAAAGTGGAGTGGAGAGGGATCAGAACACCTGTCAGTTTTTTTTGCTGTCTATGCTTCCGTTTTTTACCATTGAAACGGAAAGTAAAAAACAAATCAAATTTTGGGTTGTCCTCAGAAAAGTAATAGAGGGAAAATCTTCCAATGGGGACACTAGTTCTGGTGGCCTGGGAGTCCCAAAGGAATTCCTGTTTGGCTATGGGACCGGAAGTGAAGGGAAATCTTGGCAATGGGACACAGATGGAGAAAAAATGTCTGACAGGGGTTATAACCCTCCCTTACTCTATTCAAAATGAAAAAAAAGGTTTTGCCTATAGTTCTATTTTGAAGTGGTTGTAAACCTTTTTTTTTTTTATATATAAAAATAACAAACATGCTTATATTTATCTTCTCCGTGCAATGGTTTTGCACAGAGCAGCCCTGATCCTCCTTCCTCTGGGGTCCTCCGCTGGCATTCCAGGCCCCTCCTCTTCATCGGGTGCCCCCATGGAAAGCCACTTTCCGCGGTGGCACCTGTGCAGGCTCGCTCCCAAATCCCGCTGCTGTGTCTTTTGACACAGACAGTGGGACTCTGGCCCACCCCCCACTCCCGTGTCACCGGAATTTGATTGACAGCAGTGAGAGCCAATAGCTGCTGCTATCAATCTGTCCAATGAGGAGAGAGACAGTGGCAGGAGCACATGCACAACGCTGGATCGGATCGGGCTCAGGTAAGAAAAAGGGGGGGTCTGAGAGGGAGCTGCAGCACGCAAGGTTTTTCATCTTAAAGCATTCTATGCATTAAGGTGAAAAAACCTAAAGGCTTTAGAACCACTTTAAGGAAAGGTAAAGTGGAAGTGTTGCCCATGGAAAATGTAGTTGGTTGTTATTGTAGATATATGTACATTTTCTTGTCTTCAGTGTTCATACATCCTCCCAAAGATTATCAGATGGCACTGGAACAATAGCCTGAGCAGAGATATATTTCATTATATTATATAGATAAAGTTATATTTTATTTGCCATTTGAGCATTTTTTAACTGTTTTTTGGGGAAATTTTAGTGCCGGGCCATAACATGAGCTTGGTCAACCAGTTCTCTTCCAAAATTGTAAAATGCAAAACCTATTTGTGCTGGGCATGCTAAAACCTGTAGTCTTACTAGGAACTAATACACAATCTCAATTGAATTGATAGATAACCATTAGCACCACATTCCTTGTAACCTCAAGTGCAGAACACCTAGTCATATAAATGGGACTTTAAGGGTACCAAAAATAGCTACCAACTATGAAATATATAAATCAATATTTTATTATTATGTGTATTTTAAAGTGGTGTTAAACCCAAAAATAAACTTTTACTATGTTGCAACTTACCAATTCTTAAAAGTGGTGGCTGCATTTGTTTCCATTTTATCTTTTTTTTGTTTTCCTTATTTTCTCCTGATGATCCGGCCAGTAACACACTTAGTGGTTGATTTACTAAAACAGGAGAGTGCAAAATCTGGTGCAGCTCTGCATAGAAACCAATCAGCTTCCAGGTTTTTTTTGTCAAAGCTTAAACTGGAGAGTGCAAACTCTGGTGGTAGCCAATCAGCTTCTAACTTCAATTCTATGCTTTAGACAATATACACACTAACAGTAGAGGAGGTGATAGTGATAAAACCCTCCTACAATCTGAAACAAGATGGCTAAAAACATTAAAAGCAATTTAGCTTCCAGGCCTAATGAAGACATAAGGTTATAAGTCGTTCTTGTAACTTGATTTATGCATGTGATTTAAACAGTGCTGTGGCATGCATCTCAACTGTGGCCAATGCCCCTAACCTTCTGACATTTTAACAACATTTTTCATTTTTATCTTATTTTAAAGGGCTGGTTCATATCTGAATTCCTACATATTCCTATGTGGTGCAACTTTGCCTATTCATATGAATGGGTTGAAATTGCACCAGAATGAGGGGAATGCATGCGCCATTTAAAAAAATTGTGTGGAAACAAATTTCATGGTACTACCATGTATTTTGGTGCCTGCACATGCACTGCATTTGCAATCTGCATTTGGGGTGCTGTCAACATTACATTGGCACCTGCAGCAGCTAGCAAAGGCATAGGGGTTGATTTACTAACGGCAAATAGACTGTGCACTTTTGCAAGTGCAATTGCTCCAAAGCTTAGTCAGTGAGGTAAAGGTTCACTTTACAAAGAATACCCAATCACATGCAAGGAAAATAAAAAAAAACAGCATTTTTACTTGCACATGATTGGATGATGAAAGTGCAGAGCTCTCCTTCATTTACTTAGCCCTGGAGCAACTGCACTCGCAAAAGTGCACAGTCTATTTGCCTTTAGTAAATAAACCCCAGTGTGTTTTGAGTTCAGTGCCAGAAACACAAACAGAATGCACGTTCCCTGCATCACATTCTGGTATGAACTGGCCCTTTATATTAACCTAACAGTAAATTAATATTATTAATTTTACTTAATAGCTATTTTTGGCACCCATAGAGTCCCGTTTATTAGCATAGGTGCTCTTATTAGAGTTTAAAATAAAAAGCTCTTCACTACCTTTAAATTGTTGTTCTCAAGATTATTGACTCTTTAATGGTGATTCTTAGGGTTATTGACTAAAAATAGATACCCATTATAATTTTGCCATGTAACAATATTACTATATTTCGCTTAGTTACTGTCCTTCATCATACACCTCATTGAGATTTATGCTTCTTTATTTTTCATGTGATTTCCATCTGTCTTTCTCTTTTTCTTTTTTATGGGCTCCTCTTCATGCTTTTTTGACCTTAGGTGAAGATCATCGTTCCAAACAGCACTGCAGGTCTGATCATCGGGAAGGGAGGTGCCACTGTGAAGGCGGTAATGGAACAGTCTGGTGCATGGGTGCAGCTTTCCCAGAAACCAGATGGCATTAATCTGCAGGAACGAGTGGTGACTGTAAGTGGCGAGCCAGAGCAAAATCGCAAGGCAGTAGAGCTGATAGTGCAGAAGATCCAAGAGGACCCACAGAGTGGTAGCTGTCTGAACATCAGCTATGCCAATGTTACAGGACCTGTAGCTAACTCCAATCCCACAGGATCCCCTTATGCCAACACTGCTGAAGTTCTACCTACGGCTGCTGCTGCTGCAGGGCTCCTAGGACATGCTAACCTTGCTGGGGTAGCAGCCTTCCCCACTGTTCTCTCTGGCTTTACTGGCAATGATCTAGTTGCTATTACATCAGCACTCAACACTTTGGCCAGTTATGGTTACAACCTCAATACATTAGGGTTGGGATTGAGTCAAGCAGCAGCCACAGGAGCATTAGCAGCTGCTGCTGCAAGCGCCAACCCAGCCGCAGCTGCAGCAGCCAATTTGCTAGCTACATACGCCAGCGAAGCAACTGGGGGTGGTGGCACTGCAGGAGGAGCGGCTGGGACGTTTGCACTAGGCAGCTTGGCTGCTGCCACCGCAGCTACCAATGGATATTTCGGGGCAGCATCCCCTTTAGCTGCTAGCGCCATTTTGGGGACTGAGAAGTCAACGGACGGCTCCAAGGACGTAGTAGAAATTGCTGTGCCAGAAAATTTGGTAGGTGCCATACTTGGCAAAGGTGGCAAGACATTGGTGGAATATCAGGAGTTGACTGGAGCCAGGATACAGATCTCTAAAAAGGGGGAGTTTGTCCCCGGCACCAGAAACCGGAAGGTAACCATAACAGGCACACCAGCCGCCACACAAGCTGCCCAGTATCTAATAACGCAACGAGTCACTTACGAGCAAGGTGTCCGGGCGGCCAACCCACAGAAAGTGGGTTAAATGACCTCCCTTTCCTTCCCTTTCCTGGATGTTAACTTAATTGTCCCCCTACCCAATCCCTTTTCTTCTTTTCATGGATGTACTGTATTTTGCAGGAGCGATTTATATTTTATTTTTTATTTGGATATTCTTTTTTTGTTTTGTTTTTTGTTATTGGCAGGGGAAGTGTGTGCGTCGGGTTATTAATATATAATTATGCAAATGAACGCAACAGTGTTGACAAAGCGCATCTGTAAATAATACATGTTCTACGGATGTTTTAGAGAGGGAATTTTTTTAGTGTTTTTTATTTTTTTAATTTTTTTAATTTTTATTTGAAGGATTTTGACAGGTTATCTCTCTCTTGTTGAGGTTTTATTGTTTACGCGTCAGAAAGTAAAAAAAAAAACAAAAAAATTTTTTGAAGCCTGCCATTTTACCAGCATTGTTGTAGTCGAAAATGAACTGAATGTAAACATGAAGTGACACATTAATTTTAATCTCTGTGAGGGCTGACGTGTCCAGTAATGCATTGCAGAGCCACGTGTTGCTGGTCCCTTCAGAATCACAAGGTAATCAGTATTAGTCCTTAGCGACGCTGTAACTGAACTACTGTTTTGCTGGAAAACAGCAGGAGGGTTGGGTGGGTGAGGTATCTTTAAAACAAAAAGGGAGTAAAGAAATCAAAAGCACTGTCCAACTTCACTTATGCGTCCTGCCCTGGGGTGGCAGTGTGTGAGGGAACACATGTTTTGGAATAAAAAAAAAAAGAAAAATAGTTTTAAATTAAAACATTAAAAGAGAGATATATATATATATTATCTAAAAGCAATATAGTTGCAAAAAAGCACTGTAAAATATATATTAAAATGGTTAAAACTGTGGAAAAAAATAACCTTTTTTGATAAGTTTACAGATCAGTGTCTTCATAACAACCTGTATGGCGGTGAAAATTCCGGCTGGCCAGGCTCCATTTCTCTCATTTATGGCTCATGAATCTCATCAGATTTAACTACTCTGATGGGTGACGTTCAGTTTTGACAAGAGCTGTGTCTGTTTTCTTCCTTCATTGGGTTTTCCCTCCTGCCCCTTCATGCTGAAATCCTTTTAAATCCCCAGTCTCTCACCCCATCTTGTTTTAATTGCTTAATAAATCAGCCTAGCTTTCTTTCCTCCCCTAGATGACCTTGTTTCCAATCCTGCTCTGGAGAAACAACGCTGTCACCCATTTAGTAACATTTCATCATGGCAGTCCTAGTTAACCAATTAATTGCTATGATTGCAGGGCTGAGGTGGTACAATTGTAACTCAGAAGGCATTCCTCTTTTTTACGCACAACCTCTAGCTACAATGTTTGTTCTTCTCCAAGGTAGGATATGATCAAGACACTTAACTATTGCTTTCAATTCAGGTTAAAGGTTTACATTTGGGGTTTGTAGGACTGGGGTTTTAGGTAGACCCCCTAGTTCCTGGCCAGCCATGCACCAGTTGATCCATTAACATCCTCCCCCCTTTTAGATATAATGCTGTGCTGTGAGCGTATTGGAGTTTTTTCTAAGCCAAATCACGCACACACACAACAGATTAAAGTGCCAACTGTTAGTTGATGAGGTTTCATTATCTGCAACGACTTAGCGAGGGCGTTGCCTTTTAAAAACGCTTCTGATTGTGTATAATTTTAACACTAGCGATCTCTTAGTGTTGTCAATGTAGATTTTACTGTGAACAGTATCTGTGATTTTTAGCTGTTTTTGATCCCTCCGGGGCAAGGCTCAACCAGCCATCGCAGGCTCCGATAGTCGTTTACCTGCATGTTCTTTTTCCGTGGGGCATCTTTATGTCGGCTTCAGTCAGTACTTCCCTGCATGCTCGTTTAGCTGAGATAGTGTTCATTTCCGGCGTGTGTCTACCTGTCACAGTACAGGTTCCTCCAAGGGCCATTTTTATTGCTTTTATTTTCTAGAATAAGCCTTTTTGTTCTCCAACTTGTCACCTCCTCCATGTTTCTGAGTGCCAACTAGCCAGATCATTATGTTAACCTCTGCATTTGGGCCACCTCAAGCCACTGAAAATGTGGCCGTTCATAAACCCAGCATCTTCTCATGCTATGCATGCAGTCGTAAAACAATAAAAAAAATCAAAATCAATGGACAAAGAGAGTAATTAAAATAGTAAATAATAATAATAAAAAAAGAAAAAAAGAAAAAAAAAACTAAAATGCTGGCTACCTCTGGATCATCAGGCTGAGAAATTCCCAAACAACAGTTTTCCTTCCATCTCAACTTCAATTCATTGATAACGTCCATCATAACCAACTCAGTGACATTTTCCGCTGCTCCTCCTGTGCAACCGATAACTGAACAATGATTGTGATGTCCTTTCGTCTGGCTTCTCGTCCAGCATCTCTCTTTCTGAACTGTGATCTTTTGTTTTGTTTTTTTTACCCTTATGATTTTTTTTTATTTAGTTCATTGAACTTTAAAAAAATGACCTTCATCACTATTTAGTTTTATTGAGTCAACAGTGTCCCATATTCAGTGGATACTGGAATATTGATTTAAGACCTCCAGTCCTTACTGTCAGTTCCCTTACCCTTAACTTTCCTGCCTTACTCCTGTACAGTTTCTGTTCACTGTTATGAGCCCCCCAACTTCCGAGAGGCCTGTGAGGAATACTGGGCTACCTAGAAGTTGCGTCACATGCCTCTCAAGTTTGGGGGACACCAGCCATTCCAATCTGATGATCAAGTCAATTTCTTCTTACTTTCCTTCCATTTTCACTTTCTCTTTGATTACAGAAAGAAAAAAAAAACATTTTCAAGAAGAGAAAACTGATATATATTAAAAAAAAGGAATGATATTGCTTGTTTTTAAAAATGGAAAGAGCAAAGCTGTCGTACAAACTGTGTTTTAATTGGTAATGGTTATTTATCGTTAATAGTCTCTGTAGCTCTGTAAGTTTTTATGACAATACAGTGTAACTAGTGGTTAGCCGATGATGCGAATATATTTACTCATATCATTATAAATGTGCTTTGTTCATCATGTACCATCACTGTCTCCCGTCTCATTATTTTCCTTGCATGTCACTAGTTTCAATTCATTTATAATACATTAACAGTGAATAATACCTCTCAGATTTTTTCCCCACTGTCCTGGTGTTAGCAGGTGCACCAACACAGAGCTGCAGGTCATCAGCTTTTCATGCTCAGATATCCTCCTTAAAATGAACATGCTGCACCGGATGCTACCGTGATTACAGCCGTCAGCCTCTCATGACGTGTTGTATGTGGCACTAACAATGCTCTGCTTCTGGTGTTAACTGTGTGGTCAGACGACAGTGGCAGGGTGCATTCCACAAGGGTCATTCCTTGTCTTTAGATTGTAATCTTCTATTCTCTACAGAGAAAAGTCTGGGAAGATAGTCCCAAGTTCACAGCACCCATGCACATTGCAGCATATTCATTTTGCAATAAAGGCAGCAGCAGAGCTATTTTATCATGGAATAGAAAGAGCTGCTTCACACTTTAAAATACCAAGAGCTGTGAGAGGCAGAGAAGTGGCTTCTGAGGGATCTGTTTATATGAACTCTTGGGGGAAAATGTTACAAACCCTTTGTCATATCTTTCTATCCCAACAGTATCTCGGAATCATACATTCCATTCACAGTGTGAGAAACCTGCACCCTCTGGTTCAGACTATGTGTAGTGTGGGAGCTGGGCTTACTCTCAGCCCATTACATGGATGTTCCTATAGCCATTTCTGTTGACATGTTGCAGCCATTTTTGACAGTAAGGCACCTTTATAGCGGTAATATCTTTTTGACCTACTTGTTTGGCTATACACTCTTTTCCTTAACAAAACAAAAATTGCAATGATGATAAGTAGCACCAACTCTTATCAACCAGCTAGAAATCAGCATTCACAGAATAAGCATAAAGTCACAGAAATAACAGTTGGCTTTTGATTGGTTGCTCAGGAAGACTGCATGTATCTGTTCCTAGCATATTGCCTTTTTTAATAAAGTCAATTGCTATTTACAGTTCTTTTTGTTCTCACATAGTAGATGTATCTTGTTCTGCTTTCAGTGAAGCTATTTCAGCCTACGGCTCAGTGATTCACTGCCACCTCAATGTAGTTAATAACAGGTGACAGAACAGTACCACATATTTCCATGTTTCAGAAATGGTTACTCTTCCATAGCTGTTGAGAGCTCTTTAAGTGCCTTCTTGTCAATTTAAGTGGCCTGCAACATATCAATAGCTCTTAAATCTCTGACACAGGAGGGTCTCTAAGGCATTTCATTGTAGTCCCTCTTTGGCACTGAGAGGGTTAAGTGTCCATTTCTATGTATAGCTCATGGGTGTATAAAATGGATCTATTTCCTTCCTCAGTCTTGAAAACCTGACAGAAGGAACCACAATTATTATAACTTCACCACGAGGGGGGCGGTTTACAAAGAAAAGGTTTCTTTGCCTGTCATTTCGAATCATAACCAGCAGCACGTCTCGAAGCGGAGGACTACACAGGAAGCTGCTTTTGTCTTGTAAAAGAATGCCCGACCCATTCATGTCTTGACAATGTGCTTCTTTACAGCATCACCATTAACTCAGCTTCACTCATATATTCTCCTGCACCTAGCACCTCCTGTACAGTCTTACCCCTCCATCCCTCAGCACTTTAGTACATGAAAGGTGTACAAAGCAGCACTGTCCTCCTCTCCTATAATGCAAAATTATAAAGAACCTGGCTATCTGCTAGTAGCACAAAGCAGTTGCACTTTATGGACATCGAGCAAGCTAGATTTAGCAACATTTTCTTTACTGGGAGTTGCTATAGCATTGTTCTGAATAGATGTTTAATAGTTTGCTCCTTTATGATATTGGGTCAAATTTATTAAAACAAAATCCAGTGGGGAGTTACCATGTTGTAAGCCATAATTCAGCACATAAGGACATTTTGCAGTAATCTCTGAGTTCCTATTACTCAGATGTTGCCCCTCGCAGTTCTTTTTTTTTTAATTCTGTAGCTCACAGTTGTGGTGTAAACCAGTCACTCAATTATGCCTTGTCACACTTTAATTCTGTCCAAGCATGAGCTCCAATACATGGACCATTGGGACTGGCTCGGGATTGCCATGGATACAGAAACCCTGCCAGCCTGCTCAGCTGTACTCTGGAATGCTCAATTCATCCTTTGCAAAATGGGGGAATTTAAATGCTAATGATTATTTCAGAACATGATTGACACAGTTTTAATGCATTCAGCAGAACTGACCTCTTATCTGCTAACAGAGGGCCTCAGTTACCAGTTCCTGCAGTTTAGAAGGGCTTAGTGTTAGTTTTGCTTTGCCTGTGTTTAGAGTTGTATTGATGTTATATAGTGCTTGCAGTGTTCACAGGGCTACAATTATACTGGATATATACTGCATAAGAGGTGACATTATAGTGGTCAGTAGACGAGGCACTGGCAGATGAAGAGATTTTTCTCAGTTAAGAAAAATGAGACATTGAGGCCGGAATAGAACCAAGGCCTTTGTAGAAAAGAACCACAGATTACTGCATGTGCTTTAACAGGATTAACCACTACAACTTGCATGAGATGTAGACTCTGCTTTTTTCACACCCCAGATATTGTATGTACCTACCACTGTGTTTGCTTTCTACTTATAAACAGCTAGGGCTTATTTAATGACATGAGTAAAGAGCAGTGATGTGATGTAAGCCCTGACAACTAGACGTTACCAGCAATTCATGAAAGCTAATCATTTAAACTGATCAGTTGTCAAGAGTTACAGCATAACTCTGATCTAAGCAAAGATTTAAAAAAAAAAAAAAACAGGTTCTCCTAAAAAGAAAACCTTTAGATCAAACTCTAGTTTATAATAGCTGCATTTTTCCAGAAAACATGTTATGTAAGTTGAGCAAAAATACCAACACTCATCACTAATTAAAGGAAATCCATGCTGAGAAAGTTTGGAGGCTGACCTCACTTTCTAGAAAAGCTAGGTACCTGCTACGGTCCAGAAAAAAAAATTAAAACCTTTAAAAGGTCATTTGAACTAAAACAGATACAACATTGGTAAATGCCAGAAAGTTAAATCCACCCACTAGTTGGTTATATCTCTGTGGTTGCAGAATCTCTGGTTCTAAATTTCTAACTTTGCTACATAGTTAGCTACGACATTCATGGTCAGTCATCATTTTTGATGGAACTGTCCATTTACAGCATTATGAAGGGTGAGAATCTATTGCTGCTAGAGACCTTCAGAAAGCTAAGAAGCCAGTGGGTGATGAATCCTAATCCATAAAGATGTGTGTTTAAGTGTGCTAAAAATAATTTGCCAACTACCCCTTACATTGTAAAAATCGAATCTCTAGTGGCCTGAACATTCGTTCTGCTGTCCTATAAAGCATTCCTAGGTAACTCAGAAAACCAGGGCATTCTACAGATAAAAAAGAGACCCTTTTCAGTGGTTGTCAGCATTATCTCACCTCTCACTTTTCAATTGTTTAGAAAAACTACTCATCAAACCCATGGGCAGATGAAGCACAGAAGGTAGGTGGGCCATCATGGTAAACCAAGGTGCTAGTCGGTTTTCCAGGATCCAGGGGTGCTCTATGGAATAGTCAAAATGACTGTAGGCGGCTCTTGGAGGGACATTCCTTATATTGTAGGTGGCAGATTACAACTTATAGTCAGTTCAGGGGTCCACGTCGCTAGAATCATATCCAGTTAATAAAAATGTCAAATCAAATTGTTTTCTTATTTACACTGACATTTGACCCAAAAATACATACCTACTTCCTTTCTGTGTTACTACAGAGAGGATGCCAATAAAAACTGAACTTCTGTGGCCAACGTTTTCCTGGCTACCACAAACTATTCATTAAAACAGTTCTCCAACATTATTTCTAGCATTCAAACCTTGTCTGTTCTGAAATGGTCATTGAGAGGCAGGTCATTTTCTAGAGCAGGCTACAGATAGAAATCAAGTATCCATTTGGTTTCTCTAACAGTGGCACCTCTCATTTTTTCCTGTTCTCCAGTTTTTACACAGGTTCCCACTGGGTTTTCTCACCTAACTTGTTGGTTAGTTTTTAACTGCCAGTGCTTCAGATCTAAACTGTGAGGGAGAAGAGAATTTCCAGGTACATAAATACTTTTTCACACCTGATTTATTTGTCATAAACTAGAACAACACATATTAAGTCCAGAACAACACATATTAATGTCTGCTTTGATTTTATAGGAGGGATTTTAAGGTGTTAAAAAGTACCAGTCAATAAACACCCTTCCCTCTTAGTTTCAGGAAATGGTGTGTGTACTCTTTCTGTGCACCCCTGTTTGTGTATCACTGTCATCCTGGCTGCAAAGAAGTCTAGTTTTAGACAGAGATACTCTTCACCATCCAAAAGTTATTGTTTGGAGCTTTAAATGGTTAATGGAAACCTGCACTGAGATAATTATAGAAATCTTCCATTGCTGACCTCCTAAGAATTCTAGTTGCCTTGTTGTCTCTGGCTTCAATATTTTGAGTCTTTGGTCTGGAACAAGCATGCAGACTGGAAGGTCAGAACTCCATATCTGCACACTTGTTCTGGGTTAGTAAGTAAAAGCCCTCAATCCTTTGGAACAACATGACAGCTAGGTAGCTTTAATTTTTAGATGGAGAGTTCCATATCCTCTTAGTAAAGGTTTCCTTTAATTAACACAGAGATATGGGTGCGCTGCTGATGGCTGGTAGTCATAGTTAGGCTTTGTAGCAAAGAGAATATAAATAATTTCCTAATTACCTAGTTTAGAGCTTTCTAACAAAAGAAGGTAAAAGGTTCTCCCGATTGGTCATCAAAGCTAAATTCAGTAAAGAGTGCATGTTGGCAAACCAAATAGTACACAAGTAACATAAGATGTGCTCATTCTCAGGGATTACTGCTACCATGGGATTGTAATAATATGTTAAGTTCAGCATGTAGCCACTAGATGTCTTGCCACTGTGACATTATTGGACAGAAGGGTTTTGCTGACATTTATATGAGTATAGATAGCAGTGCCTACAAATATAAACAAACAGGCTTACTCACATACACATAGTGGGTATTAATGATATAGTCCAGAGAGAGCGTATGAAACCTCTAACTCCTTAAAAGGCCAGAAGCTATAATTTTACTTAACCTCTATGTGAGGGAAACTCCAAAAAAAAAAAATCCAACTCAGGTAAATATGAAGTCATTATATTAATGACTTGTAATGTCTCTAGTAAGAAATAGTCAAACATATTTATAAGATTGTAGAAAATGTAGTATTCCACTGGATTGTCCATCACTTTTCAGTTTATCTTAATATGACCTAAAAGGTGTTTGGAAGGAACCAAGAAAATCACAATTAAAAAATACTTTTTAAATAGTTAATTCAGTCCTGAGCAGTAGATAGGAGGACCACATGGAGCTCCTAGTCCTATCAGTTGGCAGTTACTGAGCTACACAAATAACATGTGTCATTGTGGGGTTTTGTGCTTTATAGAATCCATGACTTTTTTGTTTGTTTGCTGGTTGGGGTGAGTGATTTTTAGGAAAAGGCAGTATTATTACAATTGGGATGGAGGTAAGCTGTAGCTGACACAAGAGGTTCAGCTTACAGTAGCATTATCTCTGTCCTCACCAGCAGTATCTGCTCAGGGACAAAGGCCCAACTCCTGGGAATAATGCACTTAATTTTCATGCTTTGTTGAAGGTGGGGGGAGGGAGTTCAGAGGATGAAGAACGCCACGACTCCTGTGCCTCCTTAATGGCTTTCTCTTTTCAGGGACACTTTCAATCAATATTTCATTTACTTTGCTGTGATTGAATGGATGCTGTGCTGCACAATCTTTAGCCCCACATTTAACTGCTTCATTGCTGGCCATCCCACTTCACTGCTATGGAGCCGGAAGACAGGATATTTTAATGCAGTCTACACAACACAAAATGAACATGGCCCACTTTACTTATACACACTAGGAACATTTTTAGACCAAACTTTGTTGATTTTACAATTTTTGAGAAAGGGCCAAAGCAATTAAAAGCAAAGCTTTTTGATTTCAGTGATGACATCCAAGAAAGCACATAAATAAATGCTTTACATATGAGTTCAAAAACTGATTTTGGCAGAATCAGATGGCTTCATGTTTTCAATTTTACGTTAAAAAAATAAAACACTCAAAATAAATCTCCTTTTCTTAGGTAAAGTTCAGTGAATCATTTCAGTTCAAAAGTCAGTTGGATGTGGAGAGGAAACAATAAAGGATTTTCTCCCAAGAAGCACTGGTGTGTTTTTGAAAAGAGAACATCATGTTTGAATCTAGCCTCATTTTATATTCACAGAATAACCAGATTTGAATGACGTATATGTTGGAGCAGGTGTGCTAATCAAGGAATTGGCATTCTGGCTATAACCCATGCTTAAATTAGTATGCAAAGATGTAGGAGCTAATAGAGTTAGAGTTATCCACACCGGAGGAGAAACATTAACCAAACCAGTCCCAAGGGTGTTGCATGTAATTTCTTCCCTGGTTTTGGTGAAAGGTGAGCAACTTGTTTTTATACCATAACTGAAAGCTACAACTATAAGGAATAATTAGGGGGCACTGCAACAGGTGCAAATCCCCTCTGAGTGCACAATTTAAAAATATGGTTTGAAAATATGGTTCTTGGCTCTGCTTCTACCTCAGTCATGAGCAAGCCCATTCTGGGCATCAGTGAATGTGTATATAGCATTTTGAATGACAGGACAGTAGAATTTAATGATAGATGTCAATGGACTATAAAATACAAATAAGCAGTGTTTTAATAATAAAGTGTTTGAAGATCGACAGATAATTATTAGAGTTGTTACAAAAAAAGTGTTTATCACTATTAAATGACTGTCTGAGAATGGTTTCTGAATCCTACACTATCCACTTTCCCTTAGAACTCATTTCACATCACTCTGCTACTACCTCTCCACACCTCCTCTTCTCCTTTCACTACTTTGTCTTTCAGAGATTAATCCATTTGGGAACCCTCCTGACTGCGGTTGGTAAGAAAGCTCTTCCTTCCAAAAACATGAAAAGAAAACACAATATTGTAAGCCAATCAAAATGCAGGTGTGCAAACTCTTTCCTGCCCAGCTGTCAACCTAGTTCCTAGAATGTTCCATTCATTCACTATTCATGGGGGAGCTGAATTCATATTTTAATGTCCACACATACACATTTTGTCTTTTTTACTTTATTTTGTTTTCTCAAAGGTTGCTAGGGTCAGCGGAACCTACCTCAAAAATATGATGTATCTCTGAAGACATGAGGTGAGTTCCAGTGGCCCTACCCCATGACAATATGGTAACCCATTCAGTGTCACAGGGACGTACAACACCTTGTGTTGCATGGATTCATCACAACGAAAGCGTTACAGACCCCTTTTTTTGCTCTTCCCACAAACCTGTCTATCATTACATTTGTGAACACAGTTATTAAATCCTGCCATGCCCAACTCTCCTCAGTGTACTCTAAAATATTTCATCCCATCCCAGTGGCTAACACAATAGTCACCAAATTATCTTTTTTTCTCTTTCTCTTTATATATTTATATATATATATTTAAAATATATGACAATGAATATATTCTGGTCTCGCTTTCTAAGAAAGTGCTCAGGATGTTTACGTTAAGAATGTATCGATATGGTGCTATCGGATAATACGAGCGAAAATCATTGAAGAAAACTAGAAATCCCACTCATTTTCTTTTGTGTACCACTTTGAATGTATGAGAAATATTTTTCTACTTGAAAACAAAAAAATAAACAGTGTGAAAGCATTAAAAGTTGGTAAATTTAAGTAATTTGGCTAAGTCTGAGCCCACCTGTGCGACGAAGTGCAGTTTATGGAAGGGAACCGAAGCTTAAATTCATGCAATGTATAACTGCTATACTCTGATGTGGTTCTGATATCTCTTTCTCTGAAGGAGAGTGTGGGCATTTATGCAAATTGGTGTACTGGCTGCAATTTAGCAGCATTCTCTATTATTTTCTAAACTGCAAATTGAGAACTAAAATAAGAATTCTGATTGGTTTCCAGTGAACCAAACACCAGCTTTCATAAATGTCCCCAATGTGTATTGCAAAGCTTTGTTCTGTGGGAAGTCCAAACAGCTGGTTTCTTAATGAAGAGGATCCCATTCATATTTAATGATGTTTCTGGAAGGAGAGAATCCCATGGTAAATAAAGATCAGGATGCCTGAAGTTGTTCTGTCTAGATCAGTGTCTGTTACAAATACATATTAGCAAAGATGATGTTTCCACACATTTTATAACTTCCAATAAGCACCCTGATAGTATGCAATGCAGTAGCAAATCACATAAATTTAAATCTTGTCTTAAATCATGTGCCTGCTTTCCTTTAGGTGCAGTCCTATTGTACATATTACATATTAACAGACTAAAAAAAAACTTTTTGCAAAAAAAAAAATTTGAAATATTACTGAAAGTAAGCATAGTCTGGTACCTTTGAATTTATTCTTAAAGTATCTGTATAGCTTACATGTTCCCCAAACAAGAAAATGTAAAAACCCCTCTGTAAATACTTTTTTTATTTTCAATTATCAGCAGTCACATGACACTCAGTCCCTTCTTCTCCCCCTCAGCTCAGAAGAAGTAGGGTGGAGACTTACAAAGTTTCAGGCTGTTTCATGCAATGCAGAGTTTATTGACATTCCCCGACATTCGACATTCTATGTGCTGCCACAATTTTCTGTATCACTAAGGAATAAAGGTGTTAACTACCTACTCTAGAATGAAGCTCTTTCCATGACCAGTGTGGTAAGAAAGAGAGCTTTCTAAAGGGACTGACAGGGTCACCAAAAATGTACTTTGTTTTACAGACTGTGCACTTATAAAATAATTACTATAAGATTTGTGAGGAACAAAGGTAAGCAATCTCCAACTTTTCAATTTAAGGTTTACATATGCTTTAAGCACCAAAAACCTGGGGTGCTCTGATATGCACATACAGTACCAACTGATTTGAAGGCTGGTGAACTCCTTGTGCCCCCTTGTGCTTTACTATTGGTTTCTAATGCCACCATCATTTTTAAGAACCAATAGTAATACACAGAAGCAAGAGGGGCAGCTCATCCACCAATTTTTAGCAAGAACAGTTGTAAAATAAAAACGCCCTGTGTTTCCAAGCATGGGAAAATACACACAAAGGTATGTGCAGACACCAGAGAATGCATGTTTATTCTGTGGTGCTTAAATGTTACATTTTTGCCGATGGAAAAAGATATACAAGGACTAAGTTGCTGCTTTTTATTCTTATAGTGGGGACCTCACTAAATTGGATTAATTCACTGGATCAATAACTGTGCTGATGAATCCTGCTGATTAAAGCTGTAGAGGCCATTTCCAGTAGGAAACACATGCAGTTCACCTTTCAATTTACTGCTGACCACCGACGCCTTCTTTGTGAGATTTTTTTTTTTTTTTTTAAGTCTGCTTACCCCTGCAACAACCCATTTTATATGCTTGTAACAAAATTGTTTCTCTTCAAACCCATTGACATTTTTACATAAGACACCCATTACGCAGTTCTTTACAATGACCTTAGTACACACATTCTTTACAATTTCTTAAATGTATTTAAAAAACACAGTTACATAATTAGTCAGGTTGAAAAAAGACACAAATCCATCCTACTCAACCACTAGAAAAAATGAATACATAGAAAACCTCCTTATACATAATCCTATACCCACCCCCTGATATTCTCTATCCTAATCTGGTAAATTAAACTGTGAAATACCTGTTTGCAGATATGGGATCTTTAGAACTTCCAGTCCTGGAAACAAGCTGCCTTGGGTGTCCATGTTGGTGCTGTAAGGGTATGTGTTCCATAAACCAACTAATTGGCTGGCTTTGCCTGACTATCATCACTCCTGGACAGTGCACTCATAACTAAAATTAACATTGTCAAATAGGTAGGCACCACATAGTTTAAATATATTGTACATAAATGTTTAGAAATTGATTGGTTTTTCAAAGACATTTTCAAAATAAAAAATTGTGCCCTTTTTGTTATTTTAATAGCTAGGTGATATTTTTAGGGTGTGAATTTGATAAAGTTATAAATAAAGATATGAATAAATGGGCACCTCCTCTACATCATTGTTATATTTGTGCTTAAAACTTTCACCACAGACTGAACAGAATTTAAAAAAATGAACAGAATCTCCAGGAAAAGGATCATGTCCTCTTTCTCTTCCTCTGCATATTGCCGAAATCACAACCATTTAGAATTGAAAGCTCCAAACCTCCATTGTTGCATTTGTCTAATTCATTTGTTTAAGGGTATCATGTGTATGCCCCCTCTCTGCACCCATGTTTTACTTACAGACAGTTACAGTCAATGGATTGGAAAAGAAACCCTAGTTTGAAGCCTGATCACTGAACTCTATGTATGGAATCATTGATGTAGCTAGTGGCTTAAAGAAGACGGGAGGATATGTCCTAGTGCCTATCAGTTACTGACTCTGAATGCTCATCTGCACTGGTGGGCCCTCTCCACACAAGTTTCAGTGGTCCATATAATTTATTCTGTAATTTTGAGAGGGGTGATACAAAAAAACAGTTTTGCCTATTTGATAATTTGCTTTCCCAAGAATGGCCTTATCCTGGCATGATCATAAACTACAGTTTTCTGAAAGGAATACCATGTACATGAAGATCCATTGGTGAACTTTTAGCAATAATGAATTTAGCAAACAATATACTAGTAGGTTAAGATAAACTCTGGAAATTAAACACTACCACGTTCATACAATATAACTAAAGACTTTATGTGCATTAGCATTGTACACAGGTAGCTTACTCTTGCCTCGAGATAAATACCTCTCTAACCATTATTTTTTATCTCTCTATCCTGATCCAAAAGCAAAACAAAACAACCATGAAAAAAACACTTGCTCACAGCTAAAGTCAAAAGGAAAAACTATTTTGCACAATTGTTCCTAAAAGGTTAATCTATCAAAACCTTACAAAATAAAAGTAGAAAAATCACATTAGGTCAATTTAAGTAAGATAAGTAAAAGTGTATGTCAGGGCAAAAAAAAATAAAAATGAAAAAGCGTATGCAGTGCATCTGTGAAATGCATGCTCATTTCCCCATGTTTTATCAATGTACCCCTTTTACTTCTGCTGATATGTGTCATACCTTTGTGGCAGCAGGGGGTTTTACACACTCGCCTGCTGCTACAGCAGCCAAGAGTGCATGTAAATCTGACAGGCTGACTATAAGCTTTCAGGAGTATGGGATCTGAGACTGTACATCTTCCACAGACCCCTGATACATTCACTGGTACACTCTTCACCCGCACATGTGCCTCCCCGCCATGTTTCCTGGGCTCTGCTATTTCACCTTCAGACCTGGGACCCACATATTAGGTATAATTGGATAGAGGGGAAGGAGACCATGGAATGCCCACTGATCTCCCCAAGCTGGTAAGAACCCTGGAGTGATGAGGATTTTCTCACTTCTGGTTTCAAGTGTCACTTTCCCTTGTAGCCAGGGAAAAAGCTAATGAAGTACAGTCGGCTCTTCATTAGCTTAAGTGTAATTCAGGGGAAACATCAGGGGGACTAATATAACAGATCCCTGGTGTCATCTAGCAGCATATTGGTCCCCTGTGTCATAGCAAATAGAAAAAAAAATACCTGTGGATTTGCCAGAAATACACTAAGCTTCCAGACCCTGCAGAGAAGTGACAACAAACAGCATTTTTGTGTTGTCAGTCCTGCCCAATTGTTTCTTGCCAAACTACTCAGACTCTCCCATTTCCACACCAAATGGACAATCATTATAAAGTCCCAAAATAAGAACTAGTGAGGGTAATTACTCCCTCAGGATAACACAGGAAGATCCCTTTCACACTGGGGCCGCGGCCACTTTCATGGTAAAGCACCACTCGTTTTAGCGGCACTTAACCGATGTTCAAGCGGCGCTTTTCGGCCGCTAGCGGGGCTCTTTTAACCCCAAAGAAGGGGTTAAAAACTCCCGTGTTGCTGCGCTTCCGAAACGCTTTTCAGGCGCTTTGGAAGCGCTTCCCTTTCAATCTAATGGCCAGGACTTTTTGGGAGCGCTAAATACAGCACTCCCAACCCGCCCCAAAAATGTTGCTTGCAGGACTTGTCGGAACGTCCCGCAAGCGCACTGCCCAAATGTGTGAAAAGTAAAACTTGAATGAATAGGAAGAGGCTGTTTTCAGGCACTTAGAGGCTATTTCCAGCACTAAAGCACCTGAAAGCCACCCCATTGTGAAAGAGGTCAAAGTGCGCACAGGAAAGCTCTAAATTTCTGACTTGATCAACAGTTTTTTTTGCACTTATTAGATTCATATAACTAAATGTCTTTGATGGTATATTTAACAGAACATAAGGGAGCACTTAAAATAATTTTTTGTTAGAGTCTACAAGCAATTTAAATATATCTTTTTTGCCTACACACATAGGGGTCGATTTACTAAAACTGGAGAGTGCAAACTCTGGTGCAGCTGTGTATGGTAGCCAATCAGCTTCTAACTTCAGTTTGTTCAATTAAGCTTTAACAATAAAACCTGGAAGTTGATTGGTTTCTATACAGAGCAGCAGCAGATTTTGCACTCTCCAGCTTTAGTAAATCAACCCCATGTTTTTCATTTTGTATTTGTTATGCCTTCTTCTAACATGTCATAGTTGTTTTGGGGCATAACGCTCATTACCAGGTTTGTGCTGATGCCAGACAGTATGAAAAAAGTCTTATCTGAACATAAGCATTAACACACTCTCTCTACCACTAGTGAAGTTAGGACTGTTATGGCTTTGCATACCTAATGACAATAGTAGCAGAAATAGTACTTTTATGCTAAAAATCATATTCCAAAACAAGTCTATGCAAAAAAAATGTTGGCACTTACACAAAGTCATCATTTCCAAAGAAACCTATGCTGTCCACGCCTGATCAAATGGTCCATTTTAAATGCTTAGGATATTCTTTACTGCCATTGAATACTTTTGTTAAACTAAACAGTAACATTCAAACAAGTTATTGAACTTTATCTAAAGTGAAATATCTATAGAATTGTTCCACTGAAAGACGAGTTTATGTACCAGCTGATCAGTTTACTTATCTGAAGGTAAAAGCTTTGGTCAAAATTTGGTTTGCAATAGAATAATGATACAAAAAATCTGGACTGGGCATATTGTCTACACAAGTAAAAGGTATTTATAAAGTGATGTTCTGGAGAATTATAATTGCACAAACATTGAAATAAATCAGTAAGGAGAAAGAGTCTATGTAAAGAAATGCATGGAGGTGAAAGAAAGATGGTGCATTGATCGTGGATGAGGCCCATCCTAAATTGGAACGCAAGCATGATTTTCATATAATTTAATAAAAGTCTAGTTCTAACCAAATGCCATTCAGACTTTAAGAGATTAAATACTTGGTAAAGTTTTTTTACTGCTGTCCATGACACCATTGGGTATATTCCTCCTCATTGCCTGTCCCTGCAACAGCAGAGAAGATAAAGGGAGTAGTTGTCACTGAGACTGAAAGACAAAGTCAATAAAAATGACCTGAAAGAGGTTTCAACCCCAACATATATAATATATATACTGCCCATGGCACCTAGGCAACGATGACATCATAATACTTCAGGTGAGATCCTAGGAATGATGAGGATCCCAAATATTGTGACAAGTGCACTGTGCTGGAGTATTTTCTTGCAAATGTGGAAGCTGGGGGAAGGTGAATATATGTTTTATCTTTTTCCTTACTGTTTTTTTTTCTTTTTATGTAAAATTTTGATCATGGGAGTAAAGATCCAAAATCAAAATATGTGGACTGTTCTTTTTAGTGGAGAAATTTCCCATCACTTCTTGATCCAACAGCATTCTGTCTTAATAGACCCAAATCCTCCTGAAATATCATAGGACACACCATCCGTGACAATTATCAGTCTACCACATATGGCACTACAGGAAATTTGCTCTAAGTATAATAAATTGACGTTAAAGCAATGACTGTTGTGAATTTGCTTTATTTCTTTTGCTACAACCAAACATTCCAGTTTAGTTGGTGGGTTATTACCTTTACTGCAATTGTCTAAGAGTAATGTAGTAGTATGATCCATATAATGTTGCTTGGCCATCGTCAGAACTTACAAAGCCAATAACTCACATATCTTAGTGGAAATTTGGGAACAATAAAAAAAAAAAAACAGTAACTGCAGTATAAAAGCTTTTAGTGCTCGGAGTTGAGCTCTGTACCTTTTTGATGCAGAGCTTGTGGAGTTCTGAGAGCTACATAACTTAACATGGAATTTGCTTGTAGCTTGAAAACCTTAGCACTCCATTGCTACAATGTTGTACTTTCAGCATAGCTCAGCATTCATCTATCTCCCTTGTACCAACCCAATGGTGGTTGAGTTTTTGTGCATTAAATGTATGAAGACCACAACTGAAGAATACTATACCAAACTGTTATATGTAAACATTTCCTTTCTAAACATTATATACATTTATCTGATGGAATTTATCAGCATTTAACATATCACCAAATGATGTGTCACCATAAAGTAACTGAAATAGTAAGATTTCAAAACATTTTGTGACATCAGTTTACAACATTTTCTAATATTGCTTAGGAATCTAAAATATCAAATGTTGTGAATTTTTAAACAGCCATCTGTGTGACATAAAATATTATTACCCTCACAAATGGGCAAAAAGCAAAGCCAAAGACTCCATAAAATGCCCACACAAATTTTAATTATTTCCAGCTACACCGTATCTCCATTATTCATAGATCCTTGGAAAACACATAGTCCTTCAAAAAATGATCTTTTAACTTTTAATGAAAGCTTTTGCCTCAGGATCCTGGTGACATCTTGTAAGTATCTGATTGTTTAAAAGAGATTCCTTAGCTGAGCCTTCATCTACAATATGACCATTTCTTCATGTATTCTATATAAATTATTATCCGTCCCAGAGAGCATGTTGATTAATTACTATTCTGTGTAACAGCAAGTCAATGCATCTGCATTAGTGCCGTGTCTTTGCTTTCTTTCAGATGTTTTAGCCCTTGGAAATCAGCTTGGCAGCAGAGTAGGAAGGATTCTTTAAAATGTATGTCTGGCTCAATCTATGTGAAGCACTGCCCCCGAAGGAGCCACTTGGTAATTTGGGTTCTCTGTTCTGTGCCTCAGCTCTAAGAACAACCTCAGCCCCTCTTTGACACTCCAGCTTGAATTAAATTCACTGCAAGCATGTATAGATACCTTTAAAATTGGCTGTGAGAACCAGGAAATAGACACAAAACCGTTTAGTGGTAAAATTAACTCAATGTATTGGCACAGGTTAGAATGAATGGTGATTTGAACATAAATGAGCATACAGAAGGTAGGTTTAGGCACAAACTGCTAGACACTATAATCACTATGTCAAGGTAACTTATAGAGTTCTGTACCACTAGATTGGAATGAGTGCATAAATCAGCAGAGTCAACAATAAGCAGTGTGTGTAAGCATTACCGTCAGATTGGACAATAATACTGTAACTGGTTTGGAGTGCTCTCTAAAAGAATGGCTAGGATATGGTGCAATGTACCTGAGAAGTTCCTCTCCCAGTCAAGCCTGCAGGCAGCAATACGACTACTAGATATTTGTATGGTTAGTTACTTAAGGATTCAGTCTCTATAGCAGCAGATAGTAAATCCCCACAGCAGCAGGTCACCAGTCTCAGCAATACTGCAGCTCACCATCCAGGCACACACATTGATTAGTCCACTCTCTGCTATGCATCCAGGTAAATCAGTCTGTTGGCACCTTCAACCTCAGCACTCCGGATCCCATTCAGGCCGCCGATTTGCAACAGTAATGGTGCACACTGGACAGCGATGTGCACTCTCTGGTCCCCCTCACAGCATAAGGAAGTTATGTCCTGTACAGCCTGGGAAAATTCAGCTCTTTCCCCTCCTCCCAGCCTTCCCTCCCTGGGGAATGCTGTTCAAAAGCTCTTGATTACACAGTAGAGTCTCTTCTCAGGACTACAGTTCCTACAGTGCATTGCTGCCTCCTCTTGCTGAAATAGCTGTTAACCAGTCTGGCACCGCAGGGCAGCAGCTATAGAGAGCAGCTGCAGCCAGTGTTTCTCTCATTCCCATTCTTAGAAAAGCACCTGGCTACATATGTGCCCATTTACGATAAATGAATGTAGTTTAATCCATGGCAGGGGGAGTGTCTCATTTACTGTGAGTGATGAAATGAAAACCTAAAGGAATTTCACCTTAATTAATAAAGTAGAACTGTGGCCACCCATAAAAATATGCATCTGGACTTTTTGTAGCCCCATGCAGGGCCCTACAAATACTTGTAGAGTCTGCTAATAAAGTACACCTAATGCAGCTTCCCATCGTGGTGTGGCAATGATGCTGCACTGCTTCTTAATTCAGAGCACAGTTGCCATTCTCATGTAAACTGTGCTTGCTTGTACTACAGTGGAATGAAAAAAATGTTGCAGGGGGTGTGGCCATCAGCATTGTCACTGCTGATTCAGAAGCCTGTAGCTCGTCAGTCACACCTAGTTCTGCTCACTACTTTCTGAATTGGTAACATCGCCTCTCTTACTGAAACCCTCCCACTGTGAGCTGCAGTGTCTCAGTTAGGGAAGGTAAAGGAAGCTTTTTTGTTTACATGAGGGTTTTGCATCACAAAGTCATTCGATTTGGTACTTTTTTAAACTGAGTGCCTTGAAAAAGTGTTCATACCCCTTGAAATTTTCAACATTTTGTCATGTTACAACCAAAAACATAAATGTATTTTCTTGGGATTTTGTGTGATAGACCAACACAAAGTGGCACATAAGTGGTAGTGGAAGGAAAATGATAAATGGTTTTCAATTTTTTTTACAAATAAATATCTGAAAAGTGTGGCGTGCATTTGTATTCAGTCCTCTTTACTCTGATACCCTTAACTAAAATCTAGTGGAACCAATTGCCTTCAGAAGTCACCTAATTAGTAAATAGAGTCCACCTGTGTGTAATTCAGCCTCAGTGTAAATACAGCTGTTCTGTGAAGCCCTCAGAGGTTTATTAGAGAACCTTAGTGAACAAACAGCATCATGAGATCTACAGCTCGGGGGGATTTTTGTCCACAGGACAACTATTAGTCGCGCACTCCACAAATCTGGCCTTTGTGGAAGAGTGACAAGAAAAACCATTGTTGAAAGAAAGCCATAAGAAGTGCTGTTTGCAGTTTGCGAGAAGCCATGTGGGGGGACACAATA
The DNA here is from genome assembly GCA_037952925.1 of Lithobates clamitans. Classification (NCBI taxonomy): domain Eukaryota; kingdom Metazoa; phylum Chordata; class Amphibia; order Anura; family Ranidae; genus Lithobates; species Lithobates clamitans. Next base: position 2,000,997 of record JBBGZY010000339.1, on the reverse strand, counting down.
AACATGTGGAAGAAGGTGCTTTAGTCAGATGAGACCAAAATGGAACTTTTTGGCCTAAAAGAAAAATGCAACAGTATGTGTGGTGGAAAACGAATGCAACACATCACCCTGAACACATTACCATGTGTCACACTGTGAAACATGGTGGTGGTGGCGGCATCATGCTGTGGGCATGCCTTTCTTTAACAGGGACTCGGAAACTTGTCAGAGTTGATGGATACATAAATACAGGGCAATCTTAGAAGAAAACCTGTTAGAGTCTGGAAAAGACTTGAGACTGGGGCGGAGGTTCACCTTCCAGCAGGACAGTGGCCCTAAACATATAACCAGAGCTACAATTAAATGGTTTAGGTCAAAGCATATTCATGTGTTAGAATGGCCCAGTCAAAGTCCAGACCTAAATTCAATTGAGAAGCTGTGGCAAGACTTGAAAATTGCTGTTCACAGACGCTCTCCATTCAATCTGACAGAGCTATTTTGGAAAGAAGAATGGGCAAAAATGTTACTCTCTAGTTGTGCAAATCTGGTAGAGACATCCCCAAAAAGACTTGGAGCTATAATTGCAGCAAAAGGTGGTTCTACAAAGTATTGACTCAGGGGGGCTAAATGCAAATATTTATTTGTAAAAAAGTTTGAAAACCATTTATCATTTTCCTTCTACTTCACAATTATGTGCCACTTTGTGTTGGTCTATCCCATAAAATCCCAATAAAAATACATTTATGGTTTTGGTTGTAACATGAGAAATTGTGGAAAATTTCAAGGGGTATGAATACTTTTCAAGGCACTATACTTAACAAGATAAAGCACCTTAAACTCACACAGTTCAAATCTATCAGACTGGTGAAACACAATACAATTTTAACACCAAAACCCAATCACTAAACTACACTACTAATCAGGAACTACAGTACATATGTATGGATAAACATGTGCAGATATAATTAAATTTAGAAATTAAATAAAGCAAATGAGTTATTAAAACACCTTGTTATGATTAAATACATTAAATGAAACTTCATAGGATAAATACACAAGCTGTTATTGCTAATATCTTTCTAGCTAGCTTACCCACTGTCATGCTGGTCCACCGTCTTCAATAATATTCTAAGCTGCTAACCCATGCAGCAAGTAACATCAAATCAATTATTCAAAACATATAATCTCTGTTCCTATTTTAAGACATTGACTCAGAAAGTTTTAAAACCAAGGATTACCATGACAGCCAAGCATGTTAGCAATGGAACCTACACATTTGTCCACACAAGTTTCCTTTAATGCTTCTCTGCCCCCTCCCAGTGGGGGTCTTAATGCTAGTAGGTGGGATGACTTCTTGATCACATGATTATTGTGAGTGGCCTGTCACAGTGGTCACATGATCGGGAATTCGTCTCGCTGGCTCCTGATCATAAACATATGTCAGGAGTTGCCCTTGACAGCTTGGTCACTTTGCTGGGAGTGAGGAGTAAGCATGCTCTTAGCACAGAAACCTCGGCCACTGTGAATGCATTTTTGTAGAGTGTAGACATTAAGGTCCACATTCCTTGTCACCACACATAAGCATGTGTGGTTGGCAAGAGGTTAAATTAAGTATATTTATATGTAAAAAAAGCGTGGCTCAGTTCAGCACCCCTCCTCCCTCTCCTCTCTAGCTCCCGCTGCTGTGTCTCAGCCAATGAGGAGGGAGAGAACCAGGAGAGACGCTGCTCTCGTGCACCTCGCTGAATCAGGCTCTGGCTCAGGTAAGTATTAGGGGGTGCTTCAGAGGGAGCTGCACACTGAAGGTTTTTTACTTTTATGCATTAAATGCATGAAGCTAAAAAACCTTCACCCTTTACAACCACTTCAAATATTCTTTAAATATCTGTAAACCAAAAAAACAATTCTTCCAATTAAATTTGCCAATGCATATGTGCCCTCCTGTTATAGCATGTCAGTAGTATGTCAGTGTGATGGACCCCCGTACTCAAGATGAGTCTGTCCGTGGTAAATGCTTCCTATGTCTGGTACCAGCACGATCCAAGATCCTCAGAGCACCCAGTCATTAGCCGTAACTCAATGTAGGGTGAAAACAACACATGTAACAACAGATATACGCTCAGGGGCCAATCACCCCTCCCTTTGATTCAGGGTGGGGTAAACCATCCAATCAGCAATAAGGGACACACATTCAACATTTCAACAACAGAGCACTCAATCAGCAGGGAGGCTGTTGGAGGATTTCCCCCCTTCCCGCATCTACATTAGCATGACACAGGTGGATTCAAACTTCTCATCAGTAGACTGTTTTTGGGAGGGGCTGCTGGAGAAATCCCCCCTTCCCTCTCACAGCTATTCCACATAGACATACATCCCATAATAGGTTGCTCCTAGGGCAGACACAAACAATAGAACAATAGAATACAGCCACACCCCAAACGACCCAACAGAGAGCACACCATAGTATGAGACAATATACAGTGAGTACACTGTACAGTGCTTGTACAGTGAGTCAGATTAGTACAGATCAGATTGGGGTTCTCGTTCACCCTGTGCCCCTAATAGACACAGGGTGACTTAGACATAGGAGATGCATGGGGAGCTGAAACAAGGGTTTCCCAACCTCTCCAAGGGATTCTGAGTTCCACGGGCCCCCCCGCCCAAATTGACTCCCGTCACAGTCAGTAAGGATAAAATACCTGTTGATCCCACCAGTTACTATCTTTTTCCCTGTTACATGTGGCAGCGATCTACTTTCTGATCTAGTCTGTGCAGCCTTGCCACCATGGCATGCATGCTTCTTTTTTCTAAAAAAAATGCATGGTATGTTCTTTCCTTTCACTCCCCAGTCGAAATCATCATGATGGGCTGTTTGCAACTGTGTGATTTATAACAGGGGAGCCTTGCTATCATAATAGTGCAGGAAAGCAGTGTGCTCATGGGATTTCCTGATAAAAGCACATGAAATGCTGTGGCTTTTTCCCATCCAAATGGCATGTACTGTGTAGAGAAGAAAGACTGTAATCACCTAACCTGCAGAAATCAGATTTATTAAGATATTTCTGCAATCTCTATTTATATGTTTAACCACCTACCAACCGCTCACAGAAAATCAACTGCAGGCACGCGACAGGTACATGCATAGTAACGTACATGTATGTGACCAGCCTTCCTCCAGGTTTGTGCACCCCCTGCCGACCCATGTTATGTTTTGACACAGAACGAGTTTAGCAGCAGATTTCAGCCAGTTGTTTCAGCTGAAACCTGCTGATGAGCTATGTGCAATCACACACAGAGTTCTGCATTTACAAATATTTTTAGTGTCACTAGCGATGTCAGTGTCAGTTAGTGACCCTCCTAGTCAGTGTCTGTTAGTGTCAGATTACACGCCACCCTATCACGGTCCCACTATAAGTCGCTGATCACCACCATTACAGTATATATCATCTATAACTGCGTAAATTCCAGTATATACACTATAGTTTGCAGATGCTATAACTTTTTGCAAAAGCTATGTGAGACAGACTGAAACCACCAACTACCAATGATTTCCACAAGCTTTAACAACAGATGACTACCTTAACCACTTGCCGACCGCCACACACACATATACGTCGGCAAAATGGCACAGGCGGGCAAATGGGCGTACCTGTATGTCCCTTTGAATCTACCGCCCATCGAGCGCGCGCGCGCCACGCACTGCGGGATCATGTCCACGGGTCCCGCGAACTTGATGTTTGCTGGTGGCCCGCGATTGCGGCGAGGAGAGGCAAAACGGGAAATGATGTAAACAAGGCATTTCCCTGTTCTGCCTAGCAACATGACAGGGGTCTACTGCTCCCTGTCATCGGGAGCAGTGATCTCTGTCATGTTGTAGTGAGCTCATCCCCCACAGTTAGAATCACTCCCTAGAACACACTTAACCCCTTGATCGCCCCCTAGTGTGTAACCCCCTTACCTGCCAGTGTCATTTATACAGTAATCAGTGACTATTTGTAGCTCTGATTGCTGTATAAATGACAATGGTCCCAAAATAGTGTCAAAAATGTCTGATGTGTCCGCCGTAATGTCACAGTCCCGATAAAAATCGCTGATCGCCACCATTACTAGTAAAAAAAAATGAATAATAAAATTGTCATAAATTTATCCCCTATTTTGTAGACACTATAACTTTTGCGCAAACCAATCAATATACACTTATTGCAATTTTTTTTACCATATCGGCTTAAACTGTAGAAGAAATTTGTTTTTTTTATATAGTTTTGGGGGATATTTATAAATAACAAAAAGTAAAAAATATTGCTTTTTTTTCAAAATTGTTGCTCTTTTTTTGTTTATAGCGCAAAAAATAAAAACCGCAGAGGTGATAAAATACCACCAAAAGAAAGCTCTATTTGTGGGGAAAAAAAGGACGTTTTGTTTTTGGTACAACGTGGCATGACCGTGCAATTGTCAGCTAAAGCGACGCCGTACAGAATCGCAAAAAATACTCTGGTCAGGAAGAGGGTAAATCCTTCTGGGGCTGTAGTGGTTAATATTTCACTGTTTGTGGTTTAAAAAAAAGGTTATTAGCCATAGCATTGCTTTTTAAAGGGGTTGTAAAGGTAAAAATGTTTTCACCTTAATGCATTCTATGCATTAAGGTGAAAAAACTTTTGACAATACCGCCGCCCCCAGCCCCCAGCCCCCCCGTTTTACCTACCTGACGCCTCGAATCTCCGCTGCTCGTTCTCGTCATCTCCATTGCAGCTCAGCCTGGTCGCTGATTGGCTGCAGTGGATGGATTGAAAGTAGCGCAGCCATTGGCTCGCACTGCTGTCAATCACATCCGATGACGCGGCGCACCGGGGGGCGGGGCCGAGTGATACAGCGAGTGGCTATAGCCACCGGCTGTATCACGGGAGCGCGCCCGCAAGCACTCACCACCATGCGAGGGAGCTCGCATTAAGGTGGTTAATGCTTGCGGGGAGGAGCTGAAACAGCCGCCGAGGGACCCCAGAAGACCAGGTTCGGGGCCACTCTGTGCAGAACGAGCTGCACAGTGAAGGTAACATGTTTGTTATTTAAAAAAAAAAAAAATTTACCTTTACAATCCCTTTAACTTCAGCACCATGGACAAAGCAGTAACTGTACAGAATCTATGCATTCACATAAGTCAATGTAATATTAAGATATATATACACACACACACACACACACACACACACACACACACACACACACACACACACACACACACACACACACACACATATATATATATATATATATATATATATATATATATATATATATATATATATATATGTATATATAGATGCATGTGATGTCACAGGTCACAGGCTGCAGCCCTGCTCTAAGACATCCATCAATTTTTCTTAAATTGATATTAGTGCTAGGGAAAAAGTGCTGGCTTAGAAGCTGTGTTCTAATATGTGTTTTACATTAAAGGACAAATGCACTTTGATGTATTTTGTTTACTGCCCCCCCCCCCATCCCAAATTTTGGTCATAGTTTATACATACCTGTAAGACCTGCCATGCACTGCCTTTCTCCTAAACACTTCCAAATTTAGTAGAGCACTATCGGAGCATGTACACCATGGGCTCTATTCAGTTTAGGAGTATGTTACCAGACTAACAATGTTTTGAAAATGTTGTCTCATCTGTTATTTTTTTTAACATATGTATTTATATACAGCATATACTGTATATTACTACATATGTTGTTAATAAATATTAAAGTGATTGTGAACGATCTCCTTGTAAAACAACCCATTCAGTTTAGCATAGCTAGAGAACTGACCACAGTGTGCTCTCCTGCTTACTGTGGTCAGTTTTTAATAGGAAAGCAAGGGGACTAGCAAGTACATCAGGGATTTCATTAAAAGGAAGCAATACAATGAGAACAGGATACTTTCTCATACAAGTACATGGTACAGCAGGCACATATCAGGAATATGAAGTGTTGGGGTGACACACGCTTTAAAGACAAGACAAAGGGTTCCCAAAGCTCTGCAGTGTCAGTGACCGAACTGATTAACTGCTAGGCTCCTTCTCCTGCTACAAAGTGTTCCTCAGGAAGTATAAGATTGGATAAGACTGGATGTGAAGTGACTTCATGAGTGACATCACCTTCTATTAACATGGTAGATCACTACTATACGTGAGTTGGTACCATAAAGCTATATGTGGGGGCCAGTGGAAGCTGGTGGTAATTTTTTTTTTTTGGGGGGGGGGGGCAGCAGACAGTGCACCCACACAGCAACCCCCCCACCAGTCGGTCGGTTATGAGACCGGCACTTACCCATATATATGGTGCGGGCAGTGCTTCCCTCCGGGTAAATCAGTGTGACAATAGTGAAATATTCATTCGCTATTGCCACACAACTAGGTTGGCTCGGGGTGCAAAGCCCACCTTTTTTTGAAGTATGTTAGAGCCTCTGGCTCTAATCACGTGTTAAAAAAAATAACCTTTTGGAATCCACGTGTCCGGCACCCGTCATGTAGATTAGGGGGCCAGACACATGGATAGGGGGAGCATTGCCTGTGTGCCCTGCATTACGGGCCAACACTGGTGGGGCGGATCAGGCCTCCACTGACCAGATTTGAACCCCACATAGAAAAAAAAAAGTAAAAAAATAAGATATCTTCTGAATGACAGTTGTATTTTTGCATAAGTAAGTGCTATGACATTCAGAATTTTACCTCATTTTAAACCTGCACACAATTTACTTGATCCTAACAAGTGCCCATTTACACTATGGGGTTGATTTACTAAAGGCAAATAGTGTGTGCACTGCAAGTGCAGTAGCTCTCGATCAGAGGGGAACATGCAAGGAAAATAAAAAAACTGTATTTTTGCTTGCCAATGATTGGATGATAGAAATTAGCAGAGCGTTCCATCATTTCAGAGCTTCGCCTGAGATTTAGCACTAATGCACTTGCAATGCACAGTATATTTGCCTTTAGTAAGTCAACCTCCATGTGTTGTATTAATACATGTGCACCAACACAATGCAGTACTATGCATTAAGGTGTGCGGCATTAAAGTAGTCAATTCAGTTTGACTAGATTGGCAGTGCACCTTAAAACACTAAAAATCAGACATTACTTTTTAATGCAACGCAGAGCTGCAGTATGGGTGGTTATGCCTGACATTTAACATGCATGTTAATGCAAAGCAAATAGTAACCTGTTCTGCAGCCATCTGGAAATGTCAGCGGACACCCTTGAGGCCCCCTTTATTTAGTAAGTTGACCACCACTGATTTACCTAAAGAGACAGGGGAGCAGCTTGCCATGAGGCTTCAGGTTGTCATACTTAATCCTCTGACCATGCCATCTGATAAGAGTTGAATTGCTGTTGTGATGACTCATTGGGCCTGATTTACAAAGTTTATGTGAGTACATCTGCCCATTGATTGAGTACAGACAAGCAAGTCATATCACAGTATTTAATATGTACCAGTAATGCATGTGCGCATACTCTACCCTAGGTATGAAGAAGATGGTAACAAATAAGTGCAGTTTGCTATTGAGTGTAAACAAATACATGCAGTTTGCTATTGAGTGTAAACTTCAGGATCTGAAAATAAGCTAAGCTGTGCTGTGCCATTATTTAAAAAAAATAAATACATTTTGCTGTTAGCGTCTTTACATGTGCATCTCATGTAGAAATGAAACCACATGAAGTGTGTACTGATTTAATTAATGAGTGTAAAAAAAAACAGCAAAAGTAAAAAAGCTATAGCACACACGATGTTGGGAATCATGATTTCATATACTGGACCCAATGATCATTTCTCTGAGAGAATTGTGTACAGGTTTTTTAAATATTTATCTTAAAGTAAAATATTGACACGCGCATTCCTTAATGCATCTTATCAGACCAGAAGGCACAAAAGCAGCCGTATGTGGATGTTCAATGCACATGACACACTAGGATCCCACCATATGCTTTGAACATCAGTGCAACTTGATAGGCTCAGGAATCTCATGACTGTGTGCTCTTACAAGTAGCAAAACAAATGTACCATGGCAATTTATCCCTGCTCTTTTCCTTTAGTAAATAAGGAACATCTATAAACTACAAGCCTCTTTCATGGAGTATTTCTCAACTCCAGTCCTCCAGGCACCCCACCAGGTCATGTTTTCAGGCTTTCCATTATTTTGCACAGGTAATTGGTCAGTTTCACTGCCTTAGTAATTACCATAGCCATTTCATCTGAGGAAAATTCTGAAAATGTGACCTGTTGGGGTACCTTGAGAACTGGAGTTGAGAAACACTAGTGTGGTCCACCCTTGTAAAAGCAGCTGGATTCAATAGCGGGGTTCTTCTACCTTCTACCAGAGATTAAAACACTGAATGGAACCCAGAACACACCAATGGAAGTGAAATTTGTTCTTTTTATATTGAGCTGCAACTCTAGAAGAGAACCAGTTTGTGACTACACAACCCAAGACAGACCTACATGAACAGTAACCGCGGTAAATACATACATCAGTTACAGACAATGTAAATTTAAATTGAGATGGCAGTATGAATGGTAAAGGAGACGTAAATCTAACTTCAACGAAAAGATGTAAAGACAGTTTCTCCTTTTGGCACATTGGTTATTGAAGAAAAGATACACAAACCACTTGGAAATGTTCACAGCTAGCGAATTTGGAGCTCCTTGGAGCTTGTATTAAACAAATAGCTCACTTTGTAATCTACAGGTGGACTAGTGCAGAGAAGTATAAGATAGCTTGGCGGATTTTAGGCCAGATACCCAGTTATGTCCCCCTAACTGTCTCTGTCCCTAAGCAAGATTTTGGAACATAGTCTTCTTAATAAATTAGCTAAAACTGTGTCTCGAATGTAATTCAGCCTGGTGATGCTGTGGAGGTTAAGTTGGCTGAAATAGCTTAGAACTGGAATGCTGGAGATCAGCTGGTTAGCTTAAGGGTAACAAGTGCAGAACAGGTGGCTGGGCATAGGTCATCTAGGAGTAAAGGATGAACTTCCACCGATATCAGAATACGTACTTGGCAATCTTTCATTGGTGACACTCTCTGGTCCTTCCAGGATTTGACCGGAGATGTGTTAGTCCCTTTATACAGGCACATGTACTTGGAAAAACACTTTAACAATATCAGGTACTCTCTCTTTACTTAGACCTACATCAATTTAGCACCTGAGGGTAGTTGCAATTGCTCAGTAAAGTCAAATAATTGCTTTCTGGCACACTCATATATAAATAAAATACAGGTATTATCAGTCCCTTAGGCAAAATGGCAATTTGCTGTTTTGAATGCAGCACTATCTCCTGCAGGCATATTTATACATGGTGGACTTTCATTGTTAGTGAAAATCCTAACTCTGCCTTTCTTCGTCACAACTCCAATATACAGTGCTCAATCCTCAGATTCCTTGTGACTTGTGCGCAGTCTCTCCTGCTGCTGCTTTAGGGCCTGTTCATACATGCGTCACAACTTGCCAGTCCTCTGAAAAGCAGTTTGCGGTCAGATAAGTTTGACAGGCAGTAAGGAGGCACATGTTTTAACCCTGAAAATAGTGACCCAATGTGCCACAACTGTGTGCATTGCATGCGGTTGCAGCATTGACCCACTGAATGTGGTATACTGTTTTTTTGCTGTAGACGTGAAACAAAGCATTGTGGCTGCGGCATTTGCATAACCCTTAAGAGGCTGCATGCATTTGTTCAGGTGGAACAGTTAGGAGGTGGCAAAACTTGTGACCACCTGATTTTAACACCTTCTGGCTGACCGGGGGAATGAACCCTTTTACTTTCACGGGTCTGACTAATGCAGATAAAAGATGTACCGGCACTTCCCCAGCATAAATGGGACACTCATACCGTCATAGACAGATAATCAGCAACTTGGCACTCTCTGAGCAAACTGGACCCGATTCTCCAGAAAATGGCTACTGTTCTTCCCCTCCCCTGCCTTCTTCCCCTTCTCCATCTCTCATTGGTGCACAGGTTTAGCTGTAGCAGCACCTAAGATGCTAAAGGGCCATGCTTCTGTGAATCTACAAACTCAGCCAGCCATGTTTAAAGTGTATGTAAGGCTTAATGTATCGTTTTCTCTTCCTTTTGGTGTGTTTAAAATGGTTGTAAATCCAGATGAAAAAAAAACCTGCAAGACAAAGGCATAATGAGCTAGTATGCATCGCATACTAGCTCATTATGAAATACTTACCTTAGAGCAATGCTGTTGCAGCGGTCCTGGCACACCGCTGTGACTGGTGACATGTCGTCACGGAGTCATTTCCGGGTTCACGGGCTCCGGCACTGTGATTGGACTGTGCTGCGATGACATCACTCCCACGTATGCGAGCGGGAGCCGCCGGTAACGGCACAGCAGCTGAAGAAGCAGCACGAGCGAGCCGTTTCTTTAGTGCGCATGTGCCGATGATGTCAGCACATGCAGATACAGTGAATATCTCCTAAACTATGCAAGTTTAGGAAATATTCATGGTACCTACAGGTAAGCCTTATTATAGACCTGTAGGTAAAAGTGCTTATACAGGGTTTACAACCACTTTAATATACAGTATGAAAGTGTTTTCTTTTATTTCTGTCTGACAAGTGCTAAAAAAGCAGCTGTTCATCCAGCCAGAAATCTTGTCAGCTGATAACCCTTCCTATAGAGAAGAGGCAATCCTAACACACTCACTGTCCTAGCATGACAACACTGTTCAGTATGGTTGTCACCCTAGGGTAGAAAGTGTGTTATTGGCAGGATTACTGGGTTAAAATAAAGGAAAAAGTGTGAAAATACAGAATGCAGCCATCACATCTAAGGACCAGTAAACTGCAATACCGTCCCTAATCAAAGGGATACTAGCCTTATTCATAAAAAATAAAATATATAGACTTATGTACACAACAACAATGCATTCCTTTTTAAGTAGTACAAGGGAGGGTTATAACGTCAGATTTTTTTTTTTTTTCGACATCTGTGTCCCATTGCAGAGTTTTCCCTTTACTTCCTGTCCCATAGCAAAACAGGAAGTGAGAGGAAATCCCTGCAATAGGGAATTTCTTGGGGACTCCCAGGTGATCAGAACTAGTGTCCCCATTGGAATATTTCCCCTCTATTACTTTTCTGGGGACAACTGCAAATTTTGGATTTTCTTTTACTTTCACTTTTAGGCTGGGTTCACATTATTGTGATTTTCGATGCGGGTTTCCCTGCATCCAATTCGCATGTCAGGAGATTGTGACTGGCTCTCAATGGAGCCGGTTCACACATCTCCAGAGTGTGTGAATTGCACAGGAGTCCTGTGCGTCTTCTGGTCTCTTTCAGGTTCGAATTCAGCCAAAAATTCAGACCGAACTCAGACCTGAAACGGTGAACCGGGACGCACCGAACCCCTGTGTGAGCCACTCTGTACTGCAGTGTGAACCCAGCCTTAATGATAATGGTAAACAGGACAAATAAAGAGGATGAATACAGGGGCACAGACAGCAATAAAAACGGACAAGTGCTCTAATCCATCTCCACGCTATCCAAAACAAAACAAAAAGCCTTTAGGTATACTTTAAGCATAAACTGATACCCATCTGTTGAGAGCAGGAAGTGCAGTTATCCTTGTTCTGAAATATACATTATATGTAAAACGTAACTATATGTAGCGCGTACCCCAGAAGGGGCGGCTGATTAATTATTATATCCATAATTCACGTTTACCACCCAGCCCATCGCAGCCCATAAAATCAGAAACAGTCCTTATTGTATTGCTTTTATTTCTGTATAACATATATTGGGATAGGAGAAGGGTTTTCTGAGATGCTCTTTTGTTACTTCAATATCTTTTCTGTTTCTTTCATGCAAAGACTTAGAACATTAGGGATAGTAGGAAATCACTCTATGTGATTTCTTCATCAGGGAAGATGGAAGTAGATTTTGATAGAGAATAATTGATAAAGAGTCACTCTGAATAACTTCTTCATCTGCAGAACTTTTTAAGGACAGTCTGTATACCTATATGTGTACTTGCAGCTTTACCGACACCTTTTTACAACTACTTCCCATCTGCATGGTACTTCCAAGTTGGGCTAAAGAAGCGATTACTCTGAATAACTCCTCCTGCTTGACTGATTGGAATCCTGGGGCATTGTTGAACCCAAAGTCACAGGCCATACCCACCTGTCTCACTGACTTGCGTACCAACATCCCTCAGCCTCTGGTAGTACCCTTCCCTTGGGCTTTCACTCACTTGATCAATAGTCCATGTGCCACTCATAAACGATCAATCGCCCAGTTGTCTTCCGCTTAGTTGCTACTTCTTCTGCATGGTTTCTCCATCCCTTGTCTCCTTTATGGCACGCTCCTTTCCCCGCAGGGGCGTCCAATGACACCATCGACTACATGCTCTATGGTGTCACTAGTTCTGCTACGAGTCCCAGTCCAGCCCCCCCCACCCTCCTCAGAGGGGGGCTCCGTTAGCTCCCCATAAGGGGGGACCTCTCGCTCCGAACTCTGCACAGGAACTCGACTACTCTCCGACCATATGACCTAGCTTTTATATGAGAGTCCCGCCTCCTGCCAAACAAATTAATGATTGGCCAGAACTCACATACAAACTACCTGTCACTCAAATGCCAAATAAACAAACAGGCCTGCTGCAATGGTACAAGCCTGCCTAAATTTACCTGCAAGTATAAGCTAGTAAAAAGAGTCACCTACATAAAAGTAGGTGCCCGCTACATACACCCCCTACTTGAATCACAACTGTCCCCAGTTGTGGGGAATACATTTTAGAGTACCTCCTTAGTTTTAAGGAGGAAAGAGCATTTCATTGCATCAAATGGAATGGGGAAAAGGAAATAAACTTGAAACAGGGATAACATCAATGTCACTATACACAATATCAACATATTTTCTTATAGTATTTACACAGGCCTTCATCCGTAAGATGGACAGCCGTCACATCTTTAATGTACCTAAAAGAAGACACAAAACATTTCTAACTTACACTAACTAATACACACACACACATTACCAAACAGAGGGGGTAATCATCCTCTATTGGGTAATCAATCAAATATACAGTCTTTTATGGCATGTATGTTTCTGTTAGGATCATTGCCCCCTCAAAATGAGTCTAACATACTTCCTGCAGAGACATGCATAAACAGACATGCTCAGCAAATGAATCCATCTGCCCGTTGGCAAATAAACTTTCTGTTTGGCTCTTAAACAAGAGTTCTTGTAGAAGTACTTGTGTAGCAAAGGGATTTAGCAGAGACAGCCCACTCTAGTGCCCATAACTTTGTCCTTGTTAGGCACCATGAATGTGAGCCTCCTGCTTAACAGTTTATTTGGGGGAAAACCCACCCTAACCCATCTGCCATCCTGCAGTCAATGTGGGTAGCAAAATATATTTGTGATTGCACTTCCAACAATCCTGCTCACAAATAGTACCTCGGGTCAGGCAACCTCCTCCGACTGTCTCCTGGTCCTCTCACCGAGATAGAGTAACTACGGGTGTTTTGTCCTGCCTTTACCACCAACACTCTATCCTTGTGAATTGCTCTTCCAAGTCTCCATTCACGGTGGATGTCTTTTTTTTTTTTTGTTTGAATAATTTTTATTGAGAATTTTAAGAGCAAAGTACAAATAATCGTTACACAATCGTTATCTTATGATCTGGGCCAACATGACCCTATCATGAAGGAAAAAGACGTAGTTAGTACATCAGCAATAAACACAAAACAAGAAAAAGGAGAAAAAACAAAACTGTATAAAACTGAATACAAGAGCCCAGCTAGGGGTCTTGAATATCTTTAAGTGAAGCAGCTACAGAGGGGGATTCAGAGGTCCATAAGGAATGACCTCGTTAATCAATGTAACTAAGAAGTATAGGTTGAGGGTGCAATATAGGAACAATGGGATTGGTACATGGAAAGATTGGGAGAATCAATCTTATAGAAAGTGGGCACAAGAGAGCTGCACGGGTCACCCCTTTGGGATCTCACTGCAACCCCTTTAGCTCTCGTTGGGCCCTTTGAGCATCTCGCAATTACTCTCCCTCATATATATGAAGGTGTATCCAGAACCTGTACACAGGCTCCTCGAGAGGAATCCTTCCCGATTGTCGAGGTTGCCTCCGTTCTTTGTGCTCAATAATAGGTGACAGCCCCTGATGCCCCTTCGCATCAGGGGTTTACCTGGTAGGGGACAGACAAGAGAAAAGAGAAAAAGAGAAGAATAGAAAGAGTGGGGGGGAAGAAGGGAGGGGGGACTGGGGAGGTCACCTCTAGTGGATAGGCAGATTAGGGTGATATATGACCAGGATATAGTGAGACCCTAGTGTAAGCCGCCCAAGGTTCCCATATGGCTACAAACTTTTGGGTCCTGTCTAGGAGCGTTGCTGTCATCTGTTCCTGGGTCATTATCCAGGAGATCTTGGGTTTTGTCGCTTGGATAGAGACCCTGGGTTTCTTCCAGGCCCTTGCTAGGGATATTTTGGCTCCCAGTAACATAAAGAAGATTAAAGCTTGCGTATGTTTGTGAATGTTGTTGATTCTAAGGTTCAGCAGAGCTATTTTAGGGTCTTGGGGGATCGGTGTCTTAGTGACTTTTCGAACTAGAGCAAAGAAATGATTCCAGAACCCGCGGATCCGTGGACACGTCCACCAAATATGATGGATGGTACCTAAGTGACCGCAACCCCTAAAACATAGAGGGGAAGCATCTGGATAAATCTTCGCTAGTCTTGTGGGGACATAGTACCACCTAGTGAGTAACTTGATGTTTGCTTCCACTAAGTCTGTGTTCATAATACCTTTGTAGGAGCGTCTGAAGGAGTAGAACCAAACCTCCGAATCGAGATGGAGGTCCAGGTCAGACTCCCAGGCTCGGGCATAGGCAGGCTTCATCTTGTTCAGTGCTAATGAGGCGTAAATGAGTGAAATACCATCTTTCTGATCCATGAGATTAGAGCACCACTGTTCATAGATGGTGGGGTTGGGGGGGGCGATTTATCCGGCCATAGGGAGTGGAGGAAATGCCTAATCTGGAAGAGACGAAAACGCTCCCCGTCGGGCATCTCGAGTTTGCTTAGGCAATCTCCTAGGGAGATAGGGCCCGATGAGGTAAAGAAGTGCCCTATTCTGAATAAGCCTTTATTCAACCACCATTTAAAGGCTTGAATATTCATCCCCGGTTGGAAGTTTGGGTTATGGAATAGATGAGAAAGAGGTTTTAAAGTTGAGATTAAGGAGATATGTTTGTGTAGGACGTTTGACAGGGACACTGAGTGGGAGAGGGTTAGGGCTAGTATTGGGGGTCTTAAATTTGGCGAGCACTACAGAAGGTAATCTATTGTGTGATTGGGAACCGCATGTCTCTCTATTGCAAGCCAGTCAGGCTTTGGACCCCTGGCGTATGCTATAGATAGCTGGGCTAGTTGCGCCGCCTGATAATACCACCCTATATTTGGTAGGCCCAGCCCCCCCTGATTATTATGCCTGAAAAGGATATCTCTAGAAAGACGGCGACCCCTCTTACCCCAGACGAAGGCCACTATTTTAGATTGAAATTTATCAATGTCCTTTTTGGGAACGGGAATTGACAGGGATTGGAACAGGTATAGAATCCCTGGCATCAGGGTCATCTTTACCGCATTTATCCTGCCCAGCCAGGATAGATCACATCTAACCCAGGTTTTGAGGTCATCCTCCAATTTCTGAAACATCGGAGGGTAGTTAGCTTTGTAAAGTTTATCAATATTATCTGTGAGAGTAATCCCTAAGTACGGTATCGAAGTGGAGGCCCAGGTGAAGGGTAGATTGTGTTTTAGTTGATTTAGAAAATGTGGAGGGATTGAAATGTTGAGCGCTAATGACTTTTTGGTATTGATGGAGAGGCCCGAGACTTTACTGAATTGTTGGAACATTTTGAGGAGGACAGCAATGGAGACCAGGGGAGATGTTATGAATAATAACATAACATCCACAAATAATGCGCATTTATGTTCTTGGGAACCACTTGAGACCCCCTTGATGTCCGGATTTGATCTGATGGCTATGGCTAAGGATTCAATGGCGATTGCGAAGATCAGTGGCGAAAGGGGACACCCCTGTCTGGTGCCTTTTCTAATATTTATGCTTTCAGAGTAGTGACCCTTAAGTCTGACTTGCGCATTGGGGGTAGAATAGAGTGAGCGAATGGTCCCCATAAAATGGGGGCCAAATCCCCATCTCTCTAGAATCTCAAACAGGTAAGGCCAAGCTACAGAGTCGAAGGCCTTCTCCAGGTCTATCGAGAGTAGCATCCCAGCTTGTGGAGGGCCTCCATCCCATTGGGATTTCAATAGGGAAATTATATCTATAGGTCTTTGCACCTGATCAGGGCCCTGCCTCCCCGGGATGAATCCCACCTGGTCTTTGCTTATATATTGCGCTACGAGACTAGACAATCTGGTAGCCAAAATTTTTGTCATGATTTTGATATCATTGTTTATAAACAAGATCGGGCGGTAGTTACCGACCTCACTGGAGTCCTTCTCTGGTTTTGGGAATACTGAGATAAGGGCCGCATTGAGATCTCTGTCCAGGGGGGCTCTATCCCGTAGTGAGTTAAAGAATCGTGTCAGGTAGGGGGCCAGCAGGGGGCTAAACTTTTTGTAATAACTGCTAGAGAAGCCATGAGGGCCCGGAGCTGAGCCTTGTTTAAGTGATTTGATAACGTCAATAACCTCTGCTTCAGAAAAGGTCTCGTCTAGGAGCTCTCTATGGTTTTCAATAAGTTTAGGTATTGGGAGGTCTTTCGGGAAGGCATCTATGTTGGAAGGCGAGGGAGAGTAACTGTTTGTATATAGATTTAGTTAAAAGGTATGGAAGGTCTTCATGATGTGAATGGGGTTCTGGGTAAGATCCCCTGTCGCTGTTCGGATTTTTGGGATAGAGATGGTCCGTGTCTTAGGACACAATCTAGTCGCCAGCTTGGTCCCTATTTTATTCGATTGATGATAGAACCTGGCTCCCGTCCAACATAGATGTTTTTCGGCAGAAGTGGTCAGGGCTAGGTTCAGTTGGACGCGAGCTGAATCTAGTTTGGAGAGGGATTCCGACGTCGGCTGCGTTTGTGTGCCTTACTAGCGGCCATGAAGATGTCCATAAGTTTTTGGGTATCAGCCTTTCTCTCCCATTTCAGTTTAGAGGCTAATTGGATCAGACTCCCCCTCACCACCGTCTTATGCGCCGCCCAAAGCGTCGAGGGTGAGACCGATCCCGTGTCATTAGTTTGGAAATATTCCTTAATCGATGTCTCTAGCAGCGAGCAGTGTACTGGGTTGCTCAATAAAGATTAATTTAGTCTCCACTTGTAGGTCTGTCGTACTCCCTGTTTACATTCCATTGTCAAGGACATTATAGTGATCTGATAGTGAGGTGTCCTTAATTCGGGACTCTATTGCAAGGGGGAAAAAAGATGTGATCTATCCTGGCATAGGTCTGGTGTGGGGCCGAATAGTGGGTGTAATCTTTTGTTCGCGGATTGAGCTCTCTCCAGATGTCTACCAACCCTAGTACGTTTAGTTGTTTAGCTATTTTAAGGCTCTGCCTAGGGGGGCGTCTGGCCACGGATCCTCGTGCACAGGATTTATCAAGGACCGTATCAAAAGAGATGTTCGAGTCCCCACCCATAACCACCTTTCCCTGAAAGAGTGGGCTCAATTTAGAAAACATGTCCTCAAAGAATTTCCCTTGACCCTTGTTGGGGGCGTAGTAAGAGAGGAAGGTGTATGCCTCGCCGTCTATTGTGCCCGTGGTCATCAGGTATCGGCCATCTGGATCCCTGACAACCTCAGACATTGAGTAGTTAATTCCTCTGGAGAAGCCTATCGCCACCCCTCTAGTTTTGCTCTCAGCATTAGCCAGGGAGAAGTGTGGGAACTTTTGGTGAAGAAGGGTCGGATTATACGAGGAGGGGAAATGTGTCTCCTGAATGAAGATGATATCCGCTTTCAGGCTGTGGTATTGGTGGAATAGTTGACGCCTTTTGATGGGAGAGTTTAGCCCTTGGGCGTTGTGAGAAAGGATCAGCATTTTACATGGTACCTTAGCATGCTCTGTCATGGATCAAAGAGGTGGGGGCACTGTAAGGAAAATGGAAGCTTACCCCTGGTGGTCAGGTTATCTGAATGGATAGTATGTTGGGAAGGTTTCTGCTGTCTCGAGCCTGAGAGTCAGTGCCGGGAACTCCCCTGGATGATCATAAATCTGAGATGACCTGTTAAGTGGGAGAGAGAATGGGGGTGTAAGAGGAGGAAGAGGACAGGGAAACAAGAGCATGTTAAGTAAGTCTTGTACATATTGTTATATTGAGTAATATTAGGGGAGAAGGTGTTGCCGCCCTCATCCCCTGAGTCCAGGGGGGCGTGACTTTCTTCCGCCCTGGAAATTTTAGAACGTTTCCGAGAGGCTCGTAGCGTCCTCACAAAAACTGAAGCGTATGGCAGCCCGCCCTAAAAACATATAATACTTTCTGATCTAGCCACAGGCCTTCTAGAACATAAACATTATAACCTGCGAAGTAAACCGTAAAAAAACAAAGAGGGGGGAAGAGGGGGAGAGAGGAGTTAGTACTTTACATCAATGGTACTGAAGGTATCTATAGGGTTACCTAGGAGCCATACCTCCCAGGGACCCCCAAAACCCCCCCAGTCTCCTCCCTCCGTCCCCCATCAAACCATAAAAGTTTCCCGGAAAATCGGTAAACAAATATAAAAGAATTTCAGCTTATGCATAAATTGCGTAAACCGTGGCTAGGCATAGGGGAAACTTTACATAGTGCCAGTAAGTGTCAAAAAGGAGGGGGGGGAACCAAAATGAAAATAACAAGGGGGGAAAACATTGCCAAAGGCTCAGGTGGGATCTTCTGTGGATCCGACGGTTCAGTTTCTGCGGGAGCTGGTCAAAGTGAAATCACAGTTGTCATCAGTTGGGCCGTTAAGGTGGTCATCCGTCCTTGGACCTCTTGACTTGTTGTTTCTGCCAGACTGGCGAAATTGGGCTAGGAGGAGAAGGTAGCTTGACTTATGAGGATCCTTGTCCTGTGGACTGGGGTGTCATCTCCTGGGAAATGAGGGCTAGTTGAATCAGAAGTTGCTCACCTTCAGCGAAGGAGGAAAAGCCATAGGGTTTATTCTGGAAGGAAAAGTTCTGGCGAAAGGGGAAGGCCCACCTGTAGGTAATTTCTTTTTGAGATAGTATTAGTAGCAACGGTTTAAGGGACCGTCGTTTTTGGACCGTGAGGGGGGAAAGGTCCGCAAAAATCTGTATTTGATGCTCCCTAATAGTGAGCTTGGTGTTCGCCCGTGCGGCTTTCATTACTTCTTCTTTCACAGAGTAATAGTGGGGCTTCACAATAATATCCCTGGGGAGCCCATCTTTCCTCAAAGGCTGAAGTGCTCTGGGTGCTCTGTGCAGCTCCAGTTTGTGATCAGGGATATCCGGGATAAGCTTCTTGAGGAGCATGTGAACCACCGGCTGGATTTCCTTTATAGATTCAGGGAGGCCTGGGATCCTAAAATTGTATCGGCGAGACCTATTCTCGAGGTCATCGATTTTAAAAAGGGCCACATCAAGTTGGTCTTGTATGTCCTGGATTCTGGCTGTATTCTGATTGATCCTGGCCACTGACTGGTCTGTTTTCTGCTCAATTTGTTTAATTCTCAGGCCTAGGTGTTGGAGGTCCGCCTGTATGTGGCAGTGGTGATTTGTGAAGCCGTCTGAGAAAGTCCTCTGGCTAGCATTGTAGAAAACGCCTCCATTAATTCTGGGAGATCTGTGGGGGGTGGATAAGGTGTATGTCTCTCCATCCCAGCATGATCAGGGCTGCACAGCATGTCATTTATGGGGGTGAGGTGGAAATCCCCCATGGCTCTCCCTAATAGGGATTCAGTGGAGACTGGTGGGACTGGGGGCATGTAGTATGAATTCACTGTGGCCATCCCTAGTCCAGAAATGGAGGCTGTTCCCTTGTTTTGGTCTGCAATGGAGTTCTCTGGCTCTTGAAGCAGTCCCTGTGTGTGTGGGGTCACGGCCGCCATCTTGGACCGGCCTGACAGGAGGGATGTCTCCTCTAGCTGTTTGGAAAGGTTCCTTCTAGCGTTACACCTGTTCATCCGGGTGTTCCCAGTCCGGGGGCTCTGTCGGCTGTGGTGGGTCTCAGAGGATCGGGATGGTGCGGAGCTCCGTGGCTAAGCGGCCATCTCAGGAGACTCCACGCATGCGCTCTCCCGGGGGATGTCTTTAAATCGGACCCAAACCTCACTGTCAGGTGTCCTTTTAGGTTTAGGGACATCAAGATAATCCCAAACAAGATCGTTTTCCCATGCTTCCTGAGAACTTTCAACAGTGTCCATAATCCGTTCAGGAACATAGGGATAATCTAGGCCCCACTCCTGAGCCACTTTCCTTTGAACCTCTCTCTGAAATCTCCAAAGTCTGGAGAAATCTTCAGCCTTTCCTCTGCCAGGCCAAACACATGTGTCAGAAGCTCTACTGACCTATGTTGATACGTGGCTGCCCTGGTAGGAAGGGTAGTATTTGAAACATTGAAAGGGGGTACTGGAGTTTTAGATGTACCTGATACATTTTCTGACACTCCTGTGGAAGCCTCCACTGAAGTAGAACTTTCTAGGAAACATTCTTCCTCATCACTTGATTCAAGCTCTTCAGGGGATGACCATTCAAACAAATTGTCCATATATCCATGTTTTTGCAAAATCTGCAGTGATCCCCAATCTACAGCCCGGGCCCCGGTTACCCTTCCGGCTCACCCGTGGGATCCCCCTCCTGTAACTTAGGCTCCTTCAGGACGGGCATAACAAAGGGCTTACTGTCAACCAGCTCCTCAGGGGTTTCTTCCAAAGACTGTGCAATAACTTCTACAGTCCCTGGGTCCCCAGCCAGGCTACAGGCTTTTCCATTAGATCCTACCTGATCTTCTGGTGGCTCCGATTCAGCCGAATCAGATGGGAGCTCCTCCACTGCTGCAGCAAGCGATATACAACCCTCTCCGGCCTTCCGAATACCTTGGGCTTGCGGTAGACAAAGTCCCGTTGCAAACTGGCAGAGTAATACCTGACTACCTGTTGAACAGGTCCCAACCGTGTCAGCTGAACACCACAATGTCCACACTGAGCCCAGGCGGTGACTCCAACCATAGGCCTCTGACATCTGGGACACAACATACAAAGTCTCTCTACTCCTTCAATTAATCCAAGTGCCAGTCCTCCGGTGAGCTCTAATCGAACACCGGTATCAATCAGAACCCGGTTCTTCAAGTCAGATAACTGATGCATGACGGGTGTATTTCCAATACCTTCCACCATCTTCCTCCACCTGTTTTGGTCTGGCGCGTGGCATGCTGAACGCTGAAAACTTTTCCTCTGGGGCGTGGCTTCACCCCCTACTTGTTGGTTCAGCGTGCGAGGAACTGTAGCTGCAAATTTTCAAAGTCCTCCCCAGCGACCCCTGGTGGCAGGTACTGTTATACTGCAGGCTATCTTGGCAACAGTTACTGAAATGTGGACTTCGTTACTATGGGAGATGTCTAGCGGCAAATGTGAAACAGATATCCCAGACGAGCTCCCACATGTAGCGCTTATCCCGAAGGAGCGGCTGATTATAATATCCGTAATTCACGTTTACCACCCAGCCCATCGCAGCCCATAAAATCAGAAACAGTCCTTATTGTATTTTTCTCTTGCTTTTATTTCTGTATAACATAAACTGGGATAGGAGAAGGGTTTTCTGAGATGCTCTTTTGTTACTTCAATATCTTTTCTGTTTATTTCATGCAAAGACTTAGAACATTACGGATAGTAGGAAATCACTATGTGATTTCTTCAACAGGGAAGATGGAAGTATATTTTGATAGAGAATAATTGATAAAGAGTCACTCTGAATAACTTCTTCATTTGCAGAACTTTTTAAGGACAGTCTGTATATCTATATGTGTACTTGCAGCTTTACCGCCACCTTTTTACCACTACTTCCCATCTGCATAGTACTTCCAAGTTGGGCTAAAGAAGAGATTACTCTGAATAACTCCTCCCGCTTGACTGATTGGAATCCTGGGGCATTGTTGAACCCAAAGTCACAGGCCATACCCACCTGTCTCACTGACTTGCTTACCAACATCCCTCAGCCTCTGGTAGGACCTCTCGCTCCGAACTCTGCACAGGAACTCGACTACTCTCTGACCATGTGACCTGGCTTTTATATGAGTGTCCCGCCTCCTGCCAAACACATTAATGATTGGCCAGAACTCACATACAAACTACCTGTCACTCAAATGCCAAATAAACAAACAGGCCTGCTGCAATGGTACAAGCCTGCCTAAATTGACCTGCAAGTATAAGCTAGCAAAAAGAGTCACCTACATAAAAGTAGGTGCCCGCTACAAATACATAACACAAATCCCTGCTGGTATATTTATATAGGTATAGGTATATAGCATTGAACATACAACATACAACCATACAACAATAGTGCTTACAGTGGACATTTCAGTAACTTTGAAAGCTACTGATACATTTCTGACATATTACAATATACAGCAACAATATTGGTTTACGAAAAAGCTTTTTTAAAAAAACTACTATTGTGCTCCAATCCCTAGAGTTGGCCTAGGCTAAGATTAGGTTATCAGTTTGCTGCAAGGAAAAAGAAGCATTTCCTCTGAATACCATTTAGTATACTAAAGCACTGTGTACCATAAACAGTTGCTTTTTTTTAACAAGCTTTTTTTAGACCTTTTATCCTTTATAACGTTTTATCCTTTATTGCATCTGAATGCTGCTGATATCCTTCAGCCTTTTTGCAGCCACTCCCATCCTACATTTCTGAGGTAGGTTTTAATGCAGGTGTCAAAGGTGCACCATGTATTGTATCTTAGGGCCCGGTTCACACTTGCTGCGGATGCAGCTTACAGCAGGGGGTCTGGTGTGTCCTTGGTTCCCATGTCAGGTGTGAATCAGGTCCGAATTTTTGCCTGAATTTGGACCTAAAACTGAACCAAAGACGCACAGGACCTATTTTCAGCAGACTGCGGCCGTCCCAGAGTTGTGTGAACCGGCTGCATTGAGAGCTGGTCACGCTCTCCTGTCATGCGAATTGGACACGGGGAAACCTGCATCCAATTTGCATAAGTGTGAAACCAGCCTAAAACAGCAACATGCAATCTCCATCAGATGTTTCAAGGTGACAATGCAGGAACATAAATGGAAGACTGGGACAGAGCGTTGTTGCCACATAACGGGACTTTAATAGCAGAATCACCAGGTATTATTTTAATGAGATTTAGAAAAAAGGAAAATTACATTTATATTTACATGACCATGTTAACGCTTATATAAGATTTTAAGGATTGAGTTCATATATACCTCTTTAGTAGAAATGAGCTGGGTTTGGATCTAAAGCTGTCACATGATTGCATCCAGGCTGAACCAATTAGCTACAGCCTACAGGCAGGAGATTGTCCATCCCACAGCTGCATGTAACAAAGGGGCAAGGTGCACATTACATCATTGACCTAATATGGCCATGTGGCCATATTAAAACGTTGTCTTTATCCCTATATTCCCTATAAATGTGTATATAAACTGCGTTGCTGAAAATGTAAATCAAACTGTTTGTCACATGTAAAAGTGCACAAAATGAAAAAACAACTAATTTCCAATGTATCAATGTTGTTTTTTCACTTTGAGCACTTTTATGTGTGGCAAACAATTTAGCAGTTTTGATTTACATTTTTGGTAGCACTTCTATCTACACATTTATAGGGTTCATGAATGTGGAAGTTAGACACATTTAGACACATTTAGTATCCTAATGCCCCGTATACACGATCGAACTTTCTGACAACAAAACCGTGGATTTTCGTTCGTAGGTTGTTGGCTCCAACTTATCTTGCATACACACGGTCACACAAATGTTGACCAACAATTACGAATGTAGTGACGTACAAGACGTACGTGATATCTCCATTACGAACGCTAGTTTTACAAGACCGAGCGCTTCCGGCTTGTACTTGATTCAGAGCATGCGTGGACTTTTGTGCGGCGGACTTGCGTACATACGATCGGAAAGTCTGACAACAAAAATTTATTGGTGGAAAATTTGAGAACCTGCTAGTCAACATTTGTTGGCGTAAAGTCCGACAAGAAATGTTTGATGGAGCATACACACGGTCGGACTTTCCGCCAAGCTTAACATTTGTTGTCGGAAAATCCGGTCGTGTGTACGGGGCATTATAGTGTATTTCCACTTTTTCATTCAGATTAGGATAACACCTACTTTATATTTGTCATATGTCTCCATGCACATAGTATAACTTAAAAAAATATTTTAAATTTACAGCTTACCTTTTTTAGATGCTCTAACGTGGACCATCCAGCAAGGAGAAATACTACACAGTTCTCTTTGTTTATGAGGTGGCTGGACAGCTGTGTTTACCATAATTAACCCTGTCTGTACAGCGCAGGCAGGTCTTCATGACCAAATGTAACTAGATTTGACCACTGTCTTTCCTAACAAAGGGTTAAATGTGTAGAGAGTGGGCTTCTTGCATTGTATGTTAATAAGTACAGATTTGGAACAGGCTCACTTCTTCAAAAAACCTTACAATCAGCCATGACACCTTCTGAGAAACATCTAAAAAGTAAAAAAAAAAAAAAATATATATATATATATATATATATATAT
This sequence comes from Lithobates clamitans, assembly GCA_037952925.1. Lineage (NCBI taxonomy): Eukaryota > Metazoa > Chordata > Amphibia > Anura > Ranidae > Lithobates > Lithobates clamitans. Next base: position 1,976,283 of record JBBGZY010000339.1, on the reverse strand, counting down.
ATATATATATATATATTTTTTTTTTTTTTTTTTTTAAATGTAGACATACTGTGTGAATGGGAACATTTAACAAACATATAGTAACAAACTCCTATTTGACTGCAAAAATAGAAATGCACTTTAAACTGTAAATACTGTAGTAGAATTTTGTTTAAAATCTTTTGTTTTAGGAATGATTTTCTAGTTGTTAGGGGTGTCAAAGTGACATTATTTTCGACCATAATGACAAGAAAATTTGAGGAGCAGGATAGAACTTTTTTCACTAACAAACAAATTTCTAACAGTGTATGTAGATTTAATTCCGGAAAATCCAACTGTTTCAAAATCAATTCTAAAAGCAAATGACATTTTGAAGTACATTCAAACACCATTCATCGAGTCATTGGACATACTGGAATTTTCATACACATTTTTTCAAAATTATACAGAGGCATGGCCAGCTTTACTTTTACCCTAACAAAATAATACAATTGCACTTCAGCAGAATAATTAGAATGCAATCACCCCGAGTTTACACAATAAAATGAGATCAAATATGTTATCTGCTATAATGCTGCTAAAGGATGAAATAAACAAAAACCATCCTGATAAGTTTGGTATATTTCCTCCTACACTCTGAGGTTTGCGGTGCTTACAGATAAGTTTAAGGAGCTAGATGCCTGTGTAAATGGGGCCTTAGGAAATGATGAACCTCATGCTGCTTCCTTAGTGTACACAGCAGCAGGAAACAGTCAAGGGATTATCAGGCGAGATGAAAAACGCGTGTTATACTGCACCCGGAGAGCCCAGCCTGAGACACAATTCTCATTTGGCTCCATGGTAGGAACGACCCTGGAATGATTATACGATGATTCAGTCCGTGTGCTGCTGACATTAACATATACAGCTGCCTTGAAAATCACTTATCTATGCATCCTGCTTGGAGCACACAGATCTAAAGACAAAATCTATGAAAAACTGATATTTATGTATAAGGCTGATGTCAGCAGGTTGAATCACTGACCAGCTTCTTAAATCTCTTGTGGAGTTATCAGCAACTGAGCTCCCACTCCTGCCCACCAGCTACTCCATCAAGCTGCAGCACTATTAAAGATGCATTGCTTTTTTCTTCATTTTGAAGAAGACACAACAGGAGAAGTGAGACTTTCTACTAGCCACAATGCAGACAGATGTGAAATATATATATAAACTTGTGCTGTGCTACCCCCTATAATGATATTTCTCACCAGTGTAATCACCCACAAAAATGTTTTTTATATTTACAATAAAATATACAGTATACCACTACAACAATCTCCCACGTTGAGCAGATTCAACTTTTCAACAGGAGATTCAAATACAACAATTTTAAATCATATAAAGTGCATAAATTGTCCTTTAAACAGTAACAGTCCTCCCCTGTATCGTCAAAACTTCATCCAGATCCTCTTTCCCATATCTGATATCTCAAGTGATATTATCAAAAGCTGGTATACCTTGTGACTCCTTACTCCACCACCAATTACTATGTACTCACCAGAACATTTGACCCAAAAAGTGGGTCTACCCAAGCTTGTGGTTATTATCCCTTAGGTCAGCCCTCCCAGCTTCCAAACCTTCCGGTCCATCAGGTGCTGTTTCCTCTGAGGATCTTAAACTCAGACCTATTCAGAGGTTCCAATGTTCTTTCCCCTTAAAGGGGTCTTATCCCGTGGCTATCTGCTCCTCAGGTCTTCCAACTCTTCTCCAGGTAACCATACATCTATGTGATTACTGTTCCTCAGCGTATGGATTATGGCTCAAAAACAATTATGTGTAAACCATCATAGTGTTTTTCGTTTTAAAAGCTTCAGGTTTCATTAAAAATACCTTAAAGGGGTTGTAAAGGTTCAGGGTTTTTAAAAAAAAACAAAAAACAAAACATGTCATACTTACCTACGCTGTGCAGTTGGTTTTGAACAGAGTGGCCCCGATCCTCCTCTTTTGGGGTTCCTCAGGGGCGCTCCTGGCTCCTCCTCTTCTCGAGTGCCCCGTTGGAGAAGTGCTCTCCTTCGTGGACACCTGTGCGGGTGCGCTCCCATGTCCTGCTTCTACGTCTATTCACACAGAAAACAGGACTCGGCCAGGCCCCCCCGGCGCTCGCATCATTGGAATTGATTGACAGCAGCAGGAGCCAAAGGCTGCGGTGCTATCAATCTATCCAATCAGGACACGAGACACCGTCCGGAGCTGGTGTGCTCATTCCCGAGAAACACAGGGCTCTGGTAAGTATACCGGGAGCTCGAGGGGGGGGGGGCTGCTGAGTGACAGAAGGTTTTTCACCTTAATAAAAACACATTTTCTATGCATTAAAACTCACATTTTAAAGTGCACTAAAATATATGTACATAGATATACAGATTGCCAGGGTACAATCACATTGCCCCCTTAAAGAATCCAAAATATCAGCAACACGGTATACCAGATTACAAGGAATCACTTCCTACTTCCTATGATGACTCCGCCTGACATGTTTCATCACCAGTCACATGTCTCCCTCAAGGAAATCACTGGGATATCCACGCAGAATAGCAGGGCTATCACAGGTGGGTGGGGGCAGCTTCCCATAAACTCCAATAGAATTGATATATAATAGTAATATTGTAAGCCATGACGCGAGATTCACCATTTTGAACAATGCAGAAAGAGCCTGGGACTCCTATATGGGTTAAGAGAGATTTTGCTTTTTAAAAAAAATAAAAGCTTTAAAAAAAAAAAGTGAACTAACATACTACATCCTCTCCACCCCCAACTCCCTGTTGCATTTAATTCTGTGGATGATTAGCTTTCACTGCCCATGTAGCTGGTACAGTGGTCTAGATATTTGAAAGCTGTTGTCTTTTTCCACTTCTTTATTTATGAAGACTGGGACAAATCAGAGAGATTCTGATTGGTCAGCGCTGGCACATGACCACTTTGACCAATCGGAATCTCCCTGATCCATCCCGGCGCCCCTAAGTGTAGCACACTCTTAGTTAGGTTGCTAAGTGATAGGAAAATTTAGTTTTTGGCCTGGCTATAGTATGAGGGTGTCCTACCAGGTTGAGTTATGAATATTCATATTTCTCCCAGCCATCCAGTGGGTGGTTCTATCCACTGGGGCATGATGGGGAAGAGTATACATATTTAGAAAAGCCATGTGCTCACTTTCTTGCCTCAGGCTGAGGCCTGAGAAGGTACTGCTGGACTGTCTATGCTGCTGGGCCCAAGAGCATGACTGGGGGACTAGTATGCACTGGGTGTACAACTCTACACGTCTGGCCTAGGAGGTCCACAATCTAGGACAGCTGCCATCTCTGAAGGCCTTGCTGCTGATCCGTTTGCTGTTCATCTGAGTCCTGGCTGTGGCAGAGCCAGGGGGCCCACATCTTCAACTGTAAACTTCACTTCACTAGCAGACAACAGGAAGCTAGGTCTGGGCAGCTATTCCCTGTCCCCATGAGTAAAAGACTGTTTGCTGATCCAGATGATGTTTGGTGCTGCAAGAATATAAGAGCCAGTGTAGCGTTACAGGGTGCAGCTCACATAGTGTCCCCCAATCTGGCCTTTCTTTCCAGTCTCAGGGGTCAAGGAGTGCTACTTTCAAGCCCGGGAAGTTAATGTCCTCTTCTTTAAAACTCACATTTATCTGAGTAACTCATGCCCTTTAGCTCTCCCTAGTTTCAAGTTTATTCAGCATTAAAATCCAAAAAGCTATTGTGTGTGTTCTGGCAGCCTCTGCATAATCAGAAGAAGAACTCAGGTCCTCATCATCATCTGTGTGACTGTATTTTCATTAGATTCTATCATCATCAATCATTGGCCCCTATGGGGTTACCGCTACATAAGGAAAGAAGGGGAAGGAAATCTTCAGACCCCTGCGCCAGCTGTGTGGCCAGTGAAAGCTAATCATCCATGGAAGTGAATGCAGCAGGGACCAGGGGGTGGGGAGGGTCTAGTGTGTTAGTTTACCTTTTTATTTTTTGTAAAAAGGTGAACCTACACTTTAAGCAACTGTTCAAACCATGCCTGTTGCTTTACAGGGATCACTAAACCTGCAAAGTGCACCTGCATTTTTTTACTGTGCACAGAGTAATACATCTATATAGAGCTTGTTCCAATTGATTTGCTTAGCGCTACACTTTTCAAAATAACCTGACCACTGATCGATCAGTTTACAATTATTTTATAGGCAGTGGGAGCTGCATTGGCCTCAGCCCAATACAGATGGGGTTTAGGAAACGGACAACAATATATGCCCTTAGTTATTGGCTTGTACGACTTAAACATCTATAGTCTATAATGAATTACTCATTTTGTGTAACATACCCTTGAAATAATAGCTGGACATAGATGGGTCCATTCTGGGACACTTGATATGATAAGAATGTATTCCCAAAATGTATGCCCTGACATAAGGCCATATGAATATATAACTTTACCACATAAGACCATACAGACAATTGAATGTCTCTCAGAATGTAGATATCGTGTAAAGAGACAGTTGTGAGTAATTATTACTTAAAGCCCAATTCCAAGATATTAGCAACTCCTCTCCCACCCCTACGTCCCTATACAAATTCCCATTTTAAATGACCACCTTAAATGCACCTTGAAGACTCTGAGGCCACATGGAAAAAGGTGCTATGTCAGATGAGACTAAAATTATTTGGCCTCAACACCAAACAATATGTCAAGCGAAAATTCAATACAGCTCACCATCCAAATAAAATCTTTCCTACAGTAAAGCACGGAGGTGGTAGTATCCTGTTATGGAGGTATTTCTCTGCAGCAGGGACTGAAGCACTTGTCAGGATAGAAAAAAAAATGGATGGGACAAAATACCATCTTGAGGAAAATCTGTTGCACTCTGCCAGAAAGTTGTCAATGTGAAGAAGGTTTACCTTTCGACATGACAATGACTCAAAGCACACAGCAAAAATGACCACACAGTGGTTGAAGAAAGGAAGGTGAATGTCCGTGCATGGCTTAATCAGAGCCCAGACTTAAACCCCATTGAAAATCTGTGGAATGACTTGAAGGCTGCAGTCCACAAACGGTCACCATCAAATTTAACTGCATTTAAGTAGTTCTGCAAAGAAGTGTGGGCAAATATTGCAAAGTCTAGATGTGAAAAGTTAGTAGAGATTAGAGATGGGCTGAAGGCTCTGGCCTGAGACTCAGAAAGGAATCTGAAAGAGAGGAGCTCTGAAAACAAAGAATTATAGGTGGAGGAGCGGAGCGCGATGTTACGCGCTAGAGTGGGGGGAGGGGCCTGACGGCAGTGCTGTGGAGGAGAGTGGAGGAGGAACTCACGATGGTGATAGGGTCTGCACGGGGTGAGAGTCCGTGGATGACCCGGTAATTCCCACCTGTGTGCAGGAGGTGACGCTCTGGAAGAAGCGGCCGGAGCTTGATGATAATGCCGGCTACAACATTGGATCATTGGATCGGCGCAAAGTGAAGGTGCCTAGGATCGTCCTGAGAAGCGTTTAGCCCGCGGCTGCTCCCTTCCTGCATCCACCCTCCTGGCTCTGCTCCCGGCTTGAGACCTCCCCATTCCAGCCTCACTACGCCAGCTTGTGGAGCTGCATATGCATCACAACCACCGGATTGCATCTATAGAGACACCCTATTGATCCCGAAGACTCGGTCTGACCCCTGTGATTGTAACAGAACACCCCGGAGATCGGGATCAGCGTCTCCCTTGGAAGCCAAACGGGGGTCTGAAGTATCCCTATGGAAACAGCTGCGGGCTCAAGGGAGGAGCAATGGATGCTGAGATTTATTCAATGCTTTGTCTAGTTTATGCATAAACACTTTGCAAAAGAGATAGTGGGGCTCTACCCTGCCTTACTGCCTGTTTGAACACGCTTAGTGGTTGCCGATAAGACTCATTTGGCAGAGACTTTAGCGTCAGAATTGAGTGTCAGCTGCAAAGGAGGACATTGAGAGCAGGTGTGTGGCATCGAACCTTGCCTGTGTCTTGGGACGAAAGGGTCATTGTGCGTTTGAAATTGCTGAGACTTTTATCCTATTCTTGGACTTTACTGCATCTCTTGAATGGTCTGTGATAAATAGCTCATTAATGGGTAAAACAGCCCATTTGCCATTATAAACAATATTAAAGGTTGCTTTGAAAACGTAACAAGAAAGCAATTACAGTTGCAAAGTAAATCCAAGCATGGGGGATGAAAAGTGGGGCTAAAGAGGCTCAAGAAGCAAATAAGAGAGAACCATAAGTAAAGAAAAGAAAGTGAATTGGGTGGAGTGGAACATGAGAGGTCGCTCTCAAAAAGTTGCTGAACCTAAAAAACCCAGAGAAAGCCTAAATTCAAGCTCGATCCAAAAATACCTAAAAGAAGAAAATTCAAAAAGCCCGGTCATAGATAATAAACAACAGGGGGCAACGGAAAAGAAGAAAGAATCAGCGAAAAATAAAGGGGCCCAAGGAGGGGCTCCCAGAGTGGAGGTGTTCCCTGAAGGGGATCTTGACCTCAGTACTGAGGAAGAGAATGTCATGGATTCACTTCCATTCAAAATAGAGATGCAGGACATGCTTGCTAAATTAGAAAACTCAATTAAATCAGAGATTCTCATTGTAAGGTCGGATAGTATACACCTTCTGAAACGAGTGGAAGTAGTGGAGGAGGTATCAGAGAAACAGGCGCAAGAAATCATAGTGTTAAAATCTCAAATAAGAAAATTACAAATAGACCATCGTGAGGTTCTCTACAAACTAGAAGAACAAGAAAATCAAAATCGTCGGCAAAACTTAAGGATCAGATCTGTACCAGAACAACGAGGAGAGGACCTGACCACTAAGATGAAAGAAATTTTTAACCCTCTACTAGACAGAAGTATAGATGAAGAACTAAAAATTGACCGGGTTCATAGGATAAGAAAACCCCCAAGTGTGAGCGAAGATACCCCTAGGGATATTATTGTTAAGTTTCATCAACATGAAGACAAGACTAAAATCTGGAGTAAACTCAGAGGAATCCAACCTGTGAAATTTAACAATATTGAATTTCAAATTTTTTCCGATCTCTCAGCGGGGACTTTATTTAGGAGACGCCAACTGAAACCCCTACTTGAGACACTGAGGGCGGCAAATTTAAAGTATAGTTGGGGGTTTCCAGCTTCCTTAAATGTAATGAGAGAGGGTAGAAATGTTAGATTGAAACATTCAGAGGACTTACAGGACTTTTGCAGGAATTTAGATATTCCAATACCAATTATCCCAGGTTGGGCTAGTCTATAAATATGAAAGAGGTTGAAAGTAGGATTTGAGGCTGGGGCATATTATAAAATTACTTTACAAAGATGTAAATAAGATAGTCATGTAAGGGGAATAAGAGGAAACCAGAGGGGTTGAAACCTGGGCTCTGGTGGAGACCTTGTGATGCTGTAATTGATAGTGTGAGTGCTGGGTGGGGGGGAAGTGGGGGGGGGTGGGTTGTGTGGGAAGGATGTTAGGGCCTCTGCGATCTCCATCCCCCCCACAAAGGGGGGGTGGACCACGGCTGTCCACTGTTGGAATCAACCCCATTAAATGGTGGGACTCAGGTTGAGATAGAAGGGATCTTGGTGCTGTGGTCCGGTGGTCAGATATTGGCTGGGGGGGAGGGAAATGGGTGGGGAGGGGGGGGAGGCTCGGTTCACACGGGGGCGACTTGTCAGGTGACCTAGCCGCCTGACAAGTCGCCTCCCGTTCTGTACAATGGAACCGTTCTAATCGGAGCGACGCAAGTCGCTCCGACTTAGAAGAAAGGTTCCTGTACTACTTTGGGGGTGACTTGCATAGACTTCTATACAGAAGTCAACTTGCAAGTCGCCCCGGCAGTCGTGTGCAGGTCGCCTCGGTGAGGCGACCTGCAAGTCGTGCCGCCTCTGGTGTGAACCGAGGCAGAGGGTTGGGGGAGGTGAGAGGGGGGGATAAGGGGGAGGGGGGAGATCCTATCCTGCAGAGGCATTACAAGCGGAGTCTTAGAGGTACGTTTCGGTATTTGGTATAAGGCCTGTTTTTTTGAATATGTGGGATGATGGAAATTAACTGTTTGACTTATAATGTAAAGGGGCTTAATTCTCCCAGTAAGAGGCATAAAGTGCTTAGAGAGTTACACTAATTATGGCGCGGATGTAGTATTCCTGCAGGAGACCCATTTGGGGCTGGATATAGGTATTAAGTTGTATTCTAGAAATTTCCCTAGTTGGATCTACAGTGACTCACCTATTAAATGGGCGAAGGGAGTGGCAATCGGGTTCTCTAAACGGACCAAATTTGTTCTGATAGAGAGGAAAATAGATCCTGAGGGCCGTTACCTATTTTTGAAGGTGAGGCTTGGAGAAAAGATTTTTACTTTGGCAAACGTTTACTGCCCAAATAGAAACCCGATTAAATTTCTCTCTCAGATCTTGAACAAGCTGATGGAATTTAAGGCGGGGGAAGTGATATTAGCGGGTGATTTTAATTTTTGTTTAAATCCAGTTCTGGATAGTACGTCTAGCGCACAGGGAGTAAGTAAAAACTTCCTAAATAACATCGGGTGTAAATTACATAACTGTCGAATTATAGACGTATGGAAGGTGCAGCACGCAAAATCTAGGGACTATACCTTCTTCTCTCCTGTGCATGGGACTTATTCAAGACTGGATTATTTAATGGTGGATCATAGTTTGTTGGAGTCAGTGAAGGAGACGAAGATAGAGATAATCACTCTATCAGATCACGCCCCTCTCTTAATGAAGGTGAGAATTAAGGGGCTCCAAAAGTACCCGTATACATGGCACCTTAATGAAAATCTTATTAGGGATGATAAGGTAGCTGGAAAAATACAGCAAGAAATTGACTCGTTCCTTTTGATTAATGACACGGGAGAGACGTTGGGAACAGTCTTATGGGAAACCTTAAAAGCGTAATTAAGGGGGTTTTGATATCTATTGGGTCTGGAGAGAAAAAAAGAAAGATTAAAAAGGAAGGAGAATCTTATTTCAGAAATTCATAAACTAGAACAAGCTCATAAAGCCTACAAAGGGAATCATAGAACTCTCCTGCAGCATTTGATAACTAAAAGAGAAGAACTTAAAGACTTAATGGAGACTGAATCAAATAGGATTTTGAATAAACATATAAAAAAAAAAGAAAGAAAAAAAAAGAGATGGGCTGAACACCGCCCTGTTTGGTTCGCACCAGAACTCCCAAATTAAAAATTCCTTTAAATATAGTGCCTGGTTCCCTTAGTCTGCCTTACAGTGGCGCATCTGCAGTATGTATAGAACATGCTGCAGCAAAAATGACATGTATAAAGAAAACAAAATGCATGAAATGATATTTAAATTGCTGACATCGGTCCTCTGGAGGTGGTTGTGATTATTATTATTGGATTATTATCAGTGGTGGATTCACTAAGGCTTATGTAATCTTCCATTATTAGAGGGTCCATACTCTGTGGTAATAGTACATCTTGACCTTGGTGGCTTTTCATATGGTGGAGGATTTTTTTTCTAAATCTACTGTACATTTACAAGCACTCCTGTTGTTTTTTTAATTTTTTTCCTTCATTTTGGCTATTTATTAAGCCATTTGTTTTTTGGACTTTGAAGATTTTACAATTTAGTTCTTTTTGGAATTTCAGTTTATTTAGCGCAACATACTTATCTTTCTATTATTTTTGTTGTGTTTAATGTCTCACAACCGTACGTGTTGTACGTCACCATGTTCTTGGCGATTGGAAATTCTGACAAGGTTTGTGTGACCGTGTGTATGCAAGACAAGTTTGAGCCAACATCCATCGGAAAAAATCCATGGATTTTGATGTCTGATCGTGTGTACGGGGCATTAGTAAAAATTGTACAAAAATTCTCAGAACATTTAAATGTCTTTAGTAAGATTTTGTTTGCTTTTAACATCTGATTTTGGAATGAATGGACTTAACTGAACGAAACCACATACACTGTTAGAAATTTGTTCATCCCAGAAGAACCCATATACTAGCACATAACAAGTTGGACTGTTTCTCTCTGTATGAAAACAGTTGTCTCTCTGCAAAGGTCTGACACATACCATGCTAAATCAGAACTAGAGGACCCCAATCAGCAGGGAAGGTGATTCTTTCTGATTGCAAAGCTTTAGGTCTGCTACAGCAGGGAGCACGTTGGACATCTGCAGAAAGATTACTTTACTTTTCTATTCTCTGGCTACTTTCTATAGATAACAAACTGTAAGATTTTGCACACCTTTTGGTTTGATGCACATGGAATATAATTAAAGTGAAAGTTCCATTGGAATTTAAGTCATGTGATGGCATTTCATGGTCAAACAGAGAGAAATGTTACAGCTCCCATTGCTATGCCATTACTATCTTTCACCAATCACCCAACCTGAGGAGCAGAGAACTGAGGAGTTCAGCCAAACATGGCAGTCACTAGCACCTGGGGCTCTCTTCATTCATGGTAAGTACCACACCCGATGCTGAAACAAACTTAGTAAACTTCAGCTTTAGGGATCCTACTGTAAACACGCGCAGCTGTTTTCCTGCCCCTTGCCCACCCCCCCAAATGCTAAAGTTACAGCCTGGCAAGGCTGAACACGTGCCACGATGCTTTGTTTCATGGCCGCATCATTTATAATTCGAGCTGCAGAATTTCACAGCCAGCACTGCTTGACAAACTTGTCCGCTGAGTTCAATGGAAGCGAACCACATCTACAAACCAAGTGCTCGTTTTACAGTTGTGGTGCAGTTTTTACTACAAAATCCCCTTTGAGACTAAAAAAAACAGCAGATATTCAGTAGGTTGCAGAATCGTCTCCTAAACACCTGTCAACCGCACTGAAAAGTGATCCACCGCAGCCTTGAAGTGAATCTTTACATTTCTTAAACATGTAAACACAGTCGTTTCTTCAAAATCGGTGCCTGTTACTGATATTCAAATTTTGACTTTTTAGCAAAGGTCAACAGCTAAGCCTTTATCTCCATTTCTAAATACTACACCTGATTGCTGACTATGCAGAGAGCAGTTACACATGACTGTCATCGGAAAGGCACAGGCTGTGATGGATGGTCAGGCTTAACCTTCTGTATACTGCATGAGAGCCAAGATGGCGGCACCAATTAAGGGAATGACTGGATCTCTGGCAGACTTAATTTTTACTGATTATGCATCAGGAGTTATTTATATGCTGAATGACTCATACCTGCAAAACAGAAAAGGAAAGGGCTGGTATAGCTTTTTTACACCCTCTGAATTCCAGAAACCAGATAAATGCATAGCTGAAAAACACATATGTGATGTCTTATCTGTCAAAGGGTTTGTAATTCTGTCCAGCCCTTATTTATTATTCATACACCTCTTCCAGACAGTGTAACTCGGAAGGTAACAACACTTTCTGTGTTTTGCCTTTTGTTAGTTAGTATAGAAAACTAAGATTTAAAATACATAATTGTATTAAATTTTTCATTTTATTTTTTTTTTATCTGAACTGCACACCAATCCACTCTTCCAAACACTTTTTATCCATCTATTAGTAATACACCTGCATCCCTGTTCTCCTTGCTCAGGGACTGCCCCTCCTTGATGGGCAGTTTCACCACTACTTGCTTGATTGCAATGAAACGCAAGGTGAAACGCATACAGGAGGGTGGTCCATGGCAGAAATGGCACAGATGCAGCTGTATTACTGATGGCCCAAAAAAAATTTTGGAAGAACAAATTGGTGTGAGGCCTCCATTCATCAGTGTCTTTTGATGGTGAGTGAAGACAGGCTTCTTACTTTCAATCGATTTTTATTAGAAATGACATGAGACAGAGTATAAAGGAATACAAAACAGGAGTAGCAGCGTATAAAAGCAATGGTCTACAATCTGGATAAAAATTCTTCAGGTGCAATACAATATACAAACGTACAAACAACCATAACGGAGTAAAGGCATCCAAGGTATAAATAATGTCCCTACAGACCAATTTAAAAACATGTGGGAAAATGGGCCCAAAACTTAGATTCGTAAGAATTTGCATTAATGATTGTTAGCCACTGCCCCCCCGGGAGGCCCGGGAGGTCCCATTGTCAAAAGACGACAATCAGTCTAGGGCTCAGTTTGAACATACAAGTCTCCCCAAGAATACACACAGGAGGGAACTAAGCCCCCCAACATAAAAGTTGTATTATCCACAAGGTAGGCCGACAGTATGAACTGAGCCAAAGGGGAATGTGCGGTATCATTGAGTACAGCCTAATAGCAAATTAAGATGAAACGAGAAACATCAGGTGATTCTTGAGAAGGGCCATCACAAAGCACCCTAAAGGGCAGGAAGAATACCACCCTAAAAGGAACTCAGCAAACCAGAGTCAAGGAAGTTTAAGGCTCAATACTCCTAGCTGAAAAAAAAAGAGAAAGAGCAAGGGGGAAGTGAGAAAGAAAAAAAAAAGGAGAAAGAGGTAGTAAGAAAGAAGAAGAAAAAATGAGTGACTGAATGGACAAGACCCTTGAGTAGGCACCCTGGGTGTCCACAGTAAGTGAGAGAGGTGCACGTTTGGAGTGGTGCTCTATATTTGGGGTGTTTGGACTCCTTTTTTGAGAGAGAGAGAAAGACAGGGACTTTTTTTTCCTGCATTGTGGGCATTTGGGAGGGCCTACTGAGGTTATCTGTAAAAAACACTTCTAAATGCAAACGCTCATTGTGACAGACCTAGCCGGGACAGAGGATTTTGGAGGGGACGGAATGCTAGCCTCTTGCCAACCGAATATGGGCCCTGGCATTTGGGGGAATGGTGCTCTTTGTGAGCTGTATGCCTGGGGACCCTTGAGGTGGCTTTACTTTAGATTCGGGGTCCTTGTCCCCCAAGACACACAGACTCTGGGGACCCTGGATATGCCATATTAGAAATAGTGACTGATTCATATTGTTGGGACACATACTGTGAGGAGATGCTGATGTCAATTCCAGCCACCTGTCTCTGTCTGTTGTCTTCTATATTGTAAATCAGTCTAGCGTGGCTTCTCTTTCAGCCATTGTTGTCTGGGCTAATTAACCCTGCAATTGTATGAAGGAGTCCTGTATTTATACTTATGTGTGAAGCTCGGTGACCACAAGTCTGTCCTCCTAAAGGTCATGTCTCTGAGTCACCTAGTCTGGGTAAATGATTAGATAATTAGCTCATGTTAATTAGGTTTCTGGTGATAGATTTATTTTCATCCTGCGGTATATATTTGTGTGAGATCTGCTATGCTCAGCACCAACAGCAGTATCTGAGGTGCTGGTTACCGGACAGAGGGTCCAAGACCTCTGCTCCACACCTGTGGCAGTTCCGGAGGCTCATGGTGAGAAGGTGGCAATCACTTCCCAGCAGCCAGATGAGGGAACATAAAAGGAAGCAGCCAGCTCACCTCCCCAATGGCAGCTGCACAGTTTGGGAGGAGAGGAATTCAGCCTCCTGCCCCAACGGTTAGCCGAAGCGGATGATGTGGAGTCCCCAGCAGAAGTGCTAGCAGCAGGGCAGAATGCTACCAAACTCTGCCCAGCAATGGCAACAACTGTGGCGTTCCAGGGAGGTGGGGCATTCGGTTCATCTCTCCAGTCACAGATTACAGAATGTATGGACTTAATGGACTGTTAAGAGGATGTTATAGATTATGCATCACCTGCTCAAATACTGGCAGCAGGACAGAGTACTGCAGACCCCTGCTCTACACCCGTGGCAGTTTCGGAGGCCCGAAGTGAGCAGGTGATGGTTCCTCTCTCCCAGTGGATTTCAGAGATGCAGGGAGGAGAAGCAGCCATTTTCCCTCCCCAACAAGGGTTTGTGCACCTGGGAGACAATACCAGTGAAAGGGAGTGCCAACAGCAGGCGGCGCCCCAGAATGATGACACCAACCCAGCTGAAGCGCTGGCAACCTGCACAGTTTGGGAGGAGAGGAATTCAGCCTCCTGCCCCAACAGTTAGCCGAAGCAGATGATGTGGAGTCCCCAGCAGAAGTGCTGGCAACAGGGCAGAGTGCTACCAACCTCGTCCCAGCAACGGCAACAACTACACAGTTCCAGGGAGCCGGGGCAGTCGGCCTCCCTCCCCAACAGTTAGCCAGAGCAGATGGTGTGGGGTTTCCAGCAGAAGGGCTGGCAACAGGGCAGAGTGCTGCTGGCCTCTACCCTCACTTAACAGAGGAAGAATTTCCAGTAAAGGTGGATGGAGCTTCAGTCCCCACCTGTATACCCCAGGGATGCTGGGCATTCGGCCCAGATCCCCAACAGCATGATGGAGTGAGCCCAGTCACCCTGTCTTCTCTCTAGCGGCTGAAAGGACTCCAGGGAGAAGGGCCAGTCCGCGGATATGTTCTCTGAGAGAGGCAGAGGTTGGCTGGGTGAGTAATACTCTGTTTGGAACAATTTGTTTGGGGTACTGTGTGGATACCAGCATTAGAGGACTGGAACTACTGACTAACTTCGGAGTCAACCCATCTGGGGTCTCCTCCTGTGTTAAATTCCTGCCGAAAGGGGAGAAATGTGACAGACCTAGCCGGGACCGAGGCTTTTTGAGGGGACTGAATGCTAGCCTCTTGCCGACCGATTATGGGCCCTGGCATTTGGGGGAATGGTGCTCTTAGTGAGCTGTATGCCTGGGGACCCTTGAGGTGGCGTTACTTTAGATTCGGGTCCATGTCCCCCAAGACACACAGACTCTGGGGACCCTGGATATGCCATATTAGAAATAGTGACTGATTCATACTGTTGGGACACGTACTGTGAGGAGATGCTGATGTAAATTCCATCCACCTGTCTCTGTCTGTTGTCTTCTATAATGTAAATTAGTCTAGTGTGGCTTCTCTTTCAGCCATTGTTGTCTGGGCTAATTAACCCTGCAATTGTATGAAGGAGTCCTGTATTTATACTAATGCTTGAAGCTCGGTGACCACAAGTCTGTCCTAAAGGTCATGTCTCTGAGTCACCTAGTCTGGGTAAATGATTAGATAATTAGCTCATGTTAATTAGGTTCCTGGTGAGATATTTTCATCCTGCGGTATATATTTGTGTGAGATCTCAAAATAAGAGTCATTCCCGTTTGAACCTCAATACAGAGCCTCGTCTCGTACTTGGGGGAGAATTATTCGTATGGTTTCTTGTTCGGCTGATTAAAGTGTCCGGTAGCTGCCTTTGTGTTCGGAAATGGAATATCCTAAATGGCTTTAACCTCTTTCATACTCGTCGGCGTTACACTCATAAACTCCACTAAACGTGCATAAACACGGTATGTAAAAGTGGCACAAATTATGTTTTTAACCGTCGGTTACTAGCTGTCAAGTTCCAGCATTCAGAAGAGGTTTTCAAACGTGTACATGAAGCCTTAAAGTGGTATTAAATCCAAAAACAAAATGTAAAATATTGCAGCTTACCAATTGTTAAAGTGGTTTGAAAGGCTCAAGGTTTTTTACCTTTATGCATTCTATGTGCAGCAGCCCAGCCCCCCTAATATTTACCAGAGCCCCATCTTGATCCAGCAATGTGCACAAAAGCATCGGCTCTCCCGGGCAGTGTTAATTTCATCAACGAAAACGTTTTCGTCAAAGATTTGGTCAGTCAGAAACTAAAAGTACAGCACATTTTCGTCCACTGACGAAAACTATGACGAAAAAAATAAAACCATTTTTGTTAGGGAAAAATGGCAAGGAGGGACGTTTACCCTTGAACTACCGTATTTATTGGCGTACAACACAGTGGGTGCGTGTTATACACCGATATATGTTTTTACCAACAGGAGGGTGGGAATCAGGCGGTCCGCCCCGGGTGCCACACATTGGGGAGGTGTCAGGCTGGCCGCCCCGCCTCTCCTGGCCCTTGGACAGCACTGCCAGCATAGTCTAAAGTTAGGAAAAAATCACTGCCAGCCCTTTCCCCTTCACTGCTCCTCTTGTGTTACTCTCATTGTAAAATAAAGCTTTTAAATACCTAAATAGCTCCTTTCTCGTCTGCCGCTTTCCTCCTCCCGCTCCTCTTCCGAGTGTTGCTTTAGATTGGAGGAGGAGAGCGGTCACATGGCCATCCATGAAATGTCAGAGAAGAGCAGTCATGTGACCGGGTCAATGAAAGAATGGAACTATTGAGGTATTTAGAGACTGTGATTTACAATGACACTGACACAGGAGGAGCAGTGTATGAGAAAGGCATGGCAGTGATATATTCTTAACTTTAGAGTACGCTGGCAGTGCTGTCCCAGGAGACTGGGGGTCTCCTGGGAGTGCAGAGGGGCTGTATATTGTGGGAGACTGTGTACTGTGCAGAGGGTGAGGGGCTGTGTATTGTGGGGGCTGTGTATTGTGCAGAGGGTGGGGGGCTGTGTATTGTGGGGGCTATGTACTGTGCAGAGGGTGGGGGGCTCCTTGATCATCCATGTCTTTATGGACCCTGCTTTGTACACTGGTCCAAGTCGTTTGGTGGAGGGGGGATCATGGCGTGGGGTTGTTTTTCAGGGGTTGGGCTTGGCCCCTTAGTTCCAGTGAAGGGAACTCTTAAGGCGTCAGCATACAAAGACATTTTGGACAATTTCATGCTCCCAACTTTGAAGGAACAGTTTGGGGATGGCCCCTTCCTGTTTCAACATGACTGTGCACCAGTGCACAAAGCAAGGTCCATAAAGACATAGATTAGCGAGTTTTGGGTGGGGAAACTTGACTGGCCTGCACCTCAACCCGATAAAACACCTTTGGGATGAATTAGAGCGGAGACTGCGAAACAGGCCTTCCACATCAGTGGCTGACCTCACAAATGTGCTTCTGGAAGCATGGTCAAACAATCCCATAGTTATACTCCTAAACCTTGTGGACAGCCTTCCCAGAAGAGTTGAAGCTGTTATAGCTGCAGGGTGAACCAACTCAATATTGAACCCTATGGACTAAGAGTGGGATGCCATTAAAGTTCATGTGTGTATAAGGGCTGGCATCCCAATACTTTTCGTAATATAGTGTGTGTAAATTGGGGCAGGCTTGTAAAGGCCCCAGTGCATTACTTTGCCCAGAGGCCCATGATGCTATTAAGATGGCCCTGATGTCATGAACTGCTCCTACTGAAATCTGTTGCTTTGAGAATGTCTATGCCCTGTGACTGTCATGCATTGATCAGCACATGTTATGTGAAAGGACCCTAAAAGGATTGTCTCTCCATATTAGATTAGTAGAATTACATTTTTCATGGTTTTATTTACCACTTTACCTGTTTGTTACAAACTAGTGATTTCTAAAAATATACCTTTTTTATTTTGACTTGACGACCTGCATTTCCAGAAAATCTTTTTCGAGATCTCATCTCATTGTCAGGTAAAGGGAGCTGCTGTGACAAAAAGAAAACAGGTCCACAAGAAGACAACAATCAAATGGAAGATAGCAATCAGAGACAAAGATAAAAAGGAAATCCATCTGAAATGAATAGTGACTGGAGTGAAACCGCTAGAGTCAGATTGTTATTGCTGTATTAAATTACAGTTAATTTCATTTCACAAGAGTTTCATTAGTAATGTGCAGCTCAATACAGCTCAGCAAATCTCTTTCATAAAGATTTTCTGTTTGCAGAGCCTTCATTTACAGAGTGCACTGCTTGAAGTAAGCGTGCAGACGATGTGCATATTTAAGTACGCCAAACCAGGGATGATCAAATCAGGAGAATCGCCGATTTAGCACTTTTTGATTTGCATATTTCCGTGTAGATCTGTCTGATCTGCAGAGAATCACACAATCTAGGAATCCAGGCAATCCTCATTAATGAATTATTTCAGCCTCTGCAGGCTGGAAACATTTGCATGTAGAGAAATATTATTGCAGATTTTGGTTTTCAAACCAATTCAGTAATCACTACTTTAGATGTTTTTTTTTCTTATTAATTATAGCCTAGCTGAAAGCAGCCAGGGTAGAAAAAAACGCATTCTGGCGTCTATATACAACTTTGGAAATCAAGAACAGATCATGTGCTTAAAGTGATATTAAAACATTTATTTTATTGCAGCTTACCAATTCTTATGCCGTGTACAGAGGGGCAGACTTTTCGGCATCAAAGGTCCGACGGTCTTTCGACTTTTGACGGACTTCCGACGGACTTCCGACGGACTTTCGAACGAACGGACTTGCCTTCACACGATCACACCAAAGTCTGACGGATTCGTACGTGATGACGTACGACCGGACTAAAATAAGGAAGTTGATAGCCAGTAGCCAAGCTGCCCTAGCGTCATTTTTTGTTCGTCGGACTAGCATACAGACGAGCGGATTTTTCGACCAGACTCGAGTCCGTCGGAAAGATTTGAAACATGTTTCAAATCTAAAGTTCGTCTGATTTTCGCCCGAAAAGTCCGCTGCAGGTCCGATGAAGCCCACACACGGTCGGATTGTCCAACGGATTTGTCAGTCCAGTCGAAAAGTCCGCCCATTTGTACACAGCATTAGATGCGATGGCTCTATTTGTTTTCTTTTTTGGGCTTTCTTTTTATTTCTTCTGCTGATCTAGCCAGTAAGTCTGTTGTTTTTTAAAAGAATAAGCTGTTCTACAAAAGTATGAGTGTTGAGACGTTTACCACTTACAGGGGTGCTTACAATGATCAGCTTTTATTTATTAATGTGAAACCTTTATCCCAAAAGGAAAAACAACTGCTGTGAGCTGGAGTTTGGCTTCAATTTGTTAGTGTATCATCAGCAAATCTGCCAATCTACACTATATTACCAAAAGTATTGGGACACCTGCCTTTACACACACATGAACTTTTTTTTTTTTTTCCAATATTTTTATTGCATTTTCAGAAAACAAGATTACATGTTAAGCACATCATCAAAGAAGGTGATCAGATATATCAAGAATAATATTATTATGCTTTTTTTGGGGGGGCAAGTTACCACAGCACCATTATCCCGTAGGTTTTAAGATCAAAGATACAACTATGATGGTGTTCCTTGTCAATTTTACATTTTTTTTTAATGTAACTGCCTACTCCCAAACTGTCATTTGAAGTAAAACACATAGCCAAGTATTATTCTCCACAATTTTAAAATTTAAAATTTAATTTTAATTTTAAAATTAGACATGTTATCTGCTAATAGAACTTAACCAAAAAGTGCATTCTATGCATCCAAAAATATAGAAAATATAACAAATCAAATCATTATTATTCAACCAAAAAATAAAACAAAAGTCTCATGCATGTGTCCTGCTTCTTATAATAGGGGGTCAACAATGCCAAGAGTTGGTGAAAGCAGGGATCCGTCATCCGGAGATAATTCTGAAAAACATCTGGATTATTCTCCTGGAGCTCCTGCAGCAAAGGCATATGACATAATAGGTCACGATTAATAAAGCAACCAATTTTTGGTCCAAGAAATCCTCCTCCTCCTGTTCCTGGACTGGACTTGGGTCAAAGCAATAACTCCAAGGCCAATAATAAATAACACGTTATCTCCTCCGATTCCACAACATGTCTGGTTGACGAATGGCCGTTCAGAAACAAACTGAAAAACACAAAATGAAAAGCGCAAACTGAAAAGCGCTAAATGAAAAGCGCTAAATGAAAAGTGTGAATCAACACTCACCAAACTTCTACTAACACGAAATTAGCAGAAGTAGCCCAAAGGGTGGAGCTAAAGAGCTGAAAAACCAAGTAGTACGTCACTACGTTCGTGTTTGTTGGCCGACAGTTCCTTGCCGTTTGTATGCAAGACAAAATCCAGGCACACGCCTTCGGACAAAAGTCGGAGGTTTTGTCTGCGGAAAATCCGATCGTGTGTATTAGGCTTTGCTCTATCAAAAATGTAAGAAAACTGTTTTGCCTTTAGTTCTACTTTAACCACTTCAGCCCAGAAAAATTTACCCCCTTCCTGATCGGGCCATTTTTTGCGATACGGAACCGCATCACTTTAACCACTTGTCGACCGCCTCACGCAGATATACTACAGCAGAATGCACCTCCCTTAGTGGTATAGTATCTGAACGAATCAATATCTGATCCGATCTATAGTAGCGTCCCCAGCAGTTTAGGGTTCCCAAAAATGTTAGTGGGATCAGCCCAGATACCTGCTAGCACCTGCGTTTTGCCCCTCCGCCCGGCCCAGCCCAGCCCAGCCCACCCAAGTGCAGTATTGATCGATCACTGTCACTTACAAAACACTAAACGCATAACTGCAGCGTTCGCAGAGTCAGGACTGATCCCTGCGATCGCTAACAGTTTTTTTGGTAGCGTTTTGGTGAACTGGCAAGCACCAGCAGCCTAGTACACCCCGGTCGTAGTGAAACCAGCACTGCAGTAACACTTGATGATGTGGCGAGTCCCATAAGTGCAGTTCAAGCTGGTGAGGTGGCAAGCACAAGTAGTGTCCCGCTGCCACCAAGAAGAAGACAAACACAGGCCCGTCGTGCCCATAATACCCTTCCTGCAGCATTCGCCAATCCTAATTGGGAACCCATCACTTCTGCAGCGCCCGTACTTCCCCCATTCACATCCCCAACCAAATGCAGTCGGCTGCATGAGAGGCATTTTCTTTATGTCCTCCCGAGTACCCCTACTCAACGAACCCCCCGAAAAAAGATGTTGTGTCTGCAGCAAGCGCGGATATAGATAGGCTATTATTGTCCCTCCTGTCCTGACAATCCTAGTCTTTGCATTTGGTAAATGTTTTGAACGCTACCATTCACTAGTTGAGTATTAGCGTAGGGTGAAGCATTGCACAGACTAGGCACACTTTCACAGGGTCTCCCAAGATGCCATCACATTTTGAGAGACCCGAACCTGGAACCGGTTATAGTTATAAAAGTTACAGTTACAAAAAAAGTGTGAAAAAAAAAAAAACACAAAAAAATATATACAAAAAAAAAAAAAAAATAGTTGTCGTTTTATTGTTCTCTCTCTCTCTCTATTCTCTCTCTATTGTTCTGCTCTTTTTTACTGTATTCTATTCTCCAATGTTTTATTGTTATTATGTTTTATCATGATTGCTTTTCAGGTATGCAATTTTTTATACTTTACTGTTTACTGTGTTTTATTGTTAACCATTTTTTTGTCTTCAGGTACGCCATTCAGCTGCAGCGCGGATTTATTTATCTCGACAGCAACAGCGTTTGCTCCCACGATATATAAAGCCGTGACTCCAGTGGAGGTGATATATGCCGAAGCATGGGGGCAGCAGGGGCGGAGGAGCAATTTGCTCCTAACTTTTGGGGCGGATGCCCCCATGCTTCGGCATATATAAATGGTGCATGTATGCCCATCATTAGAAGTGGGTGGATGACGGGAGGTATTCTAATGGTGGGCATACCCACCGATCAATCTCTTTTTTTCGTTCAGCCCACAGGCTGAATGAAAAAAAAAGATTACAATATATGCCCAACAAGGACCAGCAACGTACTAGTATGTTGCTGGACTTTGAGTGGTTATACCAGAATGATGCCTGCAGGTTAAGGTATCATCTTGGTATCATGCTTTTAAGCCAGTGGTCGGCTTTCATGTAAAAGCAATCCTAGCGGCTAATTAGCCTCCAGACTACTTTTACAAGCAGTGGGAGGGAATGCCCCCCCCACCATCTTCCATGTTTTTCTCTGGCTCTCCTGTCCCAACAGGGAACCTGAGAATGCAGCCGGTGATTCCGCCAGCTGACCATAGAGCTGATCAGAGACCAGAGTGGCTCCAAACATCTCTATGGCCTAAGAAACTGGAAGCTACGAGCATTTCATGACTTAGATTTCGCCGGATGTAAACAGCGCCATTGGGAAAGCATTTTATCACACTGATCTTGATGTGGTCAGATGCTTTGAGGGCAGAGGAGAGATCTAGGATCTAATAGACCCCAATTTTTTCAAAAAAGAATACCTGTCACTACCTATTGCTATCATAGGAGATATTTACATTCCCTGAGATAACAATAAAAATGATTAAAAAAATGAAAGGAACAGTTTAAAAATAGGATAAAAAGCAAAAAAATAATAAAGAAAAGAAAAAAAGCACCCCTGTCCCCCCCTGCTCTTGTGCAAAGGCGAACGCAAGCGTCGGTCTGGCGTCAAATGTAAACAGCACTTGCACCATGCATGTGAGGTATCACCACAAAGGTCAGATCGAGGGCAGTAATTTTAGCAGTAGACCTCCTCTGTAAATCTAAAGTGGTAACCTGTAAAGGCTTTTAAAGGCTTTTAAAAATGTATCTAGTTTGTCGCCACTGCACGTTTGTGCGCAATTTTAAAGCATGTCATGTTTGGTATCCATGTACTCGGCCTAAGATCATATTTTTTATTTCATCAAACATTTGGGCAATATAGTGTGTTTTTTCCCAAAAAAATGCGTTTGAAAAATCGTTGCGCAAATATTGTGTGAAAAAAAAAATGAAACACCCACCATTTTAATCTGTAGGGCATTTGCTTTAAAAAATATATAATGTTTGGGGGTTCAAAGTAATTTTCTTGCAAAAAAAATAATTTTTTCATGTAAACAAAAAATGTCAGAAAGGGCTTTGTGGAGTGGGTGATGTGTGACATAAGCTTCTAAATGTTGTGCATAAAATGCCAGGACAGTTCAACCCCCCCCCCCCCAAATGACCCCATTTTGGAAAGTAGACATCCCAAGCTATTTGCTGAGAGGCATGTCGAGTCCATGGAATATTTTATATTGTGACACAAGTTGCAGGAAAAAGACAATTTTTTTTTTTTTTTTCACAAAGTTGCCACTAAATGATATATTGCTCAAACATGCCATGAGAATATGTGAAATTACACCCCAAAATACATTCTGTTGCTTCTCGTGAGTACGGGGATACCACATGTGTGAGACTTTTTGGCTCTAAGCAAATAGTTTGGGGTGTCCACTTTCCAAAATAGGGTCATTTGGGGGGGTTTGTGCCATCTTGGCATTTTATGGCCTTCAAAACTGTGATAGGTAGTGAGGAGTGAAATAAAAAATTTACGCCCTTAGAAATCCTGAAGGCAGTGATTGATTTTCGGGGCCCCGTACGCGGCTAGGCTCCCAAAAAGTCCCACACATGTGGTATCCCCGTACTCAGGAGAAGCAGCTAAATGTATTTTAGGGTGCAATTCCACATATGCCCATGGCCTGTGTGAGCAATATATCATTTAGTGAAAACTTTTTGTAAATATTTTTTTTTTGTCATTATTCAATCACTTGGGACAAAAAAATTAATATTCAATGGGCTCAACATGCCTCTCGGCAATTTCCTGGGGGTGTCTACTTTCCAAAATGGGGTCATTTGGGGGGGGTATGTACTGCCCTGCCATTTTAGCACCTCAAGAAATGACATAGGCAGTCATAAACTAAAAGCTGTGTAAATTCCAGAAAATGTACCCTAATTTGTAGACCCTATAACTTTTGCGCAAACCAATAAATATACGCTTATTGACATTTTTTTTACCAAAGACATGTGTCCGAATACATTTTGGCCTAAATGTATGACTAAAATTGAGTTTATTGGATTTTTTTTTTAACAAAAAGTAGAAAATATCATTTTTTTTCAAAATTTTCGGTCTTTTTCCATTTATAGCGCAAAAAATAAAAACCGCAGAGATGATCAAATACCATCAAAAGAAAGCTATATTTGTGGGAAGAAAAGGACGCAAATTTTTTGGGGTACAGCATTGCATGACCGCGCAATTAGCAGTTAAATCGAAGCAGTGCCAAATTGTAAAAAGAGCTCTGGTCAGGAAGGGAGTAAATCCTTCCGGGGCTGAAGTGGTTAATGGACAATTGCGCGGTCGTGTGACGTTGTACCTAAACAAAATTGACATCATTTTTTTTCCCACAAATAATGCTTTCTTTTGGTAGTATTTGATCTCCTCTGCAGTTATTATTTTTTGCGCTATAAACAGAAAAAGACAGAATTTAAAAAAAAAAAAAGAAATATTTTTTACCCTTTGCTATAATTAAATTTCCCCAAAAAATATAAAAAAAACTAATTTATTTATCAGTTTAGGCAAATGTGTATTCTTCTACCATGTTTCCCCAAAAATAAGACCTTCCCCGAAGGGCTGCAATATAAGCCCTACCAGAAAATAAGCCCTAAAATGCTTGTACAATCCTATAATCCTCTCTATTACAGTAGTATATAATATACAATGTGTGTGTTTCTGTATAATAAATTGCGGGGAAGAGCACTCTGGCGGGTCACAGAAGCGCAGAGCGGCGCTATAACAAAGGTATTTGGCACAATTATATTACAGAAACACACACATTGTACATTATATACTACTGTAATAGAGTGGATTATAGGATTTTACAAGCATTTCAACTCAGTTTACACTGGGGGTTCCTGACAGGCAGGGAGAGAGGAGAAGAGAAGTGCATTACATGGTAAGACCTACCCCGAAAATAAGCCCTACTGTGTCTTTTGTTGCCAAAATTAATATAAGACCCGGGCTTATTTTCGGGGAAACACGGTACATATTTTTGTAAAAAAAAATCACAATAAGCATATATTGATTGGTTTGCGCAAAGGTTAAGGCGTCTACAAAATAAGGAATAGATTTATGACATTTTTTTTTTTTTTTACTAGTAATGGCGACAATCTGCAAATTTTTATTGGGACTGCGACATTGCGGCAGACAGATCGGACACCTTTCACACAATTTTGGGACCACTGACATTTATACAGCGATCAGTGCTATAATAAGCCATTGATTACTGTATAAATGTCACTGGCAGGGAAGGGGTTAACACTAGAGGGCGATTAAGGGGTTAAATGTGTGTCCTAGGGAGTGATTCTAACTGTGGGGGATGGGACTGCCTGGGGGGAGGAGACCGATTGTTGTTCCTAAGCAGTAGGAACAACAGATCGCTCTCCTCACCCCTGACAGAACGGAGATCTGTCTGTTTACATTGACAGATCTCCCATACCCTATACTCCTTAAAGCGCCCATCGTACAGCTACGGCGATTCGCGCAGGAGTGCCATTCTGATTGACGGCTGGCGGTCGGCAAACAGTTAATCAATACAGCGTTGTTACCAATTTTCCCTCAGTCTGCCATTGGAGAATAAAGGAGAAGAAGCACACAGATGGGGTACTCAGTCTGCTCTCTCCACCAGTAAGAATTAAGCCATGTACACACGAGCGGAATGTCCGACAGAAAAAGTCAGATGGAAGCTTTTCATCATCTATTCCGATCGTGTGTGTGCCTCATCAGACTTCTCGAAAATTCTGACGGACCTAGAAATAGAACATGTTCTAAATATTTCCGACGGAACCAATTCCTATCGGGAAAACCGCTTGTCTGTTTGCTGTTCCGACGGACCAAAAATGACGCATGCTCTGAAGCAAGTACGAGATGGAAGCTATTGGCTACTGGCTATTGAACTTCCTTTTTCTAGTCCCGTCGTACATGCTGTACGTCACCGCGTTCTGGACGGTCGGACTTTGGTTGGAGTTTGGGTTGGCCGTGTGTAGGCAAGACCGCTTTGGGGCCTTTGGGGTGGTGGTGGTGCCACAACACTCTAAGCCCTCACAGATATTCTTGTTGGGCGCAGGAACAGGCTGTGCGTTAAAATATTATATCAAAAATTGTAATTACATGTCCCTGTTAAACAGGGGCAGAAAAATTGGGCCTTTGGTGGTGGGGGTGGTGGTGGTGGTGCCACAACACTGTAAGAACTCACAGTTACGCTTGTTGAACAGGGGCAGAAAAATTGGGCCTTTGGTGGTGGTGGTGCCACAACAATGTAAGCTCTCACAGTTACTCTTGGTGAGTGCAGGAACGGGCCCAGCTGTGAAATACTATATAAAAAATTGTAATTACATGCCCCTGTTAAACAGGGGCAGAAAAATTAGGCCTTTGGTGGTGGTGGTGCCACAACAATGTAAGCCCTCACAGTTACTCTTGGTAAGCGCAGGAACAGGCCCTGCTGTGAAATACTATATCAAAAATTATAATTACATGTCCCTGTTAAACAGGGGCAGAAAAATTGGGCCTTTGGTGGTGGGGGTGGTGGTAGTGGTGCCACAACACTGTAAGAACTCACAGTTACGCTTGTTGGGCCCAGGAATGGGCCCTGCTATGAAATATTATATCAATAATTGTAATTACATGCCCCTGTTAAACAGGGACAGAAAAATTGATCCTTGGGTGGTGGTGGTGCCACAACACTGTAAGCTCTCACATATACTCTTGTTGGGCACAGGAACGGGCCCTGCATTGAAATATTATATAAAAAATTGTAATTACATGACCCTGTTAAACAGGGGCAGAAAAATTGGGCCTTTGGTGGTGGTGGTGCCACAACACTGTAAGCCCTCACAATAATGCCCTGTACACACGATCGGACATTCCGACAACAAAATCCATCTGATTTTTTCCGACGGATTTTGGGCCAAACTTGTCTTGCATACACATGGTTGCACAAAGTTGTCGGAAAATCCGATCGTTCTGAATGCGGTGACGTAAAACACGTACGTCGGGACTATAAACGGGGCAGTAGCCAATAGCTTTTGTCTCTTAATTTATTCTGAGCATGCGTGGCACTTTGTGCGTCAGATTTGTGTACACATGATCGGAATTTAAACGATCGGATTTTGTTGTCGGAAAATTTGATATCCTGCTCTCAAACGTTGTGTGTCGGAAATTCCGACGGAAAAAGTCTGATGGAGTCCACACATGATCGGAATTTCCGACAACACAATCTGATTGCACTTTTTACAACAGAAAATCCGACTGTGTGTACAGGGCATTACTCTTGGTGAGTGCAGGAACGGGACGTGCTGTAAAATACTATATCAAAAATTGTAATTACATGCCCCTATTAAACAGGGGCAAAAAAATTGGGCCTTGGGTGTTGGTGGTGGAGCCCTAAACCAAAAATATTGTTGGAAGCTAACATCATCAAGAGGAGGAATAGGATAGTCACTCAGCATAGGCAGTCTTCAAAGGATCCCACATCCATAGAAAAATCAGTTACATCCAGCATCGGGTGCTTGATAGCTGCGGATCCAAGACTGATTCATTTTTATGAATATAAGCCTATCAACTGAGTCTGTGGACAGACACACTCTATGATCCGTTACAAACCCTCCAGCAGCACTGAACATGAGTTCAGAAAGAACGCTGGATGCAGGATAGGCCAGTAGCTCAATTGCATATTGAGCAAGTTCTGGCCAGTGGTCCATCCTCAAGACCCAGTAATCCAGTGGATGGTCTGTTGGAAAGGTCTGCAAGTCTGCTCTTGCTCCTAGATATTCCTGCACCATGTAATGCAGACGCTGGCGATGGTTGCTTGAACAGATCAGACTTTGGTGCTGAGGACTGAAAAATTGTCTAAAGGCATCGGTCAGCCGGCCACCTTCTCCACCGTTCTTCCTCTGACTGAATGAAGCCTCAGCAACATGTTGTCCAGCACCAGGAAATTGTAACCTCCCAGGGTCTGGAAACGCATTGCACAAACCTTTCTTTAAGGTCTCCTGAAGATGTTTCATCCTCTACTCCCTCTGCGAAGGCAGGATGAGTTCTACAACCTTACCCTTGTAAAGTGGATCAAGAAGGGTTGTCAGCCAGTAATGATCCCTCTCCTTGATACCACGAATCCTAGGGTCCTTTCGCAGGCTTTGCAGAATCAGGGAGGCCATGCAGCGTAAGTTTGCAGAAGCATTCGATTGTGAGTCCTCCGGGTCACTGAGGATGACGTTGTCAGAAACTACCTCCTCCCAACCACGTACAACTCTTTGGGTTCTGGAGACTGAAAACCAACCCTTGAAGACTGCTGCTGAGTGTTATCCTCTATGTCCATGCTGACACAATCCTCCTCCTCCTCCTCTTCTTCCTGTGTGTTTGGTGGGCCCACAGGAATGCTATCTGGATAAAGGGGGCCTTGAGAGGTAAGGAAGTCCTCCTCTTCCTCCCGCTGTTCTGCCTCAAGTGCCCTGTCCATTAAGCAGGTGCTCCAACAGGAAGACAAAAGGGACAGTATCACTGATGCATGCATTGCGGCTGCTCACCATCCTCGTGGCCTCCTCAAATGGTTACAGGACAGTGCATGCATCCTTGATCAGTAGCCACCGGCATGGCGAAAAGAAAAAAGAAGAAAAGTCGAGCACTGGCATTGTATGACCGGCGGAAATGACCACAGACTTTTCTGGACTGCCTCAGGAGATCCTGAAAGCCTGGGTACCTGCTCAAGAACCGCTGCACCACCAAATTCAGGACGTGTGCCAAACATGG